>ML682007.1:17517762-17712179 GCA_007922195.1 Podocnemis expansa | reverse complement strand
GCATTCTGCGTCACTTCCTGCAGAGGCATAGCGGGAAAGAGAGTCCGCCCGCCCCCTGCCTTATGGAATCCCCACTCCAAAAAACTACTACTCCCAGCGTGCTCCGCGCCGCCCGCCCGGAAACCAGCGCCGGGCGGTGCATTGTGGGAAGTGTCGTTTTTGCGTCGCGCGGTGCGCGGGAAAGGAAGGACTGGTCGAGTCGGGCCCTGCCCGCGCCTGCGCGGGGCTCGTCCGCTCCCGCCTCAGGTATTTCTCCCGCAGCCGCCGCGTCTCCTCACGCACCCCTGGGCGGGCAGGAGCCGGGAGCCCGCTCGCCGGACTCGCCCTCTCTCCCTCCCCGGGGCTGGCGGGTCGGGGCCTCAGGCCTCGGTCCGGGGCCTCCTGAAACGCTCCCGCCGCCGGCGTCTCGCCTCGCGGACAGCGCCGAGCACTCGGCAGCGCCGCCCGCCGCCTGAGCCGGGTGCAGGGCGGCGTGTGGCCGCCAGGGGGGGCCGTGGGCTTGGGAGGCGCCCTCAGTTGCCTTGCAGCGAGGGGAAGAGGCCTGAGGGTGTTTATCAGCAGGTGTTAAAATAGGTGGGGGGAAAAGCAGATTTGGTAGGGATCCATGGTGACTTCGGCCAAACAAACACGGAGTGAAGTCGCACTTAAAAAACTAAGACGTTTGTTTATTGTATGAGGGTTTGTGGGAGGAAAAAAGCAAGGAGTGGTGTGGCACTTTGTGACTAACAGATTTGTTTTTTGCATGAGCTTTCGTGGGAGAAGATCGCACTTCCTCAGATGCTTCGAAGATGGGTGAAGTGGGATCTTCTCCCACGAAAGCTCATGCAGAAAATAAATGTGTTAGTCTCAAAGTGCTGCACGACTCCTTGGTTTTTTTGTTAGACTAGACTGATACGGCTATCCCTTTGTGGGAGAAAAATCCCACTTGGTCAGAGGCTTTGAAGATGGGGAATTCACGGAATGGGCCTGACACAGCAAAAAAACCAATGAGGAGTTGTGTGGCGTTTTGAGACTAACAGATTTATTTTTCGCATGAGCTTTCGTGGGAGAAAATCCCACTTCTCCCACAAAAGCTCATGCAAAAAATAAATCTGTTAGTCTCAAAGTGCCACCTGACACAGCTGCCTCTTTGGAAATGATTATTTTGTTGGCCTCAGATAGAGCCAGAAGTGCTGCTGCCCCAGGAAAAGACCAGGGGCTTGAGCCCCGTAAGCACTCTCCTGCTGCCGTGGCCACCATGCTGCCCCGGCTCTGCCGTCCTGGGACTCAGAGCTTGAGTCCCATAAGTGTCCTGCTGCTGCGGCAGCCGCCATGGGCAGCCCGGCAGCGGAGCCGGGGCTGGAGCCCTGTGAGCCGAGCGCTAGTGACACCCCTGATTGGAACATGTTGATCCTTTGATTATTGGGTGTCCATCAGTGTTCCCTCTAATTACTCGTAGACTGTGTGCGCAAACAATTTCTTTGTGTGCACAAAAGCATTTCTTTGTGAGCACCAATATTAGCACTATTGAATTTTTTTGTGCACACTTTATTTTGTTGTGCACGCAGGTTTCATGACCCGTGTGCACACACACACGCTCACAGCTTAGAGGGAATGGTGGTGTCCATCTAGTTTCCCTGTTTCCTGACAGTGCCACAGAATTCTCTGAAGAAACAGGGTGATTTGTGATTTATTTCAGTACATACCTCAGTGGCTCAAAGAGGTAGTCCTTTCCTTCCCAGGAGCACTGAAATGGTTTGTGTTCCTCCTGTGTGTGTCTCTAGTAGTGAAAGATTACTCTGTCAACAAGGGCTATTTCTGGTCCTTTGATTCCCTTTCACATCAAGATATAGCTGCTGCGTTTACGGTGCAACACTAATCAAAACTATTTTTGCGAGTTTCACTTTAGAGAGAAAATTCAGCTATTGTTTGTACTAATGTAAATTCAGAATAAATGTATTAACTTTAATGGCATTACCCTAAATTTACATTAGGATATAATAGTAGAATTTGGTTCACTTATCTCTGTTGGCACAAGGAAGTCCAGTCTCAGTGGGCCATTCGTTCCTATGGTTTCTCTGCTGAGAATGTAAACATTGGGATCAGTTATGATGGTGTTTTGTGATGTGACCACCAGTCTGCTGGGAACTGGACCAATTTAAGGTATCTGTTGCCTACTATTCCTTTTCAGGAGGTACTGAATAATTTGTTCATCCTGCTGCTTGGCCAAGCTGTTACCTACAGCTTGCTACATCTGGATCATGAGGGGCTGGTTCTGAGTCAGCCCTGTGTTAACATGCACAACATACTCATCCATAGTGAGTCTGACAGCTTCATGGTCTGACCAGCCTTCATTCTGCTTTAGTGTCAGCAGGGCAAGTTTGTTGTCTCGGTTGGCATGACCACTGAACCATTGCATCTCCTAAATCTGGTTAGGACTTATGCTACCAAAATGACTTAAAGGGAGGCGGCTAGGAATCAACCCCCCAATCTACCTCAAAAGAGAATGTATTTGTTTAGTGCTTCCCTTTTGCATACTTTTCTAAAGCTACAACAAAGCAATGGGGAAAATTAATTTCTGTCATAGTTTCTTTGATGTGTATTCAATCAGGGATTGATTAATTTGATGTAGTGTTATACTCCCATCCCCAAAATGGGGTGGCTAGATGAATATTGTAATGATGCCCTCACTCCAGGTACGCTGGAGGGGAGTAACCATGTCTTTCTGTGTGTTGCAGCAGGTGTTGAAGGGGGGACAAAATTCTGCATGCAGTGCATTGTCCTCTTCACCTGATTAAAATTCAGTGGCTCTGAGAAGCAGCATAAGCTGTCCCACGCCATCTGGCAGCTATGAGGAGGGGGGAAAAAAGCTAGCGTTATAAGCACTGTCATGTGCATTGGAGAGAGTGTGCACTGCAGTATATTGTACAGGATACAGTTCTCTGTGCTACAGACCGGGAGTCTGATACACAAGGCCTGTCCTACCTGAGCAGAAAAGCAATCCATCTGATCTGGTCTCTTGTCTCTGACATTGGTCAATGCTGGGCATTTCTTACCATGCTGTAAAATTGTGCACAAGCCATTTAATCACATCAAATTATCCTATTGGGTGACATTTCTTCCTGACCGCAACTCTCAGTTGGCTTCCCACAGCCACTAGCAACAAGTTTGTGCTTTGAAGCAGGACGACTGAGATCACTAGCGGTTTTTTACCAACTTCTGCAACTGCAGGCACTAGCCTTTTTCATATAAACATATCATCCTCTGTTTTTTAAAGTTATTAAGCTATTTGCCTTCATAATATCCTGCCATAGTGAGTTCTACAGGCATAGGTTAAGGTTACATCAACTTGAAGGCAATGAGCTGTGTACACTTCACTTAGATAATAAAGTAATCTTTGCTCAGTGTTGAAAGGTAGCTCTTTTTTACCAATGAATGTTGCCATATATGTGCTATATGTTCATTTTGACACGTGTATCTAGATGTTAGACTTCAGTTTTAGTTTAGTTTGAATGTCTGTGGGGTTTTTTTGGCTTGTTTCTTCCAGTCATCTTTACGCTGCTGGAGTTGATTTCAGGCCACATTATTCAGCCAGGCTTACACATGTGGAAGTTCACTCCTCCCACTTTTAAGAGGTTGTATTTTGTTAGAGATATCTTCTCTCATGTGAGGAAAAACCTAGACTTTTACCACTCATGATCATTGAAGGAAACCATAATGCTCTTTGGAAGGAAGTCTGGAAATGAGATGTGAACCCTGGGGTCCTGGACAAATTTCAGTTGGGCTGCTTACATTTTGCCTTCTCTCGTAAGTGATTTTTGTTTATATTGGGGTCACTGTTATATATTTGCCTTTCTAAATTCTTCCTATATTTTCATTTAGGTAAAATGTTCTTTTTCATACCTGGTCCTGCATTGCCAAGTAGTTTCTGAGAGTTGTTAACAATACTCTTCCCAAGAATTGGCTGGTTTTTGCAGTTATTGAAGTGATTTGTGTTTGCGGCACATTATGAGTCCCTCACGCAATGGGAGTGAACCTCGGGCATTTCTCTGCAGTCACCCAGCTCTGCCTTGAGTTTGAGACTCACCCTCCCCCCACGACTGCCACACATTACAGTGGGTGATGTAGGAATGACTGGGAGGCAGGGCACTAAATCTCTGGACAGGGGTCTTCCCGAGCTGTCAGCCAAGAGAGGGGCTGGCTGATGTATGGGTGGTGATTGGAAATAAAGAACAACGTTGTGATTTCCTTAAATTGCTCCTTTTTGGGGTGTCAGTTCCTAACTGCTCCTGCCCAACCCCAGTGTTTCTGTGCACAGATCAATCACTCTGTGAGGTACAGCTGGCTGCAGGAGCACCCACAGTCCATGTGTGACAGTGGAAAATGGGTCCATGATACAAAGGGAGCCTAGACATGGCTGAGGGATGAATGCAGATGGCTTTCCTGGGGTCCAGCTGGAGCATCCTGCCTGTCCCCTGGATTGTCAGTCTGGTACAGAGTTCCTTTCTGTAGCTGCTAGGTTCATCTTTTTTCTACATTGTGTCCCTTGGGGTGGATAGCATTGCTTATATAAATATAAGATGGTGATTGTCCCACTAGAGGGCACCACAGTGATGTGCTCAGTTATTTAGGGATGGAGTTGCCACTGTGCAAACCCAAACTTCCTGATTTTGCTTGCAACAAGATGCCTGTGGGAGCAGTACATCTTGTCCTCAGCTGTCATGCTAAGGGGCAGTGATATTATTAAGCAATTAACGTTGGCAGTGAATAAGCAAAGTAAGCCAGAGGGACTTCTCTGAGTCTGCATAAGTATGAGCACTTAGTCAGCATCGGGGAGGGAGCTCAGTGAAAGACAATCTTTTGTAGGAGCCCACGGCTCCTTTCTGCCCGTGGGAGGGCTCCCTCTGTGCTGCTGGAGGGGTGCTGTGTGTCAGCATGCAAGGCCAACCTCTGAAGCTGAGGGTAGAGTGTTGACAAAGGGCGTTTGAGCCGAGGCAAGAGAATCCAGTCTGGGATTTACTTAGGGTTATCACGAGGGAAGGTTCTTCCACGTCAACAGATGACTCAAAAAGCTGAGAGAGGCCATTGTCTCAATCAAACAGAAGGCTAGGTCTCTTTTACCTGACGTCTCCAAGCAACTGCAGTTTCTCATCTGTGCTAAAAATTCTCTCACTTCCCTTGTCAGGATAGTGTAGGTAGCACTGACTTGCTTATGGCACTGCCCTGGGCAAGCAGGGTGGATGCTGGCTTGTTAGTGACCAGTTCTCTCACAGAGAAGCCCTTTGGTGCCAGCTGGTGGGGGGTATCATGAGGGGTGCTACTATTCCCCACAAGCGATGTCTGTCTTGTGCACAGCAAAGTCACTACACCTAATACACTTTCACAGTATTGATACATAAAGGGTAATGTGAGGCCTCTGATGAAAGCTTAGTTCCAAATCGGCAGCTGTGTTAATCTAATACAGCAAAAGAAGCAAAGAGTCCTGTGGCACTTAAAGACTAACAAATTTATTTCTCTCATGAGCTTTCGTGGGAGAAAATCCCACTTCATCAGAGGCTTTGAAGATGGGGGAAACTTACAGAATGGTAAGAAAATAAATGCAGGGGAGTGTAAGTCATGGGATCAGGTGACACTGTAACAGCAAATCAAAGTAGTTAAGATTCAAACACTGGGAAACAGCACATAGAGAAAGGTGAAGTCAAATCACTAGTTATAATGGGAAGAGAATCCATAGTCACAACTTAATCCTGCGTGGGTGAAAGCAGGATTAAATCTTGACTATGGATTCATTTCCCATGACTGCTTTGCTGTGTGAATCTGGTCAAGCCTTACAAACTCCCTGGACCTCGAACATTTCATCTGTAAAATGCATACAATATTTGCTTGATTGAGGTCTTGTGGGGCTTACTTAACTAGGGGATCGGTAACTGAAAGGCACTATAAAAAGGGTTTTCAGCTAAGAAGAGTTTTATCAAATCTAGCTGGACGTATTGCACATTGCCATAAGCAGACATGTCAAATTGTGGTGAACAAACCCTGAAATAGGTTTATCTAAAACAATGTAGGCTCTCTGGCAGGGATGGATTAAGGCCCCTAGGGGCCTGAGGCTACTCAATCTTGTGCCTCCCCCCACTGTGGTGCTTCTGTCCCACCCCCCAGGCTTGCTGGTCTGTCCCAGTAAGGTCCAGGGCGCTCCAGGGGTGGGGCTGGCTGGCATGCGGTGCAGCCTCCAGTGGTGTCTCTAGAGCGAGGAGCACTGTTGGGCTGCCACACCAGGTCCTCAGGAGGCCTGGCAAAGGAGCACAACCAGGTAAGCTTGAGCTGCAGGGGCCCCAGTGTGGCAGTTAGATGCCAATCTGCTGCTTCTGGCCCTGGAGCCACTGCGAGAGGCTGCGAGTGCCAGACAGCCTCCCTGCCACCATGCAGCTGCCAGGTGCTGGCAGGACAGAAGTGTTGCAGATCACAGCCTCTGGCTCCAGGGCCAAATTCCCTTTCTCCCCCACCATTCTCCCCACCCTTGTTCTGGCCAGCCTCCTTAGCGCTGTGCTGGCCTGAGTCCAAGGGATTTTTGTGGAGCAGCAGGGCGCCCTTTATCTTGGGGCCTAAGGCTGCAGCCCCTAAAACCCCTACATTGTCGAGTCCCGTTCCCCCCCCCCCCCGGGCAAGAATTCCTCACCTCTTTCTATCAGGCTCCTGCTGCATTGTGAATTTTGACCCTCAAGTAGTCATTCCACAGAGGGAACCAGGTTCGTGTTTTGTCCAGTTCAGCTCAGTCAGTATATCTGGAAAAGAGGAGGTTATGGGCATGCACATACATGCTCTGTTATATTGCTGCTGTTCAGCTTCAATCCTACAGTGTAGTGGCTAGCACCTCTGCTTAATATGCAGAAGGTCCTGGGTTCAATTCCCAGGGGGTTGGACTTGATGATCTCATGAGGTCCCTTCCAGCCCTATGATTTGATTTGAATTTGAATGATCAGCTTGGGGATGAGATTATCAGCTTGGAGGAAAAAGTTATTTCAGGGCAAACAAATGGGCAAAAAGTCATGATTAGAAAGTCACACAAAAAGATGGAGAAGGGTAGCAAAGAAGTTGCTGCTTAAAGTCTAATATTTATAAGCAGAAGCTCACTCATCCCAGTACTCTCTATCACCTTAGCCCCTGTGGTAGCCATCATGAAACCTGTGTTTCATGTCATCCAGTGGCGGGCATTGTGCTATTCAGTCATCATTACAGCTTGCCATTAGGGGTATTAAGCACTGCCCATTCTAGGTTCCTTCTTCCTGCCTTTTTTTTTAAATCTATTAATTTACAGCATTACCCCCTTCTTTCAAGTTTCCTGCCCTTTCAGACTTCCTCCCTATTGAGGATCTTAGCCAGTCACAACAGCTGTTAATTAGCATTTCTTTAAAAGAATAGTTTCATGTAATAGGAAACTGCTGCTCTACACTACAGCTATGTACAAAGAAGAGTCCATCACTGTTGATGTCTTGGGTAACTTAAAATGAATATTTAAAGAGGAAGCTTTCATACATTAGGGCCGGGTGCCACCCTGACAGCCATCATGCTAATAGGTACTCTAAAATGTATAAGAAACAAACAAGAAGTCCTGTGGCACTTAGACTGACAAATATATTTATTGCATGAGCTTCTGTGGGAGAAAATCCCACTTTGTCAGATGCTTCGAAGATGAGGGAACTTACTTTTTAAGTGTCACAGGACTCTGTTTTACTGAACTAGGCTACCACAGCTGCCCCTTTGGATCTAAAATGTATGTAATGTTCCTGAAGGCACGAGACATTTAGAGCTGCTGTAAGGAGTTTCTTTTTGCTGTTCAGAAAATATTGCCATTTCATTTATGGTAAACCTCTATTAAATTAATTCTCTAAAATGTTCAGATAAAAATGCTAAGGTCCTAGTTGTGGGGTTTTCCTGTGTGTGCATGTAACGTGGTGGTTGCAGGTTGTATTTCACATCTCTTCTGCGTCTGGTTGATGCTGGATATGAGGCTGTTACAGTTCCCAGCTGCAAAGACTAGCTTCAGAGCTCAAGTTGTCAAGATTCATGGTTTTGATTCTGGAAGATCCTAGCACCAGCCAAAATGGAGACCTTCACAGAAGTGGGGCTCCAATGATGAGGAAGAACTTCCTCTGTTCAGAGAAAGTTTGTAGCCTGTTGGTCAGTGTGTGTTTTGTCTCCTGCACGGTGGCAGACCACAGAGGATGTAAGTCTGGCTCTACACTTATACAGTGCTCTCTAAATTGGTCTGCAACCCATGATTGAACCGGGGACCTCTGTAACTAAAAGCATGAGTTGTCACAGTTGGAGACGTAGAGTCATGTAGCTACTGGCTCTAACAGACTTGCATTCTCTGGATTAGGCAGTTGGTGGGAATATGTAAAACTCACACCCCAGTGGATTACATTTGTTTAGCAATATGTACTGCAATATAAATAGTAGACAATGATAATGAATAACAGAAATGAATTTATGACAAGATTTGAAGACTCATGCCTCTTGTGTTACCCAGCGTTGCACTTCCTGCTTCTCAGATTAGAGGGCAGATAATCCCTTCCCAAAGGTTCCCGTGAGAGGGGGACAGAAAGGACAAGGAACACTACAAGAAGAATCTTTCTGACTCTCCTCTGAATTGTATCCACTGAACAGAAGGGTTGAGGAAAGGAGGGGAGGTGTCTAAGGGATCTGCTTCCCATCTTCTCAGGATCGCCAGGGAAGTGACTGTTGCTCTCTTCTTGCTGTCACTGGCCAAGCAACCCTCCCCAAACCACACCCCACCCCACCCCACCCAGCCTTTAAAAGCTCTGTCAGTGAAAAGGTTGCAGGCAAAGAGCTTTTATCATTTACTGAGCAAATTTGAACCGTTTAAGACAATAAAACCACACTGCAGCCTTCCGTTAGCAGAGACCCCCATGATAATTGGAGGAGGAAGAGAGTCATCTCCCTGTGTATGTAGGGATGGGTACAATTTCCTTTTCCATCACTTCTGATCTTTCAGGGTTACTTCCTCTAATCAGATTCCAGAGGCAGGAGCAATCTCTGCATACTTGGCTGTGATATTTTTTCAGAGGATGGTGTGTTTATTCTAATAAAAAATATTTCAGATGAAAGGTCCCAAACACCTGAATTTTCAGAGGAAACTTTGTCTAAGGATGGGGGGGGAGGGAGAGGAAAATGAACCTTTATAGGTTTGTCCCACAGCTCCCCATGCCAGTGATAAGAGAGCCCAGATTCATATAGAAGGGAAATAGTTAGCAGTTTTCTCTTCATTGTCCTGACAACCTTTGGCCAAGAAATTAAAAAGCTAGTTATTGAGTCTAGTTTGTAATAGCTTTGTCCTTGCCAATGATTAGACAGAGAAATCTGGAATAGGTGGCTTTAGCCAGGCATGGTTATGTGCTGAAATGCAGGCTGAATTACAATAGGGAGCCACTGCAGAGGAAGGAGGGGTGTGTGCACATACACACGCGCGCACATGATCTCCATGAACAAAATGATTGAACTGTGGCAATTTCAGCTAAAAAATTCCAGCATTGTAGTAGCAATGCTGATTTCCCTGTCAGACTGGACTGCAAAGCATTAACAGATTTTATTATTCTGTGTACTCTAGTTTGGAAGGGGGAGGTGGATATGGGTGTATTTTGAAAAATTGGATGTGAAAACTGTAGCTGTAAATCACAAGCTGTATCAGTAATTTGTGGGGACCAGTGGGGAGCAGCGATAGTCTGGGACGGTTTTGGAATTCCAGACAATGTTTCCACTGCCCAGGCCCTGATGCTCCTGCAGCCATCCAAATTTAAAGAAAACGAATGCAGGCTTGAGCTCTGGGTGCTTTGGAAAGTCTGCAGTCTCCACTTCTTCAAAGCTGTGCATCAGGGAGGGGTTTGGTGGAGAGCCTGATTTGCCATTGGCTCCTTAATTGAGAAAGTAGGGTAATGCAGTAGAAGATATTTTATTTAAGAGATGTGATCAGACCAGGTTTGGTTCCAAATGTAGGTTTTGTGAAACACATTGGCATAGGTCTGTGTTCCCATTTCTGAACATGATTTGTCTCACTGCAACCTAGTTCATAAATAAAAAGGTTAATTAACTTACCTGAACAAAAGTAACCCATTTATTTTTTAAACAAAAGTCCAATTCAAATGTTTCTGTGACATTAAAAATGAAGAAATAAAGAAAACTAGGTAAATAATTTTGGGGCCTCATTCAGTATTGACTTTGGGACTGATTCCCAACCTCACTGGCACAAAGGGGCTGTGTGGCAGGCACAACTGCTCTGCTGCCTGGGAAACTGTCCCTAATGCAGGGGGTATGCTGGGTTGGAGTGTGGTCAAATTGGTGGTAAGATGTTGCTGCAGCAGGAGTGTGGCTGAGGCATTCTTAAAGTTCTAGCTGTTCTTTGCTCCTACAAAGACCCATAAGGGCCACTGAAACTACAGTAAGGAAGTTCTTAATGTTATTGCACCAGACCCAAGCTGCCAAAGAGGAGTGGTGCAAAGCTGCTCCCCTTTGTTCCTTTGCTCAGCCCAATGCAGCATTGAATCTGGCTCATTGTTATTAGCAAGTGAACATTTCCCCTGGTGTGTTTGCGAACTCATTGTTGTCCTGTTGTGCTTGGACATGAGATCTCTACACTGGAATTTAGTAAAAGTTGGCTATCGACAAAGGTATAACTGATTGCAGTGTAGATGGGGACAAATTTGGGCTCTACTCTCCAGTTGTGGGTGACAGGCAGTTCCCATTAATTTCAGATTAGAATTGGGCCCTCTTTTGCAGGGGTTTAGTGTGGTTTTAGGGGTTCAATTAAAACACTCTGTCCCTTTTATACAGCAAGACAGAACTGGTTTTAACTGTGCTGGGGGACAGCTGTTTTGTAACCTTGTCCTTCAGCTTGATAGCAATTATGGTGTAGAGCAGAAACCTGTGGAGTTGAGCAAATTTGTGAGTTTGCTGATTTTGCCTGTTGGACATTACTAATTCCCGGTGTGTGACTGCCGTTTAATCTTATACATCCAAGCTCACATATATATAACTAGTCAATGCAGCATCCGCTGTGTGTTTCAAGGGATTGGGGGTAAGTACTGTTGTCAGTTTTCTTTGGCAGACAGAGGAAGTGCTACAGTTTTTACTTACCGTAGATTTCCAGAATGAACAGCTTGGCTACACAGGTGGCAAATTGTCACAGCAGTTGAGAAGTACAAGGAATGTTTGCCCAGCCTGTAATTCTCTTTTGAAGAATGTACAGTGTGTACTAATTCTGCCAGCCTTTCAAAAAAAATCTTAAGCGCAAGGAGAAAATGTATATCTCTGTTCATTTGTCATTCATGTTGTGCAACATATTATCCATGCAGCATATGCCACATGTATGTGGCACCTTCCGAACTGGCCTCAATTCCTACCGTAAACACTTTAAACACGTGTGCAACTTCACTTACGTGAATTATCCCACAGACTTAAGCAGATCTGTTCATATGAGTAAATTTATACATGTTCTTCCATGTTTACCAGGCTGGCCCCTAGATCATTTTAAATATTATGCATGTACATGCCTGAGTGTTGTCAATATAGGCACTTTACATATGCCGTAGGTAGACAACATTTGGCTCTGTGGCTTATGGAGCTTTGAGCAATGCTATCCCTAGACTTTCTGTGCCATTGGGGGAAGCTGAGGGAAGAGGAAGTGCCTGGTAGTGCTGTTCAAGGAATCAAGGTAGTCAAGGGTTCCCAAACAGTGATATGCAGGCCACCTCCCAGTAGTATTTGTCTAAGCCTCCTGACACTCCAGTTGCCAAGGTAGCATAAGCAGAGCTTTGGCAGCCAAACTTTGGGCAGAGCTGCTACTGACCCTCAGCTTAAACTAGCTTGGGAACTGGAGCATTCAGCAGCTTAGTTCCTCGCTTGGTCACTTCCCCAACTTCTGGCTATGTGGCTGGAGTTGTTGGTGGTGCTACTGAGGATGGTGTTTAATGTTGGTGATACACCATGAGGTAGTTTGAGAACCACTGAACTAGGGCAGGTGTCAACAAATGGAGCATTTCGAGTTGCCATGGCAACCAGTTATAGTAGCATGTACCTAGCTCCACTGCAGAAAAGTAAGAGTAGAGCCCTCTGGCAACGAAAGGTAACATTGCTGGCACCAAGCTGCGAGCCAGTTTTGTCCACTCCTGAGGCAGAGCATGCCATGAGAGTTAGAAGGCCCTAAAATTGTAGCTGGTCTGGGGGCTGCTGTTTGGCCAAAGATTGACCCTGATACAGAAATTTGTCAATGTCTTTCAATTTTGTCAGCCTGTGAACATTGGGTTTGAAACATTGGGCCCTGTCCATGCTTTTGATGTGGTACATGAAGCACTGAGCTGGGAGTAAGGAAGTTCTAAGAGCTATTTCTGGCTCTGCCACTGCCTTACTGTGAACCCTTGGGTGAGTGACAAACGCCAGACTTTCCAAAGTGGCCTCTGACTTTTGGGTGCCTCATGATTGGTTGTTTAATATGAGTTGCTTTAGATCTAATTTCAGAATTGTTGAGCCTCCACAGCATCATCTGAAGTCCATGGAAGCTGTGGGTGCTCAGGACCTCTGAAGATCCAGGGTATCTCAAGTTGGGCCCTAAGAAATCGAAGCACTTAAAATTAGAGGATGCTTTTGAAAATGTCAGTCCTAAACTCGTACTGTGAAATGGAGATGATTCTCCTTTGTAAAATGCTTTCAGATAGCCTGAAGAAAGGCACTGTAGAAGTGCCACCATATTTTATACACTGCTCAAACAAATCATAGTAGAAACATGCTCGCTATGTAGGTGGAGATTTTTTTCTGAGAACCATACCAGTCAAATCACACAGATCAGCAACCTTCATTCTTTTTGTAACACAATTTTAACAACATATTTCTCAGGAAACAAAGTCATTTCCCACATGGATGGGGGCAGTCATCATCGTTGTTAACAATTTCAACTACAGACATGGCCTAGAAAGAAAAGAAACATCCACAGATACCCACTAGGGGAACAAAGGGGGCTCTGAAGCAGGGGATTATTAACATCACACGTTCGTTGTCTCAGAGTTAGACTATTGGAGATGTGTGAAAAATTCCTGCTGGAATTTGAAAAGTTTGATGTGTTTTGAAATTGAACTAATGAAACTGAAAATTTCTTGTATGTATTTCCTCAGGAGCATGGAGAATTTCGTGTAGTTTGATGAGAAAGATAACCATTTATGGATATTTTATGAAAACTGAAATTTCTGTTATTAAATGGCCTGAAAAGTAAATAAAAAGGATCACATGGAATTTTCATAACATTTTGTTTCCTTTTGTGTAGTTCTAGAAACTATACAACAGATTGATTGTCCTGACACGTGATACAACTAGGTGCTACTCATTGCAACCTGAGTTACTTCTGTAATGTAATGACAGGGGGGTCCCAGAAGTTGAGGAAGGAAGAGGGACTCCTGTCTAGAGAGATTCAATCAGAGTTTTCCTATCATGATTCTAAAAGGCGTATCAGATTTGTGAATGGCTCCTATTAATTTTAAATATTTGCAATATAAAAAAAAATTGGATTTAATCATGAGATTTTCCACGTGAAAAATGTTTCCTTCCCCTCTCCCTGATACGACTGGAAAACTGCCATCTTCTCTTTATGCAGTGGTTACAACTCATAATGAAACAAATGCAAAATAACCAAAAAATACTGGTGGTATTTGAGATCCTTGTATCCAGTCCCCCTTTTTTATTTTATTAAAATGTTTCCTTCAGGCAGTCCGGAGACTGCCAGTTTCTTTCATTGCTTATTGCATCTATAGCATTGAGATAAAAGTTTAATGCATTTTTATTTTCTTGAAGCTTTTAAGTATTCAGCTGGGCTGAGCAATGTATCTCCCTCTGTATAACTGGGGTAGTTTAAGAATCTGGTGGGTTAAGATTAACAGATACTGTACCCTGGCTGTTAGCTTCTCCCCTTTCACACTTAAGGAATCATGTACATTTGAGAAGTGTCTGGCAGAAGCAATAATAGTCATTCATTAATAAGAAGTTAATACGACAGATGACAGACAAACTGATTTGAATAAGATAGGGACTGACCCGAAGTTCACCATTAGAAGTTTGTTATTGTAGAATTGCTGAGCTATGTGTTCTGATTTTTATGAATGGTGTGAGTCATGCATTGGTTTGTTATGGGGTTGCTCCTGAACGCTGGACTAACTGCTAAAACTAATTTTTTTCCTTTCCTTATTGGTTCCCTTTTTTTTGTTTTTGTTTTTAACTAGAACACAATTGCTTAGATTTGCAGTGAGATGATGGCATTATGTGTAAGAAAGAGAGAGTAAGTCAAGTTCAGGGATCTCCTGACTTTGAACAGCTATATGTAGATTACTCTTGTGCAATGATTTTCAACCTTTTTTCATTTGCAGACCCCTAAAAAATTTCAAATGGAGGTACCAGTTCCCTTGGAAATCTTAGATGTAGGCTGCAGACTCCCAGGGGTTATTCTATGCTATGGTTACAGCAGCCTTTTATGGACCCCTTAGCCATAGTCTGGTTCCTAAGGGGTCTGCGGACCTCAGGTTTAAATACACTGCTCTACTGTTTTTTGTTGTAGGCTTCCCTTTTAGCTCCTAGGAAAATGCTTTTATGCTAACTACCTATTCCCTTTCTACCCCTCCCAACCACAGTTCAGCTCTAGTTGCTTGAGAGAGGTCAGGAGAGCGATGCCTCTTGCTGACATACGGGTAATTCAATCCTCCGCCTTGTTGGTCGGCCAGACTGAATTCGAACTCAGGTGATTGCAGTGCTAAGCCATTGTACTGACTCTGCCATTGGAGCTGGGAAACTGATACACTTGAGGAGCTTTTAATAAGGAGGAAAGCTAATTAGTTAATGTGAGAGGAGAAAAAAATAATCCCAACAATTTTGCAGTCCACTTTCTCTGGTCCTTCTGCAGCTTCCTGCAGTTATTAGCACGTGGCCTGCTCTGTGTTGTGCACGCAGCTTCCCATTTAATAGAAACATGGGAGCAGATGCCAATAGTAACGGAGAGACTTGAGATGAACCCTCAGATCTGGGCTGGGGTTGATAGAGATAGGTCGGGGCATGCAGGGTTTACAGTGTCTGTCCATCCCCTCCTCCAGCCAATGCAAAAAGTTAAAGAAAAGCTATACTAACTGTCTTGGAGAAGCCTCTGCACTGGGATCTTTCTTTAAAAGTGGTTGGAGGGGTAGCTTTTGGCTGATGAGTCCAAGAAACCAGGGTGGCACTGCAGGGGTTGAGGTGCCAGTGCAGAGGTATAGGATCCCTGTGTCCAAAGGCCTCCAGCCATACTGCCTAAATCTGTGCAGTTCTGGGGTGTCTGAGTAGTTTGAGGGAGACATGGTATGTTCTTCTGGGATGGAGGAGAAGTCTGCCTCTGGAGGAAGAATTTACCTTTGCTGTCAGGAGGTATGAGGTGGCCCGGCATTATTAGTGGTGCTGTTTGTATTTGTTTTTCACATATCACTGAGGTACCCAGGCACCATTAAGCCATCTTTCATTTGTTTGCATGCACAGTGACTGAATTGCTCACAACCAAACCTCCAACGAGTTATTGGGTCTGATTCTGATCACACTTAGAACCTGTTTTAAATCGGGTGCAACTACTTTTGTGTAAATTAGATCAAAATCAGGCCCACTGCGTCTTGAGGCATTGAGTGCGTAAATCTGCACCAGCACCTATTTGTCCCTCAGTAGGAGGCATTCAGGTTCTACTAAATTCAAAGAGAAAGTAAAGAGGTGCAGAGAGAACCGTCCAGCCTCAGGAGTAAATCCTATACTGATGTATGTATTGCCAGCGTAAGCTATGTCTGCCAAGCTGTGAGTAAGTACAATACAACATTTAGGCCTTAAACTGCGTAATGTTTACCCTTGTGAAAGAGGGAGGTCGTTTGAGTTTAGTTCAGCAAAACAAATGAGTCCTGTGGCACTTAAAGACTAACAAATTTGTTGCATGAGCTTTTGTGATAGAAAATCTCACTTCGTCAGATGCCCTGATTCACTCATCTTCAGAGCATCTGATGAAGTTGGATTTTCTCCTGCGAAAGCTCATGCAATACATTTGTTAGTCTTTAAGTGCCACTTTGTCTGTTTCACATTTACCCCTCTGACTTGAGAGATGAACTTGGAGAAGAGCAGAGCTAACAGCTGCTCCAGGATCTTCCCGGGGATTGGAATATACCTTTCATTCAGCTGTTTTTTTAATGACTCCTGACCCACACACTGAAGCTGAACGAAGACCATTTGTATTTTATATCCTTATGATTTAGGGAGGGGAGAGAGAGGAAGGTGAAGAAGAAAAATCTGAAATCCATTGAGAGTTGATGGGAGGACCCTATTAACATCACAGGGTGCTGGATTAGGTCTTAAGGAAGGAAAAGACAGTGATGAAGGAGAGAAGGAATGAGGAAGAGAAGAAGGGGGAAGGAGGGAGGGAGGTGAGGCACACAAAGCCGTAAATAATACACCTGCCCATGTGATAGTTGTTCTGCAGCATTCCTCTTCCCATAGGTGCCAGCAGGTTTGCATTGTTGCTGCAGAAATCACATCCCACACAAACACCACCTGTTTTTAGTTCATTGGGTCATGAGGTGGGCTGAAGAGGGACCAAACACTGGGCACAGCTGGGATGAGGACCATCAAGGTCAGAAGCAGCAAGAACTTCATCAGTTATTTGAGAGGAGAGAGTAAAAAGGCCTTTTCAATATAAATATCAGCTGTGCTGGCTTGACAAGACCCAGGGAAATGAGTTGTTCACACCAGACTAAACTCCAGGAGTCCTTTAAGATAATTTTTTTTTTTTTTTTGAAGGAAGCCTTCAAGGTGTCTGGGTAGCTGCTGCTTTTCCTTGCTTGTCGCAGCCCAGTGATGTTTCTGTGAACATATGCAAGGGAGCGACCATATACTATGTGTCTTTGCTGCGCGCACTCCTACTTTACGCACGCTAATCATTTTGTGACTGGTACACAGTTCTGGAGCTTTGATGTTACCCATCAGGCACTTGATTCATCTGTCATGCAGCTTATGTATTGGAGGACTGATCCCTCTACCTTTTACCATAATGTTAGAGTATGAAGTGATAGAGAGCAGCATCTGAAAATTGTTCACACAAACACACAAGCTGCCACCTTGCCATAGGCCCTATCTTATCCATATCATCTCTTGTACACCTAAATACTTGTTCGCACACATGAATGTGTTTGCACAAGCACGTATCCTCTGGCACATGCCAGTGCAAGCACTCTTTCACAAATGTGCATGCATCCATATGCCCTTGCCTCATACAGAAGTACTCAGTAACACACCAATGCACACGCACACTCCTGCATGTGGATGCAATGCTGCTCTATACAGTTGGTCACTAACATACATCCACATTCATACACTCCAACCCTATGGATTGATTGATTGATTCTCACAGGCACATTCATGCCCACATCTTCCCAAAGTTGCCAACACTGGTTCAGCTGAAAGCCTGTCAGCAACTATGGGAAATTTTCCTGAAAATTCCCTACTGTAGATGAAACCTGAGAATGGAGAAGGCAGCAGGATATTAGTCCTTGGGATGTTTTAAAGATCTATAACATGGCCGTTAGCAAATGGCCAGTTTAGGAATTTTGGTTTCCCAAAGGCTTTCTGTTTGCCTTTGCACTTTAGAACCTGGCACTGTAATGGTAGTTGTGTCACTTAAAACACAACACCCTGATGTGAATATTTATCTCGATCAGTTTCCTGACAGAGTCACTACTGCCCCTACTTCCTAGATTTTCTTAGTTAGTCTATTTCATAAGGATCAGGACCTATTAAACAGGCTGTGCTAAGATTGTCTGGAATTCAATTTGACTTTGCCCTTTTATCTATTTGCAAAATCTAGATATTTCTTTGTGTGTGTTTCTACAAAAAAAAGCTTCATTGTTTTAAAATCAGTCTGTCATCCAGTACTTGAGCAACCCTACAATAACAAATCATTGCACACGCCTAGTGCTCCTGAGCAGCCCTACAATAATGAAACAGCATGTGAAGCTTAGTGCTCATGAGCAAGGCTGTCTGTTTCAGAAACGAAGCCGAGTTCAATTTCAAGTTTCCAATGAGCTATTGCTAAAGGAAGGTGATTTGAGCTTTGACTTATGAGGCCCATTCTTTGGAGCTGAAGTTAATAGAAGAATTAGGTGTAGAGGGAATACGAGATTTGGCAAGCGGTAAGTTATTGGAGAGCTGACACCTAAAAGCAGACAATTGTATGCGTGAACATGATACAGCTGTAAGACTCAACATTTTTCTACTTCCTTGCATGTCAGAAATATTTTTTTAGTCTTTATTTGCGTGTGATGCAGAAATCATAGAGCTTAGATGTATTATTGAAATAAGTATTTGCTGTTGTAGTAATTGGTGTGTTGATGGCTAACAGACTTCATAATCAGGGTTCAAGTAAAGGTTTCCAGTGTAACTTCTGCTTTTACCTGATCATGACTTTTTCAAGTTCTTCCTTTTAGGCTTGAAATGTTTTTGCTTCATCTTTTCCCAAAGGTGTTCAGCTGTGCAAGAGCGTGAAGTGTGGTGAAGCCACGTTATAACTTTAGGAGGAACGTCTTGAACTGAATCTGAATTGGGTTCAGTGAGATGTGGATTGCAAGAGAGAACAAAGGTGGTTGTACACCATCCTTGTAGATCTTGTGCTGTGGGGCTGGCTGCAGACAGCAAAACCAAAACAGAATAAAATTGCTGACATGTAAAATTAAAAAGGTGATAAAGGAGTTTTTAAACTAAGGGCTGCAGAAGAGCTGACAAGTGCAGAGGAGTACACAGTTTAGATGGAAACATCCCTGAGGAGGGGATTTAGTAAAGGAGATATCTGTACTCTATATCCTAGTAAAGAGGAGAGGAGAGGAGTTGATAGAAATAGGAACTGAACAGAAACAGTCAAATGAAAGAATGACAGAATAAGTAGTGCTGGTGGCGGTGTGGCCTTATATGCGAAAGAAAGCAAAGAGTCAAATATAGTAAAAAGCTTAAATGAATCAAACAGTACTATAGAATCTCAATGGGACTAAATTCTGTGCTTGAACAATGAACATATAGCAATAAGAATATGCTAGCGACAAGGGGATGGTGATGGTCACTGTGAAGTGATCAGGGAGATACCTTGGAACTTTACAAAAACCAGAAAAGTGACTAATGAGGGATTTTGACTGGGAACATGTCACCTCAGATGAAGTGCAGAGATAAAATTTCTAGATGTTGTGAATGCCTGCTTCTTAGATCAGTTAGTCGTGGAACCCACAGGGGAGAGACAATTTTTGGTTTAATCCTAAGTGGAAGACAAGATTTGGTTCAAAAGGTGAACCATTCAGTAATGGCAAGCATAATGTAATTAAATTTAGCATCCTTATAGGGTGGAAAATACCAAAGAAACCCACTACAGTAATCTTTAACTTCAAAAAGAGGAATTACACAAAAATGAGGAAGGTAGTTAAACAGAAACGAAAAGAAACGTTCTCAAGAGTGAAATGCCTGCAAGCTATATGGAAGCTTTTAAAAACACTGTAATAGAGGCTGAAACTAGTATATATCTATACCCCAGACTTAAAAAAAAAAAAAAAAAAGACCAAAAAATGTCACCACAGATAAACAGCAGAGAAAAAGGGGTGGTCTGAGGCAAAAGGTCATCTTTTAAAAATTAGAAATTAAATCCTATTGAGGAAAATAGAAGGGAACATAAACTGTATAAAAGTATAATAAAGCAGGCCAAAAAGTTTATTTGAAAAGCAGCCAGTTAAAGACAGAGACTAACAGCAGGGTTGGTTTGTTTGTTTTGTTTGTTGGTTTGTTTGTTTTTCTAAATGTTATCAGAAGCAGGAAACCTTTCAAACAGTCCGTGGTGCCGCTGGGCAATCAAGGTGTTACAGCAGGACTCAAGGAAGCGAAAGCTGTTGAAGAGAAGATAAATGAATTCTTTGCATCGGTCTTCACCTCAGTGGATGTAGGGGAGATTCCCATACTGAGTCAGTCTTTCCAGGTGACATATGTGAGGCATTGTACCAGACAGAGGTGTCAACAGGGGAAGTTTTGGAACAAATTGATAAATTAAACTGTAGCAAGTCACCAGATCAAATGATATTTACCCAACAGTTCTGAAGGAAGTCAGATATGAAATTGCAGTGATACGTATGTGATCTGTTGCTTAAATCAGCTTCTATGCCAGATGACTTGGTAGGTAGTTAATGTGATACCAATCTTTTAAGAAGACGCTAGGGGTGATCCTGGCGATTAGAGGCCAGTGAGCCTAACTTCAGTACCAGGCAAGTTGGTTGAAACTATATTAAAGAGCAGACTTACCAGACATGTACTGCCAAGTTCCAAAGGGGCAGCCGTGTTAGTCTAGTTCAGTAAAACAAACACAGAGTCCTGTAGCACTTACAGACTAACACATTTATTTATTGCATGAGCTTTCATGAGAGAAAATCCCACTTCATCAGACGCTTTGAAGATGGGGAGCCTTCAAAGCATCTGACAAAGTGGGATTTTCTTCCACAAAAGCTCATGCAATAAATAAATGTGTTAGTATGTAGGTGCCACAGGGCTACTTGTTTGTTTTACCTGATGAATAGGTGAACATAATACATTGTGTAGGAGTTAATACAGTTTTTGTAAGAGAAAATCATGCTTCACCAATCTATTAAAATTCTTCGAGAGAGTCAACAGACATGGACAGATGTGATCCAATGAATATAGTATACTTGGACTTCAGAAAGACTTTTGACAAGATCTCTTACCAAAGGCTCCTAAGCCAAGGTAGGCAATCATGTGATGAGCAGGGAAGTCCTTTCATGGATCAGTAATTGGTGAAAAGATAGGAAACAAAGGATAGGAAGAAATGGTCTTTTCCACACTTGAGCGGGGTAATTAGTGAGGTCTCTGAAGGATCTTTGCTGGGACCAGCGCCGTTCAGCATTCATAAAACACCTGGAAAAATAGGTAAATATTAAAGTGGCAAAGTTTTGAGGTGATACAAAATTACTTAAGATAGTAAATCCAAAGCTAACTGTGAAAGATTGCAGTGATCTCATAAAGCTGGATGACTGAGCAACAAAATGGCAGATGAAATTCAGCACTTATAAATGAAAAGTAATGCACACTGGAAGATATAATTCCAAGTATACATACAAATGGATGTGGTCTAAATTAGCTTTACCACTCAAGAAAGAAATCTTGGAGTGATTTTGGATAGTTCTCTGAAAGCAATGAGCAGTGGCAGTCAGAAATGCTAACAAAATATTGGGAATCATTAGGAAAGAGGTAGATAAAAGACAGAAAATATATTGCCTCTTTATAAATATATGGTATTCACCTCTCTTGAATATTGCGTGCTCACCCCATCTTAAAAAATATAGATTGGAATTGGAAAAGGTACAGAAAAGGGCAACAGAAATGGTTGGGGATATAGAATAGCTTCCGAAGGAGGAGAAATTAAAAACCTTTGAACAATTCATCTTAGGGAAGAGATGATTAAGGGGACATACGATAAGGATCTGTAAAATCATCAGTAGAGAGGAAAAAGTAAATAAGAAAGTGTTATTTACCCCTTCTTGCAACACAGGAGCATTTCATCCAATGAAATTAATAGTCAGTAAGTTTAAAACCAACCTAAAAAAGTACTTCACACAGCATACAGTCAACTGGTGAAACTTATTGTCAAGGGTTGCTGTGAAGGCCAAAAGTATAACTGCATTAAAAAAAGAATTAGATAAGTTCATGGAATGTAGCCATGATGGTTAGGAATGGAACCCATGTTCTGTGTGTCTCTAAACACTGACTGCCAGAAGCTGGGACTGGATGACAAAGGATGTATCACCTGATAATTCCCCCATTCTGTTCATTCTCTTGGCAGCATCCAGCCTGAATTTTTAAAAGAATTTAGCCGCCTGACTATCAGTGATTTCATGTGAGTTAGGCACTTAGGTAGTTTTAACAATCTGGGTCTTACTTAGCTTTTAGATCTTTTCTGGAGAGACAAAAATTACATGTGCAGCACCTGAGAGCCACAGCAACAGGAGTTATAGTGTTGAACGCTCACCCTTCGCACCCAGTGCAAAGGTTCAGCAAAAATCTGCTGAGTCCAGATTTCCTGCAGCCTACCTCCCTCAGGAATTCACCTGGCATCTCTGAACACTGAGTGAAAGGTAGAGTCTTTAAAGTGGTTATCAGAGCCACATGATTGTCAAACAAGTATTCCCCCTTTACTGCTACAGGAAATGTAATATATGCAATTAATGCCTGATTCTCTTCTGCTTGGCACTTTTTGTTGTCATTTATATCTGTGCAGCATGTGTATAAAGACACTACTCAATATCAATGGCTGTGTTTTAAGCCTACCTGGCACTCAGCTGGGGTCAGTGGAGGGCAGGCAGCTTGCACTTCCCCTTTTAGGAGCTGCAGGTGGTGAGTCTTCAGCACAAGACTAAGGCAATCCACGAGGTTGTCCTGCACCGTACCTCTAATTTAATGGCTCCTGTGGGCACAGATCTACCTCAGCTATAACAATTCTGCACCTCTCTGCCGCCTTTCTTCTCCATCCTGCTCTTGAGCCTTCCACCCTACTCCCTGGGAAGAAAATATACACTGCTTTTGTAACCCACTCGTGCATGTTACACATGCACAAACTGTATGTGCACATGCTGAATGTGTGCATTGCATTCATGCACACACACATATCATGGGCACATTGATTGGACGCATTGTGTTGTGAGGAAGTTCCATAATATTCTTTGACCTTTCCAGTGAACTCATAATCATTGTGAGAGTTTGGACCAAACCATTCAACAATTGTGCGTGTTCACTGAGATTTGATTTGAGGTTTGTTCGCACACCAGACTCAAAGTTCACTTCAGGGGACTTCTGAGTGTGGAGCAGATCAGTTCTGATCCATGTGTTGTTCAGTGAATTGTTGGCTCGGTCACTGGCAAAGGGAATTTGACACAATTTAAATTGCTTCATTTCACACAATTTGATTGTTACTTGATTTCCCAGTGTGTAAGATGTGAAGGGTCCCAGTATCTGCCAAATAGTGTCATGTCCAGATGCATCAGAAGCTGCATCTTTTCATTACTGCTACACAAGTGTTGCAGAGTTGCAGCTGGTTACCTTGTCCCAGGAGGAGAGCTTCCAAAGATGGCATCCCCCAGAATACAATCCAAAAGGGGCTGCCTGGAACAGAAAGTTCTACTGCAGTGTCCTTGAGTGCCTTCCATCTGCCTTAAGTCTTTGCTTCTAATGTTTTATGCTCCTCTAGCTTAATACATTTTACTGAGTTTTCCCTCTCTGTATTTCTCCACCTCGTCAACTCTCCAGGTCTTTTGAAATCTCATTTTAAAGCATCTCCTTTCCCCCTTGTCTTTTAATTTCTCTCTCTAGCTCCTTTATTAACCTTACAATTGGAAGCTTTCACTTAGTCCCTATGTCCTGGCTTTTTTGTATCACTGTTTTTCCCTCATTTCTAATGTTATTTCTCATTTTTCCCCTTGCAGGGGATTGAACTGTGAAGCTCTCAGGCCACAGTGTGTTTGAAAGATACTCTTTAAAGGAAGGGTCCAGTTCTGCATGGCACAGAGTGCTTTTGACTCCAGTTGAAGCCAGTGGGAGTTGAAAGAGCTAAGCACTTTGTGGGATGTACCCTAATGCTGCGTTATATTGTATTGTAGAATGGGGGACCCAGTCCTCATCAATTGTAAATATGACATTTATTATAAAAGCTGGTTACCCCTGTATTCCTGTTAAGGATCCCTCCTGCCCCCGAGATCTTCCTGTTTGGATGAGCACATGATACTTTCTGTAGTACTGATATTGTAGAATGCATTGAATTCAGCACTGAACAAATACTCTTTAGAACAAGGTCTTCTAGAGGTCTGGATTTCTAGTCTTGCCCACCTGTTGGGGTTGACTGTGTCTTGCCATCAGAGAATGAGCTGGAAACTAGGTCTGAAAGCAAGCTTGGGACTAATGCATAAATTGGATAGAATCAGTTTAATTAATGGTTAGAGCAAAATGTCCATGAAGCTGCTGACCATGCTATGTAGTAAGTCAGGTGCAAGTGTCATTAGCAGAGATGCAATTGGGGGTTCCTGAGATATTTTTAGCATAGAAGACACTTGCCGGAAGAGGTCTTTTGACTTGCCAGCTGGATCAAAAGTATTGCACGTTAGAAAAGGAAGTTGGGCACAGAAGTCTGCAATACCGATTTTCCCCTAGTACGCTTGGGAACTAGGTACTTCCATTGTATTGGTCTGGAGTTAGCCAAATATAGTACTGATAACACAGTAATTGTGTTTCATGTGAGAGATAGCAAAGCTGAGTGAAGTCTGGAAGTGGAGTGGGCTGGGAAAGGGACTTGGGATTAGGGAGAGTGTGTGAAAGGCACTGAAAAAAAGGGACTTTGATGACAAAATCATTTGCAGTGTAAGAGAGGCAGGGAGGGGAAGAGGGAGAGATAGAGAGAGCCCTCCAGGAATTCAATCAGAAGCTAAGGATGAATGTTTGAAAGAGAGTATGTATCCAGTCAAGTGAGTTATAAATCCACTATCTCTTTTATTTTTTGAGTGGCACAAGATATACATTCATTTACCCTGAACAGAATTCATTTTGTTGTATTTTGACTATCGTCCCTTCAAAATTTCCCTAAAATCCCCATTAGGAAGCTTCACTGCATGTGTCTCTCCTCGCAGCCACATATGTGCCGGTCTCCTTCCATGTCCAATGAAATAAACTAAAATCCTTGGGCCAGGCTCAGATTTCAGTTGTAGTTTACTGCTGTAAATCAGAGCACTGTTGTTTTTAAATACTGAGGGACTATTTTAATAGCAAGGTGATGAGCATCATGTAGGTTGATGGGCAGATAAGTAAACAGTCAACATCACTGACTTCAATGAAGTTTTTCTAGATTTGCATTGGCACAAATGAGACAGGATCTGGCCCACACTATTTAAATATTGAGGAGAAATTCTCTTGAACAGATGAAGTATCTTCTACTGCTGAAGGATGGGGTTTTGCCACATGTTCGTGTATTATTGAACTTGAAGGTGGGGCCCTTTGGGATGAATGGTGGTGTAGGAGGAAAGAAGGAGAAACATTAGTCTAGTATCAGAAAACCTGACGATCTTTTTTATCGCTTCTAAATGAGAGGATCAACAGCAGTCATCTGGGAACAAAACTCTCTGAGGAGTTACAGTATAGGTCATGTGGCCTGTGTAATAATTACATGACTTGGAGAATGCTCCTTTTTCAAGAGCCATGCCCACCTCTTCCTCAGACTGCTGTTGTTAGAACCAGAAAGTATTTTGGTTGAATTAAGAAGAATTCCAAAGAAACCTAATATCTGGAGAGCTGATCCAGGTCTTTTGGCTTCATGACACGGGCCAAGACACCTTCATCCTGGAAAGTAAGCCTCCAAGCCGTTAGCACTGCAGCATCTGTGAAAGATAAAGGCCAATCAGACTTGCATAGCTGCTGAAGCTGCCAGACTGTCACCCCATTACAGTGTCGTGGGAATCTCAGCCAATTCATTCCCGCCCTTTCTGATGCCTCACTAGTCTTGAAAATGAGATGCAAACTCTTTGATTTGCACGCCTGCTGCAGAAAGGCCTTTCCCAGTGGACCAACCATATGTGCAAACTTCAGGTGTCCTAGCAGTGACTGCATATGTTTTAGTGTGATTTATTTTTAGGGACTGTTTCCTTTACTGTCAGGCTATGTAATGTCTTTCTAGCTTGTCCCCTGGCAACCTAGATTCTTTTTTTAATGGAGTTTATCTCATTGCCCTCTAAAATGGGATGTCAATGGATAGCTCTTCTGTTTCATTAAGAGCTAATGGAACAGATAGCTAACCCCCTAACCAGGTTGCATAATGGTCTGGCAATGTCACCTCTGAATTCTTCATGTAGTGCATGAGGCTCTGCATCAAGAAACCGCTCTTGCTGGCTTAGACCGAGGAAGCCTCTGAGTTGTATCAGCATTGGTAGCCACCTGAAATCCAGTTCATAACCTGCTGTGATAGTTTTCAAAAGGCTAGATGCCAACAAACTCATTGGATCTATCTAGCTAGGCTGAGATCGAGCTGCTCATGGATGTACTAGATGCACCATCTCTTATGTGATGGCCCCATCAGTTACTGAGGAATGTTAATCTAATTTTAATTTAATTGAATCTTACTTCATTTAACACTGCCCCACCCAGTCTCTTACCCCTAGGCTCCAGGTCCTTATGGCCTGTAATGATCACCTCCTGAACATGAAATGATGCAGAGCTTAGCCTCATGACAATCAACAACTCTAGGGACGTACTGGTCACGCTGTGGTGGGTGGATGGGTGTGGTTGGAGGATAAAGAACAGACTAGGACTTTATATGGAACTGTCTGGTAACATGGTAGGAGTAGCTGGGTAATAGATGGACGGTTACACAGATTTAAATTACCTAAGTAATGACTGTACACAGGGATTTGAAGAACTGGTAAAGTGGCTATGTATCACTCTATACCACGTTACTTAGGGTAGAGTAAAGAATTTCTTTTTCTCAATTCCTCTTAGACCCTCTGTGCCATGCTCATTTGATTTGTTCTTGATAGGTCAGGGAGGGATGGCTTCCGAACCATTATTTCCGCACCAAGACTGGAAGATCAACATCCAGGTATGGTCACTGCAGCTCTTCACTCTTTTAGGCAGAGGGGGTGTGTGTGTGTTGAATGAACTCTTAAAAGTAATGTTTTATGACACTTTTTTGGAAGAGTAGAATTTGTTCACTTGTATCCTTGGCCAAAATTTCAGTTACTCCCTTTACTGTTGTGTGCATTTCTGTGTTCTCCACCCTAGAAATGGCTGCATTTCAGAGGGGTTATGAAGGGCTGGGCTTTTTCCAGATCCAAGGTGCTCTATACATATAAAATATTAATGCAGACACAAATATTGCACACATTATTGCACATATATTAGCATTATATACTGTGCAAATATAATCTTTTCTGCTTCTACCCCTCAAAGTATGACTCATAACTTATGTTTACCCACAAACTCTTGGAGAGTTATTACAATCACAAAGGCACTAATCAATTATTTGAAAGGATTTGGAGTATGAGAAGGAAAAAACCCCAACTTTCCTGACTTTGGTTTTCCCAGGGAGAGAGGAAGAATTCAAAGCCAGTAGTAAAAGGAGTAAAATAGTTGTATCTGGAATGTATATGCTAAGTGGGGTTTATTCTTTTATAACTTGTCCATAATTCCCCCTAATATTGAAATGGGGGTTTGTATGTGTACTTCAAGGGGATAGCATATTTTCACATTTGTATGTGTATTTACAGTGTATACAAACATGTATTATACAGTTAATTTTCACTTGTCGTATTCACTCAGAGTAATAGTGAGTAGCATGCACATGCATATTCCTAGCCGTATAACATGTAACCAGATACTTATTGGACCTATTTAATTTCCTTTGTATGAGGTTCTGACCAACAGTTTGTACAGCCTCTGTTATCAATCTCTCGCTATAGTACTGTCCTGTACACAAGATAATAAAGTTCCAGTTAGCCAAATGCCAGGGGTTTCAGAGTAAGTTTGAATGATCAAGATTTTGAACAATCATAGGAACTTTCAATGACACCGACAGATTGCAGAAGACACAACCCTGTTTCAAGTTAACTGACTTTTGAATAACCAAGTTTGTTCTGTGTGCACAAATCTACAAATCATTTCAATATAATGTTTGACTAAATAGACACAAACCTCTGCTTTGAATTCTAGTGATGTTTTACTAAATATCTGAACCAAATAGTTTTCATCCAGGTTGTTCAGTAATGCAGAATTAAACTAGCTTGTGAAAATCCAGCTGCATATTAAATCACTGCTCCCTCATATATCCCGCTACCATCTGCAACTCTGGACACTAATCCCTTTGGAATTAGAAGGGCTGGTTCCCTCCTATCTGCCATAGCTGCTGTTGACAGCAATAATGTTTGAAACAGGGAGCGGTGTACAGTTTGATTTTCAGGAAATTGGGTTACTATGGCTGGAAGACTGAACAAGCGGGCAGTCAGGCCCCCAAAGACACGTGACAGGTCAGGCAGAAATCTGTTGGTTTCTGCAGTTTATAAACTGCATCTGTATAGAGAAGGCTTATAGGATCAAATTCACTGACTTTGGTGGAGTTACCTTGGGGATGAATTTGTCGCACAGAAAAAGCAATAAGGGATTTAAAGCAATGCAAAACAACACAGAGCTGGAAATGAGAGCAATTAAAAGTATGAACCTGCTTGACCCTAATTTGCAAACCACTAGTTATAAATGAATATATCTCGATTTGAAATTCAAGCATGATGACTTAGGGAATCATTATGGCTCTGATTAAATGGTTCCCCAAGCTCTTGATGCCTTGTGTATTTTTTCTTGTGATCTTTCTTTTCTAGTTTATTTTCTTATTTTAACCTTCCAGTTCACCAGCAGTGTTGAAAAATAGGCCTCCAGAAAAAAATAATTGCATCTAATGTCTGAAATGTGCTAATCTCAGCTCTTTCCCCCATGTCCATCTCTCTCTCTAATTTCCCCCCCACCCCCTTAAGAGTCTGGAGTCACTACTGCTGTCAGGCAGTTATGCTTCAAAGCCGAAGAACTCAGTTGAACTTAAAAAATCTGCCCAAGCAAGCCGGCAAGTGCACACTGCCTTCAAATGCATGGCACGGAAGTGTCATTGCCTCTTGATCAGGTGCTCTCAGGGCAGGAGCAGGGCAGTTAGAAGCCGGTTTCAGTGCTGGATTGGTCAGAAGTTTTACATTAATGCTGTGACTTAAGGGAAGTCTTCCTGGTGCAGAATGTCTTTTCAGTTCCAGTGGAAGATTTCCGGGTTATCATTAAGGGGCACTTTCAAGATTGGCCAGCCCAAAATTTATCCTGTCTTGTTTTGGTTTTTTTAATCAGCTTACAAAGATCATTCTGCTTTTTAATAGTCAGACTGTCAGAAGAAATATTGTAATGCTCTGTTTATAAGAATAAGAATGATCGTCTCTAGCAGCCCAGTCCTCATAAGGAATCAGAAGAAAACTTGCAGTAAACACTAATGTGCACAGCCTATTACTAAACAGACCGTTGACAGAATGCCTTGTAGGCCCTGTTATTCAGAAGCAACCCTACAATAACAATGGAGTGTGCACTGCCTAGTACTCACTTGTGGGTACAAACCAGGCTGCAACAGCAAACCAGTGTGTGCAGCCATGCAGAAAATCTGTTGTTAGGAACTGGTATCTGCAGTCAAGCATTCATGAGCAACCCTACAATAATAAACCAGTTTGTGTACATGTGTTATGGAGCAAACGGACAGAAATCCCTGCTGAAAACCACAGATAAAAAATATATTTCTAAGAGATTATAAGGGGAAAGGATGATTTCGTGAAATAGTTTTCAGCACTGTCTGGACTGTACGGTAAATAATACAGGAAGGAAAAGAAAACTCTTAATAGACGTTCTGGAAGGTCTCGCCAGCACCTGAGATGTCTTTGGAGATGTTCCAGCTGCAGGAAAACAAAACACAGACATTTGTCAGGCTTTCCAGAAACCCATTGGCCTCCCTGGCGCAGAAGGGCTGCCTACAGAGATTGTTCTCCTTGAGTATTATATTTGGGGTGAGGGGGGAACCCCTGAGATTCAGACTCATTCAGTCGTGCTCTCATAAGGAAATTCAAATCTGTTCCCGCTGAAAACAATGGTGTGCACATGGGTAGTTGACTGCAAAATTTATCCTGGGGACTTCTGATTTCTGCAAGAGAAATCAACAATGCTTTGGTCTGTTAATCCAGACTGACTCAGCTTTTGGTCCCTTTAACTTCCCTTATGTCACTGTTAACAGCATCTGTTCATTGTAGAGTATATGCTCCTTGGGGTGGGGACTCTCTAAACTATGGGCAAAATCACACCTTGTGTTGCACAGGTTCACTACTGCGGCAAAGGGAATGAGGACTTTCTTCCCTACTATAGGGTGCAACTGATGGGCAGAATTCCATCTTCTTGTTCCCTTGTGATGGGGAATCAAATAGTATATCCCTGGATCATCCTGGCCCCAACATGGTGTAACTGGCTATCAGAGCAGATTGAACCTTCATCTGTATGCTAATATCGGCAGCAGGTATTGAACACTCCAAACAACTATCTCATTGTGAGGCGTCGCCTTTTTCATGTCTAATTGCTTGGATTATTTCCTTTTTTCTGCCACAATATTTAAAATTTGTATTTTCATCAGCAGAGCATGGTTCTTGGTTGGACCTAAGTGCAAATTAGGTGGGGGTTGGAGAATCAGAGGCTGAGTGCTTTGTTTGATGCCACCTCATTAGTCAATAGCAGAACTGGAATCAGAACCCAGATTTCCTGTTTCTTTGTCCCCTGATATAACCACCAGCCCATAGTAATGCTGTTGCTGATATAAAATTAGCACTTCTTTCTAAATGGTGAGAAGACAGAATCCTTTTAAAATATTTACTTTCAAGACATCTGTAACCTACACTCCAGAAGATGGGTTTAAAAAAATAGCCAAGGGACCCTGTAGTGTTACTTCCTGCTAAGCAGTTTGGAAGAACTTTTTCATCCATCACAGAAATGCAGCACAGACTTTTTTTGAGTAAGCTCAGAATTGTTTATGAAACAGATATCTTCCCTTTTTCTGTGTACCCAAAATTGTACTTTCAGATTTGTCCCCACTTACACTACTGTGTATGTATGAGTAGCACTGGTTGCATAGTTAATTATTGCCTTGGTTAATTAGACTGTGTCTTAATGTTTTATGTCTGCTGCTTTGCACGTACAATAACTTGCCTAGACCTCATTATTTTTATTGGCTGCCCCTACTGTTGGAGTTCACAGATCAAACTTAACCTGTCCACATATCCCTTTCAGCAGGTTTCTTTAATCAATTAAATTAGGCATCACAGAATGCTCTCAAAGAATATAAAAAATAACAGAGCCAAAAGGACTGGCCTAGTGGTTTTGCCAGGAGGCTTTGAGCTGTCAAATGGGAGATGTTACGGACTTCAGGTTTGTAGGCCACTGATGAGCGCAGGTACATGTACCCTGCTCCATTCATTCTGTGCATAAATGTAGTGTCAAGCAGAAACACTGGGATTCAGACCCAAGACCTGTGCTTGCAAAGTGTAGCATTCCTGGGTAATTAAGCAAAAAGAATTGGCTTGATTACACATACCTTTGGCCAGGTCTATAATGCAGATTAGGTTGACACAAGGCATCCTATGTTGACCTAAGTTTGTAAGTGTAATCTCTAGAATTTTGCTCCTGCTGAGGTAACCATCTTGCTATGCGCACTTAATAAGTCCATTTCCATGACGGGTGTAAAGTCAATGTTGGGTGACTCAGGATCGGTATAGATGCTGCATTACTTTCATTGACTTACTGGCTTTCAAAAGCCATCCCACAGTGTCCCACGCTGACAGTTAGTTTGATACACTTCTGGTGAGGACACACACTGCTGACATAAGGTGAAAAACGTAGGCATGCACAAGCAACATAATTACAGTGGTGGCTGAATGCTGACATAAGTTAGGTTGAGTTAATTTTGCAGTGTAGATGTGCCCTGAGTCAGTAGATAGAACTCTTACAAATGAACAGGCTCTTTGTACTCCAGTGGTGAGAACTTGTGCACATATGTGAGCCAGCTTGTTTTCACAAGCTTGATCTTGAGTGTGGAATATGATAGTTACACCTAGGTGATGAGATAGCAAATGTGAAAAACTGGGATGGGCTGCAGGCCAGTAAGCGCCTATAAAGGGCAAAACTGTGAAGATAGGGATGAGTTTCAAAGGGGCAGCTGTTTTAGTCTAGTTCAGTAAAACAAACAAGAAGTCCAGTGGCACTTAAAGACTGACAGATTTATTTATCGCATGAGCTTTTGTGGGAGAAAAATCCCACTTTGTCAGGCTCTTTGAAGACTGTCCCTGTAAAATTGAGTCATTCATGTTAGATCCATGCCCCGCTTTTTCAGAAGCTCCAAAGCGGGCAGTCTTGACAGTGGATTTAGAGAATGCCACATCACTTGCTGTTCAAGCCCATGGTAGAAGGCAGTGGTAATGCTTGGTGGAGGAATGGTGGCTTTGATGTTTGCCAGGACTCAGTCCTGATTAGGAGTGTATTGAGTAGAATGGCAAGGGGCTTTTATCCCCTTTTCTCTTTGAGATTTCTGATCTAGAAAGTACCAAGTATCCCCCAAACATAGCCCATAACCAAATTCCCATTGATTACAGTGGGGTCAGTATTTCACCCAAAATCTTCAGGACTCTGCTGCGTTTAATTGTCGCATGAAATGCTCCCTTATGGAGATAGAAACGAGAGAGGGGTCAAAGCAGAAGTGCAAGTATCTCCATTTTTCTACTTCCAAGTGTGTGCTATGGTTCTGTGAGCTCCTCCTTACCCTGTATTATACACATCTATCAGTAGAGACACAGAACTGGTTGTGACTATGCTTTTTCCAGCTGCACTGCAGTCCCCATTATGAATGCAGTGCGGAGGAGCTTATTTTACAACTGACTGAAGGCAAAGATGTAAGCACATGTATGCGCATAAGAGTATTTCTTTGTACAAGCCAGCACACTTCAGAGATCGTTTTTTGGTGTATGTTGAAGGTACAGATAAGAGGATGCTGCTCTCTTAAATAGTCTCTGAAAAAAAAAAGAGTGGGTGGGTGAGGAGGTTACCAGTTTAGTGAAGCCAGATAAAGCACAGATTCTGACACAGTAAAAATATGGGCTAGCCCTGCGTTTTGAAAGGACTGAATTATGGTATAACCCAGCTGCTACACTGCATTTATTTACATCTTTCCTTCATTGCCATTGAGTGCAGGCCTGCTGAAGTCCGAAAATGTATATGGAAATATGGTTATACATGGCTCAATCCCTTCTATTCTGCAAATCAAATTCTGTTATAACTCTGTCAAAGGACAACCGTATGTAAAAAGGTAGAAATTACCTAAAGAGGTTTTCTGCAAGCTTTTTTCCAGCTATGTTCATACAAAAACTAGATTCTAGCTGAAAACTTGTCTGAGCTCAGTTTACCTTTAAAAAATAGTTATGATTTTTGTAAAAGAGATGGTTAATTCTACTGGATAGGCTCCCTGAATAAGAGAGAGGGGTTGCCATAAGAGAGAGAAGCTGACGTGCCTTTAATTGCCTTGAAGCTGCTCCAAAAGTAATGGTAATGTTTAATCAAGGCAGGCTGACATTTGCCTATCGAATTATCAGAATTGCTTAGTCATTCATGTGCCATTGTATTTCAGAATTGGAAGCAAAGGATTTATTCAGCTGACAGGAGCTGCTTCTAGTCATTAGCATTTATTTCTCCAACACCTGACTAACATCTCTCTTTCATTTTGGGAAAGAAGTTACCTTAAGACCAAGGTAGCACTGAGCTCTAAACCAGTGTTTCCCAACCAGTGTGCCATGGCACACAGGTGTGCCCTCAGGTCTGAGCAAGTGTGCCACAAATTTTTTGAAAAACTACTCAAAGAGCTCTGGATTGGCTTATTGGCTCATGAATATGTATGAGTTCATTTGGAAACTACATGGTGGTGTGCCTCAAATTAATTAAATGTAGCAAGGTGTGCCATGGCAGAGAAAATGTTGGGAACCACTGCTCTAGACATCCAGGAGGGCCCTGTGAGAGATTCTTTCCTTTGTTTTCATGAAGAGACAAAGCTGCTTCCCTAACCTCCTGTAGTGGTGGTGGGTGGGTGGTGGTGTGCTGTTTGCACTCTTCTTTGGTTTCATGCCACTATAAACAATAATAGAGAGCCCTAGTAAACTCTACCCAATCCATCTTTGCTATAAATAGTGCTGAGGGCTCAAGAGACTAGTTGTGAGATTGCTGACATTTGAAATCAACTCAAGCCCAAAGCTTCTTTACCCCTCTCTTGTGATAGGTCCCAGGAAAGGAAACATTTTCTGTATTATTAGGCTCTTTATGGGGAAATGGGGGTTTTCTGGAGATGGGCAGGGCTGGCTGGGGTTTTCTGGAGATGGGCAGGGCTGGCTGGGGTTATCTGGAGATGGGCAGGGGGAGAGCAGGTATTTAGGTTGTGTTTATGAGAGAGAAGAAGGGGAATGTTGTTGTGTGAGTAAGAATGAGAAAGTGGGTAGGTACAGATCCATGTATTGTTGTAGAAACGTTTGTGTCTGGCAGTAAGTTAAGGACACCACAGCACACATTCCTGAACCGCCAGGGCAGTTACTACAAAGTACCACAATCATCCTTTAACATAAAAGTCTGTCTGTGCAAATCAGTGAGGGTCCGGATGCATGGGTACAAGCATATCTGTTTGAGTTGCTATAGGTAGATCACTCCAGTGTATGGCTAAGTGTGTGCTTATGTTCTTTGGGGAGTTCTAGGGTAGACTGCACCAAGCAGGATGGGGGATAAGAGACAAAGAGATGGTTGAGGAGAAGGGGGAAACAGTAAATTACTGGCAAGCAAGAAAGTTGAGTGGCCTGCACAGAGAGGGAAGCAGAGGTTCCTTCATCTCACTAAATAAGGGCTTGTTTGGTTCACTCTGGGGTTAGGGCTAATGTGCAAGTGGAATGAGGCTTGCACTGGAGATGCTCTCTTTACTTTGAGCAGTGGGGTATAGAGACTCCACACTGGCTGGGAAGTGGTTAAAGAGGCTCAGTGGACTCAGTCAGCTTACCCCATTATAGGTACCTGTTAGATGTGTCTAGCTTGGAGGGCAGAGTTAAAAGAAGAAAAAACATAGCTTTTGTATGGCTGACTAAGAAGAAGCTGCCCTCTTAGTCTACCTCTTTGAAGGAATGCCTGCCTGGGACCAGAGATGCTGCCCTGAAGAAGGCAGGGTTACTTGGGCTGGAGTCAGGGGTTCACCAATAACTGCTAGATGCCAGAGCTGCCCTGGGGCAAGTAGGACTGGTACATTAACATTTGCTTTGGTCCCAGTAACTAATCTCTCTTCCTTCTGGAGATTTGTGGAAGTGTTAGCCTGGGAGAACAGGCTGTTCATAAAGCCTAGATAGAGACAGGCTGAGGGAGGAAGTAGCAGAAGGATGAAGCCCTTGGCCATAGCTGTTTCCTGTAGGGTCATTGGGCTGGAACCCCAGAGTAGAGAGTAGGTCTGAGGTTGGTGGTATGAAGACACCCAGGAGACAAGGGCTGGAAGATCAATAAATTCTAAAGATGAGCTGATGACTTGGTGTGAAGCTACTGGACTACTAGTGTGTTGGACTCAAATTGACACTAGAATAGATGGGACTACACGTGGCCTGACTGAAGGGCAGAGTTACTTTATGACCTGATCCTATGTTTTACACCCCCTTGCATTTAGTTTCATTCCTTTCTGTAAGTTCACCCATCTTCGAAGCATCTGAGGAAGTGGGATCTTCTCCCACGAAAGCTCATGCAAAAAATAAATCTGTTAGTCTTAAAGTGCCACACAACTCCTTGTTGTTTTTTCACTGGACTAGACTAACACGGCTATCCCTTTTAAAATTGACTTGATCCAGTGTCAGAGTGGCTGTTGACAGGGTGCTAGAGCAGAAGACCCTGGTACAGTGTGTTCCTCCATAAGAGGCCATGATGGTCTCGAGTTATCCAACTATACTCTGCAGTTGGCATCAAGTGGGATATGCTGTTGAATTAATAGGTACAAGGTGGGCTGGAAGTGTTTGAAATCCCTCCAATCCAGGCAGAAGTGGGAAGCCCGTGCTTTTGGTGAGGAGCTGCTGGATTCACTTTCTGTGAAATGTTGGCTCGGTTACTTTTTCTGTCCTTTGGCTGAGCTGTCTGCAGTCTTGCCAGCGTGTTGAGAGGCCACTTTGCACCATGTCAGTTCTGTGTCTTAGCTGTTCATCAGCTCCTGCTTCTTGGCATGGAGATATTGTTCACAGCCTATTGAATTGATGGAACTATGAGCTTTCAGTGGGAATAGTGGATGCCCAGGACCTTTGAGGATCAATCTACTTTTACAAAGAGTGCCTCACAGGAGAGGAATCCATGCAAGGGGATGGAAATAGGTGGTTTGTTAGTGGAGTTCTGCACACTGGGGTTGGGAATGTGAATCCTGATCTGGCATAGCAAGAAAGGGAAATTGTTGTTGGTCTCCAGCATGTTGCTAGAGCTCCATAATAATAGGGATGATGGAAATGTAAAACTTCCTGTCAATGAGATTTATTAGGTTATGGAATAATTTCCTAAGTGAAAACCCAATCATGGGAAACGTTTCAGACTAGAATGAGTAAAATACTGAAGAAGTGGAGCGTGTGCATGGAGATTGTAGCACCAAACACGTCTTTTTGGCCTGTAGCTCCTAAAATCATCTGTCTTACCCTCCTAGTGTGTACATTTGTCTGTCTGTATCTAACATGAGATCATGTGTGCATGTATATTACAAAAGCATACCATTATTGAGCCTGTTGAGATTTATGTGTTTCAAGAACAGGAAGAAAAGTCCCATCCTACAGTGCTTACTGTTCATAGCTATTGACTGGACAGAACTATGCCCTCTGAGGATTGAATATAATCAGAGTAATAGACCTCTGAATCTGGCCTCCAGGATTTTAGAGTAGGGTTTATTTTTCATGGCCATATTACTATTCAATTTGTGTCCTTGTATAGCTGTGGAAGTCAATTCTGTGGTGCCTGGAGCTTGGAAAGAGATTTCTAGGAAAACACATGGAGACAAGATCTTTATTTCCTCTAAGGGAGCAGGGAATGAATGTGTTGTCTTGAAATGTCACCGCTTCTTTGAGGATGAAACAGAGCGTATGATAGTGAAACACCCTTAAAACCTTCCTATGAAGAAGTAACATTATATAAAACTTTCTCTAGCAGTTTATCTATGGAAAAAAATTACTATGCTTGAAATAGCCAGGAGAGAGAGAGAGTGGGGGGTGCTAGTGGTTAGTGAATGATTGGAGATACCACTTCCTGATACAGGGGAAAAATTGTGATATATATTAATTGCCAGTTAATCCTTGTCTTTGTGTACTGTTCAGTCACAGGAATGGATACTGCAAACACACACAGCAAAATTCAGGGCCAGCTTCTCAGCAGAGTAGTGTTGAAGAGAGGCGTTAAATGCAGTAACTTAATACTAAAAATATAGAGGAAAACCCCTACTAAGGAATGCTTTTCAGGACTGGTATGCACCCCTCTTGTTGTGCCTGCTTCCATGACAGAAGTAGAAAAGGACAAAGGATGTGTGATTATTGGTACCTTCTCTAATTTAATGTCTGTTTACGCAAATTGGAACTTTTAGGGTTCCATGCTAGTCTCACTTAGCATAGTTCATAGGAGCATATTTGCACTAGTTCCCTAACCAGCCACTGCTGCGTCCCTTCAGTCTGCTCTTGCAGAGTCCCACACCCAGCTCTTAATGTCCAGAAACCACAGCCTATTCTGTGCATGGCTCTGCCTGCAGCTGTCTTTTCTGCAGTTCCCTGCTTGCAATGTGGCTTCCAGAAAGCGTATGGCCACTTCCTGATTCAGGACCCTTTCCCTTACGTAGCCAGGAGGAAGGATAAGTGCAGTGGGAAGGGGGTGGATGGGAGTTGTTCCCACTCAGCTAATCGAGCACAAATGCAGTCTCCTTTCACTTCCACCCCTTGCATGAGACATGCTGGCCATGCAGAGTGGGCCTGTCATTGGTTCTTTACATCTCAGCTATGTGATGTTTCTCCAAAGGGTTAGCACTTTCCTGAACATGTAATAACAGGAAAATTAACCAAGTAAAGATATGAGAACCCTTGAGAGTAAAGATGGCATTGGGTTACATCTCTAGAAATCCAGATTCCATTCCTGGGTCAGCTGTGAGACCTTTGGCAAGACACTTAGTTTCTCCTGGCCTCAGTTTACCATCTGTAAAATGGAAGAATTTGTTTTTTTCTCTCACTTTCTGTCTTGGTGTAATGGGGTCTGAATACCTCATCTTCATCATGTAAAAGTTAAGGGGAGTCATAGAGCTCAATTAGCACAGCTGGTGGCACCTGGAAGGGCGTGTGAGGTCTAACTGAAAATGGGATCCAATTTTGTGGGGGCAGCGCTGGGTGGCAGATTTAAGGTGAGGAGCTGTAAGAGACAGTGCAGACACTATAACTGTCCTGAAGGGAGTGTAAAAGAAGTGCTCGTATCAGGACTTTGAGAAGGATTCCAGGGAAAAACCCCTGAGGGCTAGCTGGAACCAGACCTCCAGGGGGGAAACCCTGGCGGGCAATGCTGTGTTGTAGAACGCAGGAGAACTTTGCAGAGCCTGGAAGCATGATGAGTTAGCTAAGGATTCGGCTCAGGAGTGTCAGGAGCTAGAAGAGAAGTTGTTGGGTGTTCCTCCTTCTCTGAAAAGAGAACCACTGAGAACTACAAGGGAGTAGTTGGCTCCTGTGGTGAGTCTTGAAAGAGGGAGAGGAATTCCAGGAAGGAAGCTGCTGAGAGTTGCTGTTCTGCAAAAGAATGGAGAGCTTGGAGGACACAGGATGATTACAAGCTCAAGCCTGGGGAAATTGGAAATTGCTTTTATTGTATATTTATCATCTGCTTTGGCATGCAGCTAAGAGGCTCCAGGGAGAAGGCTTGAATCCACTTCTCTGACAGAAGAGTGGAATTGAAGAGGAGCCCAGAACTGAATGGAAGATGTCATAGTGATGACTGTGTAGTGTAGGGCACTGTTTTGGGTGGGGCAGATTGTGACTTTGTTGGAAGGCCTAGTCAGGAGGAAGCTGACCACCAGTGAACTTGAATGACAGTTTAGGGAAGGTGAGTGATCAGAAGACTGTGCAGTGCTGCACCTAGCCAAGAGGGGATGTGGGGGATGGTGTGTACTTCTACACTTGTATAGTCAGATTATTAACTCCTCAGGTTATGCACTGTTTCTTGTGGGCTTTGTGTACAGCAAGCTGGAGAATGGGACCTTGATCTTGGCTGGAGATCTCTAGGTGTAACTATAATAAAATGACATCTATACTTATCCTCCTCAAAACATGTTTAAAAACCCTTACTGGGTTAAGCGATTCTGTGTTGTAATTGGAGACACTTCCTCATTCTTTCTGATACCCAGGGAAATTATGCATGGGAGTGACCGCCTGTTTCAGGCTTCCCTCAAAGCCACATCAGATGTATAGAGTGTATTCATCAGGACACAAGACTGGATTCCTATGTGTGTAGTAGCAGTAGGCAAACCCTACTGTGATTTTGGAAAGTCGCACCAAACTGCCTAGAACTCTTGGGTATGTCAGACTAGAACCGTATATATGCCTTCCGAGAACAAGCCTTTTTTCAAAATGTCCTGTTCATTTAGCTTTAAGTCAAGCCAGGAATAGCACCCAAAGATCTTTTGTGACACTTGGCACTTCCAGTTCCAGGTGGCAGAAGATGATGAAGAAAATGGTCTGTGGTCTTATAAACCTCTGAAGATTTGACTTAAGTTTTGAGCCAAGGTTTGAGTTGGTTCTGCCAATATGTCTCCACTTCAGCTGTAGTACATGAGTTTCCAACTTCAGCATCTAATTCAATGAGAAGTTGATACAATAGATGTTTCAGAACCAAAACTCTGGACCTAAATATTCGACTGATCAGTGTAGAGGGTTGGCTCAAGATCTTCATGTGGATTTGGGGCTTGGACCCTTTGACTTTGGGCTGAATTCAACTCTTCAGTACTAAACCATCTCCAGTCTTCAGACAAATCTTGATCCAGACTTTGCAGCTCCATCCAATATCTAAACCAGGCATGGCCAATCTGCGGATTGGGAGCCGTATGTTGCTCTTGAATGAAAAAGTGTGGCTCACGGAAGAACAGCAGCAAATCAATTTAGTAAGTAAAAGTATATGGCTATATGCCTCAGTGTGGCTCTTGAAGGTTTAATAATCAACTTGTGTGGCTCATGAGTTCCATGAGTTGGGCCACCCCTGGTCTAAACCATACCCTGAGCTAGTTTTAACAGTAACCCGCCCTGTTCTTTGTGCATAAATATCAGGAGGACACACAGAAAAAATGACAGTCCTGCAGCTTACAAGTCAGCTTTTTCCCTGCAGTCTTCCCTTTCACATATGACATCAGCGACATGGCCAGCTAGTTAAAATGTTCCAGGCTGGCTCACACTAGGAGTAGGGAAGAGTCAAGGTAGCTCCAGTTGATAAGAATCTGACCAACACCTGTCAGGCTTCCCAGAGGGAAAAGGAAGTTTGCTATTTGAAATACAACTGAATGAAAAAACAAGCCTTTTATATGGAGACATGACAAGGTGTCAATTCGCACACTTGCCAGCTTTTCTTATATATCAGTGTGGGATTTAACAGGAGCCTTCTGTGTTGAGAGCTGAAATCTTTCCATCCTTCTCTGGGGTATTCCATATATTTATTTTGTGTGTCTGGAAGCGAATTCAGGAATTCCGACTGAGGGTGTGTTGTAAGTGAATTCAGTGCTGGCAAAAGGTACCTGGAAATCGCAGTCCTCTGTGGCCGCAGAACTGGTGCAGCATGGGACACAGCAGGGAGAGATTCCCTCTTTCAGCCCCAAAGATGGCCTCATCCCTGAACTAAAAACTCCACCTGTAAAGAGTGTGCTGTCCAGTATGTGTGCACCAGATTGGAATTCAGAAAACCTTGGTTTATCATTGACTGTGTATGGGGCAGATCACTAGATCTTATGTTGTTTCAAGTTCCTTATCTGTAAAATGCAATACTACTGACCTGCCATTGAGAAGCACTTTGGGTCCTTGGTCAAAAAGAGGTGTAAGTGCTAAGAATTAGCTTTATCCCCAGCTTCTCTATAGAGAGGGCTGATGAGGGACCTAATGAGTGCCGAGGATGGTGGTTATTTGGCAGTGACTTTTGATAGCTCACTCTGGCCATGTAGATGGCTGCTCAAGGAGTGATCATTAGCTGTTATTCTTCTAGGGAAGAAAAAGGATCCAGAAAGTTAGAGGCTTGTATGGTTTCAATGACATGGAGGATCTGAGGACACCATTATGGACAAAACTGTTAACCTACCAACATATTGTCAGCATGTATGAAATATGTGATTATAGAGAGCTGATATTCCTTTGACTTCATTGAGGCTATAAAGGGTATTATATTGCCTAGGATTGTTTGGTGAGAGTGGGCTTTTAATGCTGCATATTATCTCCTCCTGGCCCTTGCAATATTCCTATACTCTGCATTCTTGTGTGAGATATTAACATAATATCCCTTTGACACTCCATAAATAGAGTTGTATGCAGCAGAATGTAATTTTATGGCCAGATCCTGCTCTTAGAAGCTAATCAAATTAGCACAAAATTGCAAACAGTATTTCAGCAGCTGTGACTGTAAATATCTGAGGCAGAATGCAAATAACGCTGTCCATACAATGACCTGAGTAATGGGTTCCCAATGGGCAGTGCAACCATCAGTCAGCTGCGTAGCTGCTGGGGGGGTGCTTCTGATTATGAGCCTGAAATGGCAGAATCGGTTATCATGACAAAACAGCTAATGCCCATGAAACAGACAAATACACTTATTGAGACTTATACCGATTGTAGAGGAGGTGGGTGCGTCTCTTGGTGTCTGTCACCTTCCAAACACATGCATGCATGGCTGCCCCATGTGGCAGGATGTCAATGCCAATGTAGCTTTCCCAATGTAATTCCCTTAGCACTTTCCACACTCCGGTATCAGATTTTTTTTTCCATTTTGGTAATGAACCTCCACATCCCTGGCCACAATCAGATGAAGTGAAATTTGCAAGAAGGACACATAATGGGGGTAAATTCACTCTGACAGCTTCTGTCAGTCTAAGCCAGGAGTCTCAAATTCAAATCGCCACAAGGGCCGCGTGAGGACTAGTATGTTAGCCTGAGGGCCGCACCATGTGAGAGGACTAGCACATTAGCCCGAGGGCTGCACCATGTATGAGAACTAATATGTTAGCCCAAGGGCTGCACCACTGAAACCTTTTCATACAACAGTATTGCAAATATCAATAATGATAGTGTCATTGCAGGCCGCAGGAAATAACTTTAGAGGCTGCTAGTTCGAGATCCTTGGTCTAAGCAATGATGCAGTGGCCCCAGCAGCAGAAATGCTGCCAAACAGAGAAGTTATGGTAGTACAAGGCTTAACCATTCCTCTGCTAAGGATATTGCAACTCGTCGCTGAGTGCTGGAGGCAGTTGGATGTGTGCATGGACAGGGTAGGTGGGAGGTACACTATGAAACCTCCAGCAGAAGCCCCCAGGGAGCAGGATGTTGAAAACAGAATCAGCATCTCTCCTGGGAAGACATTACAAAGTGTGGTGGCCGTCCTTGCCCTCTTCCGCTGGAAAGTGTAGTGAGGTGATCCTCTTCTCCTTCAAACACCCATGTGCTGACTGTGCTACCCCCACAGAGCTCCCAACCTCTGCTGGCCGCAGGAAAGATGAACTGAGGCTTTAACTCTGTGGGAGATTTGCCACAATTTTTGTCATTAATGTTACTGCACTGGTACAAACCCTTAACGCAGAAGGCATGAATTCCTGTCAGCTGCAGTTTGGGCTTATGTTGCTTACCCTGGTTTCAAGCAATAGGAAGCGGCACTGTTGCTAGCAATAACTTTGCTTGTGCACACTGGGGATTTGCGTAGATTCAGTGATGTCATTTGGGTTTATGTGAATAACTTCCCCCTACTGAATATAATCAGAATTGCTCAACCATGTGTTATAGACCTAGTGCTGGTGATGCCAAACCGTTCCTCCTTGTCCTCAGATCGTAAGAATCTGTCTTTATAGAGTAGGAGGGTCTGGGAGCTATCTACAGTTTGGCTGTGAGTGTCTGAAAAGTATAGTGACAACTGGAAGTTTTCAGGTACTCACAAATGTGTCCCAGTTCATTCCCAGCAAGGTTTTGGTTATTTCTTCATAGTGAAGTATAATGGGTATCCAAATAAGCAGGTGAAACTAACAGACATCATGGCTGACACACTGGGCACTGAAATGAGGGCCCCTAGAACTATAAGTATGGGCTGCTGCAGTGTGAATTAAAGAGCTAAAATGCTCATTCGTTGCAGAATACACAGAGGGGTGTAGGGCAGGGATCTTGTAACACACCTGCACCACTGAGTTACAAAACCACAGTTCTTTGAAACCAAAGAGTCTGCACTCTGTGAAATAGAGAGGATTGTAGCCAGATGTAGGGGATATACTGCATGCATTTCTATACATAGGTTATTCAGGATTGCCTTCTGAAGGCATCCGTTGGGCAGTGTATTAAAAAAAAACAAGAGGAATGGAATCAGTGGAGAATGCCAGGTGGCTTTCTCATATGCTTACTGAGAAATGCTCAGATGGTAAATCCTTTATATTCAGATCCAGCTCACCACATGACCCACTTATTGACAGTGGTGGAATTAATTTGTCCTCCTACTGCACCTTCTTTTGAGGATCTCAAATAACTTTAGAGGGGTGGGTAAGGAATCATCTTCATTGGTACCAATGGGAAAGCTCAGGCACAGATGAGGTAGGAGAGCCGGGACAGATCTACTTAGTCATTAGACCCAGCTGTCTTCTCTTCCCAGCACTGCGTTTTCCATAGATTTCAGGGTCAGAAGGGACCATTGTGATTATCTGGTCTAACTACCTACATAACACAAGCCTGGGAACTTCCCCAAACAATTTCTAGAGACTGTCTTTTAGAAAAACATCCAGTCTTGATTTTAAAAAATTCAGTAATGAAGAATCCACGACTCTTGCTAAGTTGTTCCAATGGTTAATGACTCACCATTAAAAATTTATCCCTTATTTCCAATCTGAATCTGTCTTGCTTCAACTTCCAGCCATTGGGTCACGTAAAAAGCCTAATATTAAATATTTTTCCCCATCGCTACTTACGCAAACTGTAACCATGTCATACTTAACTTTTTTTTTTTTTTAAAGAGAAAGGTAACAGGTTATTAGTCATCTGATGATACAGAAACAACAAAAGTCCTGTGATATCTTAAAGACTAAAAATTTCTTCAGGCATAAGCTTTCATGGGCTGTAGCTCCCTTTGTCAGATGCATCTGATGAAGTGGCTTGGAGCCCACAAAAGCTTATGCCCAATGAAATATGTTAGTCTTTAAGGTGACACTGGATTTCCGTTGATTTTGCTATATACAGACTAACACGACTACCCCTCTGGAACTTATCACTATGCAAGGCACTGACCATACAGAATCTGATCCCATGTCTAAATTACAGATTAAGGTCAACATAAGTTACATTGGAGTGATGTTTTTGCCAGGGACAGGTTTCTATTGGGTCTAATGTTAACCTGGTGTAAGTCAGCATAGTTCCACAGATTTCAAGCCAACACAAGAAGATGATACTCTGGTGCTTCCAAGGTAGGGGAGGCTACTGGGAAACCAAGTTGCAGGTTTGCACATAGCATGGAGGGACGACCACAACCTCTGCCTTCTTTTGCTGTTCCAATAAGAATAAAAAGTCAGGTTCCTACCTACAAGGGTATGTGGGGTGGGATAGTTGGCACAGACCTCCACTGAGCTGCAGTGTGTTTCCTGACAGGTCTTTCCTGTGGTTTCAGTCTCATGGATGCTGAATCAGACAAATCCCTCAGGAGCTCTTTCATTATGATCATTCACCCTGCTTCCAAATGGGAACACAAACATGATGGGATAAATTCAGACATGGGATAAGGAAGTGCGATGCCACTAATTTGAATGGTGTTATGCCCACTTATTCTAGATCTGCATTTGACTCCCTATTGTAAGTGGTGCTGCCTCACTAATAAATCTCCCTTCCCCAGTAAATGTTTCATAGGTTGGCAGAGAATTCCAGGTCTGTAGGCAGACACTAGAAATTGGGCTTGGGCCCTGGGGGTTCTAGCACTTGCAGAATCTGCACTGATCTGGAGCCATCAGGCCTATTTGTCGAAATCAGAACCATAGATACTAATAAATTAGGCCTGTAGGTGCTTATTGTCTTCATTTATAGCTATAACAGTTTATGATATGTGACTGGCTGGGCTTTTTTTTTAATCATCAAAGTCTGAGATGCTGGAAGTGGCTGCTATATCAGTAGGGAAGACTGGGGAGCAAACTGGTGGAAAGAAAAAACAAGCCACAAATCTTAATCAGATCCTGTTGCTGACTGAAGTTTAAACTCAGTCTCATTTTTTGTGGTCCCCCTGCAGATAAAATCCATGTGATTCCCCCAGAGTGTAAAGGGAAGACTGCTTCACCTCTCAAAATGTCCCTAAGGGGAGGCTGTGATGTAATTGTGATGGGGAAGATGACCCGTGCTTAGCTCTCTCCACATGTAGCATCTTAGATCAGAGGCTGTATCTCAAGGAGCCAGGCCGTAGTAATCTGTTCAGAGGAACACACCAAGCATTGGGGAGTGAGAAGGGGAGTAGTGAGTGCTCTAGGAGAACAAGCACGTGTCTAAGGTTCAGAAGAAGCTGGTGGATAAAAGCGAGGCTGGTGTTTGTAGTGGAAATGAGTTCATTAGAAGATTACATTTAGGTTTTCAGGAGATGATTATGGAGAGAAATAAGATGTTATAATGAGCCTAGATTTATTTAAATTCTTTTTTTTTTAAATCCTAACAAGTAGGGGTGAATTCATAACTCATGAAAATGGGTGTTGCACAGTGTTGTTACAAACGTTTATTTTGATTTTATAGTAAAAATAGGCCTACTGCACACATACACGTCAATCTTCACTTACTCAGCACTGCCAGTGTCCCTCATTCCTGATTTACAGCATCTTCTCCTATTATGCACACAGTCACACACACTTCTGTTACAGCACCTCGATCTTGACTCGCAACATACCCTGTTTTTACAGGCCTGCATCCCTTCATGGGCCTTCTGTTCTCTGGATAGTGCCATGACTGCAACAGACAGCTTCGTTTGTCATGTGGAGTTTGAATAATGGACAAAATAATAAGACTGAACAATTGGGAGAAGTGAGTCTGAGCAGAAAGTGTGAGTGTCCTGGAAAGGTAAAATATGGTCACCCAAAATGTCCTCCTACTGTGAAAAGTGCCACTGAGTTCTTTAAAGGAGCAGTTCTCATCCACTGTGTGAGGACACATTATTGTGGAGAGCTGGGGAGATGGCTGGTGTGTCTTGTACATTTGCAATATGCTGCCAAGCTATGTCGCGGCCCACAAAATGTTGAGAACTGCTGCTTTAAAGACCATAAAGTGCCAGGATCTTGCTGACTAAAAAGCAGTTCCTTGAGCAATTCATCAAATTAGTTCACTGTTGACTAAAGGATCCTTCTTTTGCAACATCCTAAGCAACACCTTCTGTTGCAACATTCCACCTTTCTAGCATGAGAATGAACAAGAGGACAGCCAAGGTGGCTGCTCACTTTACTATGTGTTGCAAGAACTTTTTGCTACTTTTTACAATTCAGCAGATTGTTTGTTTGTTTTTCAGAGGTGGTTGCTTTGTGACCTGGGGGTCTGAGACCTGTCCCTAGGTTTGCATTTTCAAGCGCAGTGCGGCAGGCTAAGGGAGGAGGCTGGATTTTTGAGAAATCTGGCCAGGTTTGTACCAGCTTTTGGTACTGCTTATCCGCTGTGCACAGATTGTTTGCCCATATGAAGCAATTTCCCATCTCTCCCACATTAACATTTCTTGATGAGCCAGTGTGTTAATTTTGTGCTCCATGGTTCTCTGCTCACGGGCATCTGCTGGCAAAACGGCTGCCTTCCCTTCTGTTAAACAGTCCCATGTTGTGGCACCCTCAGCTCTCTCATCTAGCGCTGTTTGCTTAGCAAATCCTCCTTTCCTTCTAGGTGAAGGGGGTGTGCTTCTCCATGCTTATCTTATTTAAAGGAGTGGCTTTGTATACGGTCTCTTTAATTAAAATAAAAAATACTGACTGAAACAAGACCTAAAAGACATCTTAAAACCAGACTCCTGGCACTCATCGAGCAGCCGCCCCATTCTGACTGATAAGCTCAAGGAGAAGCTGCCCTTTTAAGCCTCTGGAAGACTAAATACCAAGCCAATATCATAATACTGTAAGGCCATGATAAAAGGGGACTAAGTCTCAAATGCTGATTGCAAGGAGAACTAGAAAAAGGAAACCATGTGTTATAGTTGCAGTAGCTGTGCCTCTGGTGCACCTTTATATACACTTTCAGGTCAGATGGAATCAAATTGTGTTTCTGTGTCTGAGGACAAGTCACGGCTTTTTGAGATTTGCAGTGTAGTAAAAGGGATGTGGAGATTGTGAAGGGGTGGTCAGATAGAGGGAGATGGCAGGGCAAGAAATCCTTGTTATGGGAGGAAAATCCCTTTCATATAGTTTTGTCAAGCATGGCCTAATGCCACTGCATGTTCTGGGGGTTCCTTCTTTTGAGAAGATGCTTTGCAGTTTGCCATTTTTGCATGTACCTAGGGTCCTCATGCTCAAATACTCATGTGGTTTAGGCTCCAAAGATACATTTTGTTCAAACAAACAAAGCTTTTACAAAATCTTAAAATAAAAACAAACGTTTCTATAATTGATTTGACATTCAACTACTGTTTTCATTTCAAACATTCTCTTGCACTATTTGCAACCGAAACAGTGAAGTCATTGGAACCAGAAAGTGAAATTGTGTTTGATGTGCTGACCCCAAGCATTCAAAAATCGCAAGGTGTGCCACCCCAAATCATGAGATTTGTCTTGGAAATTATGAGACTACAAAACACAAAGCCCTAGCTTACCTTTGTCATCTGATTCTTAAGCCTTCGGGTCACAATCACTTTATTTTGCAGGCTTGCTTCTGCAGCCATAAAGACTCAAAACTTCATATATGTATGTCTAAATGAAAGCTGTAATTCTCATGTGACCTCTCTGTTCCAGTAGCTGGGGCTTTAAAAAAAGTACCAAACACTGCAAGATTTCTGATAGAACTGCAGGAGTTGGCAACAGTGCTGACTAGAAACAGCACTTTGATACCATGGTGATGAGTGCTATTGAAAACCTTAAGCTGGCTAGAAACAAGTGGGGAAGTGAATCTGCTTTCATTGGCTGAGCTGAATAATTATACAAAATGAACAGCAGAAGTGGTGAAAGGTAAATCCGATTTTTCCTTTTTGCAGTTTTAATGGTATAAACTGCTTTTAGTAATATCTAAACCAGTGGCTTCCATCCAACCGTTTTCACCAGAGGGCCAAACACACTAATGTTAAGCCAAGGGGCTGCTGGAGTTCTTTGCCTTCTGCTGCTCAGGCAGAGCTAAGGCAAAAGAAACCATCCCTCAATCCCGCCCAATTATATATATGGTCAGTATAGCCTGCTCCTGTGACTCCCTTCCTGCACCCCCTAGGGTGTCTTGGGTAAATCAGGTAGAAGAGGGGTGTGGCTGATGCATGCTGTGCTCTGGCTTTCCTTGGCTAGCATATGCTCCCGTGGGGACCAAAGCCAGCTGATGCAAGCAGGGAAGAAGACCACAGCTGCACATAGCACTTTGGGGCTGCAGGGGAGGTCATGGAAGTCAGCTGAGAAGGCAGCACCTGTAATAATGGGGCTGATTCAAATACTTCCATTTAAAAACCACAAGGCATGGCTCAGGGATCCCATATTCAATTCATAACCAAATAGAAACTTTCTTAACATAGTTCCTCATGAGGGCCACATTTTAGTGCCTTGGGAGTCAAAACGTGCTCCAGGGGTACCTCTGGCCAATATGTCTAGCTATAGTATTTTTATTGTTCTGCCTGTTACATTAGTTTCTAAGCACCAAAAATATGTTTAATGTTTTTTTTAACTCAACATCTCCCCTTTAATTTACATGATTAGTTTTATACAATAACCTGGCGACTTTAACTTTGAGAACACTTAGTTCCCTCCATCTAGTCCGCTACTTCATGCATCTGTGTGCAAATGAGGCCTGTTTTGCCTGGACAGTGACAAGTTTTCTGGGAGTGTCTTTCGTACAGAAGTATATCAATTATATATCATGCCAGATGTATCAAACCTCTTATTACAGTAGCTTTGCTTCTTATTAGCAGTTAGTCGCATGAGGCTAAACCATGTCATATGATCTTCGATAGGGGGAGGATGGAAGGCAGGGATAGCTATTAAAGTGCACGTCAGTTGCAATGACTAACTGGAATTTGGAAAGGCGAAAACTTCAGCTCTTCCTCTGCAGACACATCAGGGCTATGCAGTATGTGACTTTCTCCGCACTCCTTATTGGATGGACAGAAATCGGATGCAAAGATGGTGGGGATGGGGGTTGCTCACAGTTTTGAATATAATTTGCTTGGCCCTGAAGGCAAGTCACCCTTCCCTCCCCACCCCCTGAAAATAACTGCAGGATAAGAGACTAGTAAATCAGCTCCCCGAACAACTATTGCATTCCATCTCTAATCCACTGGAGGGTGTGAGAGTGGGAGGCACAGCTCTTTTCTGCTCAGGCTGGCATCAGCACTCAGCTGACATTAAAACAAACACTCTCTATACCATGAAAGTTCATGTGATAAATAAAATAGTTTTGCTGAACTAGACTAACACAGCTGCCCCTTTGGATTTCAAAGTGCAGTCTGAGAACTTGGCATTTGTAATTAACACTTCAGGGAAGCTCACATGAGTCGTGCAGGGCTGCTGTTCTACACAACAATCCAGCATAACCACTGGGCCTGCTTGGAGGAGACATAAGTTTTGGCTCCACTTTTGGATGATATTGCATTTTTATTCAGTGGCTGGTCCTCCCTTGCAGATTTGTGTTTCTCCTGCTTCCAGGAAACCTCCTAAACTTTTCCAGTTCATAGTATGTACATTGTGTGTTCTTTACACAGCTCGTGACATGACTGAGACCCTCTGTGGTGTTATATTCCAGTTTTAAAATGGTCCTGCTTTTAAACGTTTTGTCAAAGCCGCACATTTTGTCCAGTCTCACAAATGGTGAGTGCTGTTTTGAAGAGCGTGTTGCTCTGCATCGTCCAGCATGATCTGCATGCACAGTGGATATGGGGTCATAGCTGTCAGTGAATGCCATTTTGAAGAGCACGCTGCTCCACCCCTGCTGGTGCGACCTCACTCCTGCATGCACCACAGCTAGGGTGGGGCAGTGTGTGCTCCAAAATGGTGTCTCCATGGCTATGTTCACATGTAAACTGTCCTTATTTTGAAATAAATTAATTCAAATTCAGGGAAAAGCTCAAAGCGAAATAGCATGTCCAAAGGCAGGACTTGCTATTTCGCTTTAGGAGAGGGGCACCATGGGAGGTGTGGCAACATGGCCCCCTCCCTGGGCCATGCCCCCACCCAATATAGGCTAAAAGGACGGCACTCTGGGAAGGAGAAGGCAAAAATGTTATTTTGAAATAACACGTCCAAACGCCATTGTTTTGAAACAACTGTTTCAAAACAATGGTTATTTCGATTTCATGCGTGGTTTTACTGTTTCAAAACAATGGCCGTTATTTCGAAACAGTGGGTCCCGGTGTTTTGAAATAATGGAATGTCGTCTGGACATAAGAAATTTTATTTCAAAAACAACGGCTGTTGTTTAGAAATAAAGCCATTGTCTGAACACAGCCCATAAGAAAGAAGTCATGCCAGTGCTGAGCAGCCCATGCTGTTCCTAGACATATCAGTATGTACAGTATTCTGGGAACTGCATGGACATATCCATTAATAGGAGGTGTGTTTGAAATTAATAAAATATTAAGTGGTGCCTACCTGTCTCATGTTGATAGTGCTGTACAAATATTCCATTATTATCCTTCAGCAATAGCATCGTTCCCATTTTACACCTGGTGAAACTGAGGTATAGAAGTGCATTATATAGCCAAAGATCAAGGGCAAATAAGTAGCTGACACACGAAGGTGAGGTTCATGACAGTGAGCTTTATTGAACATGACAGCATAACACATGTAATCAGTCATACAGTACTGGTTGATCTCCAGAGGTGATGTGCTCTTGTGCTCTCTGCTTGTTCTCTTTATATCCTGTAAAGAGACTGAGGGTTCTAAAAATCATGGTTTGCCCACGGGAAAAGCCCCCAGTGCAGGCATTGCAGAAACCTGGCATAAGCTACACTAACTTAGACAGGCCCTTATGGACTGTCTAAATTACACCATGGCTTCTCCAATCCGATGAGCAATTCAGGATCCTCAGGAGGGCACAGAAGTGGCTGCAAGCCACCTTATTTCCCACCCCCTGGCTGGCCAGTCTTGGGCAGTATGTCTTAGGTCCGGCCCTGCTGTGGCGCTGTACTATGGATGCTTTCTAAGGCAATAGAAGAGGTTTTTCTGTTTCTCTAGGAATGCCACTGTCTTGAGCGACAGCAGCTGAGTTGCTGGAAGTGCTTTTCTGGCCACCTACCTGCTTCTATCCCAGGGGTTAGGCTATTGTAACTACAGCACTTAGGATATGGATTTTCTATACCCCTGAGTTCCATATCTATGTCGACTTAATTTAAGCGTACACCACAAAGTGTCGGTTGAGGGTGAAAGGTTGAGGGCAAGCATTTGAAGAAGTCCTGTTGCAAGGGACAGCTGTTCCATTTAGGAGCTGTGGCATTGTTTTCTCCCTCCATCTTTTAAATTTAGAGGGGCCCAAACCAACGCCTGAGATTTGTAAGGCCAAGCTTGGTTGTGTCTGTTCTGAACCAGTTACATTGATAGAATGAGAAGGTGATGCACTACCTTGCTGGTGGTGTTGCAAAAATAATCCATGAAAAGCACATGTACAAATTCTAAGATATATTGGTTTCATTAATTTGGTTTCAGTGAGCTGTTGCACACTGGTCATGTATACTACTTTGCTTCCTCCCTGTACAAAAACTGCTAAAGCAGAAGTGTCTGGTATAATTTTGTAATGAAAAGTTCAAATATCCAGTCCCTTGATCTATAACATATTATACACTAAAGGAGATTGGAATCACAGTTGTAAAATTTCAGGCTAGAAACATACAGCATTGTATGTGTGCCACTAACTACGCTATCTAAAGCTCTGAAAAATGTTTTTATAGGTAACTGAATATACCTACGTCAGCATGATTCGTGATTATAGCTTTGTGAATCTATAACTGATGACATGAGTATGCATGATTTATGCAGTAGGGCACTGGCTTTGTATGTGGCTGGGATGTGACGTTAGTTGTTCTTTATATGCTTTTGTAACACAAGGCAGGAACTTAATGAGGGGGTTATTCATATCTAGCTGCTCTGCTGACTCTGCTGTTACAGGTATATGCCCAGCTGCATGCTCATTAACATGCCTTTCAAAGAGAAGACAAAGACCTAAGAAAGATGGGCGCCTTGTCAAGGAAACCAGCATGGCCCAACTGGCTGGCACCATGGATCCAAGCTGTGACTGTCATGTCCAAATAACAAGTGTTGCCTTACCCACGATTTGGAAGGAGAGGAGGAAATTGGGACTGATGCAGTTAGTACTACCTCCTGACATTTCTAAGAAAAACAGATTTTTCCTTTCCATTTAGAGGGGAACATGCTCTGGCTCAGACCTTATTTGGTCTTGGGTTTGTCACTTGGTGGCACTTCTCCTTCCTCTCTTTGCCCCATTGCCCTGAATTTGGGAAAATGCTTTAGCAAGAAATGCAGTCAACCCTCATTTACATTAAGGCCTCTTTGCAATGAGCTGGTCAGGTAAAGGGGCCTTAGCGTGTATGTAAATGCGTTCACATGTTCACTAAAGGGGGCTTCCTGCAGGCTATGCCTACACGGATGAAGAATACACGCAGGCTGACCTGTGTCTACTGACTCAGCCTTACGAAACTCAAGTTATAGGGCGATAAAGTTTCAAAGTAGATGTCTGGGCTTGGGCTGGCGTCCAGGTTCTGGGACCCTGTCCCTTGCTGAATACAAAGTAAAAAAGGCACCAGAGGCCAAAAGAAGTTATTCTGGATTCATGCCACTGGAAATGGCAGCGAGATCTGGCCTAATAGATCCATATTTTCTGATGTTTGTGTGTGAATATGGTGCTTATGCAAGTGAGGGTAAAATAGGCCAGGCTTGAGCAAGGTGTTGTGTAAGAGCATATTGGATTAGCTCTCCTGATAAAAGTCTGCCCATGCCCCTTACTCCTCATCTGCTGGAACAGTCTCCGCAGTCGTGGGCCATTCACCCAATTTTGACACTGCTTTTTGACCCTGCCTTACATCATATGCTTCCAGTGTGTTAATGAGAGTGATATAAAAACCTGGACAAATAGATAATATAGAGTAGCCCCTGCCTCCCAGGCTTGAGTCCTGTTGAAGAGTTATGATGAGGTTTTGTAATACAGACTAATGAGGATTAAGCTGAATACCAACAAAATTCATTTTTATTCATTCTGGAGGAGGCAGGAGAGTGAGATCTTTGACACTGATGTGGCAGACGAGCCTTTACAGAGTTGCCTTGAGTATCTTTAATTTAAGACGTTTGTAAAGGAACAGGGATCAGTGGTACTAAAGTATCAGTCACCGCAGTATATGGCATCAAGAGAATACACCCCATTGTGTACTTCCTGAGCATTCCTTGCCAGAGACTGCTTAGAGAAACACTGGGTATCAGATCACAGCTCAGTCACTACTTCCTCTCCACTTCCCAGCTCCCACTAAATGTTTAGGGTACTTCTCTGTGCATTGGCTTCTTAATGGACTCTTCTTCCCTCCTTCTTTGCCCTTCGTCGGTGGTCTTTGACATAGCTCTCCCCTGGTGCAACCCTTCAATTGTTTCCTAGCTAGTGAATGTACTTTCTACCTCCCCTCTCTCTACTTTCCTGTAGTTTGCATTATATTTTAGTGAGCACATTAAAATATGCTGTTTGCCTTCTGTTGCAGCTCTGAAATCTATGAGTGTCCTTCTCCTCCCCATCTCTCTTGTAAGAATTTCACAAATAAGCTTCTGGGTCTGTGCCTGGGGTGTTTGCAATATGTGACAGTGAGGTCTCCTATTTTGCTAGGCCTGTTGTTTCTGAATGTTGACTCCATTCCTTACTTTTTGTTTTGAACATTGGTAATGTCTAAAAATGAACTCCAAAGTGGTAGCCATGTTAATTTAGTTCAGCAAAACAAACGAGGAGTCCTGTGGCACTTTTAAGGACTTACAGATTTATTTAGCACGTGAGCTTCTTTTGTGGGAGAAAATCCGACTTCATTAGATGCTTTGAAGATGGGGGAATTTACAAAAGGGGAGGAAAATAAATGCAGGGAAGTGTAAGTTATAAGATCAGGTCACACTGTTAGAGCAGATCAAGGCAGTTGTTTAGATTCAAACACTGGGAAGCAGCATATAGACAGGGCCATCCTTAAGGTGAGGGGCAAAAGGGGCAGCCACCGTAGGCCCTGCACTTTGGGGGGCCCCGTGCGGCTGCCCTGCTGCCCCCCCATGCCAGGGACCAGGCAAGCGAGCAAAAGGGCGGTTCGCCACCCTCCCCGCCACATGTGCTGCTCTGGGCTCCGTGCCGGAGCAGCAGGGAGGAGGCGGGAGGCGCGAAGCCACTGTTGCTGCTTCCCTCGCCTCCTTCCTGCTGCTCTGGCAGGGAGCCCAGGGCAGCGCACATGATGATGGTGGGGGTGGACCAGCAGCGCTGTGGCAGCAGATCTCCCCTTTGCCCGCTTGCCTGGTCCCTGGCATGGGGGGGCGGCGCAGGGGTCTGCCCCTCCCCTGGGCTGGCCAGCCCCGCCCCCTACTGCCAGGGGTTGGAGGGGCCCTGTGGAGGGCCATTCACCCTGGGACCCACACCTCTAGGGACGTTTCTGCATATAGAGGAAGGTGAGGTCAAATCACCTGTTGTAATAGGAAGAAAATCTGCAGTCCCATTTTAAGCCTAAAGCAACGGCTTCAAAATTGAAAGATTGGCATTTCACACCCCCGAACTAGGAACTGACGTATCCATGTAGGAGTCTTGGAATTTAGGAGTCTGGGTTATGGGAGGAAGGACTCAAACAAGCATTAAAGTTTTAATTTATGAAGCTTTGGAAACGTCGCCTTATCCAGATAGTAAACCTGGTGAACTGCTCTGTGAGAATTAATGTTGTAAAGACAATGGGAAATTGTAAAGAGCTGGAATACCCATTGTCTTATACTGCGAAATTTAGGGATAATGCTGTTGGCAGGGATTCTTTGTGCTACAGATGTTGCTCTTTGAAAATGAGCAGGAGCCCAAAACCTGGCTTCCAAACAGTTTGTACATGTAGAACCAGAGCTGAGTTCTCCTGAGCCTCCTCCACCAGGTCATCAGCAGGACTACTATGTGGGACTTCTACCACCCTATGTTGTGTGGGAACAGCTGCTAGAATGGGACACAATGCCAGGCTATTGTGCACTGATGCAATTTTCCTCATTTGGATTGCCTTTTTTAAAGAGGTATGTTTTTTACTCTACTACTTTTACTCCTCTCACATAATCCTCCCCCCCCTCCCCCCAAGTTTCTGGCAAGTGGCCAAAGCATACAGTGTACTGCCTGAAAACCCTGAGCATTTGCTGCTTTATTTGAACTGCAGGGGCCTGCTTTGTACTGCGTATCTCTGTTGCACATGCCGCATTGAAGCTCCCAGTTGGAAATCATTTCTTTCTTGATGGAACAAAAAGCAAAATCTGTCTCAGATGAGATCATCTCCTTGGGACAGAGCAAACACTTAATCTCCTTTCTGGTTAACCATTGTATCAACAAAATGAGTTGACCCATTACTTGAAATGAATGTGGCTTTGGCAATGTTACCTTTGGCCCTTTATCACCCGAACGCATATATAGTCATTAAAACTGTAGCCTCCTCCTATGGCATGTGGAGTTGGGGGAGTATCAAAGGCATTTTGAGGGGCATGTGTATATTAGGCACATTACAGTTGCCCAGAGAATCCATCACTTTGGGAGCGTGAGAGACACCAGAGCAGTTAAGAGGAGCTCCCAACGAGTTAGCTCTTTAACACTGTTGTTCCCATACCAATGTTCCCTCTAATTTTTCATAGGCTGTGTGCACAAAAAAATTTTTTTGTGTGCGCTAATATTAACACTGTTGAATTTTTTTGTGCACACTTTATTTTGTTGTGTGCGTGGGTTTCATGACCCAGCGCACAGCTTAGAGGGAACAGTGTAGTTGTAATGAGTGTACAGGGAGCGTAACTCTTCTTGTCATGATGGTATTATGTCTGAGTTGTGTGCATGAGCTTGCATGTGCATGCTTAGTTTGTTATGGCAGGAGACAAATTTAGAAGCTTAGCACAAGGTCAACTCTAAAATAGAGTGAATGTGTTCAGAGGGTAAGATGAGAAATCTTCTAAATAGACACAGTACAAAGAAGGAAATTACTAAATCATCACGTATCAAGTGCAGCATTATGAAGAATTATAGATAGCGTAGGCTTTGTGAATCAGTGGCCTGCGTGAGGAGTCCTGATTTCGATCTCCTGGAGAAAGTGTTCGTGTGTGAGTGAATGTTAATTCAGTGTTGATGAAATGCTCATCAGCCCTGGGAAATAGAAGAATTTACAACCGGTTCAATACAGACAAGTGCTGTAAACACTTCCTCTGCACTGTCCTACCAGTAGGCCTCAACTGTGACCTAAGAGTGAAAGGAGGGCCTAGTCTCCTGATACCTTTAATACTTGGTTGCTAATCTACAGTGTCAGCAAAAGGATAAGTACCAAATATTGTGGTGTTTTTGAGACATGAACACTTGGTCAAGAGATGCATTATGAATACTTTGATAGGGGCTAGATTTTGGCTAAATGGAAGGTTTGCGTTCACTCATCTCCATCATAGTGAATGTTTCTTACATACCCTATAAAAAGTCCACCAAAGAAATAAGTGCAAGAGAATATTTGAAAAAATTCTGTGGCAATCACCTTTGTATTGCACACAAGTGCGTCATGGGGTCATTACTTTTGAATGGAAGATAGCATGAAAATGATCATTCTTTGTACTTGTCTATTTGAGGGTCTCAAGGTGATTTACAAACATGAACAAAGCCTCACAGTGTCTCCCTCATAAATAAGGATCTGAGGCAGATGAGTGAAGCATCTTGTCCAAGGTCACCCAGCGGAGCCAAGAACAGACCCCAAATCTATTGACTCCTAGACAGAGTTTTAACCATAAGACTGTCCTTCCTGCTAAATATATCGCTGGCATTGTCAGAGAATGCATGCTATAATTCTTTACTTCCTTTATGTATGGTGCATGTGCAAGTTGTAAAAACAGTATTAGCAATTTGCAAAAGATATAAATTAATATTACTTCATGTTGTTTTTGTCTATTTGTCATTTTTCACATTTTTTATTCCTAGAACCCCTCCTCTTAAATATTTAGCAGTCTATGTGGATGATAGGTAGCTGCCTGAACTCATGCTGTCTATTAGCTTTAACAAGTAATATCAGGTTGAGTGGGTTAGTGCTTGGATGAGAGACTGCCAACGATACTTCCAGGAGCAGGTTAGAGGCTATTGTTGTCCTCTTTGCCAGAATAAATGGGAATCAAGCTGTACGTGTCAATACACATCATGGTATTAACCCTGATTGTGCTAATGGACAGTGCCCATTATTAATCTGTACTGCAGTAGCTCCAGCCATGGACCAAGAGCCCATCATGCTGGGTGCTGTACAAACACAGAACCCTGCTCCAAAGAGCCAACAAACCAAATATGAGGCCAGAGACAACAGGTGCATACAATTGTGGAGTATAAGGAAACAAAGAGATGTATCTTGGGATGGGGCACCTAGTGAAGAGGGTGGGTTGAAGGGAAATTTGCATTGCTCTTTATCAGGGTTTAGCCTGAGTCCATCCAGATTTCACCGAGTTTGGCAGAGTTCATATCCAGGGTTTGGAGGGAGGAAGTCAGAGCTGTCATACCCCTCCCCCAGAGCTTAAACACCTGCTCCTGGGCTGGAAGCCAGGAACACATGGAAAATAAAAGAGAAGGAAACCACAGCAGTGACTGCCCAAAGACAAGGTTTCTGAGTCAGCTGCAGACTAAACAACATACAGCAGTTAGAGAAGAAGGGGGCATGTCAACAGGACAGCCACCAGATCCTCTGTGTTAATGAGGGGAAATTGAAGCTCTGGTTCCACTGGACTCAGAGTCTGATGACTGGAAAAATATTTCTCTGTTTACAGGTATTTGAAACCTTGTAATTCTCCTCTGCTTCCTCCTCCTCCCCTTTCTCCCCCATAGCCAGCCAATCGCTAGCAGACACATTTGGAAAGGAAGGCTTAGTCTGATCCTGAATCTCTAATTTAATTTAAAGAAAAAAAAAATCAGGAACAATAGCAGCCACTGCAGCAGGATTTAAAAAACAATGTAAGTAAAAAGGCACAAATCCAGGATTGCATGTGACCATAGCTAGAAAAGTGTGGACAAAGTGTCTTAAAATCGGTGGTCCTTTCTCTGTGGGTCAGTAATTTACAGTAATGCTGCAGAAAGGTATCCACTTGATGGCACGGCCAGCAGCACAAGAGTTAACCAGAAATCCCATCATCTGGAGGGCAGATCTGGGGTTTAATAGGTTGTTTTAAGAGCATATCAATTGCCAATCTGGCTCAGATCTGAGGTATGTCTAGTCTGCTATTCTGTCTCTGACTGGTCATCACTAGATGCTTCAGAAGAAGCAGCAAGAAACCCTTCTGTAGATACATATGGGGTAATCTGCCCCCTTGAAGATCTTACTGTGAAGATCTCACTTTATTTATGTTGGAGAATAAGTCTTGGAGCATGAAGTACTGTATCCCTGTCTCTGATGAGTCATACAGTGAGATATTTAAAGGGAGCTACAGTTTGTACTGGCAAGGTGCAGAACAGTGGCTGGGGTACCTTATCCCTAATGGATTTAACATCTGAACTTTCTGATGTTTATCAGGAGAGGATTCCTTTTAAATGAGGCCTGGATCCAGGAGAATTCCTGACTCCACCAAAAAGTGTCTGGGCTTTCTCCCTCTTCCAGCCCATTTTCACAGTTCACCCTAAGGCTCTCCTTCTACCCCTCCTCTCCCCTTCCCCCCAATTGGACTCTCTTCCTGGGTCCTTGATTTTTCTCAGGTAAGGTAATGCAGCTGTCCACTTTGGAGCTATCAGCTGTACATTCTGTTTCCACTTGCTGCTCTTCTGGCTAGGCCTCCATTGACCAAAGGATCCTGCCTTAATCTGACCCTTGAAAAACGAGCTGAATTTCCCTGGTCTCTTGGATCTTCAAACCCAGTTTGGGCCTAGGCTCTTTTATGAAATTGCCATATCAGCTGTAGAACCAGCCTCCCTCACTGTATGTTAGTAGTTGTGCTTCTAGCAGGATTCAAGTTGTGCAGAGGGACAGGAAAACTAACAATAACTGGAATAGGGAGCACTTCATCCACTGGGCTGAGACTGATGAGATATGAGTTTGAGTCCCAGAAACCAAACTCTGCCGCTAGCCTCCTGGATGACATTGCACAAGTCACTTCACCTCTCTCTGCTGCATTTTTCCTGTCTGGAGAACAAGGATGGTGGTAATGGCCTCATTTGTAAAATAGTTTATCTGTTGATGAAAAGCATGGTATGTATTATTATTGGTGTTCTGAATGAGTTCCCCAAGGTTAATTGGACCCCAAAGAGATTGGTGTTTCAGATTCTATTTGAATGTTGAGTAAAGATTCAGGTCAGTTATTATTTGACCTGGAAATGGGCAAAACAGAAAACGATGGGGCAGTTTTGCAAAACCAAAAGCAGAAGTGATCTGGATTGAGCGATTATTGTCCTCAAACCAACAAAGGCTTCTCCATGAAAGATTCCATTTTTGTCCTGCCCCTATATCTTATGTGGTTTACCCATCCCTTATTATTACCTGCACATCTTCCATTTGATGTCTGATCAGTATCAAATCAATCAAAGCAAATGTCACAATTTATCACCTGAATATATCTTTTAATTCTCTGGTTTCCTGGTCAGCCTTTTCTTTGCTCTTGTCTTTCATCTGCTGAACACAGATGGAAGGAGAGAAGTTCTCTGTGATGTGAAGCATAGCACTATTCAGTAAGTCGTATTCAAGCTTTACCCGTGGCTTCAAATCCATTTCCAACCTTTTTGATACATCCTCCATTTTGTCTGAAACAACATGAGACTCACTGAGGGTTGTTAATTTGCTTATGGGTAACTTGGAGATCTACATGTAACAGCTGTAAAAGGCTTGAGTAGTTAGGTTCATGAATTCTGAGATGTCAGTGTCTGCGTGTTGAGTTTTACTAGTGGATAACAGCTGATTTCCCTTTTACACTGTAATTCTTGTATAATCAGCTGCCCAAAATACACAGCTTGTTCCATAATTACACTTGCAATGGAGATGTAGCAGACAAATCATCGCGCAAGAAAGAGAGCTCTGAATACTGACGTTTGATTTTTTTTTTTTCTTTTCTTTCTTGCTTGATTGGTATTTTGTGTTCCTCCACTTGAAACCTATTGCAAACTATTTCCTGATGTTTTTCCAGAAGGGTAATGTCAAATTAACTGGTTATCATAGATTCATAAAATAGGAGACTTGCTGAGAGATTAGTAGTTTTAGAGTATGTCTGAAGGTGGGGATGAGCCTGTTGAAAATTGCAGACAAAAGGCCCAGACGGATCAATAGAGGCATTTACCTTTCTTGGGTTTCCTCTCTCTACCTCCTCTGACTGGCCTTTGCCTGCTTCAGTGCTATTAAACCTTTAATATTATTTGGGGATCATGTGTGTTTAAATACCGCAGATGCATTATTTACCAGTGGAAAATCCTGGCAGGTTTGAAAATACCACGAGAGAGGGAGTGAAGTGAAGGCCTGTTGAATTATGCATGAGCTAGGATGGAATGCAGTCGTTGTTGCCACTGTAACAAGTTTATTACTTAAAATTATTGTTTTGTGGTTTTCCTCTCTCTCTCTCACTCTCTCACTGAGTAAAGACTTACCTGCTTCCACAGACAGGCTGTTGGAGTTCCTGCTTCTCTTCAGACTGTTTGTTCATCAAAATTCATTACAGGTTCTCTTTTTCTAATACTTGTGCATAGATTACTGCCATCTGACTCAGGAGATATGAATTTGGTGTGTATAGAGTTGTTCTCCCACACCAGCTGACCCAATCATGTCTGGCTGTACACAGGGAAGGGGACTGAGCTCTTCCATTCGAGTCCAGATACAGACCTCTGTAAATCATTAGCTTTCTTTAAGAGCAACTCTACTTTTGTCCATGCGATTTCCCTTCCCATTCTTTGAATGGATTCTTTATGTCTCCTGGGACAACTATGTTTTTTTGACCAGAGAATTCACACTGAGGTTACCTGATATTTGTTGTGAAGGGCACGAATACTTACAAAGTAATTGATGGATCCTGGAGGCCTTGATCCTGCAGGTGGCATGACACAGCAAGGTGCACAGTGTTAAAATGCTCCACCACTGACACTATCTGTGTGTGCAAAGACTGCAGAGATCTCAGCCTGATGCTCTGCACCGAGTGGAAGTAAGTTTCATGTTCCTTGCAGCATTCCCAGAATACAAAGCTCATTGAAGTCAACAGAAGCCTTTCCATTGACTTGAGTAGACTTTGGACGTTGTCACAAGACTGCAGAGCTAAAAATGGATGGAGTGTGATAAGAGAATGAGGTTGTCTGAGGAGCCATGGGCTGAAGAGTGACCATCCTCAGAGTGACTACATATTCTCTTCTGAAGGTCAGATTCAGCCACCTGTGTTCTGATTGGTACAATACCTTTCTCTGAGTAGCATTTGTCATTTCAGGAAGTTGATACGTCACATGAATAAGGGTAGTAAAATCAGGCCCTTATGACACAGTTCTGCTATTGGGCAGGAGTAACTTGTCAGCCATGTAGCAGTTCTCCCAGTAGCAGAGAATTATTTCTATGGGTGTCAAGCCTCTCGTCACTTTCTGCCTTGCATTTATATTCATGAAACTCTTGGCTCCTGCAGTGTGCTGGATCAAGCAGTAATGCAAAGCAGAACTGTGTGAATGCGACACTCAGCCTTTCACATCAAAACTATGACAAGTATACATAGCATATCATGGACTCACTTGAAGAGAGCCAGGGTTGGAGATGCAACACATTTCCTGAAGTTGAGAGGGGGAAAGCAGAGAGTGATATTCCACTCATCCCTTTGTTCTTTACAAAGAACTGGGATAATGGCATTGCCCCCCTTCCATTATGGAAGAACCTTACGTTGCTCCAAAGTTTTGTGTAGAGAGATCCTGTCATAACTTCTCTTTTATTCTTTGCTTTAAAAGTGAATGGAGGGGGTCAGCTGCTGTTTTGTCAGTTCTGAAGACAGAACTCTTAAAAATTATATATATTGTTGCTAGGGACAGATAGAAGAGGCAGAGACTTGGAGCTGGTGTTGGGGCATGGGGCTCAGGATTCGAGACTGAAGCTGGACTGCATAGGTGGATTTTGGAGCTGGCCTGGGGGAAGGCAGCTCCAAATATCCAGCCCCCCCTAGCCTGGATCCAGCTCCTGCTGCCAGAGCCAGATTCCACCACTGGCAATGGCTGCTCTCTGCTTCCCTAAGGAGGCAGGGGTGGCCCTGCCCAGGACTCAGGGCTACTGCCACTGTGATCCTGGATCCCAGCCTCCCCCTGCCTCTTATAAACTCCACCCCTGGGGTTTAGGTTTTGAAATACCAAAATCCCATGAGCTTCTTCTCATGAGACTTCAACCCCCAGTAACAGAGTGAGAGTTGCAGATGTCACAAAAACACCTCCATTTTAATTTGAAATGACTGATAGCTCTTTTAAGATGTGTGCTGCATCTAAACTTGTACCAGCAAATTGGTGTTTTCTGGTTTTGGTTTGACTTGGAATCAATTATTCCTTTCTCAGGGTTCCAATACACATTGCACCCACCTACATACAGAAAGATTCAGATTAGGGGACTCAGCTCTGGTGCACTCTCTCTCTCTCTGTCTAACATATACATGTGCACATACTCCCCTATCTTGCAATAGTTTTTCCTTTCTCAATTAGCTGGGATTTTAAGGTGGAAATGGTTTGAAAGAGGCCAGTGACAGAAACCAGCTGCCAATTTAGTGGTGACACTGCCTCTTGCCAGTCATAAGGGGTGGCAGGTGTGGTCTTGTGGGTTCTGGCTACATTTCAAGTTTGTTGGATGTTTTTGGCCGTGTGGTTTCACCTCATTCCTTTGGATACTCCCAGTGTTGCTATAAATAAACAAACGAACGGGGACCTGCAAAAGTACTCCCCAGTAGTTAGAGCTCCTTGAACAACTTCCCTAGTGTTTTCCTCTTGGGTAGATTAAAAGTGAACAGTATCCTAGAGAATCATTGAACCCATCTTTATATCCACAGAAAACAACTTTCTCACCACACCCATGGGACTCCTTTTTGACCCTGAGGGTACATCTGCACAGCCCAGGAGAGTGAGCTTCCCATTCCAGGTTGATAACTGGCTAATGGGCTTGCACCAATGTGCTAAAAATAGCTGTATGACGGCTTTGAAGTTGCAGCTTGGAGTGGAGTTCAGGCTTGGAAGCTGAAGAAGGTGTGGTGAGCTTCCAAGCCCAACTCCAGCCTGAGCTGCATGGTCAAAGTGCTGTCTATAAAGCTGTTTTTAGATGCTAGCCTGAGTCTATGAACCTGGAGCAGGAGACTCACTGTGTAGGTAGGCACTGAGACGCTCACAGTAGATAGGGTGACCATATGTCCGATTTTTAAAGGGACAGTCCCTCATTTTAGCCCCATGTCCTGTATTTTTAGTTCAAAAAGGGTGAATTGTCCTGTATTTTGGTATTCCAGCTTCTCACACCTGGGAGCTGGGGCTGGTGGAGCCATTTTAAATCTCCTGCCATGCGCTGCCCACAGGGTGGGAGGTGGAACGTCTCTGCTTTGCTGAGTGTGGGCGAGGTGGGGGAAGGTGTGGGGGGCACGAGATGCTGGGGGGAGCCTTGCAGGGCATGTGGGGGGAGTGAAAGATGCCAGGGAGGGAGGGGGAATTGGGCCTGTGTGCCATGGGGTGCTGGGAGGAGGAGGCTGGGTAGGGGAACTGCTGCTGTGTGGGTACAGGGTGGGGTGGGAGCCACAGATACCAGGAGGACGGAGTCAGGCCAGGGAGCTACAAGTGTGGGATGGTGGGAGGCGCTGCCATGGGTGCTGGGGAGAAAGACCTGGGCTGGGGAACCGCTACCGCAGGCACTGCATTGTGCGAGGTGCTGTGTTGGAGGGGTAGGGTGACCAGATCTCTCCCTCCTGAGGACCTGTTCTGTTTTTTCCTCACTTTCTGTCTGGTCACCTTAACAATAGTGGTCAAACTCATCAAAAGGGAGTTCAGTAACTGTGGCCAAGGCAGCTCTAGGCCTCTGTTGACGATGCTGAAAACAAAAGATGTCAATTGGATCAACAGTTGGTGTGGCAAGCATATTTGAAAATTAGATCCTTTTTCTGGTTCATGACTGGTTCATAATAAATTACTTCAAGCAAGGAGTCCTGTAGTACTTTTAAAGACTGACTGTGTTTCAGTGTGTGATGTTCAGTTTTATATGCAAGTACTACTGAAAAAGAAAAAAGAAAAATTCACTTCTGGGCTTAAAAAAAAACAGGAATCATTTCATGCCAAATGGTGATTTTAAAACAGAGTGCCACAAGAGCAACTCCAGGATAATTTTTGGTTAATAGGTTGATGCAGGGGAGATAGTGGTGTGGAAAAAATAACTAGCGCCCAGGTCTAGAGGTTCAGAGGTGTTGCTCTTGATTTCGGATGCTGTAGATGAAGGTGAGAATTTGCCGACCAGTATTTTAAAAATCCAGTTAGGACTGAGAAACCTAATAAGATCGAGAAGAAAAAGAATGCCTCTTGAATGATGCAAAAGATGGTTCGGTTGTCTTCGGGCTCTATCTATCAGATCAGAGCATCGTAAATCAGTGATTCATTGCTCCCTCTGCTCATTAGCTGTGTGGAACTGGGACTAAGCTTGAAGGTTAGTTGGTGTAGTTCAGTATTGTTCTTGCTGCCTTGTTCTGAATCAGGAGTGTCGGCAGGCAGCCATGACTCACTCACACAGTCTGCCTCTGCTTAGCTGCCAGATTTCCACTATTTTTTTCCATGAGGGGGAAAGATTATGAGGCCTTGTATGTCTTCTGGCTTCATTAATTTTTGCTTGGACAAAGGCAAAATTATTCAAGTGGATCTCTTATTTATTAAAGGAATTGAATTTGTTCAGTGGCCTAGACTTGGAATGTAATAGGCAGCAATGTAAAGCATTAAGGATACAAACCCAGGGAACATTATTTTAATAATAAAAATATGCAATCTGTCTCAGCAAAGTAAAACTGCTGAATAAATTAATTTACATTAGGTGGTTTTGAAGCCCTAGAGGTGAATCATTTGGAAAAATCTGATCAATTCCAGTTTTGCCCATTATTTAAGTATTTAAACACAAATGTCAACAATATTTGCAAATTCTTTCTTTAGATCACATCATTTTAAACAGTGAATTCATTCTGCACTATAAACTTACCAGGGATTTAGAGCACACTAAGGTCTAGGGTTCTGTCAGGAAGGGGGTTCAAGGGGTGCGGGAATAACATATAATTTAAACACAGAATGCCCACCAAATATACTTCAAACTAAATTTAGGTTACTGCTTGAACTAGATATGGGAAGCTGTTTTTCTGGCATGGATTTTGACCTGCCTTGAAAATAAAAGCATTGAGGAGACACAAGGATCCTTTGATACCTATATTCAGCAATGATAATTCCTGCTGTTGTATAAAAGGGAGTACAGCCCCACTCAAGGTGAAATAATAATGGGTAAAGTAAACCTGCTAGGTTATAAGCCTTTGAAAACAGTGCAATATACTACATTATACTATTTTGTTCTTCCCTTACAGCAAATATGTTTTTCTGACAAAAATAGGAGTTTTCAGCTGCGTGAAGACTTTCATCACATGATCTCAAAGCACTTTGTGAACATTAGTGATTTGCTTGGGAGAGATGAAACCTTGCAACAAATCCTGTGAAATCAGTGAGGAGCCTTCAGTAGGTAGCACCCTGCTAACCATGTGATGGATACATCATAAATCCTAGAAGAAGAGAAAGACTGATGGAAAGTGTTATACTCATGTGACTGCTAAGTGTAAGGCAAAATTTCCCAGACCAAAAGCCTTAAGGTAAGTTGAAATTGAGACTAATCACCTTTATATACACATACATAAAAGATTATTATGTGTTTATTTAAAGAAGATGAAATAATAAAAAAATAGGAAAATTCAAATTTAAGTGCATACACCCACCCAAATACCTCACTGACTCATTTCTCCAGATGATGCATTGTCCTGATTATGGGCTGCATTCTAGTCCCTTTATGCTAGTCCTGTGGAAAGCGCCCTGTGCCCGAGAATTCCCCTGGCAGGCTGGGTGGGACTCCTTGGGTAACGTCAGATTGGCATAATGGTCCTGGGCTGCATTCCCCCAGCAGTCTCCAGAGGTATGGGTATGGTGGAGGTGTGCCTGTGGTATGCCTTTGTGCTCTGGCTATTCTGGGTTTCTGGAGTAGTCCAGAGACAGTTGAAGAAACTGCCATAGATTACAGAAGCCCCAGGGGCTGCTCTTATTTGAGCAAGGAGCTGGCAGGAACATAGGCATGCCCAGAATTTGAAAGTCAAGCAGCTTTGCCTCATTGCCTCTTGGGCTGCACCTGCTGAGCTGGGCTTCTGATGAGTTACTGCATCAGACCCACTAATTCGGCATCTGTTTGTCTACCCACTTCCACGAGTAGTGTCTAGGATCCTGGCCATCCCATTCAACTGTATTCAAAACTGAAGGCACATAATTTGCGTGAAACCAACCATCTGCCCAGGGTCAGGAACTTTACAGTGAATCTAAGTATAGTTCTGAGTTTGCAGTGAAACTAGAGATGGAATTTTAAATCTGCCCTCCCTTCCCTGCACACAGATGTTTGCAGTGGGGAAGATCTCATCCAAACTTAAGTCTGAGCTCTGGTCTAGACTCGGACTAGGGTTCCAAGTTCGGGTAAATGCCATTCTAAATTTGAATGCTACCTTCTTTGGCTTATCTGTAAACAAAACCTGTGAAATTGGAACTTTTCATGAGGTGTGTCACATGGTTTTATGCTTAACTCAGTGAGATGGTATCACGAGCTATGGAGTTTTGAGACTGAGCCACTTTGGAACTCCCCAGAGAAAAATGGAAACTTCAGCTTTACTAAGAGATTTACATAATGACAGGAAAACCGATTTAAATGCAAATAGCCTAGTAAGGTGGTTGGAAAATTTGCAGTGGCTCTAGCAGCCTGGTATAACATAAAGAGAAAGGGGGCTAAACAAACACACACTCTATTGTGAGAGCCCATGTATTCATGAGCTAGGTTTGTTCCTTTGATGGGTATTCTTTTCCTTCACCTAAAGAACAGCCTCCTCTTAAAGTACTGTGAAGTGAACAGCCATAGGTACTGTATATTTAGTGAACAGTTTTACCAGGTGCAACATGTACTATATGTGCTTAATGAATGCTTCTTCTGGATATTGTAAATTCAGGTGCTGTTGCTGTTTATACTTTCAGTGCATTCCTTTTCCTGTTCTCTTTTTACATCAAGCAATTGGGTGTGCACCAATTTCAGAAGATTAAGGAAAACCAGTCAAAACCTTTTAACTGTGGAGGCTCTCAGACATGAAAGGCTTGGCTAACTTTGCGTCAGAGGTCAAGAATGTGCTCCAGGAGGCCCAAGAACAAGCCTTTCTGGAGCCTTCAGGTAAAATAAAGCCGCAGTACAGGCTGCCAAGGAGTCTGAAATGCCCCTGGTAGTTCATGGGGTATTGTGTACAAACAAACAAGTCAAAGAGGGTTTAGTAAACTTTAGTGAAAGCTTGAGAGAGACTCAAACTGTTGAAAGAGCTTTGAAGACAAAAAGAGGTTATTTGTTTTTCCTGCAATGATTATCACATTGCCTTTGGGGAGTCCCAGGGCAGGGCATGTGAGAAAAGAAACAAAGCAATCAGTGAGAAACTTTATTTTCCTCATTGTGTTTGGGAATGCATGTTTTGAATTAGGCATACTTGCATTTTCAACTTTCTGCTAGTCAGGAAAGATAATATCCTCAGAAGAAAAGGGAACCATCTGATATCATGAGGGGGTCATTGCTGGTCTTGTGGTTGGACCTAGCCAGGAGTCAGGAGATCAGGGTCCTTATCCTAGCTGTGTCACAGACTTTCAGTGTTAAGACTCTGGGAAAGTCATTTAAAACTGTCAGGGTGAAACCCTGCCTGCTATTGACTTCACTGGGGCTAAGATTTCACTCTCAGTGCCAAGATCTCCATTTGTGAAATGGAGATGACAATATTTCTTTACTTCACAGGAGGTTGTGCGACTTCACTAGTTTATGGTTTGTAAGGTGCGTTGCACCCCGTGGACAGCAAATCCTAGGGAAAGACAAAATATTACGTAATTAGTGATTGATTGATTGTCATTCATTTTCAAAACTGTGCCAGGGAGTTCTGCTTGCTGTTTTTATTTCAGTCACTTTAAAGGGAGGCATCCAGCATGCTAAATTAACAGCAGACTGGGATAGGTCCTACTGCCATGAACATCGCATCTAGGAGAGCCGTTGGCCCAGGTTGTTCTAGTCATTATATTATAAATGTTATTGATCTGTTTGCAGATACTGTAAATATGTGGGAATTTGCTTTCACTTTCCAGAACAGTGGGTCTCTTTTACATCAGCCAGTCTCACTGAGATCTTTTCAGAGAAAAGTAAAATGAGGAGTTTTTAAGTGAGCAAGACAAACAAAGAGAAATCCCAGATGTACTTTTTCAGGCTGCATCAGTGTGAATTTCAGTCATCACATCAGTTAAACATTTACTGGTAAACACATCTAGCATCTGCATCAACTTCTGTCTGCCCAGATCCTGGAGGAGTGTATCTGGTGGCAGAAAGGTTACCAGTATTGACCAGTATGAATCTTGATCAGTAATGACCAATAATTGACACTATCTGTTGGCTGTTTGGTGAGTCTGTCTAAAACATGCTAAATCTTGACCCAGTTTCTAGCACCAACCTGCTCATATGACAAAAGCCGTCACTCTCTTGACAGGCTTAACTAAGAAGCCAAGCAATGAAATGGGTCATGGAGCTACCTCTCATTCTAAAAGGGCATCTGTTCAAGTCAGGGTGGAGGTATATCTGTGGAGAGTGTGGGGAAAGCATACGTTACATACCGCAGGATTCCCTGTTTGTTTAATTTCAGCCCATTGATGATCATGCAGCCATTTTGGTCTCTACAAGTCTTGGCTGGACTGGAATTAGTAACAGGTAGCAGCATGTTTCCTTGGCATTAATAAAGTCAGTTCCATGATAATTACAGACATTCTTGCCTTCAGTCAGGGCCGGCCCAAGGATTTTTGGCACCCTAGGCAAAGTTTGACTTTTGCACCCGTTTCAGAGGGCGATACTTCTGTTTATAAGAGATAACATATTACATATATTTTTAAACAGAAAAAATTAATTTCTATCTAATTGGCACCCCTTAAAACCCTGTGCCCTAGGCAACTCCCTCGTTCACCTGTATGGTTGGTTCGGCCCTGCTTCAGTGTTTCTCTTCCGGCCATTTTGTCTCTTTTTGCTGAATCTGCAGTCTGCTGGTTCCAGTTAAAGACACTCACTTCAATAAGGCAACTGAAGACAACTTAAGATAAAGAATTAAACTGCCACATCACGATGCCTGAATTTACACTTCATTACAGCTTTGACAGCCTTTGGAATTTTCCATTCCTCAGACATTTCCAGTGTGTAGAACTCTTCACAATGCTGTGCTGAGCACTTTAAGCCAGTCCTGCAGAACAATAGAAGTGGAAAAAATATCCAGGGGATGTGCAATATAATATGGGAGAGCTAATCTGATCTAGCAATTATCTCCACTTGTGAGGGCAGATGGGATTACTTATGAAGAAAAAGGTCACAATAACAGAGATCAGCCCTCATGTGGTGTTTACACACACCGATTACAGATTTATTGCTAGATACTGGAGATACAGAAACAAGAGGCACTATGAAGTTGACATGATTACAAGTATCTATGCCCATTGTAATTGGATTTCTTAAGGTAACATAAGCATGTTTGCAAAGGAATTTACACTTGACTCTGCATCTTCATGTGTTACATTTAGGATAATATACCACCTTTGACCTCCGTTGAAATTCCCATTGTTGTTAATGAGAGTTGTGTGACCATTGTTCTCTCTGGAACTTAAATATATTCAGCAAAACAAACACGGATTACTGTGGCACTTTTAAAGACTAACAAATATATTTATTCCATGAGCTTTTGTGGGAGAAAAATCTCACTTTGTGAGATGCTTTGAAGATTGACGAATTTAACAGTTAATGATCTAGTAAAGCTGGAAGACTGTAATAACAAAGGAAGACTGCAGTTTTCTTGTTTTTAAGTATTTTCCACTAAAAAAAGGTTGGTTGTTTTGTTTTTGTTTTTTCTTTTCCCTAAGAATTTGAATGGGTTTGGTGAAAATTTTAGTTCTTCTACCCCCCCAACCAAACAACCTCTCAGTTTTCTGCCTCTTAAACTATAATTGATTAAACAGTTTTGTATGCTCACCATTCAGCAAATGTATGAGCAGTTAATTTTTCTCCCTTAATTCAGGCTAGAAATAGGTTCTGCTTAGTATGTTTAAATAAAAAAACAACACTGAACAGTGCACAAATCAGTGGACAGAAATGTTGCCAGCTTGGGAAATGGATCATTTTACCTTGTGGAGTAAATGTTTATAGAAGTGGTTTCAGCAAAGGATGCACCAAACACTGGACCCTTACTAATCAATGATTGGTCACTAGAAACTAGGAGCAAGAGCAGGATAGTCCTTTATTCCAAGCTCAGACCTGATTAACTAGCCATCAAAAATACTCCAAAGCTTTAAGTTCATTCTGTTGTCACTGATTCTTGGCTGCCTGCTACAGGTAGTTTAATATATAGCAGTACATTTTTAGATTCCATAACAGGTTCTACAGTGCAAGAACAGTTTCCATGTCTCTCTCAGCCTGAGGTGAGTTTTGAGAGTGTGTTAGGAGGACTGGGACTTGCTACGTTCAGCAGCATAACTCTACCCCTTCACTTTGCTACTGACATGCTGCGGTTCACATGTTCAGAAATGCTATTAATTTTGGGTGCCGAACTTCAGACACCTTAAGCTTTATTTTCAAAGATGCTGCTCTCAGATTGTGCATCCTGAAGTTGTAGCTGTTCCCTAGCTGCTGCAATGCACATAAGGCTATGGCAGATGGGATGAAAGCATCCCAATGAGCAGGGATGAATGCAGGCTTCTGGACCTGGGCCCCCTTTCTTGGTCTTGTTGCATCCCTGACTCTTCCCCATTTCATTCTAATTTTACTAAAATACCCCCTTCTTCCTCCAACACACCCACTCTCTGATTTGGGGACATATTGTATTTTTGTCCACTTATATTCCTGAGATACAAAGTAGCCTGCCAGCTGTTTTTTCCCTCAGATGCATCAGCTGGCAGGACGCAGTGCCATGAGGTAAAAGAGGGAGATCAACAGATTACTGCATTCTTGTGCTAATCACAGTTTAATAATTAGTGTCTATCAAAATCCTGCCTTTCCACTGCCACTCATTTTGCTCTGTGCTTGCCAAATAACTTCACCTTTCCCCAGCCGCAGCCACTGCATTCATGGGTCGCAGAATGAGCACTTTTTAATTTCACATCCAGATTTTTCCTAATCCAGCACTTTAACTTCTTTATTGGTTTCAGTTTTACTCTGTGTGCTAAATGGTAAAAACAGATGTAAACATAGCTGTGAAACACAACAACCCGTTACAGGTTTCTCTACAGCTATCTAGCAGATCCCATAGCAAAAGCAGCCCCCAAAAGATGCAGTCACCTTGGCTAGTGCCGTGAGAGGCAATAGTGGCTCATTTTAATCTAATATGGTGGTGTAGATGCATTCTGTAGAATTGAAAGCCTGGGAGTCTAATGGCAGACTGTCATTTTTTGCCAGTGTTTCACATGCACCGAAAACCAATTTGGGCACCTTTCTTATAAGCACAAGGCATGACTACACCCTGGCCTCATGTTCAGTGCACATAGAAGCAAGAATAACCACATTTTAGTATCCCATCTTTACATACCTGCAATGATTTGGTGCATGTGATACTGTCCCTTTAAATCTCAGTAATATGAATCATTCATCATCCTCTTTACAGCCAAACCAAAGTTCCTTCTTTCATGATAGGATGTGTTTCTCCTCAGGACACAAGTCTGTCCCCTTGCACTATTGGACCATGACACATTCTAGAAAATGCTGACAGCTGCTCTGATCTTGACTGTAGTGCACCTGTGCATCAGGAAGAGGCTGAACCTAAATCAGGTCATTGGCCTGATCAGATCAACCTCAGTCTCCCCAAAGGCTTTAAGTCAAACTGCTAAGTGCTAACCCAAGTGAAAAATTGAGTTGCTGTGTGTGTCTTTACTACTGTTTTAACCAGAGTTTAAGGAAGGTTTGCCACTCCAAGTAAGGACACACCTTTTTCTTCTTTGAAAACATAGACATACCCTAAATACTTTTGCCATTGAAGCATCCTCTGATAGGGGCAGGTTGAACAGTGCCTGCCCACATGTGCTATGCTTTAACCATCATGCTCAGTCCCCTCCCCCCCTTTCATCATCACTCCAAAGTCTATACAGGCTTCCAAAGATTGGGACTATTAGCATAAGAACTCTTCTCTCCTCCCCATCACATCATTTGTCTCTTCTCTGGAATGACTGTGCTGGAACTGGTTATCAGAGATCTTCCTTACAGTCACACCAAAATCACAAGTACATGTGGCCCCAAAGCTGAGTCCCTTCCTCTGATAAACAGACAAGAGTAGCTGAAAATAGTATCACAGATATCACTTAAGTACATTTCTAGGAGCAGTGAAATGCACATTCCACTTGTGTAATAATTTTTTGGAGCTGTAACACCAGCAGCTTGGAAATGTCAGACTTGAAGCCAAGGTCTGAATGGGTCTCACAGGCTGAATTTCCTTCTTGTTCCTTCCAAGTGGGATGTGTATCGGAAGCTTCTCTTCCTTTCTGCCCATGATGGACTTGCTCTGTGGATAAACAGATCTGTAGGTTCCTGGTCTGTCAATATAGCTTCTCTCGCCAGCACTTTTAACCACAGAGCTCTTGTACCAAACCATATCTCACAGTGGGTTTTACCAGCCAGGATCAAAGAGCCCAAAAATGAAAACGGGGAGTCAGGTGCTGTTTTATAACCACTGCCGTTCTAGGGGCATCTAATACACAGGCAAAACTATCAGGTGCTCAAGATGGGTGTCAAATACTCTTCTCCCATCTGAGCCTGAGAAACTTAGATCTAATGCTAGGCCTGTCTTCCATGGTGATGATTCTGAGATTTCTGCTGTTGCAGCCAACTGACAGCTGAGATCCAAACTGTTGGAGCATCGGATAAAAATACAACCTTCAACCCCTCAGTTGATAGTATCCATAACTAGATCTGAGCACTTCCTATCTTTATCTGTAGTATGATCAAATATTAGTTCAGTTCCACAGTTTCGTTCATTTTAGAATATTCTCAACGTGACATGTGGGCCATTAACTTTGTGACTCACCTCCCTCAGATTTCATGAATGTGGGGAGCAACGTGATTAAAGCCCTGGCAGAACTGCCATTCAAACCAAAGAACTTCGTTGAGTAGGTAAAGGCCCATTCTGAACCGCAGAGTATTCTGGGAAAGCAGTATCATGGGATGCTCTCTGCTCGGTGGTGATGTTGTATTGCTTTAAAGGAGTAGCATAGATGGACTGCAGCTATGAGGCAGCTGCATCTGTCAAGGAATTAGAAAATTATATGGGAGGCACAAGTCGCTCCCTGAAAGGTTGTGCAGTCAAGTGCCCTGTTGTATCTCACAGGCTTGATGACTCAATCCCAAGAGGTCTTCTTTACCTCTCTGGCATTAGACAGCATTTAGAAAAAGAAGAAGAGAGCTAGTTACCAGCAATCCCAGAATACTTTTCCAAAAAGGAGGAGACACCCTCTCTTGGGCAACACACGTCTTTTTATAATCCTAATCTTCCCTGCAATGTTTGTTCTCACGTTAGCATCAACAAACAGGCGCTGACCTTGCCTGTTGTTGCTTTAAATGCCCTGTTATGCTACAAGCATGGGAATGAGCTAGTCACATGGAAAGTACTTAGTCTCACATGGACTGTTCATGTGCAAAGAGGAAAAAAACCCACTCTTACAAATACAATAATCTCTGCAGGAATCTTTCTCTCCCTCTCTCTTCCTAGCGATGAAATAGACCAGATTTTTGCTTTAAGGCAGAATCATATCTTGGTTTCAAGTCATTAAAAAGAAAAAAAACCCAAATCAATACTTCATTCTGCTTAACGACAGCAATATTAACTTTGTCACAGAAGTATAAATGGCACTTAAAAATCCATCCTTTAATATATGGTGCTCAGATACCATGGCACATGGTAGAATTGAAGAAAAGATGCAACAAAGCCATACTGCCCTGAAAGGGAGAAATGTTGAAAAAACTGTCAGCCCTGTTGTGCGTGTCCTCTGCCCTGGTTCTGCGTAGTCACGGCAGGGTTGGGCTGCTGCTGTATGGGGTACTTGCATAAACACTGGAAGGGGGGAAGGCGTATGTAAGCAGGTTGAATGACTGCACCTATCAAACCCCCTCCTTAGGAGCACAGGCACAAGAGAAAGCAGCTCCCAGGGTCTCTAAAACATGCTATGTTGTATTCTGGGGACTTTCTCTCCAGTTCCTAAACAGGAGATGACAACAACCAAAACAATGCCCCAAAGGGAATCCATCCCAAGTTCAGCAGGGAATCCAATGCAGAAGGATAGGACTTTGGGAGGTTAGTGAGCATTGCATTGATACCTGTGGACGACAAGATCAATAAGGGTCTTACATATACCTCACCTTGAAAGGCTCAAAAGACAAAATATTTCTGGTGCTATTTTGTTTAGATAGAAGAGCCTTCTATTACCCTCTCGCCTGCCTTCCTAGGGGGCATTCCTTCAGTGTGTAAGGGAATCCACTAGTGGCCAGCACTTCCTGCTCTACAGCAACTCCACTCCTCCAACTAGAAACAGCAGGTAGCATGCAGGAGTATTTTGGGAGGAATGGCTGTGTCCTGTGCTCCAACTATTGCCAGCTGCCAGAATGATCCTTGGGCAGCAAGACAAGGGGTAGACCTTCAGGATGCTCTGAATTAGTGGTTCTCAATCAGAAATATGTGCCTTCAACAATTCCATCATGCAGGAGGCATGAAGTTCCTGTACAAAGCTGAGTGAAAGTGCAAAGATGACTTGTCCTCTTTGTGCCTTCATTTGAGCATCAAGTCTGTGATCATAGAGTCATAGATTTTAAGGCCAAGAGAGATGATTGTGGTCATCTTGTTTGACCTCCTATATAGCTCAGGGCAAAGAATGTCTCCAAAATAATACCTAGAAAAGATCTTTTAGAATACCATTGAATCCTGATATATAAATTTATAATTATAAATTTAGAATCCAGCATAATCCTGAATTGATCCAATGGTTAATTACCCTCACTGTTTAAAAATGTCCATCTTAGTTCCAGTCTGAATTTGTTAGTTTCAACTTCCAGGTATTGGATAGTGTTATACTGTTAGCTGCTAGATTGTTTCCAACTTGGTACTTACCAGGCTCTAATCAAATCACCCTTTATCCTTCTCTTTGCTAAGCAAAATAAATTGAGCTCCTTAAATCTGTCATTATACAACAGGTTTTCTTTAATCATTCTTGAGGCTCTTCTCTGAACCCTCTCCCATTCAATGGCATTCTCTTCAATTGTGGACGCTGGAATTAGACATGGTGTTCCAGCAGTAGTTGCATCTGTCTCAAATGCAGAGCAAAACAACCTCTTTACTTACTCAAGATTCCCCTGTTTATGTATTCAAGGTTCGCATTAGTCCTTTTGGAGACAGCATTGCACTGGGAGCTTTGTTTTACCCCAGATCTTTTTCAGAATGATTGCTTCCCAGGATAGAGTCCCTCATTGTTTAAGTATGACTTGCATTCCTAGATGTGTACATTTAATTTAACCATATTAAAATACATACTGTTGGCTTGCACCTAGTTTGCCAAATGACCCAGATCACTCTGCATCAGTGGCCTATCCTATTAATTATTTACCACTCCCCAGTTTGTGTGTCATCTGCAAACTTCCTCTGTGCCGATTTTATGTTTCCTTCCAGGTCACTGGTAAAAATGTTAATCGCACAAGACCAAGAACTAACACCCCACTGGACCCCACTGGAAACATGCTACCCAATAATAGTTCCCCATTTACAGTCATGTTCTGAGATCTATCAGTCAGCCAGATTTTAATCCATTTAATGGGTGCCATGTTAATTTTATCTCATATTAGTTGTTTAATCAAAATCTTATGCAGTACCACATCAAACATCTTGTTGAAGTCTAAGTATGGTATATCAACACTTTTAGCATTATCAACCAAACTTGTAATCTCATTTTAAAAAATCAGCTGTGTGTGGCAGGATGAATTTTGCATAAACCATATTGATTGGCATTAATTATATTCTTCTCCTTTAATTTTTCATTAGTTGAGTCCTGTATCAGCTTCTCCATTTTGTTGCTCCCAGAACTGATGTCAGACTGACAGGCCTACCATTACCTCATTCATCCTGTTTACCCTTTTTAAATATTGGCACAACACTAACTTTCTTCTAGTCTTCTGGAGCAGTCCGCTCTTCCAAGATTTATTGAAACTCAGTATTCATGTTCCAGAGAGCTGCTCAGCCGGCTCTTTGGAGCTCTTGAATACACATTGTCTGGCATTGCTCATTTTAAAATGTCTAACTTCAGTAGTTGCTGTTTAATATTTGTGTGAGGTGTTAGTGGAATGGAAAGAGTGTTATCATATGGTGTTCCTACTGTTTTTTCTAAGTGCAGAACAAAAATATTTATTGAACATTTATGCCTTTTCTACTTTATCACTGTTAGAATTCTTTTTGTTCTTAAAGTTCGATGTTTGTGCCTCTTCATCATCTGACATGGTGCATATGTGGATGCTTCTGACGTATGGTGTGTCCCGCATGCTCCTTATTCATCCACCTGTCCTGCTACAGCAGACATTGTGTTGGTAATAGATTAGTTTAGACCTCGACAAATAATAGGTTTCTGGTTGCCATGGCAACTGGTTTTAGAAGCCTGTCGCCTAGCTCCACTGCTGTGATGTAATGGAGGAGCAGTTTCTAGTGACCAGTTGTGAGCCAATTTTGTCCGTCCCTGGATAAGTTGGTCTCTAGTCCTATGCCCACTGCACCCATTGGCGCCCATAACTGTGGACTGTGGGAGTCGTGGATGTTCATTGTTTTTCTCTCTCATACACACAGGTCAGGCACTAACATCAGTCACCTCTACACAGGACCTGCATGGTAACCTTTTGTTTTGCTGCTGTCTCCATGCCTCAGTGCTCACTGTTGTTGGCTGGGAGACCTCTATTTAAGACTGCTCTCTCCAGCCCAACACTCCTCCATCATAATATAGTCCCATGGTACTTGTTCTTTACTGCTTGTATATCTCTCTGTTATTACCTGAGTTTTGAGACTGGGAGGGGAGAGAAAAGATAAGGTGCACAAAATGCTTCTCCTTTTAAGTTATAATTTTTGCCAGGTTTCTGTGGCCCATTCCTGGGGACACTAAGGTACAGAACACCCTGGCATTTCTCATTCTGTCCACACTACTGATGCCTTTAGCTCCCTGGAGGAAGGAATTTTATGGGAACAGTATTTGAAGAGCCTATCTGACTGAGATGCTTAGTGCTGCTGTCCTACCTGAAAGTAGAAACTCATGAGCTGTGGTACCATATTTGCTGTACAGTTTGTGAAGCACTTCAGTGCTCTGGTGCATTACAGGATTTGAAATCTCTTTTCCCTTATCCCATTCATGCCAATTGACCTTTACTTTTTATTTCTGCTGTAGTGATGTAATGTTATCTTATGTGCATTTACGGCTGGTCCTGGTCTCTGTTGCAATGTACTGGCTGTGTGTGTGATGTGTACGTCTAGTGGACCGTTTTCCAAACTGTGTTCCCCAGGGCATGTGAATAGGTGTTCCGTGAAAACATTTCAATGTTAGCGATATGTTTTCTTCCAAAATATTAAATATGAAATTGTGTGTATCAAAAATACTAAGGTATTTGAATAGTAGAATATTTTCCTTTGTTCTTCCCTCTTTATTTTTTGTTCTTTGTAAAATAAAGGACATCTAAAAAAAACCTAGGAGTTCTGTGGCACTTAAAGAATAACAGATTTAAACTTAAATTTAAACCTGTTAGCCTTTAAGTGCCACAGGATTCCTTGCTTTTTTTTTTTGGTGGGACTAGACTAACACGGCTGCCTCTTTGGAGCTAAAAAAATCTAACTCCTTTAAATCAACTTTTGAGCAATACATGTGGGAATTTTTCAGTATGAACCTCCCCCTCTCCAGCATGTATGTGTTCCGTTAATATATCCCAACGCCCAAAGTGTTCCATGTCCAAATTAGTGTGGAAAACATTGCTCTAGTGGTTTTTTAATGTGAAGGGTCAAGATTTGAGTCCTGGCTCCTTAGGTGCATGTGATTTATGTAGCTACTGTGTCTGTTGCCTACAATACATTCGTTAATGATTCAGTGTCACATGATTGATTTAATGGGTTGCTTCAGTATAAGGAAGTGCACAATTAGGCCCAGATAGTTTTGCCAACCTGCTAGTAGTAATTTTAATTGTAGCATTTCTTAGTTAAAGAACTCTCCTCTTAAGACTGCCCAGAATCCTTAAGAGGCAGTTGTGTGTACGTATATTTGAAGAGTGGAAGATGAAGCCTCATAGTTTATAGAAGGATTCAGAGTTGACTTATAAAAAAACCCATAAAAATCCTAGAAGTGAGAATAGTGAAAATATACCAGACTGTCTCCCACCATAATAGGTGGTCTCCTAAAGCAATGTAATATTCTCTAATGGCCCATGTGGCTGAGTAATACTTTGTTTTTTGTGCCAGCAAGACACACAGGAACAAGGACAACAGGAACATAAGACTTTGAACAAAAAGCTTTTTCTTTTTTATGCAAACAGTATATATGTTTTGTAAGATAAATTTGTAGAATATTTTGTATTGATTTCTTGATAAGCTGATATGAATGTGGTCGCTTTCATATGTTACAATTCGTATTTGCAGTTTGTGCAACATATGCTAATGTAAAAAGGCTATACTATCTTCCTGTAAGAAACAAATGTGTCCTGTTGCCCTAGGAACACATTATGCAGACACACACTGCAATGAAATGAAGATTTTATATGATCGCAGCTAGTTTCACGTGGATCTGACTGTTTTCTGATGGTGTATTTGGCATTTAAACAGTTTTTGATCCCTTAGCCTGATGTGTTACTTAAGAACATATATACCAGAATTCCCAGGTTATTTGCTGTTGAGAGGAGTATCTATTCTTGTATGCGGCTGCCACTGAAAGTAATATGAGGCTGCATATGGCTTGCACTGATCCAAAAACTGCAGAGAGCTAGTGCAGCTCCATCCACGTGAAAACTGCTGCAGTGGCTCATTTGATGTTAGCCAATCATGACATTTAGCGTTTCCTTGGTGATCTCCTGGATTTTGCAAAGTTAGCTTGAGTGAACAAGACACTATCCTAGAGCTGGTCAAATTATTTTTTGTGAATAAATTATTGGATCTATATAGCCTTTTTTCGCTTCATACAACTCATTCATTCCCCAGCACTGCTTTCCACAAAGCCGTTGGGTATTCAGGGGTGTTCCCTGAATGCAAACAAATTTCAGTCTATGGCTTGTTTGTAAAACTGTACACTTTGATTCTTTGTGGTGTGTACTTGATCACCAGAGTTATGGGCAGGTTAGTTCTTCTCCCTGATTCAGTGAAAACTTTTCAGTAGGAAAATACTATATAGGTGTTATGTGCTTCCTGGTGCTGACTCTGAAAAGAATGTGTTTATGCTATAGTGTATTAAATGTGTTTGGTTTTGACAATTTGCATTATGATTTCTATTATGGTAGCTCCTAATGAGCCCAATTAGGGAACCAGGTCCTATTGTACTTGCGATTGTGCAAACAAGTAACATAAAAATAATTCCTGCCCCAGAGAGCTCGTTGTCATAGCTCAAGGCAAGTATGCCTCTATTCCCCCTCCGTGGTCCCTTGATGGCATCACTTTAGCTCCCAGCTCCTCAGCTGTCACCTCTATTTGGGGAGAGACCTATGTCTCTCTTCCTCCTGACCTGGGATTTTTCCAGGTTGCATATTTCCCTGCTTATCCTGTGATATTCCTAGCAAGTCAAACTGTCTAAACAGACTAGCATCTGCACTTTGCTTTCTCTCAAAAGGCCTATAAGCAGCACAGTTGGCAGCAGTTGAGTTACTACGTCACTCTTTATAAGCAAGCAGTTATTTTTAAGGTGGAAGCTTACAAGAAAAAAAAACCACCTATAAAGGAACCTCTGTGCAAGCTAACCCATCAGTCAGTTGGGGTCTCAGTAGGACAGAGTCCTTCCAACCCTTTGCAAGAAGGATTGGGGTCTCATTGGCTAGAAGGGCCTGTCCTTTTGCTGGATCAGAAAGAAGGTCTTGAGTCAGTTTAACCTCAAGCTATTTATCCATATCTTTTCTTTGTCTGCTGGCCTCTGTAGAATCCTAGAGGTGTAGCTGTGTTGGCCTAATTCAGCAAAACAAACAAGGAGTCCTGTGACACTTTTAAAGATTAACAAATTTATTTATTGCATGAGCTTTCATGGGTGGAATCCCACTTTATCAGACACATGAAATAGAAGTTACAGTATGAAAGGAGATGTATAAATGCAGAGAAGAGTAAGTCACAAGGTCAGGTCAGAATTTGGTCAGCAAACCAAGTATAGAATCATAGGGTTGGAAGGGACCTCATAGGTCATCTAGTCCAACCCCCTGCCAGAGGCAGGACCATGCCCACTAAACCATCCCAGTCATGGTTTTGTCCAGCTGGGCCTTAAACACCTCCAAAGATGGAGATTTCACCACCTCCCTCGGCAGCTCATTCCAAGGCTTCACTACTCTCCTAGTAAAAAATTTTTTTCTAATATCCAGCCTCGACCTCCCTAACCGCAACTTGAGACCATTGCTCCTCGTTCTGTCCTCTGTTATTACTGAGAACAGTCGAGCTCCCTCTTCCTTAGAGCATCCCTTCAAGTAGTTGAAGGTTGCTATCAAATCCCCCCTCAGTCTTCTCTTCTGCAGACTAAATAAGCCTAATGCTTTCAGTCTTTCCTCATAGGGCTTGTGCTCCAGCCCTTTAATCATTTTGGTTGCCCTCCTCTGAACTCTCTCTAGCATGTCCCTGTCCGTTTTGTAGTGGGGAGCCCAAAATTGAACACAGTATTCTAGATGTGGCCTCACCAGTGCAGAATAGAGGGGAATGATCACATCCCTTGATCTGCTGGCAACGCTTCTTCTGATGCAGCCCAGTATGCCATTGGCCTTTTTGGCAGCAAGAGCACACTGCTGACTCATATCTAGCGTCCCATCCACCATGACCCCCAGGTCCTTTTCTACACTGCTGCTACTTAGCTGAATGTTTCCCAGCCTGTAGCGGTGCATGAGGTTTTTCCGTCCCACGTGCAGGATTTTACACTTGTCCTTATTGAAGCTCATAAGATTTCTGTTGGCCCACTGTTCCAATTTATCTAGGTCTCCCTGAATCCTGTCCTTGCCTTCCAATATGTCTACTGGTCCCCCCAGCTTGGTGTCATCCACAAACTTACTGAGAGTGCAGTCTATTCCATCATCCATATCATTGATGAAAATGTTGAACAGAACCGGCCCCAGGACCGACCCCTGGGGCACACCACTCGTGACTGGCTGCCAGCTAGACATGGAACCATTGATTCCTACATGCTGAAACCATTGATCTAGCCAGTTTTCTATCCACCTATAAGTCCACCTATCCAACCCGTACTTCCTTAATTTGCCAATGAGAATGCTGTGGGAAACTGTATCAAAAGCCTTGCTAAAATCAAGGTATATGACATCAACGGTTCTTCCTGCATCCAGAAAACCAGTCATCTGATCATAGAAGGAGATGAGATTTGTCAGGCATGATTTACCCTTGGTAAATCCATGCTGACTGTTCCTGATCACTTTATTTTCCTCTAAGTGTTTGAGGATGGATTCTTTGAGAATCTGCTCCATAATTTTTCCAGGGATTGAGGTGAGGCTGACTGGTCTATAATTCCCTGGATCCTCCTTTTTCCCTTTCTTGAAAATAGGCACTACATTTGCTTTTTTCCAATCCTCTGGCACCTCCCCCATACTCCATGCATTTTGAAAGATTGACATGATCAAGTAAGTTGTGTAGATTCATTTATACATCTCCTTTCATGCTGTAACCTCCATTTCATACATCAGATGAAGCAGGATTCTAGCTGTGAAAGCTCATGTGATAAATAAATTTGTTAGTCTTTAAAAGTGCCACAGGACTGCTTGTTCGTTTTGCTGACTGAACTCACTGAGGTGAACCTCTCCAGATTTTGTTACTTCTCTTCAAAGCATCTGATGAAGTGGGATTTTTTGCCATGAAAGCTCATGGAATAAATAAATTTAAGTCTTTTAAGTGTGACAGGACTCCTTGGTTCTTTCTCTGGAAATGTTACATCCTGAATGAATTTGGCTGATTACCGTCTTAGTTCCTGAAGGGGCTGGGATCACCCTGGAATTGCATACAGTCCCTGGCCCATAATGATGCATATGGTTTAGATGCAACAGACCCTTCTCTTTGCAAGGGGTTAGACTAGATTACCCGTGTGTAACAGTAAAGATAGGTGAAGGGCATACATTTTTACTTACAATTATCTCATTAATTGAAAACAATCATCAGTTGACCTTTCACAAATGAACTGGTGATTGTCAGAGTCCATCAGCAATAGATTTAAAGTTTTTATTACGCAAATGTTTGAAAACAGGTACAAACGATTACAGTGATGTATAAATACAAACCAGCAGGACAGGAGATACAGATCCCTCTGTTTTTGGGGGAAAAAAAAATTGCGAATTATTCTAGGTATTATTTGCCAAGCTTCACACAGTTCCCTAGGCCTAGGGGGAGGGATTCCTCTGTAATCAGCACAAGCCTTCTCCAGCAAGCTGTTTCATTTTAGGAACCATCAGGAAGTAAAGGATCATTCTCCCAGATCACCTCCGTCCCTTCCTAACAAACCAGTTCCTTGGTGCTTGCTTCTCAAAAAAAGATTTCAGTGGGTGGACCCTCCAGGATAGACTCTGCTGAAGTACAGCAGCAAGTGAGTCACTCTCCTTATGCAACCTGAACTGCTGCTGCAGTTTGCAAAGAGTTGGTGTATCTGGTTTTGTGCCTGCTGCAGTGGGCCTGTAGTCTGAGCATCCCCTAGATAAATTGATACCCACCTTTCTTACACCCAGCTTAGTTGATGGAAACGGGTTATAATGCAGATAATTTGCAATGTTCATGAAGGGGATAGAGAACAACCCCAGGAATCTCCTGTATAGTGTCTCACATGCTCCCAAAGTTCAGCACAGTCCATCCTGGAGGGTCCACCTAGTGAGATATTTTTGATGTGAAAGTACACCAAGGACACTAGACTGCTCTCTTATATAGTGTCCTTGATGCCATAATTCTTTGTTGTGCTTTCACCGTCATATAGTTAGTTGGTTGATTGTTCAATATTTCTGCTCAGTTAAGAGAAATTTCCCCATATTTATTCTTCCACCCTGATTTTTTTCAGTAAGTGGTTCCCTATGCATCACAAATCTGCCGGTGAGAGGTCCCAAAATGGCTAACTTCAAATGCTTTTAATTTCATGATTCACACACCTTATTCACGTATTTGTACGGATTCATGTGAGGAGCAGTGAGCCTGCTCCTGCTGCCTGTGAAATTAGTGGCAAAACTCCCATTGACATGATCAAGAGAAGGACTGGACTCTAGTAATAGTTGTGTCTCTCTCTCTGGTCAATCGGGTTTTCACTTTAGAAAGACTGTTCATGTGTTCTGCACTGGCCATGTTTACAATGAACAAGCATCCTCCAGCCTACCTGCCCCTCCTCAGAAAAACTTATTCGCTCATTAGGCTTTTTGCTCAGAACCACTCAACCTTGCTACTTTGATTTTGTAATAGGCCAAACTCCAGGTACTAGCAGCATAAACAAGATTGCATGGCTAATGATTTGTGAGCTTGGCCTGAATGCAATTTACTGCAGAAATTCCAGTCTATGAGACTTTGTAACCTGCTAATAAACCACTTTTTGGCAGAGTCTGTTCAAACAAAGAATTTCACAGCCTCCCATTCTGGGTATCTATCATTGTCCAAAATTGCAGCAATGCTTCTTTTCATTGTAGCTTACACATCAACTAACAATTCTGTAATTGAACCAGGTTCTTTGTTATTTTAAAATTGGTTTATTGCTCAGTTAAATTTCATAAGATAGCCACAGTCCACAAATGCTTTGTAAATAAAATGCAAATATCTCTATCAAGTATTTAGTAACAGTTAGCAGTAGTGATATTGTGCATCGGGTTTTGTGCCTGGTGCAGTGATCCTGTATGCACCCCCAGGTGGATTTATATCCACTTCTCTTGTACCCAGCTTAGTTGGTGGAAATAGGCTGTAGGGCAATGATGAACTGGACCCTGTGCGGATAATTTGCAATGTTCATGCAGGGGATAGAACACAAACTCAGGATTAGGAAACATAGATTCTACTAGTGGCTCTTCTACTCGGGATTTGACCATGAGCTTGTCAAAATGTCCATTTTCTTGTCTGTCCGATGGAGATACAGTACTGTCACCTGCTTTGTGAAGAACTCTAAGATCCAAATAATGATTTTAGGCTGCTCAAGATTTTGTACCAACCTGACGGGCTACTATTACTGTGGCACCTTAAAGTTCCTTTTTTCCCCATTTGCCTGTTTTACCTTCCTTCCCTTCCAGCCAGCCTCACAAGGGAGCTAGGAGATAGGTAACCAAATGTACAAAAAGTGAGCCTCTTTGCTTCATTTATTTGTCCACTCCAAATTGCTAAAATTTTGGAGCCCAAGACTGATTTATGGGTTTTTTTTAGAATCAGAGGCGAGTGGAATGGTATCAAAGTCAGCAAGGTTCTCTGTCATTCAGATATATATATAGGTCACTCCCAGGTTTTCGTTGTGATGATGAGGAAATGTCTGGTTATCTGAGTCTTTGTGTCAGACTCAGAAACCTCTTCCAAACAGGGCATTTGCTGACACAGTCAGACTGCTAGCTGGACAAACACTGTCCTGTGTGTCACATTCTAGTAAATACCTACGTTTGATTCCAAAGGGCTCCATTGATTAAAACTGGCTCTCACCACAGGCCAAGAGAACAATCACCACAATAGAACAGTGAGCCATTAAACATTACTACATAAAAGCACTGTTTAGTCCTTTAGTTTTGTTGTCCTTATTGTTGTTGAGATCTGGAAAACTATCTATCAGTTATTCCATAAGCGCTGCAGGAAAGATTAACTGACTACCGGATTGAACGCTGTCACTGAATTCCTTAATACTTACTATTAGAAAAGAATTAAAACGGGGACTGTGTAGCCCTTGATTTCTGTCTCTCTTTTTAGCATTTATTTCTAGTTTGTTACAAAAAAGCACTGAAATAATCATATGAGTTAAGAGGCAGAGCCTAGGACCCTTTGACAGGACAATTCTTACAGCATTCATATTTCTAATGTCCTGAACACTGGATGGCTTGCATGGAACCCAAGGTATCTGGCAGTTTGGATCATTGGGTTATTTATAGTTATACCATACCATACCATATGTTTCTGGCACAAACAAAAATCTGTAGCAGCTGAGACTGTAATTCAGAGCAAAACTACAATGGAAATAAATTAAGTATTGATGTGTTTAGGATATTAGAGCTTTTATTTGATTTGATTTCATCTGTGCCATATGTATAGTGTACCATATATATCCTGATTAGTCTTCTGCAAAGTTGTATGTGTTTGAGGAACAGGCATGTTTAAGAATGCTCGGGTTACCTTTGTGGTAGTGTGGGTGCTAAAGCAGACTGATGTTTGGGCCCTGAGCCTCCAGGTGGGATGTCTGCTAGGCCCACATGGCCCTGTACTAGATGGGACAGTCTGCCCATTCACTGATTACAGTCCCTGCTGCTGGTTGAAACCTCTGAGAACTTTTAAAGAGAGTGTATGGATGTGTTAATCTGTTCCAGTCACACTAAGAGATTGTTAGAAATCTTTCCAGTGACATGTACAAGAGTTTCTACTCTCAGAAGGATAGAAGGTATTTACATGACAATTCAGAGATTCAGAATGACTGTATTATGAAACTGACCCAAGGAAACCAAAATGGATCTGGAGAGGGTGGGAAGACATTGACAGAAGGGCTGACATGGATTTTTTTTTTTTTTTAAATCCACCAGTCTTGGATTTACAGCTGTTCCACCTCTAGTGTTTGAGTATCTTCTGTTGTGCAATGGCTGTGTAGTTCAGTTTAGAGATGGGCCAAAACTGGAGCCTTGGATATTGATCTCTCCAGATTTGGGAACAAGGACTGATTCTAGAGTTGAAATCCCGAGATCTAACTCTGCCTGTATGTTTTCAGTTCTGAGCCAGTTCCCCAAGACATCTGCTACCTATGTCTAGTTCAAACATGGCTGAGATCTTTTAAGAATAGATATCTCTGTTTGAGTTTGCTGCAAGAGATCTGAACTCTCACAAGATCACTTTGGCTTATGAGATTTCCATCATCTTCTAAGAGTACTTCATGAACAGCTTTCAAGACTTTGACACCAGTAAATCTGAACCCGAATCCCAGCCCTGATTTGGTTTTAGATTGAACTCCAACCCCCTGGCTAAAATCAATCTGTACCTTACTTCTTCAGCCAGCATCTTGAAATATAAGGACAATAACAGCAGACATCATAAAATTTGAACTTTCAGTGAAGAGAATTGTGTTCATATGATCTTATATGCATTCTTCAGTTTGCAAAGATGAACTCAAAGTCCATTGGGTGGAATTTAAACCACTGTTGCTGAGCGAACCCTAGGCACACAGCGTTACTATGGAAAATTCCTGATTAAAGTCTGCAAAGAATTTCCTATGCAGAGGCTGTTTATTAATAGGTACCTCAGCCTTGCATCTGACATTGACAATTCTGCCCTTTAAACACATCATTTTGCAAGCAGTGTGATAAAACGCTGCACATTTTTTGTACCGAGGGAGAGGTTGTCCCCTCCCCCATGCCTCTCTCAGCTGTAACCCCTACAGTTTGCTTTGCTAAGCACAGGAACAAAAACTGCAACCATGAAATTATTTTAACTGGACCATAAAAAAAAAAAATTGCACAAGTGATGCTTGAAAAAAAAAATTCCTCTAGCTAAACTAACTAAACAACACTGTGTCCCCTTGTTTAGTTCCTATGTTTTTCTGGTTCACTCAGTTTCAATAGATACATAAGGACTGGAGCCAGGGCTCCTAAATGACTAGCTCAGAACAAAAGCAGGTCTCCTGAGTATTCTTGAGCAGCCAGCAAATTGAGGGAAAGTTATTTTGGGTTAATCAATGTACTTCACTTGCAATCACATTTAGCCTCTAACAGAGAAGGCAGCAAACAAGGAATTACTGTTCCGGGGCCTCAACTATGGGTAGAACTGGGAAGTGTCACTGGCCAGACTATACTCTTCTCAATGCTTTTTGTGTCTTAAATGCATCCTGAATTCAGTTTTGCGGCTTTAAGTATCTTCCTTGCATTTCCATTTTTTCTCTACTTATTTATTCATTTGCACTGGGAGTCTGGGAAATTATTGGCAGTTGATTGAAAGTCCCTGTTTGGGACAATTCTAGTCTTGTCCTACCTGGTATTGCCATATGGAGCTGGACTAATTATGGTCACTGTCTGGTTTTCTGATGGTAAAACCTTTAGATTATGAGGGAAAGGTCTCTAAATGCTTGCAGCTTAAATCACTCAGGGAAGTACCATCATGAGCAGAACTTTGCAAGGTACTGACCTAATGGTACTTTGGGCCAGATTTTCAAAACAACTGGTCAACTCTTTTGAAAATCTGCCTAGAGGTGAGGATGCTGAGCACTGGAAGATCTGGCCCCAGTTCCTTTGCAAACCTGGTCAATCTGCATGCTATATATAGCTCTGGAAGCCCCATGTTGGTCCCTAAACAGCTGCATCTACTGTAGTATTTTATCTTCTTCAACTCCTCACCACCACCCAAATATGTGCTATTCTATCATAAAATATGCCAGATAGTGCAAGTCCAGGCACACTGGCTGTGTTAGAAGCACAGGTCCAGATTTGCCTCTGTTTCCATGCAGATCTGCCATCTCCACCCTTTTAGACACCCAGTCATTCTTCTGCCTAGTGAAGATGCTGCCACTTCAGACTTTCAGTAACCGGGGGGGGGGCGCAAGGACTGATGTGGGACAGACAGCCTGTTTCCACGCTCTATTTTGAGGCCCATTCCTGCATGATCCTGTGAACTCTCAACTTCTGCTGAGTCCATGGAGGTGCTTAGGCTCTATGGAGCACAATGAATGGTTTGTTTATGTGACCTGCTGCAATTAAAAATTGGATGTGCGTGTGTTTAAGTGCTTTGCTGGATCAGAGCCAAAGAGCTGAGCACCTTGCAGGTTTGAGCCGAAGGAGAATATGGCCCTTGATCTCTGGTCTTGTGACTTACAATTTGCTGAAGGTAAGTGAAAACACATGCACGCAGATGTACACTGTCCCCCCGATAGTTATAAATGCTGCTGTAGGTTTTTTTTGTTGTCTCTAGTACTCTAAGGATGGATAGGAACTTCTGTAGGCGAGGCCTTCTGTTTCAGAGATTTATAATCCATCTGTTCTGGGATTGTATGTGCGCTTTCTCTAGTTCAGTTCCTTCTGTTAATTGTGTGTCAAGTAGCTGTTCAAATATGTCTTTATCTGGATTTGCTTATGCAGTACTTGTAGAATTCTTGGGTGGACGCCATCACTCAGAATCCCATTACTTTCTCAAGCATGGTTTTCTCTGGTTATTTCTTTATGCAAGGGTTGCTTTAGTTCCTCTAATTCTTTGCGTAGAGGGGAATTAATTTTTGTTATCTATTCTCCTTTTTTGCTCCTCCTGCCTCAGCTTCTTAAGTAGCTTTCTTTCCTTTTCTTTGGTAGCAGTTCATTCAGATTCACCATTTCTAGAGAAGAACCTGAACCAAAATTCCAGATCTGAAGAACCACAAACATTGGACCTGCACTACACTTTGCTTTGAGTCTGATATTCAAGTCTTCAAGTGTTGCTTTGTTGGGCCCACATCACAGTGAGAAACAGAGATGAGTTTTGGTCCAGATAAATTTGGTAGCCTTGCTCACTTAATTACAAGTGTTTTTTGAAGGCCAGTCCCCATACATTTGAAACACAGAACGTCTTTGTGCGTGGAAGAAATAGCTGCTATGTTGCTGAGAGTTTATCTGTTTTGTGGTGTCATGAGACAGATTTTCTGGATTCAGAGAAACTTGGTCTGTTGACATCCAAATGTTCACAACATCTAGCTTTAGAAGCACTGATAAGGAGGCAGGGAGGAACACAGGGAAACCTGTTAGGTCCAGAAATTCAGCTTGGCTTTCTCCTCTGATTTTACTCTGCCGTCACTGAAAGACTTCACCTATTAAAGCAATGTCAAGTCCTGAACATTCAAAGCACTTCAGTGGGTTGTTAACTATGTGCCTTCTCAGTGGAAATGCTATACGAAATGATGTTGTTGCTACATGATCATTAGAAAGTGTAGGGGATTAAAATCTAACTTTAACTGACAAAACATAATACCCATTCCTGAGAATTGTAGCTCTGTCTTTAATTCCCCATACCCCTTCCATCTTATGAAAGAATATTGATGGTTAGAGTAAGGAACTGAAAGTACCAGAACTCCTGGGTTCTGTTCCCAGATCTGACACTGACTCACGGTGTGACCTTGGGATGAGATTCTATACTACTTCATGCCAAAATTTCCCTATCAGTAAAATGGGTATAATACTACTTGCCACAAAGGGCTGTTGTGACGTCCAAATAATCATTGTTTACAAAGTTCATTCAGATCCTTGATGAAAGTTGCTGTATGAATGTGAAGGGTCATTATCAGTGTTGTCAGTTGCTTAGTGGTTTTGATAAAATTTAGGATGCAATACAGAGTGAGCTGTGGATGATGTCCTTGGTCTGACCCTGGATTTTCTAGCTTTTAGCAATTTAGGTCAGGCATCTCTCTTGCCTTCATGTTATCTTAACACAGTTGTTTCTGATTCTTAATACAATGGGCATTTTATTTTATTCTGATGGTAGCTCTAATTAGATTAAACTGCTTCAGTTTAAGCCAGTCAGATTTCTCAACTGAAATTGACACTTTCATTCTTACTGTGTCTTCATTATCGGATTAAGTCTTGATCAAGGGGAATCATTTCCTGAGGCAGTTTTATAACAGGCACAAAACAGAGCTCTGTGTACTGTTCTCTGCCTCTCTTATGTGGGAGGCATATTATTGCATGACACTGAGATATTCAATACAGTCATCTGCCAATGGTCAACAACAGCTCCCCATGCCTGAAAATTGTTGCATTCAAATATATATTTATAGACCTATATATTCTGAACACCTCAAACATTCATGAATCAAACCTCACTGTCCCACCCACAACTTTCTCACTTTTAGTCAAAAGAAATGCACAGGGGTGACTGTGTATATACCGGACTCTCCTCACAGATCTCAAGGTGGTCCCTTCAGGTTGGAGTTAAAGTCTCTACTGCCAGCCATGAAGCCTTCAGAAGTAATGAATCAGGCCTCCCAAAATCATGAGGCTCGCTTAAAAGTAAAGGAGATTTAAAAGGGGGAAAAAAAAGTAAGTTTGGGGTTCCTTTTGTTTGCCTTCTGATTTTAAAGCTTTAGGGTATATTTAGGCTATGTTTGCAAGCCATTCCTGGTAACCATGGTTTAAAATAAGGAATTTGAGACTCATTAGAAGGATCCAGGAGCTGGGGCTTCAAGAGAAGCACCAAATGTTCTGAGTCCCATGGTAAAATCACAAGTTATTGATGCTGTAAGCTGGTGGGACATGTAAGAAAACAAGTATTTCTGATTGGGATGTCTTCTCCTAATAGTCCCTAGTAGATTTTCAAAGGCATAGATGGGAGTTAGGGGGCCAGATTGTGCAGATGCCTCCCCTCTGCATCTTTGAATATCTCCCCATAAGGCAGCTCATATTGCTAACTGCAGCCATCCTCTGCCCTGGTGCCCATGGCAGCCAAAGTTCACAGCCAGCATTGTAAGTTGGCAGTCGGCCAGAGGCATAACTTTCTTCCATATCTGATGCGGTGGAAGGGAAAAAAGCAGTTTGGTGTTTAAAGTCCATATGCCCTTCCTTCCACATCCTGTCCTGCCAAGAGACTCTCATTTGGGTCCTCCCCTACTCCATAGGTTTGAGAGAGGGGTCCCAGAACTTCAGAGCACTCATTTGGAGCCTATTCCTTGGACAGCACAAGAGGAACCATATTTCAGTGCTCAGTCAGACATCTCTGAGCTTTATCAGGGTCCAGTGTGTGACGTACTCACCACTGGGTGCAGGATTGGGGCTCAAAACAATATTCAGCGGCCTAGAAGATATTGATTGAACCATCCTCAACGCGTCATAGGCTTGCCCCAGAGTCCTAAAATCATCTCCTCCCTAGCCCCCATTTAAGAGCTATGATGCAGAGGAAACATAAATAAGTGGGCTGTGGACTTTCTCTGAATTATGTCTTGTGAGAACAAAAGGTGCAGGAGGTTTTCCTGCTATGTGCCATATTTATGACAGGCAGAATATACTGAGCTTCTTACTGGCACTGTGCAGGAGGAGGGGAAGGTGACAGCCCTGTCACTAATGGACTGGTTTACCCAGATTTTTATTGTTTTGGATACACTCAGGGATGCTGCAGTGACTCAGGCTAAATTGCTGCTTTGTCTGAGAGACACGTTTTCTCTGGGTAATGAGTCGATCTTAGCTCTGATTAGATTTCACTGCAGTAATAATAACCAATGAATGTTGGCAGCAGTGGGGGTGGTGGGAGGGTTACTTCAACATAAAACATGGAGAAGAACTTGTACTGAAAAGGAATAGTAGGAGCAAATGAATTCATCACTGCTCCAGCTGATCATACAAAGTTGCCTTGTCCTTCCTTCTGTCAGACAATTCCTTCAGTCTCAGGCAGACTGCTGCCCCACAGCTCTGGGGATCAGAGGAAAGTACAAGTGATTTATACAGCCACATTTGCTCCTCCTCCTCCCTACTCCAGCTGTGCCAGGCAGGGCTCTAGTACAGCTGGGGGTCTGAGCCATAATGTGAAACTCACCCATGTGTGGAGAGCTTGTGCTAGTTAACCCCTGCATAGGAGCTGAGTGAGATGTCTGCTTACCAAACACACATCAGCACAAAAGACCGCAATGAGGCTGAACCAGCATCAGGCCAGGTTCTTTGGATCTGTGCTTAAGCAGATCCTTTTGCCTGCCTAGTACCTTGTAGAAGCAGCACAGTATGACTAAGGCTGCTATTTTTGCCCATAGGGAATAGCAGATACCTCACAGGCTGTTATCCCATAGCATGCCCTGGGTTGAGAAGTTGGTCCGGTGGATTTCACCCTCTGCTTTCCAACATATAAAAGCCGATGTTAATTTCACCCACAGTTCTGCATTTATGTTACATGTGATGATTCACTAAGATCCAAATGTGATGTAAGAGTACAGCTGGGCAAATAATACAAGTGACATTTGCTGCTGCTATAAATTCAAACCGAAATCCATATTAAATCCAGCTATCTTCAGAGTTCTTCTGAAATCATTCCCACACAATTGTGGTGTGCTAGCACAGATGCCGGTGGAAAATGAACATTAAGGTCACACAGTTGAGTATGTGTGGAGAAATCATCTTTAATGTGCTTTCCACTGGCGTTTGCAGTAGAAAACTATTTCCAATAATTTTATTGATCTAATCACAGAGCACAAGCAGCACCACGTGATTGACATGGGCAATCACAGCTTGAATACTAAGCAAGAGAAGGTAAGCCACAGAGTAAAAAAAAACAATGGAGTTTGTCACTATTTTGAATAAAAGATATGTCTGATTAAAATGTCATCTGTTCAAGGACATTCTGAGAACAGAGCTTGAGCCTTGTTCACCCAGTGTGGGGCTGTGAAAACTGGAGGGCTCTATCAACAGCCCAGTGACAAGACCAAGCCTGTGTTAGGCCCAAACTTCAGGGCAGTTTTATTGTTCAGGTACACCACCTCATGAGTGACACCAAAACAAAGCCATTTCCTTGATAAAAGTGATGTGCAGGTTCTTTTCCTTCCCTGTCCTCTCCCTCCCTCCTGGAAAGAGTTTCTTTAAATCCCCTGGATGAATCATGTGACTGGTGAGGAGCCCTTAACCCTTGCTTGGCTGCTTTACCCTGTTATCACAGGCTGCCCTTTCTTATGCATACATTCAGGGAATGGGTAGGCAGGGATAGGGACAGGAACAGCTGGAGCCGTATCATTCCCACCCCCGTGGCTGCACTGACTTGCCCATTTTCACAGGCACAGAGATGGAGGTGAACTGATAGTCTGGCCCTGTCTCTAAGCCACAGTTCAACACTCCTTCTGCTCCTGGACCAGCACAACTACGTGCTGCCTTCTACTCTGGACACAGTATTCTTACAGTCTGGCCTGAAAAGAAGTGAAATCTGTCTAATAAGTGATTTATTACACCGCTCTACAATGGAGCCTGCTGTCACATATTCCAAAGGGGCAGTCATGTTAGTCTAGTTCAGCAAAACAAACAAGGAGTCTGGTGGCAGTTAAAGACTAACAAATGTATTTATCACATGAGCTTTCATGGGAGAAATTCCCATTCCCTGTCTCAGCAAAGAGCTGGGAAAAGAACCCAGTGTCACCTCTCCCTGTTCCTATAAACCATCTGGTGGCTGTACGTAACTACCCCCTTTCTAAGCCTTAAATAGACATTTGGTCAAGGAGGCCAGGGACTCTTTGCTCTGCTTACAGCACATGCCCATGAGAGAAACCAAGTGCCAGCTCTCCAGCTCTCCATCAATATAATACTTTCCACATCAGCCTCACCAGCTCCTGACAGATCAGCTCTAAGCATGAGTCATACAATGTGCAGTTCCAGTTGGTGCTATCATTTAATGTTTTAAACAAGGTTTAGTCTCTTGAGCTTTCTCTAGCTTTGTGCGTCTCAGCCTTGAAACAGGTACAGGAATCAATTTCCTGGGTCATTTCCCAGTTTGTTGCCTCAGTCACATCCCACCCTCTCTTTACATCCTTCCACTGGCTCCCTGTTTTCCTTAGCATCAAACATAAACTGCTTGTTTTCATGTTTAAGGCCCTTCATGTCCTATCCCTCCCTATCTGTCATCTTGTCTATGCTATTACGAGGCTGAATCCCATCTCAGCTTTGCCATAGATGCCAGTCTTCATCACCAGTTTATTAAATTTTCTAACAAACACCCTGATGCTGTCTTTCATGCTGCCCCTTATGCATAAGAGGAACCCCATGTAGACATTAGCAAAACCACCTTATTATTCTCCTTTTCATCTTGCCTTAAAATGCACCCCCCCCCCCAGAGTACAAAATACTAATTGTTAGGCAGCTAGTGTGCTGTCAGGATAACCAGCGTTGTTTCACTGTGTCCTTGTACTCCTGTCTGTGTACCCTTCCTATATCTTAGATTGTAAGATCTTTGAGGCAGGCACTGCCTTTCTGTTGTTGGTTCTCAGTTTGTGAAGCTCCCAGTACAACAGAGCCCTCCTCTATTGTTGAGGTGCTTAGGTAACTACCACAATATAAATATGAAGCAAGGGTATGATCAGACTCCTACTGAAATCATTAGAGTCCAACGAAGTGTTCCTTTCTCTTTCAGGTCACAATAAAAGATCACAAAAGCTAGCTCACTTACTATTGCCCTCTTGCTTTTACTCATGTGAGCTATGTTACGGTTTTGCAGACAGAGGTTGAGGCTGGCTTTATGGAAACTGGAACCTCTTACATGGTTTTGTTTTTTACTGTTCTCTTTAGATTGAGATTTCTAGTAGTTTGTTCGGTTTCTGGTAATTATTTAGATAGTCACTTAGCCATTTCAGACATCTTCAGGACTAGTCAGTTAAGATACCAAACCTTGACGTTGTTACTGGTCCATTTGCTGAGAAAGGGGGTGTTTGTGGTGGTGGTTTTGTTGTGGTGCTGGTGTGGTTTGTTTTGTGGGTTTTATTTTTTTTTTAATTGTCGAAGATTGAATCTAGTAAGTTCTGGATCATTATTTCTTCAGAAAAAGATCAAAGTAAAAGCCAAACTAATGTTGAGATAGCAGAGACCACCCCTTCAGATCTCAGAGAGTTATCCTTGTTAGTCTGGAAGTAAATCAGTGCTTTCCCTAAAAGGAGAACATTGTTGTGACTTCATGTAATTGTTTTCAAACCACTGCTCTTTAATTTAACTGAGTTGCAGCTATGGGAACTCCACCACGCCTTTGCTCTAAGGGTATGTTTTAACTGTCAGCTGAGGAGGTCGAGGATGCAGATGGATGTTTGCACATTCCCTCTTCTTGTCTTCCTAACCCATGTAACCTGAGTATTTCTCCGTAGCAGCTCCTAACCTGGTGCCCATTCTTTTTAAGTGATTTTAGTTTGAGAGCACAGAGAAATGTGTTTATCAAACAGCAGAGTAACAAATCTGGGAATTAATCAGCTTTCCATTTCTTCTAGTGCCTGAGGAAACCTGAAAAGTTTAACCAGTCATACATATTTTTAAGGGCTTTGGTTTAGTTGGTGGGTTGGTTCATGTTGTAGCACTACCAACTAATGATCTTATGGCAAGGTATCAACATCATTTTCCATTGCTGAGGTTCACTTCATTTGTGAAACAGTCCATTCCTTCAAGAAGCAGCATCTTTTTGTGTCCTAGAGAAAATCACTTCAAGGCTGATACATTCAGTGCTGCTTGGGGAATTTAGATGCACAATTCCCATAGAAATTAATGGGCACAGAACATCTTCTAAAATAAATCCTCTAAGCAGCTTTGAAAATCTCACAGCTTTGTAATAAAGAAGTAATAATTTTTTGCATGGCTTCAGAAGCCCAATTTTCAATCATGAATTTTGTTGATTGACTCTTGCCTTCAAAAGTCACATTGCAGAGATAGGCCTGAGTAGCAACATTTGGTTCCAGTTCGGAGTTTCAAACCCTTCCCTCTTTCAGAATTCAGGAGTGGTCACCTGGTGTTTTGGTTAGCTCACTACGTAGATGAAGCCAACTAGAAAATGTGGCTTCAGATTTAGGTTTCAATTATGATTTTGAAGTTCTAGGGCAGTCAGCTTAGGGTTTTGGTTTGAGCTGATCTCAAAAATAACGTAAATGGAGGAGCTATGAAACTGAAAAGGAAATGCCCGGAGGGTTTTGGGGTGGGGGAGGAGGTGAAGACCATGTGATTTTCTTCTAAATCTCCATACTTTGCCAGACTTTTCTCAGTCTATCACTGATTCTTCAATCAGATACAGGAGAGACTCCCTATCACGTACAACCATGAGATAAGTGTACCAGCTAGAGCAGTGCAATTTTTTTCTAATAAATATTTTACTGGTCAAAAAAGTGCAATTTTGAGTCATCCAAAACTATTCACAGTGCAGATCAAATCTGGCAAATACTTTGAGACAAATAAAAATGGAGTTGGGGAAATTCTGAAAAAGTCAAAGCATATCATTTTAACTTTTTCAAAACTTTTTTGACTTTTCATTTTGAAATATTTGTTTCAAAATTCAGTTAGGTTTACCTTCTTTATTTAAAAAAAAAAAAAAGCTAAAAAGCATCTAAAAGTGAAAGAGACACAGCATTTCATTTTGTTCAGTCCTAAACTATATTTTTTGGGGGGGAACTTTCTGCTCAGCCAGTGAACTGAAAAACATCAATTATCCAGCCTGAGAAATAAGAGCTCAGAATAGGGTTCTGTTGGGCAATTAGGCAGGGAGTGGAAGTTCAAAACAGCAGGGGATGGTGCCGGTAAGTACAAAGGTACACAAACACAGTGTGTGAATATGGCTGAGTACTGAAATAGAGAGTGCTGCTATCCGGGATGGAGATGTTCTGGCAGAGCAGCATGGAGCCTTAGAACTGGAAAAGCAGGTAGAGTTGGGTTGGAGTTCCAGGACTAGAAGAGCAGAAAGTGCTGTATCTCAGGATTGAGGTACATCAGCAGAGCTGTGTTAGGGAGGAGTTCATGGAGCTTGTCTGTGCAGTGCCTATGATAATTTGCACAAGCGCAATTCATTCCTCCCAGTTCTGAGCAATCCACTCCTCCCAGTTCTGAGCACAAAATTTCATGGCTGAAACATCTCATCGCAACCCCCTGTGCCCCTCCCACCTTTTATATCTTGTCTTTTAGATTGTAATTCCTGTTATTATTTATTATCTATATGCAGTAGTGCCTATGTGCCACAGTTTGTATTTGATGCACTGTAAGGGAGCCAATGAAGGAACTTAAAGAGGCAGTGACATAGTTGGAACAAGTCCAGAAGCTGATCTTAGTGGCATCATTTTGAATGGCTGTGAAAGGGGTGAGGTTGCAGGCACTGGAGCCAGAGAAGAGGATGTTGTTTAGTCAAGGCATGAGGTGATCATGACTTGCATAAGAGTTTTAGCAGTGTGGGCAGAGAGGAAAACTTGGAGTTTGGATGTGTTGTGCAAGAAGAAGTGAAACATAGTCTGGATGTGGGTCAAAGGAGAGGGCTGATTCAAAGATGAAGCCAAGATTATGGGTTTGAGCAACAGTGCGTATCCACTGAAAAGGGCAGAAAAGCAGAGGGTTTTCGACAAAAAACCAGGAACTTGTTTTTGGCCATTCTGAATTTCAGTGGAAAGTTGGACATCCATTGGAGAGGATCCATTTTTGGCCAGGAACTGTAATATTTTGTGTGGGTGGGTGGGTGTGTATCGTTCCTAGCACATTGGGACTCTGACCTGTTTGCAGCTAGGTGCTCTGTTACTGAGAAAGGTAAAGGATCAAAGCTAGATTTATGAACCTATCCAGGCTCAGGATTGGGGGGTACTATTTAAAATGAGACCCATAACTGAGCTGCCCCTCCTTAAAATTACATAAAACCTCTTCAGTGCATTTTTCCAATTTTAAGCCATCTGTTTCCCCTTGTTTCTCCATTTAACAAGAAAAAAGCATACCCAAGGGAAGTATCGGAGTATACACTTGACTCAAGTTATGTCTGCAGTATACATAACTTGGGCTAGCTAACCTGTGTAAAATAGCTGTGAGGACCCAGTGACTCAGCTTTTAACTCAAGTCAGCACTGAGTTCAATGCAAGGCTCCTCCACAGGCTCAAGCTCAAATTGCTAATCCAAACTGAAAGTGGAGTCTTCACGGCCATCTTTACTCAAATTGGTTAACACAGGTTAACTAACCTTAGTTAAGGCCCCATTACTGTCTCCAGTGTAGACATTCCCACACAAATGGAGCGGTTAGATGGGAAAGTGAGTAACTATTTAACATCCTCAGGCTTCACACACTTTGCTGGGGGCTAGGGTGAGGAAAAAACACCCCTATCCCTCAAAGTTTTGCAATATTTTTCCCCAAGCCAACAAAAACAATAAAAGAAATCAAATTGGTGCCATCCCATTGTAAAATCAACCCTGGAGACTGAACAGCACATAACCATGTTGGAAATCATGGAAGAACAAGACTGCCCGTGGATTATTTTAAATGATAAAGCAGTCAGGTCAGTCTCAGCCTAAAAGGGATCCAGGCACACGTTGTACTCTGAAGAGAGAAATCTGAGCCAGCTATCTGATCATTCTGTACCTCACTGGCACCCTAAGATGACTAGTTAGACTGGGGACAGTCTGAAGAGATGGAGGAGCATGGGAGTGGCAAAGAGGAGAACCAATCCAGTAAAATCAAAACAGATTAGGAGGTTGATTCAGATCTTCGTTTGCACCGCTGTGCTAGGTCCATCAAAGACAAAACTCAGCTGAGATGAGAGGGAGTTTCTGTCTATTGATTAGCTAGTTGATTCTTTCCCTTCAAATTTTCCCCCCAAAAGACACCCACATTTTTTCCCAATTTGACTGTTCGCCTCCCTCAGCTTTTGAACCTGGATCTCCCATGTCTCACATAAAACTTTAGGCACTCTAGACCATGGGTGTTTATAGGCTAGGATTAAAACAATAGTATAACTCTTACATAGCATTTTTTATCCATAGGTCTCAACGTGCTTTACAAAGCAGGCTAGTAGCATTTTACAGATGAGGAAACTGAGGCATGGCAGGTGACATGACTTGCCCAAGGCCACCTAGTGGGCAAGCAGCAAGCTGGGAACAGAACACATGTCTTCTGGTCCACTGCTGTATCCACTGAGCAATGCTGCTTCTGTTTTGTTTCAATAGTGTATGCAAACAAGTGAGGGCATGACTGTTGAAAAGCAATACATGCTGTGGGTCAAGGCTAAAGATCATCTTGTCCAGATATTTGTAGAGCACCCATTGGTGCAGCTGTGAATAGGGGAAACCTTACCTAACATTCAGTCCTGTTAGCCTTAGCCTGTACAAAAAGCCCCTTGCTTTCAGGAACATTAAATTAACTGCAAAGTAAATAAATAAAAATGAAGAGTTCTCGCTTGCGGTTGTGTTGCAAGCATCTTTTGTTAGATGCTGCTGTACTGTGGAGCCCTTATCTCTTCCTCCAGATAAAGTACATCAAGACTCCTGAGGCCATCTCTCTAGGTGTGCTCTCATCTGCCAGAGATTTAGCTGCCTTTTTCTTGTATGTTTTGCTAGAGAATGATGTTTTTATTTTTACTTTAACTCCCAGCACACTCATCATTCATGGCTTATACACTCAGGACATAAAGGGCTGAGGAGGGATGATTCCAGGTCTTTTGTTCATGTGGATGAACTCTACTTTCTGTAGGCAAGGCCAGGATCTTTGTTAAACACAGATGCTTCAGCTGCTAAAAAAAAAATGGTGCCTCGTGTGGAGTAGAACCTGGAACAATTTATAGATAGACTGGGCATTCCCACATCTTCCCATGCCAGTTATAGTAATTAGACTAACCTCCCCTATCACTCTTGCTTTCAATAGTCTTTTAATGGGGCTTAATGAGCATTCTGCTGCTGAAAAATGAATCACATGTACAAATTATACTTGAAGTCACTGGGGAAGATCAGTTGACTGTGACTGTGAGCCCCAGTGACTTCCCACTTTGCAGGGGTATTTGGGTCAGAGCCCTGAAATGGCAGGTCCCAGGTGGATGAATGAGGGTTGGATTTTCAGATAAAATGGAGGAAGATTTGGTGAGTCACCACTGATTTTTCTGGCTTGAAGACATTGTCTACTCACTCTGCTGATTTATTCTGTGAAGGGGGCTGAAATCTACTTTTAATTAAAGCTTGCGGGCTTGAGAATAAACATAGAACACATTATCTTCTATGCACTGATGCCAGTGGGACATTTGGACAAGGAACAAGGGTCAAATATGACTTTTCTGTGATAACTCGGCTTTTGGATATTATCATTGTTATTTAAGTACTTGACTGTTGTTATTCAGCTTCACTCAGAGTGAAAACACACTTCACTTTTAGGACCACTACTATTTTTGCCCTTTATGTCTCTTCCTTTTCCATCCTTCTTTATATGCTTCTCTCCTCCTTCCTTATCTGTGTGTCCCACTGCCTTGCTATCCTCTGCTTTTCTCTCTGTATTCCCTCCACCCCTGCCATATTGGCTTCACTCTCATCTCTTTCATAATTTATCTGCTGGAATGGTCAATGTTGAAATAGTAGATACCAATGTAAAAACTGCGATGCCCTGCCTCCAACTAGAATTTTACATTGAGCTAGCTTTCTTAATATAAAAGTACATTTCTTTTGCAGTGAAGACAAAACCTGAGTTTGATTTCTTCCTCCAACAGGGATTACTTGAGTAATCAGTTAATAGCTCTGTTCCTCAGTTTCCTTACCCTTAAAATGGGGATAGAACCCCAGCTCTACTATTTTATTACAAGAATAGAGAGGAAATGTGAGTGAGAAGATCGAACAAATGCAAATAAATGTTGAATGACAGTAAGGTACATAAATTATTGGACTGACATTTTAAAGTTTATATTAATAATATATGTCTATTGTTTTTGGCTGGGGGCTGAGGACTACACAAAACAAAATGACACCCTGCAATATGACTTGTTGATATGTGTCTAGACTGTCAGAGGAAGGGTATGTGTGTATATCGTGTGTGTGTGTGTGTGTGTGTGTGTACACTGTACACAGATATGTCTAAAGATAAATACTATATAGCAGTATAAACACTGTGGGTTTGGGAGATCTATTCAAATGCTAGAGATGCTAAACAGTAGCAAAAATATTGTATTCATTTCTGAATTTTCCAAAAACATACTCTGCTGTTTCGTCCACCATAAATCTGTTTCGGGACCTGCAAATTGGGGATTAATAAAATTCAGTTCCTTTAAAGAGTGGTTTTAACCAAGCTGCACCCAGTTATGAAATTTAAAACAAACAAAAAAATCACAACAAAGCAGCCATTGCTTAGGATGACTTTAGAAAGCAGCTCTGAAACCTCCTAGCAACAGCTGCCTAATTATCTCTGCAGGTTGGTGTTCCTGTTCTAAGCTGCAATAAAGCACCCTGTCACCAGCCCTGACTGCTACTTGTGTAATTCACAAGTGGGTACCTGCTCCTCAGCAGGAGCTGACGGTTAACATGCATTTTGCACAGAAAGTAGAGTTTGCCTCCAAGATGTACAGAACCGTAAACTGATTTTGAATTATGGTGTTAGTATTGTATGTAATCCTGGGATGAGTCATGGGCATGTTTCTGGAATCAAAATAATTACTGGAATTAAATGGGCCTTTGTCATTCAGGAAGGAACAACTCAGTGGATCTCCCATGGTTTTATATGCCCTGTATTCCACTCATGTATACAGGTTTTAATTACCTGAAGAATTATTTATGTTCTGCAGATGAAGACAGGGAAGGATAATCTGATGGTTAGGGTGCTAGCCTGGGACTTGGGAAACATGTCTTCTGTTCTTTGTTCTGCTATAGCCTTTTTGTGTGACCTCGCAGAAGCCTCCTGGTGTCCCTGTGCCTCAGTCCTCCATATGTAAAATGAGCACTATAGTACTTTCCTACCATATAAGGATGTTTTGGCATTAAAGAATATAAGGCATGCAGATACTATGTAGTAAAGAAGCCCATGTAAATATCATAGTGAGGAAGGCATTTTTTGCATCAGGACTTTTATTAATACATTATGAGTTCCCTAAATCAAAGGTTGAAGGTGAGCTAGCTCAGGGAAGCTTGGAATGTTGCTACTTTTCTTTTGTTGTTGCAGGGAGTTTGAGACAACGTATTTGAGAGGAGAATGTCTTGCTTCAATCCATGACAATTTATTTTAACTCTGAAGCTTAATGGTGACGTTTCTATATTGTCAGCATGGCCAGGTCTCCCTGTAAATTGGCACATCCTATGGCTACAGATAACTGACAGTTTTGTGTAGGTGATGAATTAACTAATATTCTTTGAGCATCTCCCACGAACGCTCATGTGATAAATAAATTGGTTAGTCTTTAAAAGTGCTACAGGACTCGTTGTTTGTTTTAACTATATTTTGACACTGAAAACCTGGATAATAGGGGGAAATGGTTTGAATGCAAAACCTAACAGAGTGTGCTGTCTGTAATTTAGCTTGGATATAGAACACAGTATACAAAAGAGATTGTATGGGTTAAAGGGTATTACTCTTTCATCTCCAATAATGACAAGCCCAAGCAGCAAAGTTCAGATCTAGATATTCTCAGATCTTGGGGTCATCCAGATCCAGGAGTTTGATTGTACTAATTCTACAGCCAGGGGCTCTTTTTGGAAGGTTTTCCTTTCCTTTTGTGTGTGTGGGGGGGAGGGAGGCAAATTTTCTTTGCATTTACAGCGGTGTAAATCAGTAGTAATTCACTGGAACCCTGCTGAGTTACACCAGTGTAAAACTGGCATAAGTGAGAAGAAAATTGGACCTGGATGTGAAAGTCATGGTGAGCATCTCATGGCTTCCCGGAGGTATCAGTCTAGTTCAGTGGTGTCAAACATGCGGCCTGTGACTCTCTCCTATCTGGCCTGTGACTATGCTCCACAGGATCACACTTTCTCTCTAACGGACAGAGAGAGAGTGATCTCGCACAGGTAGAGCTCTGTGATGCTGAGATAGTGTCAGGTCTTGCAACATCACAGAGTGCTGAGTCTGCGAGACTGCACTTTGCAGCCCCCCTCTCCCCTTAACACAGAGAGAGAGAGAGAGAGAGAGAGAGGATGGTCTCACTTAGCACAGTCTTGCATACACAGCACTCAGTGATTCCACAAGAGTATCCTAGTATTTTGATTTATGGTATATATGGCCCACTTGAAGTACCTTTAAGTCAAATCTGGGCCGTCATAGCAAATGAGTTTGATCCCATGATCTAGTTCCTATTAGGTCTATACTCAATTCACTTTTGCAGTGATTTAAATTATTATTATGTTATTAATGTTGTTAATTTGTCTTCTGGTGGTAAGTAGGGCTCCAACCACAGCTGGGGCCCCATTGTACCTAGCATTGTACAGAGTAAGAGACAGTCCCTTCCTTGAAGAGCTCACAGTCTAAATATAGCAGGAATAGTTGAGAAGGGAAGGTAGAAGGGGTATAGTTAGAAGAAAAAGCAAAGAAAAGGAGGAAGTCAGGGCAACAGTGAGGAAAGCAGTGCTGAATTAAAGAATTTGGGGCCCTGCTGATATGGAATTCTGGGGGACTTCTTTTTCCTTCAGCTAGGCAGAGCATGTATGGGACAAATATTCTGCCTAATCACCAAACCTGAATACTGCTGTGACTCTAAGCATCAGGTAACATCATCACCAGCTCAAATCTGGCCAAGCTGTTCCCCAGTCATGATGGAGGGGTGGCTGGATTCAAATTAGTTGAGCTACAACCTGCTGCTTACCTCCCCACGCTTTCCACCATAACTATATTTGTGTATTATTGGCTTGGGTTGGCTTTGTGTGTGCATTTTGTTTTATTTCCTGGTGGCTGGGGCTCTGTACAAGTGAACTGAGTGTGTGTTGGTTAATCCAGGCCTGGAAAAAAACATGGAGAAGAGTGTAGAGGCTGAAGTGAGGTGAATGTAAAGGAACAGGAGCAAAATCCCACATCTTTAAGATCTGGTATTTGGAAACTAACCAATGCATACCGGATTCTTTCACTGTACTTCTGTAAAAGTGCTTCCATTCACTCAGGTGATATTCCTAGAATTTCACAGTTAAATGAAAAATTCTTCTTCTGTCTCTCTCTTCATTTGCTTTGCATCATCCCTGCGATTCTGGACTAGTCTGAGAATTGAAAATGGTCATTTGCATAAATTAGAGCATCCCTGGAAATGCCCAAATTTCTGGTCACCTCCCAAGAGCAACCTACAATTTCCATTAGGGCATTCTCTATGGAGGCACTTCCTCCCCTCCAAAATACTGATTTCTCCCACTCCCAGCATAATTTCTGTGCTGGGGCTCATGTGGGGGGCAATGTAGAAATACTTACAGCAGCAGAATTTTGTGCTTAAACTGGCAGAGTGCCCCTTGATCTATTGGAGCACATTTATGCTATCAGACCAGCACATAGAGTCTGGAGCAGGGAATTTAATCTCTCCCACAGATTCTGTTGCTAGGAGAGCACAGTATTCATCATCTTAAGATCTGTGGGCATGTGTGGAAGGGCTGAAATGTGTGTGTGTGTGGGGGGAATCCTGTTTATGTGAGACTGGGGAGATCCGTTACATCAAATATTTGTTTAAATTCTTGCTCCTTTATTGCAATATGGTCTGTTGCTAAAGGCAGATATATTCGTAAGAGCCCTGGAGATAAGCGATTACTCACAGGAATGATTCAGGAGCACTCTAAGAGACTGCAGAATCCCCTGGACTCTCCCAAACACTGGCTGGTAGAATTTTAACAAGGAACTCCTGGCAACCCCCCTCCAGCACTTATACGTCTTTATACAATGCTCCTTGCATTGGTATTTGTATACCATGGTATCACTAGTACTTCCCTGCCCACCACTAGTCTCGAAACTTGTGAGAATGAGGGGATGAGACTCCCACATCCATCTTTTCTCCATCTTATAGGAGGATCTAAGTGAAAGATCAGAGAGCCCAACCTCTTGCTGCTGGGCTTGAGCCTCTGCACCATTCTCAGGCTCACTCGTTTAAAAAGTTTCTCATTCCAAGTTGGATTCTTTCAAGTGCATCAGTGTGGGGGTGGGAGGCTCTTTATCAGCTGCAGCACTAGCATTGTCTTCAGATATACGAGCCTGCAAAATAAAGAAATAGCCCAGTAATGCCTTGTTGGAGAGCAGCCTTTCCTGGAACATTAAACACCACCACTCAGCCTATGGTGTCTCTAGATTGTGTTCCTGGAAAAGCTGTTCAATTATTGATAAAGGTCCTACTTGCATCACCAGAAGACGATGAGGCTGTTGCTTCCCTTTAGTAACTTCTCATTCAGCAGCTGTCACTTTTACAGCTCAGCATAATCAGCTGTGCAGAGACATCAGCTGAAATACAATATTTGTACTGCAGAGAGAGGACACTGCACAACCAAGGAGAAAATGTGCAAGCATCACACTGAGTGAACATTATTTTGCAAGATATTATTCTGACTCTTCCCGGAGGTTTCCTGTAATGCTTTTTATAGCAAATTGGTGTTCTGTTTTATCACTTGTGGTTGATACAGGGTTCCATCCACCTCCTTACCCGCCTCCAGTATAGGTAAAGGGAGACCAATACAGATGCATATGGCATAATCCAATTTAGCAGGAACCATTCTGGCAAGTAAAGTCTGTTTCTGTTTTAGTCAAGAATACAGCTCTGACAGCTCTTGTGCGAAGGAACACAAGTCCCTTGTGAACCCATTATCAGCCCTGGTTAACCAACGCTAACTTAAATCAAACCCCTTTGTTGGTGTGGGAGCCAGCAAGCGCTTCAAACATGTTCCTCTAGATTCAGTTGCAGACTGGATCTAGGCTGAAATTTCAAAATATCTTTGTGAGTTTCTGGCACTCTTGAATCTAAGGCTAATTTGTCTCCAAACCTCAACTATGAATGGCAGCCTAAAGTATATTTACACACACCAGCGCCTCCTCAGTCCACCTTTATTATTCACTGACATTTCTGAGTCTTCCTGCTGGTGGCTACCAAACCACTAGCAAATGTGATGACTGGCACTGCTATGTAGGAGGAAGCCTAGTGATGACTGCAAGCTTGTTTACACAGGGGGGTAATGTGCTTTATGGAAGTATGACTTCTAAAGCATGCTAATGTGTTGCACATTAAGTGGTCTGTGTAGATCCTGCTGGTGCACTTTAACATAGTACTGTTAAAACATGGTTGGGAACCTTTAGTGCACACTAACAACAAGGTCTGCATTGACTAAATGAATATGCATTATTTTAGTGCACATTAGTGTGCATTACTCCACTGCGTACACAAGCCTGAGACTCATTACAGAATGTGAGACTTAACACTCCTGTGTCGGCAGGGCTGAATGTCATGCTGGGCATTTCTGTCAACTTGAAATCACTAGGCCTGAAGCCTGCCATAAGTTTCACATGTCCTTGCACCGTCAAGACAGCACAGCAATGTGCTCCCGCAGGGAGGGTCATCTTGGTCATGGAGTTTCACACCATGATTGCTCTTCTGCTTGAGAGAGCTACGAAGTCAGAGGCTGCCAAAGCAGCTGCTCCCCCACTTTTATTCAGGTTTAGTAGCCAAAAGAATGTCTGTAAGTAGCCTGTGTCCTGCTCAAAGAGTAAACAGCAAGGTTCTCCTCTTGATGATTGGCCTTGTATTAAAAGTGTGTGTAACTGGGTTGTCAGTAATACTGGTCTCACAGGCTGCAGGCCTTTTAAAGCAGAACAGTGAATGCCATTGGGAGAAGTGGTTTTAAAAAAGTATGGGCCAAATCTTCAGCTGAAGTAAATTGGCAGAATCTGAGGACCTGGCCCAGTATTTGTCAACACATACCTGTGAATATTCATATGTTTCATTTTCCTGGCACCTTGAATCTTAAAGGACTTCACAAATTATATGCATTCAACCCCATTGAAAATGTAGCCATCTTTGGGGTGGAAGACAGAAGTCAGGCTGATGACTCCCTGTTAGGGTGGGGAGAAAGAAAATTTTGGCCATGGACACTTGAGCATTCTAGATCTTCTCTGAGTGGTGTGTGGTGTTTAATCTATATACAGAGAAATCAATCCTTTCATTTCAGTTCTCACCTGGAAATATCCAGAACAGATGAAGGAAAGATGGAGGGCTGAATCATACCTGCCAGGATTTTGAACCTGGGTTCTACTATGCCTAGTCATTTGAAATGTGCTGTGTAGACCACTGAGAGTCCCCTCCAAGAATATTCAGTAGTGATGCTTGATGGAGAAAATGGTTAACATGAACATTCAGGCTGATTACATGTTAGCCTAATTTATCTGAATCTCACTTTGAGAAACCTAGCAAGAAGAGGCTTTTCTGTGGCATCTCCAGCCATAGACTCCAACTTGGATTGGAACGTTAGTTAGAACAGTAAAGAGAATTAGAATGGACAGTTATGTTCCCAGCTGATAAGATCCTTCAAAGAGAAAGATTAGTCCATATTTTTAACCTCAAGAAAGACAGATGCATTTTGTTCAACTTAATACATATCAAAATGTGAATTAGTCTCTTTTATTCCAATAGGTTAGGCTATCTCTAATGCTATTTAGACTTTTCTCCCTATGTGAACTTTCAGATCATATCAACTGATATTTTTTTAAAGTGTTCACTGTCATGGCATTTGGGCATGGGACTTATATTAACTATACCAATACATTCATTTAAATTGCTCACCATAGGAATGGTGTTGAAGCTAGATCCCCTTAATAGCCTTCAATCTCTGTACTATTCCAACAAGTCACTATACATGCTTGCATTATGCCAACCAACAATAAATAAGTAAGCGATAGTCTATCTTCCAACATACCTTTGACCAAAAAAATGTCTTTCATTATGCCCCATGGGTGCAAACTGAGTTCCATAGCCAGATGCTTTTCCTGAAACTTCAGTTTCTCAAGGATATATAAGGGGGAGCTCTTGAGCACTTAGCAAATTGGAGATAACTGTATCTGAAGCAGTGGAGATCTGATACAGGACAAGCAAACTGATTCCCCCATCTCCTCTTCCCCCCCCCACCCCCGTTTACAAAATTAAAGCAACTGCTAGGAACACATGGATGAACCACTGCACAACTCTCAGCTTTGAGAATAAGGAATTTGGATCCTGTGACATTGTTTTCTGCTGTGCCATTCTTAACTAACAAGTAATAGCAGTTACCAGAAACCATCCCGGTTTACTCTGCACTTTGTATTAAAATATAAACTATGCTGAATACTTGTCATAGCCCTTTAAGTTGTGTGTCTGACTACTGCAGCATTTAATACTGAGAATGGCAACGCTAACACGTCTGATGTCATCCATTCCATTACAGATAGTTACAGCATGCCATATTACAATATAAAGGCAGAGGCTTAGAGACTATAAAGAGGAGACAAGCTGACAAAGCCAGCATGTTCAGAATGAAGGCTGATGCTGTGGGGTTCATTCCTTTCACTGTACATTCACATAACTCCTTTTGATGCCAGTGAGAGTATGTATAAAGCAAAATTCAGATGTAGTGTAAGCAGGAAGTGACTCCCCTGAAGTCACTGAAGTTCCTTTTGTTTACAACATGATTGAATTTAGATGCAGGTCTCTAATATGCTGTAGGCACATGATTACAAATTTTCAGATCCAAAGCAAGCTCTAGGATTCTTGGGGGAGGAGGAACTCTGCAAAAACACTTACAAGGGCATCCCCTTTGCTTGCTTCGCTGTTATTCTGTTAGGGCTCTGCCCTCTACAGAGGTGAGGATATAAGAAAGTCTCTCTTTCCTACTCCCCATCCTATACTGTCCCTCCAGCAAGATCTGCAAGGAGTTTACAAGGAGACTGTGGTCTGTGAGTGACTCAAAGTCTGAAATTCATGTATTTGTTTTTTCTCTTAGCGATCTCCCCAGTGCCTGTCTCTGAGTCTTGGCCAGAAAGTTTCATTTGAGAGCCACACTGTGCCATTTTTTAAATATTTAATGGCATGACTTGACTAGGTGAATTCCCTGCATGTTTTCAGAGTCCAGTTCATTCTTCTAGTTAATAGTTTCTATTATGTATTTTGCACTAGTCCTGCTACATCATCCATAGATCTTAGGAGGTGTGATCAAAATGCAGTGCTGTGTTTTGGACAGAAACAGGCCCAAGTGAAGGAGTTTATTTCCCCTAAGTCTTTGAGAAGTTGAAGCTGATGGTCTCATTTGGATCCATTTCTAATTTTGTATTTAGTTTATATTGGAAGTTTGAAGTGGAGAAAATATGCGTGGAATTACGGAGCATCCATTATTTACCTAACAAAACAGGATCCAAACTGATTTCTAGCCTTCTGAATTGGTTATTGTTGTACTATTGACAAAAATAATGTTGCTTTTCTAGTATATCAGGCAAGGTGATTTCAATTGCAGTTTCTGCTTTCCTTAGCTCCAGATTGCTGGTATGGGAGAAGATTTATTTCATGTACCTATTGATTACCTGACATGTTCTAATCTCGAGGAAATACAAACATACCTCATACATCTTACAGATGCCTTCAGATCCATTTAATTTACTTGGGTAAATAAAGCATATTTTGCCAATTTTTTTAAATGTATTAGATACAGGTCTCATTCTAATACTCCAGAGGCTTTACACCTGTGCAGTTCCAGTGACCTTAGTGATGTTACTTCTGATCACATAAACAGTACTAGAATCTCTTTCTATATATTTTAAATGCTAATTTTTGAGGAACTAGATGCCTTAAAAGCATTCAGCTACTATGATCCCATTATCAGTCCTCTGTAGATGCCTAAATAGAGGACTGGTAATGGTTTAGGGAGTGTTTAATCATTTGGGTCACTGGGTCAACTCCTTCATAGGTCAGTAGTGACTGAATGGCATTTCTTGCTGCTGCCTATTCAGTGGTTTATGGAATTTGTGGTCTCAGTCAGTTCACCATGGAGCAGTGTCCATATCACAGCTGCTTTCAGGACAGTTACCCACTTGTTGGCAGTGTGAATGGAGTATGCAGCCTGTGGTCCCTTCAGCTAAGAGAAATAATAGTTGTAGGGGTAAGTGTCTATGTTGTATCTGTCCTGTGGCTAGATAGATGATTTCATTCTTCAGGGTTTTCAATCCAAAACTTTTCAGCCACCCAAAATTCAATTAGAAAACCAGGACAACCCCTCAGAACATATATTGCTAAACTCTTTTTTAAGCATCTTCTGGGTAGCAGTTAAGAATTCATTGTAAAACTGTTTGTAAAAGTACATTATTTGCCTAGTCCAGAATTGTCAGGGCCTAATATGTAAATACAAAGGCTCATGTTCCATAAGAGCCATGTCTAACTTCCACATTGTGAAAACCTGCTGGAAGTCACAGTCACTTCCAAAACAGAGCTGCAGCTATGCTATGATAGTCGAGACCCATAATTTTTCACTAGTGCAAATCCACAGCTGGGAGCAACAGCAGAGACAATGGTATGGACACAGTTAGCCATTTTTACCACTGTGTCATCTAATTCTGTGGTGAAAAAAATGACTGAGTGCTGTCAACACTGTAGCATACCACCAGTGAAACTACACCAATGAATATTTGAGTTGCAGGATTTTTTTGTAAGCAAATCCTACGTGAACTAAGCAAAGCAGCCTCAGTCTTGTGAACATCTTATGCCCCAATTCAGGAAAGCATATTTATTCAGGACAGCACATAAGAATGTGCTCCACTTTAAGCACATGCTTAAATTTAAGCCTTAAATCAGTTTCATTTGGACTTAAACCAAGTGCTTAAATCCTTTCCTTAACTGGGAATTAAAGAATTATATTGAATTATACAATATATATATAATTCTATTATATCGAATTATGAGTTTTTTTGTTTTGTTTTGTTCTAAGAAAGAATAAATCATTTTAAAAGGCTGCTTAAGGGTATCACTATCAAAGAAGGGAAAACAATCCTTTTGTATTTCTCACCTCATAGTGAGGATGAAAAGATATTTAAAAATGAGTTAGGTAATAAGCAGCTAAACAGAAAAATATTCGCAGTCAATATAAGCAATGAATGGGCAATCATTCTTCTTTATGACTGGCTGGCTGGCTAAAAAGATTGATTCAGAAGATTGCATTTACAGCTAATGAGTCAGATCCTTGTTACATCAGTGAAAATGGAGTTTCTTCAGATTTCCACTGCTGCAACTGAGATCAGAATCTGGCCCTGTGTAGATATTCATCCTATCTAGTTCTAAAAATAACATTACATTTCAGCTGAAAGAGCAAAGAAAGGAAAAAATCCACTGACACCATAATTTGTCTCAGTAGGTCATTTTTATGCTTGTGTGTTCCATTTGAAAGAATAATTTGTTAATTACTTATTATCAAGAAAAGTTATTTGTTTGCATTAATCAAGCCTTAAACTTAGCAGCATAATATGGAACTAATTATTTTTAACTAACTAATCAAAACGCTTCTTTCATATGTTGGGATTTATCAATATAGCACATGAAAGGAGAGAACATATTATTTTCAATTTACATAATATGCAAAAAACACTGTGTTTGTAATGACCTGCTTTCACTGAATATAATCAAGCTGCAAAGCTCTATTACAGGCTGGAAATAGCAGCAGCTTACTTTAATGAGATTTCTGGCTCTGGGCCCCAGCTGTTCTAAGCAAGGCTCTCCCCTTGCTCTATGACCTACCAATATGTGCTGTCACCAGTAATGAGACAGGGCCAGTTTCCTAACATGGGGAAAAATTGGAAAGCATGTGTTCAATCGACTACTCCAGTGGACACACAACCCCTTTTCCCCTGCAAGGAAGAAAGAGGGAAATATTTAATATGCAACGTCTTTATCACACCCTCTCTCTAACCTACATTAAGATTGCAAATCATGACTCAGAGAATTCAGCATTAATGCTGAAACTCTATTCTTAACTCATCCCCATTGCACATAGGTATTACTGTTCATTAGGAACACATATATGCCTCTTCTCTCTGAAGGCCTCTGACTGAGGACTCTAGTCTGTAAAGCATGGGCAACAGGGAGGATGATTATAATTTTATGTTTAACCCTGAAGTTTCTGGATTAGGTGGAATTATGTTAGACCAAGGGCTGGGAATATGCCAGGAGCCCAAGTACTTCATCTAATATGCATTTAATGGAGAGGATAGCTACTGCTTTTGTTTTTAATATGGAGATGCATCCTGGAGACTACAGGTTCCAGCAACCAACACTGCATCCTTTTGTGAGCAGCCTGGGTACTGAGCTCAAAGTAGAGCACTGCATCCTGGGATCTGACATCTCTGGAGGCTCTATCTCTGAAATGAAACAGTGGGCTGGGCTACCCCTGTAAACTTTGTGAGCTGCATTTTGAATGCCTGTAATATTAATTTCCCCACTCTTTTATATGAGTTTCTCTATCATATTGTGCAAACATCCCTCTCCTGAAGGTATTTGATGATTTTGGATTTTTAGTTTTTAAACATATATATACTCCAAGGCCATTGTACTTCATTTGGAATCATTCAGCCCTTTCACTTGAATCCTTCCAAGGAACAAGAAGCCTCAATTGTTTCATGAGAGTGAGTATTTCTATAATTTTAAACCTGGAAATCATACTTTTGCTCTTCAATCAGTCCTCCTAGGATAAAACTGATGAACACTGTGTTCAGAGCACAGGATGATGTGTAGATAGTTACACTTTGAAATTAAATGACATGCTGCTTTTTTGCTTTTTTATTCGTTTTTTCACTCTTCCAAAATATCCAAAGGCACAAGCTCACATTATGAATGAACAGGTTATGAACTCTTGCTTTGAGAAATGAAGATGTCATTGAAGCTATGAATACCCTGCAGTTGAAGATGTTATTTAATCTTGTGTAGACATACCCATGCTAACTTTGATCTTCCCAGCACAGTGAAAAATAGCAGTGAAGATGTGATGGTGTGCGCTTCAGTGCCAGATAGCAATGTAAGTACAGACCCAGAGTTTTCAGTGTGCTTGTATAGCATATGTTGAGGCCTATGCTGCTGAGTCTTTATTGCTATTTTTAGCCATGCTAGCTAGATTAAAGGTAACATAAAGTACACCTACCTAAGCTGCAATCCCACCTCTGATTGCAGGCCAAGTCTGGTGTAAATAGAATTTGAATTACATTGATGATAATACCTGGCACCTAAACACTGAAGCTCTTTACGGGTATTGACTAATGACCATCACAACACCAAGATGTATTCCTGTTTTATGAATTATTCCTATTTGGGAAACAGAAACACTGAGGATCTAATTCTCCACTAGCATAATTAGACTCAACTCCTATTAATTTCACTGAACTTAATATGTTGAAGAACAATGCTAGTCTTGTCCACACTGAGGTTTTTGCTAAAATCTCCCTGTTTTTTCTCCTATGGTAGCAGTGCAGTGTCTGAGCTAGGATTAGGACTCAGGAATTCCTCTCTCTGGGATGCTGTGCAACCCAGAGTTGTTAGATAACACAGTGATGTGGCAGGTGCTATATAAAAACCTGTGACTGATAGAGCAGAAGATGCTGCACTTTGGCAAACTGATTTTATTTCAACTTTTTGTTTAAAATGCGTATTTTCAGTGGAATTTTTCTATGCCCAGTTTTATCCCGGAGAGAATTACTATGACTAAGTAAAAATAGTTTTCTACCAGCAAGTTGCCAGTCTTTTAAGTATAGCAGCATAAATAACACCAGTGTCATAATACTACTATTACCTCTTCTAAATTATTTATGTATTTATTATATTTCACATGAGCTGTGGAACCTGGAGGCATTTTTGAAGTGTCAGGTCATTCTTAAGCACATTACATACAAGGAACCTATTCCATTACATTACAGGGCAGGCAAATGCAGTTGTATGTGATACTGTTCATTAATATTACATAATTACTGTATGTGAAATAATTCTTTGGGCTGTGATGACATTTTTTCATAAAGACTTCAAGCTCCAAGGCAATGAGCTTCATTGAGGCACTGTTTAACATATGAGGGTACATTAATATACAGTACCTTAATGCAATTGCAGAAAAATAGTAGAAGTGGCTAAGCTAAATGAAGCTATTAACATATATAATTTTTCGCAAGATTTAAATAGTTTACTGAGTTTATAAAAATCACACTTCGTATGTCAGCTCAGTCATTGCAATACCAGTCTGGTGAACGGTGATTGCAGGTACATCAGTTTCAGACAAATACTAATTTCATATGTGGTGATGAACTCTTGTGGTGTTTTTTTTTCTTTGGTCAGAAGCCTATAAAATACTTTGTGCACTATTTGAAAATTGCTTGAAATCAGGATTTTCTCCAGATCTAGGATAATATTAGCTATTCCTAGCCTGCCTGAAAAATAAAAGGTCAATGCAAATTCTTTCATATCAGTCCAGTGCCTGTTAGTAGTGCTGAACATGAGCAATATCCTATGTACTGTGGCATAATAAACCTAAGCTATTTAGCGGAGACCCCAGAACTGTGCATACCACAAACTTTTTTGGTACTCATGATACGGTTGTGGCTTCTGGTTCTGGGAAGGGGGTTTATATCCTCTTTCCACTGCTCCCTTTTGGACAGGGGTGGAGGTGACTTTAAACTTGGATAAATGAGCTTGTCAGCCTGATATTCTCCTCAAATGGTTGGCAATAGTGCACAATATTAACATTTAAAGTTCATGTTCTGATTCACTGAAGGCTCACCTTTCTACCCAGATGATACCATGTCAACTGCAGTCACCAGAGGCAGTAGAATTGACAGTTCCCTAGTTTAACAAAAGAGGCCTGCTGGGAAGGGCATTTTCCATAAAGGGGTATGTGTCTCTGATCTGAAACTTTCTTCATAGTTGGCTCAGGCGGGCCCTGATTTTTCTTTTCTTTTCTTTTCTTTTTCTTTTCTTTTCTTTTCTTTTCTTTTCTTTTCTTTTCTTTTCTTTTCAGTATTCAGAGCATACTGCAAAGCACATTTATCTCCTGAGATTAATTGGGAAGAAAGGGGTGAAAGATTTAAGGATTGTGAGTTGTAGGTCCTGGTTTTTGGAGTGTTTGTCTGGTTGATATAAGGATCTGTTGCATTACACTATGGCTTATTATACCAGTAAGTTTGTTGTGTCATGTTTTCATATTGTTATTTGGGGCATAAGGCTTGGTTGGCAAAGTTCTTTTATTTTGCACAGAGAATATTTACTCTTTGTTGTGTTCTATCATTTGCACTGCATTGAAATGTCAGACAGGTTCTTTATTAAATCCAAATAAACCACAATCTCAAGGTTGTTTCTGAGTCAATAAAGTAAGGAAAAAGATTTTTCTGCACCAGTGCAGCTTTTCTCAATTTTTATTGTGACCTGAGTCACAGTCTAACATTTATTGGGTGATGTGTTGCAGTCAGAACTGCCAGGAAAAGGTTTTTACAAAGCAGTCAAGGAAACGTAATCCTTTCAGAGAACAATACATTCTCCCTCATGAGTTAGTCTTGCTGTGAGGGGCTGGTCAAGGAGCTTGTGCCCATTAAAAACACTCATAGGATGGTCCATTTCAGTGGTTAGTAGCATATATACAGTTCTAGTTGATGATCTTTGAATGCCAGTAAAAATGGTTTGCAATAAAAGCTGAAAGCACTCAATATTGGTAGTAATTCATTGTACCTTAAATAGTTAAATATTTAAAACATATTTCATTTCCAAAGCTCTTTCAGGAGAAAAGTGTTACAGTAGTTTCATATATCACCACTGAATTTCAACTACCTCTTTGATGGAGAGTGGCAGTCAACTTGCAAATTGCACCTTCCATAGTCTTGGTTGTGGGGCAGGGAAGTTTTAACTAGGGTCATATTTTGTACAGTTATTAAGGTGCTTGAATATACAGTTAGGTGTCTCAGAGCTTTTAAAAATCCCAATAGGTGCCTTTCTGCATTTTTAGATGTCTAAATATCTTTAAAAAAACCCCAAAAAACAACTTGCCTATGTGTTTAATGTTCCACCCAAAAGTGACCCATAAGACCCTCAAAGAACTCAATTTATCTACAAGAGGATGATAGAGTGACTTGACCCTGCAAGTATTTGGGTTTGTCGTTTGAGTGAGTCTGGATATTACAAAGATCCTGATTAGACTTCTAAATAAATATTTAATTGGAACAATAATACATATATATGGTTTCAAAAATACCTGGCACTGTTTCACTATGTTTATCACTGCAGAGGAGACTGCTGCTGTTTTAGTATTTCCCAGCAGGAACTCAAGACTGATGATGAAGTGTATAATTTGAAGAATGTAGGAGATGTATTCTTCAGCTCCTGTATTAACATTTGGGAAAGCAGAAAACTTTCAGAGTTGTTTGAAACTCTACTGCTGTTAAGTGATTGATTTAAAAGTATTTATGTAACATCTAAATTAATTAATTTAAAAAATCTACAAAACTTATATGACAACTCGCAATTCCCCCTATTTGTTCATGCATTCTGCATTTCCTGAGTTTTCTTACTTTACATCATCAAACCATCAGTGGAGCAGCTTCCTTTCTGGTTATTAAATGCTCATATTTGTAGACACCCCTAATTTTCCTTAGTGATTTATTCTTCTTTGCAATTAGATGTCATGATTGCAATCTCTTTTACATCATTCTGCAGCTTTCCTTAAAGAGATTGTAATATGATGCAAATCCTTCTGGGCAGCTGATGTCATCAAAATATGCCTCCATGAGGTGGCTAGTGCTAGGAAACCATATTTGTCATGCAAAGTGATTAACAACCGTTTTAAAGTTCTACTTGTATCATTAGTTGATCTGTACTTACGTGTCACAACACACCTGCTAGCATATCATGACCCTACAGGACATACCAGCCCACTCTCCCCAGGCAAAACCCAGCCATCTCCCCAACTCTTCACCACACGCTTAACGCTGTGTGGCAACACAGTAATGAGTCCCGACACAGTGGTTGAGAACCTGCACTGCATAGGTGTGCCTGAATTTAAATGAAGCCTATCTATGCAGTCCTTTACAAATCTTTTATTCAACAGTTATTGCAGCCAGATTCATTGCTTCTTAACAAAAGTGCTTGTTAACTCTGAATCTATGACCATGATGATGATAATAGAATGACTGGAAAATGCAGAGGAAAATAGTATTTAAAATTCAGATGGCTGCATAGGTTGCAAATCAGTAAACAAAAGTGGAAACTGTAACTCAGTAAGTAGATGTTTGAAAACTGTTTTTCATTGTATGTAAACAAATACATTTTCTCACACAGAAACAGGGTGTATAGGATCACCGAGGAAAGGGCTTAATAAAATACATAAACAAGATTGGATTTGCTGAAAACATCTATCACAAAATCAAGCAACAGATTTGGAACAGCCTTGGAGTAGGTCATGGTGGATATACTATGAATGAAACTCAAGAAGTCCTGTGGCCCTTAAAGACTAACAGATTTATTTATTGCATGAGCTTTCATGGTAGAAAATCCCACTTTGTCAGGCGCTTGTTTTTATGTAGTGATTTCTGGCTTTCCTCTGGAATGTACATATCCTTAATTTCTTTTTCCTTTTTTTTTTCCCCTGTTACTTAACTCAGGGAAACATTTATATTGATTTGTAGATGTGGTGGAAAAAGGGAACCCATCCCCACATGCTGTAGATGCCCTTGACATAAACTCAACATACAAGTATAATACTTTAAGATCACTACTGGAATTCCTCCTCTCCTCCAATTATTTTTCCCATATCCCCAGTTAACCCCCCCCCACCACCAATATCTGGGGGCATATGGGAAATCAGCCTGTGGCAAGCACTGAAGTTCATCAACTTTGGGCTATTTCAGAACATCATGGAGCAAATTCCAAAGCTGTGAAGTCCTCCCAGAGACCACCCTGCTAGCAGTCCCTTTTGTTTATAGGGGCTCAGCTGACCTCAGCTGTAGCAGTGTAGTGTGGGGACACAGGTGATCTTTCAGGAACTTATAGGTAGTGTGATGCATGTCCAGAGGTTGCGTAATAATTTATGAATACTGTATACTAACCTAATTATTGGGGTATTTCTTAAATTAATATGTTGGTTTGGTTTAACTATGGGCTGTGGGGAAAAACAAGCAGAAAGGGAAGAATAGTTCAGGATATGCCACCACTCAGTAAATGTTTGAGGGTTGATAAGGGACAGTGACAAAGCTATTGGCTCAGAGGAGTTTGGCTTGACCTACTCTGGTAAGCCTGCCAAATTCATTTGTCCAGAAGGTGCCAGCCTGGGAACTGACAAAAACAAGAGACTCTAGCTGGACTAGAAGGGAGTCTGTCTTTAGGGAGGACACAATTCTTAAGGAAATGGTCAGGGAAACCAGACTGACACAGGCATCCACAGGGATGTCTGAAGAATTTGGGCCTGCCTAGGCTATCATCACAAGATGATAGTATTTTAGGAAAGATAAAGGTGCATGTGGTGGTATAAATTCTTTTTTCTCCTGAGATGGTCTAAGTGTGAAGAATCACAGGATTGCGCCACAGAGGAGGTAAAGGCATGAGGCCTATGACCAGAGAGGGTTCCCTCAGAGAGACCATGAAGAAGGATAGAGTCATAGCTTGCCCTATGAGCAGGACAGGTCTATTTATTTTACATTTACAAAATGTATCTAATACAGGCTTTGTGGTGCATGTGTAATATTTAATATATGATATATTTTAAAAAGATAGAAATGGGAACAACGTATTCCGTTTTCCCTTACTCAGTCCAAACTACGCACCAAATTCTACCCATGCTAGGCAAAAACAATTAGCCCTGCATCCGAACAGTTCATATTGTTTTGCAGGGACAGATTTTCAAACATATGAAGCATGCAAATACAGTTTATTGTGTGGATGCAATTTATTTTACATGCATGTGGACCATGTAACTGTAGGCCCAAGTGCATGTAACTAACTGTGTGCATATGCAGTTACCTGCTGTTAACAGCACTAAAATTAATCATGGAATTTCAATTTGCATGCCTAACAGCCTTGAAAATTAGATTCACCACATGTATGGAGGTTGCTAAACAAGGTAAAAGAATACTAACTAAACTTTTAATAAATATAGAGGTATAGCACAATGTATATTTAGTTACTATTATATATTATATTACTATTATATATAGAGACAAGTTCCAAAGGGGCAGCTATGTTAGTCTAGTTCAGCAAAACAAACAGTCTGGTGGCACTTTTAAAGACTATCATATTTATTTATCTCATGAGCTTTTGTGAGAGAAATCCCACTTTGTCAGATGTTTGAAGGTGGATAACTTACAGAATTCTGATAATGCTCCAGAGGGCAGACTAAATTTAAAATGGCCATTTTCCTTCTACCACTTCAACTTTGTCAGTTGCATTCCAGCAGTGGCATAAAGTGGTATGAACCTGGCTCAGTATTTTTCCATCCCAATATAAACACTGCTATTTTTAGCTCTCATGTTATAATGCCTTCATCTCATCACCCTGAAGATCAGATTTATTGGATGTCACAATTTAAACCTCAACTCCCTTCCTGTATAGCTAAGAATGACAAATCCTTTAAATTAGCCAATGCATGCAAGGTGACTGCCATTTGCATTGACACAAAAAACAGCTGATGTGACCTCTATACTTTGTTGTATGGGTCTGGGGCAACATTTCAGTTGACCTTTTGAGTCATGCAGAGTAGGCACCACTCAGCTGTCCAGATGACTTTGCTGTAGCTTCTCTTGTGATCTGTATGGGCAGAGCTAGTGCCAGAGAGGCAACAAGGTGATTGACTAAAGGGGAGAGAAGACTAAGCATGTGAAGCAATATATTACAATGGACTGAGATTTTTAATGAGAGCAACATTTGTATTTGTAGGCCTCATTTTGTACTGCAACCCTTTCCCTATTTTCATTGTAGTCAATTTGTAACTCATTTGCCTTCAGTGAGAGTAGTTGTTGTGAATATTTTAAGCCAGTTGCAACCTGTGGCCCAGTCAGCACACGGCAGCAGCTACAGGCCATCCCTCAGGGTCATACAGGTAGTATTGGATGCAGCCCATGTAACACACTGTGGGCTGCAAATAAACTGAGAATCACTGTTTTAAGCCTTTCATTGTTAAGTTTTATATTTTTGCTGACTTGTTGATTTTAAAGTGGTCTATAATTCCAAATACCTGTAATCAAATTGATTGTACCATCGTTTGTTTATATGCATCTTTATATCCCCAACTACCAACTTTTGCCTCAGGCAGAACAAAACACCACAAATTTTTGGATACATTCAAAAATGTATAGTGACTTAGGTGCGCAAGTCCCATTTTCAAATGTATCTTTCAGTGTGACCTAGGCTCTTAATTGGCTGTCACGTTTGAAAATGGGGCTTAGTCTCCTAAGCTTCTTAGCCAACTTTGACAATTTGACACCATGTCTTTGTTATCCTATTTCTTCTACCAGCTAGGAACTAAATTACCATGTTGTTGTCGGATCTGATGACATTTTGACCAAATATGTAACTCTTTGAAGCATTAATGACTGTGAGAAAAACACAGATAAAAACACCAGTATCTACAGCCAGGTTTGTTTCCTGTAGAACCTGCCTGTTCAGTCCTGTAAATTATTTGCTTTGCATTTTGGAAAACACATGTATTCTGCCATGGTACAAACCTCCACATCTTCAAGTAAGTGATACTGTAATCAGTCAGATATTCTATATTGCAGTGATGGGGGCAGATAGCCTTTGGAGTATGTATTGTCAGAGCTGAGCTATGACGCCAGCTTTTTGCTGCCTGAGGCGCGTTCCGATCGGAATGTGCCCCTTGCCATTAGTGGTGCTTTGAGCTGGTGCTGCGAAAACTGCCCTTTAATAGAGTGACTCTATTGAGCCGCTCTGCTCTGCCCAGAGCTTTGCCCCGTTGGCCCTGCTGTAGTTATGACTCTGTGTATTGTATCAGTTCTTTGTACTTTGTTCTTCCTGTTCTGTTCAATTTTTATTCACTTGTCATCTTTGCACGGTGCCATCCATCTGTGGGAGGATGTGGTAGATACTACAGAGAGGTGGAGTTGCATTCATGGGGTGATGAAGATGAGGTCTTCTAGGGAAACGGTTTTGTAACCCAGAGGTTCTCAACCACTGTGTTGCCACACAGTGTGTCATGGAGAGCCGGCAAGATGACTGGATTTGGCCTGGGGTGGGCTAGTGTGTCCTGTGGGGTTGTGATATGTCACCAAGTGTGCCACGACCTGCAAAAGGTTTGAGGGGAAAAAAATAACAACAAGGAGTCGTGTGGCAATTTGAGACTAACAGATTTATTTTTCGCATGAGCTGTAACCTCCATCAGTCCATGGGATCTCAGGGAGGTGGGGATTGCTACGCTGCCTGCTGGGCACAGCTCTTGAAGCAATACCAAACACCCTCTAACCTTGGAGCAATGAGGTGTCAGAGCAATGGTTCCCAACCTCTTCTCTGCCATGATTAGGGTTACCAGCCATCAAGGAAAAAGAGGACATGTCCTCCTTTTTACCTTCACATCTTCTGTCTGGCAAGCATTTTAAAAAGCTGTGATTTTCTCCAGCTTTTTACTTACAGGGGTTAAAGTATGCTGGAATGCCCTGGAACACCCTATTTTAGGGGGAAGTGTTCCAGGTGCCCCTAAAAACAGAAGAATGTTACATTTAATGCTACAGTTTGTCCATGTGGCCTCTAATGGCCTCCTTTTTGTACTTCCCTGGCCTCCTTTCCATGCTTTGCTCTCTGGTAACCCTAGCTGTGGCACACCTTGACCCCTTTTGATTATTTTGAGGCATACTGCCATATTGTCACTAAAGGAGCTGATGAACACTCATGAGGCAGTCCAGCACTGAGTCATTTTTCTAAAAATTCCATGACACCCCAGCTCAGGCCTCACAACCCATCAAAAAACAAAACAAAACAAAACCCACAACCAACCAGGAGTCGTGTGGCACTTAAAGAGTAACGGATTGATTTTTCACATGAGCTTTCGTGGGAGAAAATCCCACTTTGTCAGATGCTTCAAAGATAAGTTCACCCATCGTCGAAGCATCTGACGAAGTGGGATTTTCTCCCATGAAAGCTCATGCGAAAAATCACTCTGTTAGTCTTAAAGTGCCACACAACTCCTTTTTTTTTTTTTTTGCTGGTCTAGACTAACGCGCCTATCCCTTTGGAAACCCATGACACAGCCATGTGCTGGGTCATGCACCACGGGAAACACTGCATTAGAGGCGTGGGGTTTGTGAGTGTCTGAGCACACAGGGTGTGGCTGTTGCCCGGAGGTGGGGTTTGCAGGCCAGGAGCAGAGCGTTGTGTCCAATGTTCCTTCTTATTAGTTGTAGGCTTTGTGTGCAAAAATATTTCTTTGTGAGCACCATTATTAGCACTATTGAATTTTTCTGTGCGCCCTTCATTGTGTTGTGGGCACAGGTTTCATGACCTGTGCGCGTGCCCACGTGTGCACAGCTTAGAGGGACAGTGGCTGTGTCGCTGGGCTTTCCCCAACCCCTTCGGTAGCGTGCTTGGCGTCAGGCCTTGGGTCCCTTCCCCTCCCCCATTGACCAAGCGCTCCAGGGCTAGGGTTACCAGCTGTAATGGAAGAGGAGGACGTGTCCTCCATCCAGCAGGCATTTTACAAATGCGTGCTTTTGTCCGGCTTTCTCCTTACAGGGCTTAAAGTAGGCTGGAAAGCTCTGGAACGCCTTATTTTTAGAGGGAAAGCGTTCCTGGCCCCCCCCTAAAACCAGAAGAATATAATGTTAATACTACATTTTCTGCATGTGTCCTCCTTTTTGTACTCCCCTGTCCTCCCTTCCAGGCCTTGGTATCTGCTAACCCCAGCCCTGGGGCACACCAGGACCCAGCCGCAGGGCGCTGCCCTGTTCAAAGATGGCCGCTCGCAGAGCACCTGGGCCCTTCGGTCCAAGATGGCGGGGCCCGGGCGTTGGCCGGCGGCGGCGTTTGCCCCACTCCAAAATGGCCGCCCAGCAGGGCGGCGCGCCCGGCCCAAAGATGGCTTCCCCCGCGCCCCTACCAAACATGGCCGCCGCCCCGCCCTCCCTGTGACGCCGCCGCCGGGAAGCGGCGGGCGGGGGCGGGGCGGAGGCGGGTCCCGCCCCGAACCGGAAGTGCCGCGCTGCCTCCCTCCAGCTGGTTGTCATTTCGCTCCGCGGCTCCGTCCTGAGGAGACGGGACTCGGCGGCGGGCGGGGCGGGAGGGAGGCAGCGGCCGGCACGAGAGACTCGCCGATCGGCGACGCCCCTCCCCCGCGAGGACGCTCCGGACCCCACCCGCCGGCCGCCTCCCCTCCCCCCGCCGCGCCAGGCGAGCGCGCCCCCGTCCATGGGGGAGAGAGGCCGCCGGCCCCCGCCCGCCCCTCCCCGCCGCCGCCGCCGCCGCCGGCTGCTCGCCTGAGGTAAATCCGCGCCCGCCAACCCGCCCCGCCGCCGCCGCCGCCGCCCTCCTCACCGCCGGCTCCCCTCTCTCCCTCCAGCCGCCTCCTGAGGAGAAACCGTCCTCGCCGCAGCCCGCGCTCCGCGAGGGACAGACGGACACCGGCTCGGAAACCCGCCCGCAGCGTTCCCGGCTCCCGGCTCAGCGCCGCCTCTCCTCCCGGACACGGGCAAAAGAATGATGATGCTTCTTGTTATTGTACATAATAAAGGCTAATCTGGGAAAAGAGCGGGGAAAAAATAAAGCCGCCTCCACCATTCACTCCTCTACTGAATGCTAAAATCCTGAAGTGAAATCTTGCTGGATCCGCAGCAAGGACTCTCTTGGACAGGACGCAGATATATATTAGATTATAGAGAATTTATTAAGTTATTCCAGACTGAATTGTTTTTTTCTGCCAAGAGGTGGAGGGACCAGGCATCATTGTATCTCTTTTCTTCTTAACTCATTTATGGCTGTGTTAAGGCTGGTGAGGAGGGAAAAACAGGATAGTTAAAAATCTTCCTTCTTTCCTGTCTCCAGAAATTTTTTTTTCTTATTTATGTGCATTTCCTTTAGGAAAAGGAAACTTCTTATTTTTCTAACCAAAGATTTATTTTTGCTCTTCCTTCTAACCAGAGGAAGGAACAAACATAAATTGACATACGCTAAATATCGAAAGAGATTTATCTTCCAAGGAACCAAACCTTGTATCCAAATCAGAAATACCTAAGGGGTATGTGGAGGGAGAAATAGGAATATCTGGGTTCAGACAAGATTTTTCGCTAGTTCCCTTTTTGGAGGAGGAGGACAAACACTAAAACATCGTTTTTTGCAGGAGCAAATCAAATCGTAAATATAATAAATGGGGGATTACGGGTTTGGAGTGTTAGTGCAAAACAACACTGGGAATAAGTCAGCTTTTCCAGTGAGATTTCATCCGCATCTGCAGCCTCCACACCATCATCAAAATGCAGCCCCCAGCCCTGCTGCTTTTATAAATAACACCACGACTGCCAATGGCAGTAGTGCTGGGTCAGCTTGGCTCTTTCCTGCTCCAGCTGCCCATAACATTCAGGATGAGATTCTGGGGTCAGAAAAATCTAAAACTCAGCAACAGGAAAAGCAAGAGTCCCTAGAAAAACAGCAGCTTTCCCCTAGTCAAAGTCAGGAAGCAGGCATGCTGCCTGAACCTGAGAAAGCTAAATCTGAGGAAAATCAAGGAGACAATTCTTCGGAAAATGGCAATGGGAAAGAGAAAATAAGAATAGAATCGCCAGTGTTAACGGGATTTGATTATCAAGAGGCTTCAGGGCTAGGTACTTCAAATCAGCCCTTAACATCCACTGCATCTTCTCTGACTGGTTTTAGTAACTGGTCAGCAGCGATAGCTCCTTCTTCTTCTACGATAATCAATGAAGATGCCAGTTTTTTCCACCAAGGAGGAGTCCCTGCTGCCTCAGCTAATAACGGTGCTCTGCTATTTCAGAATTTTCCACACCATGTCAGCCCTGGCTTTGGCGGTAGTTTTTCTCCTCAGATTGGACCCCTCTCTCAACACCACCCTCATCACCCCCATTTTCAGCATCATCACAATCAGCATCAACAACAGAGGAGATCTCCTGCAAGTCCTCATCCACCTCCATTTACACATAGAAATGCTGCTTTTAATCAACTGCCTCATTTGGCTAATAATCTTAACAAACCACCTTCTCCATGGAGCAGCTACCAAAGCCCATCACCTACACCATCTTCTTCTTGGAGCCCCGGTGGTGGTGGATATGGGGGGTGGGGAGGGTCCCAAGGGCGAGATCACCGCAGGGGACTGAATGGAGGGATAACACCCCTGAACTCCATCTCACCCCTGAAGAAGAATTTTGCAAGTAATCATATCCAGTTACAGAAGTACGCTCGCCCCAGCTCGGCCTTTGCTCCGAAATCTTGGATGGACGATAGTTTGAACAGAGCCGACAACATTTTTCCTTTTCAGGTGAGCATCTACTCTGCTAATGTACTCAGAAAAATAATGGATAATTTAATTGAATTGTTACAGAAATGATAAGGTGGTTTTTTTAATATACTTCAATGACCAGACTTGCCTATTGAAACTGAATTTAAATTGAAATAAAGTGAACACGTCTAACTTGTAATTCAGCATGTGACATTTTAGTCTTGATGATCTCTGAGCTGTGAATCATGTTTTATTTTTTTTTCCCTAGTGCTGCTTGTCAGATAAATATCTATTTATAGCTCAATGGCACATATATTATAGTTCAGTTTCATCCTGGCAATTAACATAACACGCAGTAAGAAATAACAGTTGGTGAACAAATGTTGTTCCTATTTTTTTAAAATGTAACTATAAAAAGGAGTGAAGAAATGAAGCATTGCTTGGCTTTTACACTTAAAAACTTGGAAATAAGATTGCACTATATGCTGAGGACAAGCATTCAATAATCCTTAAATCTGCCCACTGCCCTGTGTTGCAGAGTGGTTCATGGATTTGCATTGATGTGATTTAAATATGTTGTTTAGATTTTTCTCTACCATTGAAATTACTAATCTGAATTTTTTTTTTTTTTTTGCAGTGAACTGCATAACACTTTTTTTTTCCACCAGCAATGGTAACAAATATTGGTTGTACAATATTAAATCATTGCTAAAAATAGATCTGGATTAACGTCAGTTGTTGGCCTGTACTGCGCTGCACCTTATTCTGTCAGGAGGCAGATTGTCTGACGCTTCAGATTCATGAAAAACATATCTAGTTTGGTGGATAAAATTAGCTATATGATGATGATCCAGATATATAGTCAACATTTGGACTGTAATAGTTCTCCCTCTATGTGGCCACTGCTTAAAGACCTAGTTTGGTCGCTTTCATATGTTTTAAAAAAAGACTTCACAGGGTGGATCCAAAACACAGGATTCTTTAATGTCTAGTGGCTTGTTTTTCAGGATCTTCAAATAAGGGCAGAAGTAAAGACTGCAAAATTATTGCAATATTTCTAGCCATGGTGTAAGAAAACAGGATGACCTACTTTTAAGTAATTTGGGGATGAAAGATTAGTAGATTAGAGGAACCTCAAAATATTTGTCATGGTAACTACAATTCCAAAGAGATGTAAATATATTTTATAATGACCTTGTAGGATCACGAGGAGGACAGTTCGGTTCCCTTTGGTAAATTACTGTACTCAGTTTGTTTGGTTTAAAGGGCCTGTGCGGCCTTCTGAAAACAGAGCGGCAGCAGCTGGCACTACCTTTCATTAAAGATTTCTTTTTGCTGCAGAACTGCTAGCATTTTGAATGTCAGGTATAGTCTGCAGCTCTTTGGCATGCATGGTAACAACAGGTCTTAATTTTAAGAGTTGGAAATAATACAGAGAACTGGTGTCCAGCATACCAAATTCATACACTCAGACCATTAGCAAAGGGATACAGCTGGAGCTGGTCTTTTTTCAGCCTCACTGCAGCAAGACTTGGCTCTCACCGCTTACTTTATTCTGTACTCTGACACGTAGCTGATGTACACCGTGACAGAATGAGATCAAGTGTGTCCTTGGTGTTGCATTTAAGGCCCAAATGTATATGTACTAGTAGAAATGTGCTCCTTTGGATATCAAGGAAATTAGTAAAGCTAAGTGATTCCTGAGTGGCTTTTGCATTATGTTCTACATCTCACAATATGCCTGTCTGATACTTTATCACAGTCAAATGTAATTTCTACATAATATGCTGGTGTCTGTTTATGTAAACAGTAAGATGAAGGTATACATGTTGATACCAAGATTGACACTTTTTCATGGAAGGGAAGGTGTTAGAGTGAAATGTTTTCCAGCCTGTTACTTTTCTTATGTTCTGTGTGAACAAGAAAAGGGCAGGGCAGGAAAACAGGATTCTAGTACTGCAGATCCAGAAAAGAGGTTGATGTTTTTTTCCTAATCATTCTGGGTCATTGCTTTTTACAGCTTTTGTGTTATGAAATCTTTAATGCATTTGTGATCATTTTAAAAGGTGACGAGTTCTCAGCACACTGAAAAAATTATGTAAAATTTGGTCATGAATTTGTGTTATGCTGGAGCTAGGACTTAGACTGTAATGTAGTCTCAGACCAGTCATAAGGGTGCTTGCTTGTGATGGAGTACATGTATGTAGCTGCACGTATATGATGTGTCCTTGAGAAAGCAATTGTGTTTTATCTGAGACTTTCAATATTGGAATCTTCTTACATCCATGTTGAGAAGGGGACCAAAAGTTACTTTTGTTGCTGCAGCATAATAGGGCTATTTGGTTAACTAACGGTCTGTGCCTGCCTGGTTCCCGCTTTTATTTAGCATTTATTTTCTTATTTAAATCTAACCCCAACCATTGCATTCATATTGTGAGATTTATTTCTTCAAAATGTGGGAGTAAGGAAGAACAAACATGAACTCTGCAGACTGATTTTTTAAAAAGCTGTTTTTACGTAGAAGGTTAGTGAAATACAAAAGTACATCTTGGAGCATGTCTTGTGGCAGAGGTTTGATGGCAGCCATGCTTAAATGTTTATTTTAAATTGATGAGAATGTTGCATATGTCTATGTGACTAGGTTACGTGAACGAATGTTGATTTTAATCATTTCTGCCTTCTGAGTCTTAGTGATTTGCCGTGAGAGAAAAATCCTAGTTCTATAAATCTAAAGAGAGATGATTTTCTGTGTTGGTTCAGCTGGTATTTTTGTAACAATGATGATAGCTCATTCAGTATTGTGGTGGTCAAATTACGTTGCTGTTTGTTATGCCTAATAATTTTATAGTGCTGTTCATCTGAGGAGTTCAGAATCTTGGAAGAACACTTGGAGTAGCTAAGATCCCCATCTTACAGTTGGGGAATCCAAGGCGCAGGAGACCGAGTGACTTGCCAAAAGTCAGAGCAGGTCATTGGCAGAGCAGTAAACAACACCTAGATTTCTTTATTCCTCATCTTGAATTATTACCACTACACAAAGCTTCTTTTCAATTAAAGCTATTAAATCTATTATTTAAAAACTAATTAACTTTTTAGCTTACAAAGATCTTTTTCAAAAAGCAAAGCCACTGTTTGTCATCCTTCTTTGACCTCTCGTTTGGCAAGTTGCTAGTCTTCGAAAGAAGAAACTGCTTTTGAAAAGGAGAATTGTAATTATGGTAGCTTTCCATGGAGTTCAGAATAAATGGGTGAGCAGACCTAACCTGTATTAAAAAAACAACTGCTTCCCGTTTTCCTCCCTGCAGCACTGACAGTCTAGCAGTCCAATGGGATGGAGATTTGTCTGTAATTGAACTGCGCTGCAGCATTGTCCTCAAGATTGTACAGGCTCTCCTCTTGCTACATAGTTGGACTGTGTTAAAGACTGGAACACCCTGTTTGTTATGCAATACATAAATCTTGCTTTGATAGGCATTTCCAGGTTTTAAGCTCTCATCTGCAAACATGTGAGAATATTTGTAGAATCAGTCCTTGAAGGCACAAACAAGTTGGGCAGTAGGACTCAGCTTTCCATAGAAAGAACTCAGAACAAATTTCTGTGTGGACTCTTAGATTAGGATGCAAAAATAAAATTCAAATTGCCCATTTCATAGGATTTTGCATTTGTGGGCAGTTCAGTGAAGTCACCTGTTCAAAATGTTGGGTTTTTCTCCCCATCTCCTCACCGAGAAGAATGCTTTGAGACATTTAACCCCATCCCAATTCATGGAGGTTCTGTGCTAAGGAGGCTTTCTCTTTGTTAGGGTAGATGTGGAATGTTTGTGAAAACACACAACTGCAAAAGGGAGTTTTAATTTTAAACTACAGCAATGATCTGTTTGTACACAAAAATCCTGACTGCTGCTAAGTGTATTAAACAAATCCATTCACACAGTGAAAATATTCTCAGTTAAATGGATTTGCCAACCTTTCATCATAAAGGAATCCTGCAAATAGTCTACTTTGCTCGCATCCGGGTTTTGATGTATATTTTCTCATTGCTCTTGAGGGGCCACTTGGCAGATTCTGAGAGCTAGTTGCATAAAATGGTCAGGCTACCTAATCTATTAGCAGACCAGTCAATAAGACTTCAAGTTATTCTTTCAGGTTCGAATACATATATTTGGGTTTTTTAAATACCTGTTCATCCTTTTTCTGTAACTACATCCACTATATAGTAAGTAGTGCTTTGCATGCCATCCCCCTACTGATTTAGCTATTGGTCTGTGGAACTGAAAGCATTCTAATGTGGTATGGCATGCACAGTTTAAGTACTGTGGAAGTTAACACTGTTCTTGTTTTATAAACTTACTGCTGACGTTTGTACTCAGGCTTCAGGCTCCTTGCATATTTCAGAACTCAGGGATTTATTTATTTTTAAAAGGACCTTTGTTAGGAAGCTATTTGAATTATGTTTCCTAAGATTAAAAGGAGCAATCTTAATAAGCGTTTTGCTTTGAAAATAAATTGCATACATGGCAGGGTAGCATGGAGCAAAGAAGAGAATATGGGGTAATGGACAGTAGATGATGGATCCACAAAGAGGTATATGTGAAGTGGAAATAGTCTCAGGCATATTATTTGGAATTTATATACAGCACAGTGACTCTTTTTAATATTTAAAAACTTTCCATTTGACAGCATAAGCACTTTTGTGAGAGAGAGCACTTCTGATTAACTTTAGTTTTCATCTTACTCTTCCTGGTGAAGCTGAAAGAAAGAGAGAGAGAGAGAGAAAAAAATGATCAGGGCAGCATACAGCAACATCCTTTCAGGAAAAACCTGTTTATTCAATGCTTTGTTAATTCACCGGTTACTAGATTGGAAAACATCACTTACAGGGAGGTGGGTGGGGTGTATACAGCAGTTGAAAATTAATCATTCTGCTTCAGAATAAAATAAAAACGGAATTCATGTCCAGTGCCGAAAGCTATCATGGCACTGGACATAAGTGTTAGCGACTCCTGGATACAGAGTTTCTAGAAACTGTAAAGACAAAGGGGGAAAAACAACCAAAACAGAATTTGATTTATAATGGTAAATATTTACTTTATATCAGTGACACCAGTTTTTTTTAAATAATGGGAACATGGACAAGGTTTCTGAAAGTTTCTAATCTCCAAAGCATGTATGCTGGACAGGAATTACAAGTGATCTTTCCCCAACTAAAATGGGCTGCAGATCTGCAAAGAACTAAACAATATATGTATTTCATAAAATTGATAGTCTCCAATTTTAAAGTAAGATGTATACAGCTATGCTTTCCCCATAAATACTGCTTAATCAGCTTCAATAAATTGCTTAAATCACCAGTTTACTTTGCATCATTACTTAGGCCTGACTCTTCAAAGAATTCACATTTCGTAATATTAGGCACAGCCCTTGCTACAAGCAAATTGTCACACCCAGGTAGGCTTTGATTTTATACTGTTTGGCTTTCAGAGCATTGGCAGACTGGTTGTGATTGCCTCATCTTGGGCAGCATTGAATAGAAACTCTCAGTTTCTGGAGTCTTAATTGGCCAGACGATCCTGATGGATTGGCTGCAGATTAAATATAGTTACTGGTAGGCCTGTTCTTCAGGGGTTGAATCTAAAGTAACCATTTGTGAAGCTCAGGAGAATTTAGATCTAAGGTTTTGGTTCAGGCCCATGCTGAACATTTTCTTTCACTGCATCACGTTTTCATCTTCAACTTCCATTGCACATAATATCTCAATATGTACTATACATATTTTATCTTAAGTGTTTGTATTCTGGAATGGGTCCCTTTGGAGTTCAAATAGGGGAGAAGATGGATCTTAAGGAATCTGAACTGTATGAGTTAATGGTGTCCTATTTATAAGCATCTCCATTTAAAACTTAGTCCTTACATAGTACCTATCAACCAAGGACTTAAAATATTATTCTTTGTAGATGGTTGTGGGGGGAACACGTGGCACAGAGGTGAAGTGACTTGCTGAAATTTACATGAGTCAGTGGCAGAGTTGAGAGGAGACTCCAGGAGTTTGTCTGTGTCTTAAACACTAGCTCACATTATCACGGCTACTGTACATATTTTGAAATTACTTCTAGGCAGCATTCAGGAAACAGATCAGCAATTCCATTTCCCTTTTAGGGTGATTTGGTCAGACCTTAGCTCAAAATGTCTTACATAAAGTTCTCTGTTGTAGAATACTGTATCAGGTTTTCTGTTAATTAGTGCATTGTTAGTCTTTAAGTGCCACAGGCTTCCTTGTTCATTTTACTGAACTAAACTAACAGGGCTGCCCCTTTGGAACTATGTTAATTAGGTGTGGCCTGCTAAATATTATCTTTGTTTTTGTCCTAAGCAATTTTGTTTTTTATATAAATGGCAATATTTCTTACAGCATATAAATGTTGATAATATATTAAAAACAGGCCCTTGTATTGCAGCTATAATATGATTCTCATTAGGCTCTTGTTTCCCATACTCCTTTTCCCCCCAAAGGTAAATGTGCTTGCCTTTTGAGACCTCTTACAAAGCAAAAGTTCAGATGCACCAATACACATTCCTGAAATGCAAAGTTTGTCTTGTCATCAACTTATGTAAGCAGTGTCAGCCACCAGCAGACTTTTTTTTTTTGTTAAAGTTCTGCAGGCATTTTACTTTATTTTGTGTGGTCATTGTCCTTTTTTCTCTTTCATACATTTATTACACACAGATCACTGGTATGAGGTCCACTGTCAATGTTACTCAATGAATTGGGCCATTTAGGAAATTGTAACACACTATGGATTGATTTCTCCTTCCCACTGAACGCTTGAAAGAAAAACACTCTTTTGTGCCAAGTACAGCTTAGTGAAAATTCACATGATGCACAAACTGACTTGAGTCTGAAGAGACCACCTTCTCCCCATATTTGGTTACTGAATTAAAAAAAAGCTTAATATTTACATGTTACAGCAGTAAAGTTAAAGCAGTATTAAATGTGTAGTCACGTATTTCTTTGGCAGGATGGCCACCCATACTAGTCTCAAATGTCAGTTTTTATCATTTTCAGCAAAATCACATCTTGGTTTGCTTGGTGAGACATGCTGATCACCATGTGAACTTTTAGAACTGTTCCCCAAGAAAAAACGGCACTGTTTGGTAAGCAGTTACAGAATCAAAGATCTTGGGTTGAAGGAGAAATGCTGCTAAAAATAAAAATGTGTTTATGGTGCTTCTATCTCTTCTGTTCATTGTGCTATCACGATACCTTAGCCTGTCTAATTGCTAATGTACCTCTCTGCACAATGAATCAAATCTGCTGACTTGAACACTTCCAACCTCACTGAAATTGATGAGTTTTCAGGGTAGTCAGTGCAGAATTAGTGTTCAGGGATCCGAGAGCTCAATGAGATCTATTCTTTTTCGAATGGACATCTCCTAGAAAAGACTTAATGAACAACATTGGGATTCACTCAGTAGTTCCAAAAAGCTTTTTGGTGGTTGGGTGTTTTTTTAAGTATTTTGTTCTAGCCACTGCAAGGTTATGCATGTATTGCTGGCTACATGCCTTGTTACTGCCATCTGGGCTCATGGTGCAATGGGTATTTCTAGGTTAATTTGTCCTACCCAGTGTAAATAAGACATAATACAGGGTGGAAAAAAATGCTCATGATAGTTAAAGTAGTGAATGACCTGCTGCATTTTGAATGTAATACAGGTGATGGTGGGAGCCCTGTTGGAAGGGAATTATATTAAATAGCAGTTAGGAAGCTTGGTTTGCTGTTGCAAGGGTGTCATGGTATAAATAGGGACATAGCCTCAGTAAATTCTGCAACTGGAAAATAGCATCAGATGTCATGTGAAATAAAGTATTTCTACTGTGCTTTCCAGAATAGTAACTGAGAAACTTAGGAAAATTATTATAGCTGTAGTCAGTCTTTGCTCTAGAACCCATTCTGCTTTCCATAGTAAGTGGTGCTTTGTGGAAAGGACATGATGCTAAGATGCTTGGAGGGCAGCCTTTTATTGAATGCTCTCAGTAAGGAGGGACACTGAAGAACCTTTGGCAAGACTTGCATTTTCCCAGGGTTGAGGCTGAGGTAAGTTTGTGTCTTGAACTGACAAGGCCACCTAAGTATTTCTCCAAGCCTGAGAAAAAAATTGCATTTCAATAGTGTATTAAGAATGTTCTAGACTACTGAGAAATTTCATCAAGGCACATGACTGAATTGGAGGATAAAGGCTTCTTGGTATTCAGCATTTCTTATCACTTGGACTTTCATCATCTAAGTAGGATGGGATCCCACCAGAGGGCGGAGAGGTTGAGGCTCTGCACATTTTAGAATGGGCTGCACCCTTCTGTTGTTTGTGATCTAGTTAAGGTGACTGCCAATGGGAACAAAGCCACTTAATTTCTTTTGATAATGAAGATGAGCATGGTTTAGAACTGCACATGGGAAACAGGAAGATGAGCCCATAAGACATAAATGTCATTAGAAATTCATGCATCTTAAAGGTGGAAAATAAACAGGCATGTCATTAAAAAGGGAACTGTTAGAAAGCGAGTGGGCTCAGGGAAGACCATTAAAGAATCTAGTCCCTTCGAGGAAATTTCAATTTATTCCATCTTTTATTGCCTATATGTTTAAATACTGCCTCAGTTCTGAAAGCTGAGCACTGTTCTCCATACTCGCATTCTAGTTGTACAATGCAAATTCCTCTCCGGGACATTCATTAATATCATTTACTTCCAGCACAACTCTAAAAATTTAGGGGAGAGAAGTTATTTTGAGACTGACTCCCAGAGCATGTTGGGGGCATTGCATACAAAATAAGATGTAGAGGTGGTTTGGCAGTATTTTTCCCATCAAACATTTGTCAGATAACTGAGGTGTCATGGACAAGTGTGACAGCTGAAGGGACTGCAGAATCCTGAGATTGCATGCTACTCCTGTTGTCAGATAGGTACAGTGGCAGATGCATGTAACTTGATGTTTCCAGCTGCTTCAGTGTTGGTGCGGCTGAGTTCCAGATCTATTACTGAAAAGGGACTCAAAGCAAAGGACAGAACCAAAAAAGAAATACTTAGTGGAAAATGTTGGGAGAGGTAGGAAAGGACCAGCATACATCAAACACTCACTCCTCTTCAAATCAAACACTTCACCCCGCACAAAAAGCAAACAAAGCAACCTCACCTTCAATCCTGGATAGAAGTAATACAGACACTTTGAAAATGTAGAGATTAACATCAGCAAGTATCCATTTCTAATTTGCATGGATTATACCTATTCCTCTTAAATCAGTTAAGATAAGGCACATCTTTGAACCTATGTCAACTATTCAAATTGGCCTTGAAATTTAAGGTCTGTCTCCTCTTATTTCACTGCAGTGACATAACTGCACCATTACAGCTGTGCCTCTGTAGCACTTAGTGAAGATGCTTCCCATGCCAGTCAGAGAGGTTCTCCCTTTGGTGTAGGTCAGCAGTTCCCAGTGTTCTCCTTTATGCAGACCACTGTCGTCATCGAAAGCTTTTGCAGATCACCATGTAAGCAAGCCATTTTAAACATTTTTAACATAGCCTATGGCTGCCAGGAGTCAAACTTAAATAAGGGGTATTAAAAACAGGTATTTCTAATAATTTATTATGCTCACTCACAAACATGTTGCACTCGTCACCATGCATTTACCGGTAGTACATTTACATGCAGTAATTGTTTTTTCCTCCACAAACTACCTGCAGTACCCTCACGGACCACCAGTGGTCCATGGACCACAGGTTAAGAAGCACTGGTATAGGCACGTCACCTCCCTGAGGGGCACTAACTGTGTTGATGGGAGAAGCTCTCCTATGAACATAGTACTTTCCATGTCGGGACTTAAGTTGGTATAACTGCCTTGCTCAGAGGTGTGGTGTTTTCTACATCCCTGAGCGACGTAGTTATATCAACATAAATTTGTCATACAGACCTGGGCTTAGAGTTACTAGAAGGGAGCCAGGAACAAAAATGCTAAATCAAGAAATGAAACAGAACTAGTGAAGAAAGAAGGCAAAAGAAACAAATTAGAAGCTAAAGGGGAAAAAAAATCTAAGGAGTCTAATGTTCCTAAATCAGTATTCTTTGATAGGTACATTTTGCTTTATTATATATAATACAGATAAGTGAGAAATAAACACTGTAAAAAAATGAGATGGATACAAAGTCAATTGAATTTTGGGACAGATTAGAATGATCAGTGACCAGAGTGTTGCTGACTTTACCTTTCTGCCAATGCCTGAAGTCTAAGGACCATTTACATGCTGCTGAAATGAACTGCCTCTGGAGAGGAGTAGTTGAACCATCTGTGGCATTGACATAAAAGGTTGTGTTTTTGTTTGTTTTTGTTGTTCTTTTTTGTAAAGGAAGGAAGTGAAAAATCAATTTTCAATTAAAATTACCATTTTGCTTTTGGTTAGAATGTAACTTATTAAACAGGAATTAGGCTAGGACACCGGAACCAATTGTCTCTACTCCTAAAATTCTATAGGGCATTTTTAACACAGATGGCCATTATCAGTTTCCATTTAAAGACTGATCTCTTGCAATACAGTGCCCTCCCAAAATGACAGCATCATTTCAATACTGAGGCAAATGGAAGTATCAGTTATTGAATATACAGCATCATTTTTTGCAGGTTATTTTAACTTTTTCTCCTATTGGCATCCTGAGCAAGTATGGCTCTAGTTACCTACCAAATTTCAACTTAACATCTAGTGTAGAGGACATTAAACATTTGTGGGTTATAATTGCTATAGTTGTGTACAAATTCGCTTTAATCTCTTGTCTTGAGTTGCTCATACTTTTCCTTGTTTCCTTATGGGCAGAAATTTTCCACATTCAGTCTCGGTTCCAACTCTCTGTTGGAAAATGAACAAAATATAACACCTGCAGTTAAAGATGGTCCCCTTTTTGGACACAGATTAAATGCAATGTCAGTTAATGGATTTTAGGAAAATTCTACTTGCCTGTTTCAGTGGAAGTAGGTGGTTGTAGGGGAAAATTTTGGGATAGATGACACAATTATTTCATCACGAGACCATATATTATGTGCTTGCAGTAGTGAACATTTGTAATTTTGCAAGACTGTTAATGAAATGTGAAGGTTAAATATAGACATGACATCAAGAAACTGAGAAAATTAACAGTTGGCCAAAGTGTTCTGCATTGTTTGCAAACCTTATACTACAGTAATGTGAGATACCACTTTTTGACTTGGATAACCAGGTGAGTGACTTTGGCAGACATATGGGACCTTTGATTTTCTTTTTAGCTGAACATTAGCTGTTTTGGTCAGGACAGGGTGAACTATGAACATGCTAAAGAATGGCATTGGCTATCATAAAGGAGAAATCCTTGGTAAATGTACTGCAAATGGACCAAGATGGTAATGTACGACAAATCAAGATGTCTCTAGAGTTTGTCTAGTCCTTTGCTCTCAAGTGTTCAAGTTCTGGTGTGAAGAGTGAAATTTCAAAGTACAAAACGTTAACTTTTGACCTTAACGTAGCTTCCTTGGCACCAGTATTTGCAGTAAATAGAATATGGTACATTTGACTTTTAATGGTGCAAAGTCTGCAGTGACTGATCACAGTATAGTGCTGCATTAATATAATTTGTATTGTAATGGAATAGATTAAAACCTCACTATGGCACAGCAGTCTGCATTTCCAGAATGCAAGATTTGCTTGGATATGGGCTGAAGCCTTGACTTGTAAGAGTTTCACCTGGAAGTGTTTTTGTAATAAAGTCCATTTTACTACCAGAATGATTATGTTTAAACATTGTGAAAATACTGACATGCATAACACAGCATATTATAAAGTATAAACTACATATCCAACCAGCACAGTGAAAAAGTGGACAAAAAAAGGCTGTTATCAAAGTAAAGGGAGCACAGTGAATATTGAATTTGACCCTGTATTCAGGAAAACACTTAAGCACCTGCTTAATTCCATCTGTATTCAGGCAAGTACTTAAGCATGGGCTTCATTTTGAGTGTGTGCTTAATCCATTGACTTCAATGAGGCTTAAAGCATGTGCGTAAGTGCTTTCTTAACAAGGATGCTTTCCTGAACTGGGACCTTAAGTTGCAGTTTGTTTCATTGCTTCAAGCAGGATTTATTTAAGGGTGAAGAGTATTAAAGTAGGCAAATAAAGTTTTGGAGTAGTTCTGTTTGAATACTTCAGCTGGCCTGAAATCTTCAATGGAAACTAGACTGATGAACAAGGAAAACAAACTTTTGTCTCGTTTGTTTTTCCATTTTCCAACCAACTCTAAAATATACCTGAATAATCCTGAATATTTTTTTCTTCAAATAAAATGAAACCACCCATATTTTTCTCTTAACAGCTTCATTTCTGACTGAATTTTTATGACTTGCAAAACAAATATCCAATGTCAGTACAATAAACACATTGTGTTGTGTTTTTTTTTTTTTTTTTTAAATGAAAGATTGCTTTGCAGTGAGCTTTAATATGGGGTGTCTCATTGTAATCAGATTTTTAAGAAAACACTTACTGGAAGAAACTTTTTTAGGAGTAATACTGTATGTTCATTTGTGTTCAGATATTTTGTAGCTAATGCAAAACTGAAGCTTCTGATGTGAAATTAGTAATGCAAAGACAGAATATTGTGGCACCGTAAAGAATAAGAAATGTATTTGGGAATATTTAAATATAATTCCATTGTATATGTTAATTCTTATCTGATGTCATCAGGTGGAAAGACGCTTCTGTATATTTGAGGTAGCCTTGAATAGTATTTTGTTATCTAAACTGTCTTTGTTTGTTTACTTGCAGGATCGGGCAAGGACTTTTGACATGCATTCATTGGAGAACTCACTGATTGACATAATGAGAGCTGAAAATGATTCACTGAAAGGTAACTTTTGAAGATGAATGTTTCCTGAATTAAATAATTAGGATGATGTGCTTGCAGAGCGTACAAAATTTCTGTTCTTTTAGAACCACTAAGGTATCGTTTACATACTGCATGCTGGTCAGCTCATCTAGAACTCATTTCCAGGCTCTGCTGAGACAAAGGTGCCAGTGCATGTGAGCACCTGTGTGTGTCTAATGTCTTCATCAGGAACACTAAGAAATGGAAACAGAAGAAATTGTTTTGTCTAATAAGCAGCTTGAGTTATTTTTTTAAATATGCAGCATTTAAAAATTCTCAGTTTCTGGAATCTTACTCAGCTAGGTAAAATATACCTATATACTTGACAGTGTTTTTCCTCTTCAGTCACATACGCTCTTCTGTCTCTACAAAATGTCTTGCATAACAATTTAACTAGCTCAGTGTCTAATATGAGTATTCAGCTGTTTCATCACAACTCTGTCTCAAGCGGTCTTTTCCCTGGACTATGCCACAAACTTGCATAATTATGTCAGTTTCCCTTTTGAATTGCAAGGTTCTCTGGATACAGTATTTTCTCTAGAGCAAAGACTGAATAGGCTTGTTCTATCTCTCAGGAATGAGACATGCTTAAATATATAGGAGCACTAGTCTTTGCCAGTGGAAGATTTTAAACTAAATCCATTTTAAGATTCCAATGAAAGTGTTCTGAAAATGTCAGCTAAAGAAACAGTGCTATTTTGTGAAAATGATTTAATACAGATAAGCAATATATTAACATAAAACCTAATAGAAGCAGCTCATGCTATAAAACTCAGGAATTTAATTTATTGAAGGTCAGTAGCAATCTTACAATTTGAGTCTCGGGTAAAATTGTGTGACTACTCCTATTTATCCACTTGCTTAGTTTTGTTACTGACCCTGAAGCCATTAAAAGATTTATCTTTAAAAATACACTTACCCTAATGTCAAGCTTCTGTTTTATTAATGAAAAGGACTTGCATTTTAATAACGCTCATCTACAATTCCAAGGTGCTTAACAATAAACAGATTGATGTACTAAGTGTTCGTGCATCCACCTCTGGAGTTCAGTGCAGCTACATGACAATTTAATGCAGGAAATGTTTCCAACTGAAACTGCAGAGGGAGTGCTCAGTAGGCAAAACTCCCATGGAGGTTTTTTTTTTTTTTTTTAAAAAAAACAGCCCTCTCCCTGGGGAGAAGACTACCAGTGCCACTGGATCTCTAATGACAGCATCTTATAAGAGACTTGTTTTGTTTTGTTTTCACATGCCATCAAATGGCAATACTTGGTGTAAACCTTGGTATCATAATGGTGCCTTAATTTAATGCTGAATCAAAATTCAAGAGTCCCACTTAGCACCTGGGATTTGCTTGTAGGCCTTCCATGCAGCTGTGAAGCAGGCCCAACTCAACTTTGACAATGAAATTCACAAAACCCTAAGTCTAGGTGATGTGGCTGCAGACTGAATTCTTTCTTTTGAAGCTGAGCTTTCTAACAAAGTAAGGTTGCTACATTGTCATGTTTAGTAATTACATAAGGACAGTTTTGTACATTTCTGTGATTACTAAAGTGTTCTGAAAAAGTTCTATGGTTTTAGATTGGCTTTTTTACTTCTGCAGTGAAAACTGTGCGAATAGTGATAGAATACATGTCAGCAAAGGATAGTGTATATAGTTCTGATGCATATTAATTCTTACTTGAGCTCGATTGTTAATCCCCAGGGCAGAGCCATCTATATTTGGTCTAAAGCTCCTGTGTGGTGTTGCATAATAATCAGAACACAACAGGGGCATGTGCAAAAATTTAACTTTCCTCCCTTTTGGAGGATCACGTTCTGTGTCTCCCCACAACCCTGGAGCTTGTTGGCTCCCCCATCCGCCCTCTGACTCTGGTCCCAGCAGGAGCTTGCTGCCCTGACACTGGGGCCAGAGTTCTGTGCCCTTGATAATTACTGGGGGGCGGGGGGGGAGTGTCCCTGTTTGCCCCCTTTCATGCATGCCCCTGGAAAACAGCAGCATCAGTTAGATTTTGGTTTTGGAAATTTTATATTGTACTTTTATTGGGTGCTTTGTTCTGAACTGGTGTACTTTATTCTAAACTAGAATGCTATTTTTGATGTTTTAAGGTTAATAACCCTAAAAATACACTTGCCTTGACAAAGGTTTCATTTTAATTTTTTTGCTATAAATACTCCATGTTATAGCTTTTTAAAGCAGTGTTTCCTGGCTAAATGTTTGTTACTTATATGAAACTTGCAGTACAGAAATTTCTGTTCTCTGCTATTATAGCTTAGCTGGCTTGTGCAGTGGTTTATTTGTTGTAGTATTTTAAGGAATGTGCCTTTTAAAAAAGAATCTGCTTGAATGATGTTTTAAAAAAAAACAGCAGACAGAAAGAATCTTAAAATATGGCGACTTGTTGTCATTTTGTAGTCTTGTTGGCCTTTTTAAATACCTGCAATTATGTAAGCTGATTCATAAATATAGTTACTAGGTTCGTTTTTGTATGGGCTATTTTACACGGGCAGGGCTTTTAAAGTAATTTGGAGTGGCCTTCCATGGGAAGTGATGGACGTTCCACTACTTGAGACTTTAAAAATAGGCTGGATGGAGCTCTAGAAAACAATCTTGGATTGGCAGGGAGATGAACTAGATGATCTAATGTGTCCCATTGCTAACATCTGAGTCTTTGATAAAATTTAATAATGACTTAAGTGTTATCAGGTTACTTCCTTTCATATCGTAATGCACTTCAGAAATAATGGAAAATATTAAAATAAACTATGTGAGTCTTTTAAAATCCTTAGACCAATTCAGTACTGGGGAAAAGATATTTAGGGGTTGGGAATCATTTTGTTGGGGCATTATCTCTTAAGGCTTCGATGAAAACCCATATGTATAAGTGATTGGCAGACTTAATATTGGCACGTAGAGAATAGTGATAGTTTTCTGGTTTCGAAGTCTACAACATAAAAATCAGTAAAACTAAACAATCCATTCTCAGATGATTTATGTGATGATGATCTTACATTTGCTAATCTTGAGTTTCTTTATGAATAACAATTGTTCTTGGATAGCTTGCAATATTAATCAGAAAAGGCAATGTTTTCTGGTTTGGGTGGATGTTCAAGAGATCTGTTTTGAAAATGCTATTGATTCACTATTAGATTCAGTTTTAAAATCCATATTTTTTGGTAAAACATTATAAAGAATATTTTTATTCTGTAGCTTTGATTTTTTTTTCTCTCCTTGGATCCTATGCCTATCTCCTTTGCTGAGCAGCTGCCATTTCAGTATGTTATTTTTATCCACAAGAGAGAGCGTGCTGACTTCTGCATAGCCAATGACAATCTGCAGAAGCCTTTCCCTAGAGACTAATTGCATCTTCTTTACATTGTACTCCGCCTTTGCGAGCTAAGCTGGAGATCGAGACTGATTTTTGAATCTGGGTCTTCCAGGTGGCAGTTTGAACATAGGAGTAACACTAGAAGCCTGACTAAATACTTCCTTCTTTGATTTAGAATGAAATGTCTTTAAATACTGTGTAGTAGTGGAGTTGCTGTTTTAGTGACTCATGTACCTATGTTCTTTCCAGCTGTGGAACTAGCGGTTATTGCCTGGAAGTGGTGCAAAGCGAAAGGGATTAAAGAAGTAGGCTGGCACATCTGTTTCCAGTGCTGAAAAGCACTGTTTTAAAAGACTCCGACTAGAAAACAGCCAAAGGAAAAAATGTGAATTTGCTCTAAAGCTGCATGAGTGGTATATGGGAGAAAATGAGACTGAAGATGCCTAGGTTGAGAAAAAGCTATGCTTTGGATGGAATAAAAGAGTAGACTAAAATTAAAAGGGATTGGGTGGAGGGGAAGTAGACGTGAAGAGGGTCTGTACCATTGCCTGAAAATTTAAGAGAAGAAATGCAATCCAATGAGAATGGAATTCAGAGATCTGATAGCTCTCACAATGTATTACTTTGAGTTAACTGCTACATTCAGTAATATTTCTAGAACAATCATTTGCCTATTAAAGTTCACTTGAAAAAAATACTGTAAATTTTAAACAAACAAGTAGTTCTATGGCTCTAAATTGCTTACTCTTTCAAAGTGCCACAGGACTCCTTGCTTGTTTTGCTGAACTAGAGAACACGGCTACGGCTTTGGAGCTTGTATATTTTAAAAAATGGGTGAAAATCCAGTTTGTGTCAAAGGGTCGGAATAGCTTAGACAGAGCTTTTTCTGAATATTTAGGAAAAAATTAATTTGCATTTTCTTGTGCAGTGCTTGGAAGGTGGTTTGTTTCTAAGACACCCTGTCTTGGATCCCCCAAATACATGCTCAGATAACTGGTTACATAGTCATGTGTTAATGGTAGCACAATGATCCCCAGCCTTGGCTGAGGCCTATAGATGCCACTGTAATATAAATAACTAATAATACTATATAAGAATATAGTTCTGGCCAGATAAGTGGGTGACCATGCATAATCAGAGCAAAACTTGAGATAGGATTTTTAACAACATCCTAGAAGGGTCTACAGAAACAACTTCATGTATTATGGTGAGCAGCGTTGTTATACTTAATAGTTAAAAGCAGCTCGTCCTTTTGTCCCTTGTTTTACTTTGGGAATAAGATACAGTACTCTTCTGCAAAAGAACCAAGAAGTCATGTGGCATTATTCAGATCCACACATTAAGACCTACATGAAGAACGTGCATGACCCCCCCCCCAACTATGGCTTCATAATTAGAGAAGCATTTGGTGGTGAGAGCTGTAGAATGCTTGTGTAAATTTTGTACAGAAAAAAACCTGGACTGGTGGTGCACCCTGTGCACCCTCTTCTCTGAGCAGTTTATGTTTTAAAAAAACAAAAAACAAAGAAAAAATTTCATTTGAAACTTAAATAGATCTGACAATATGAGTTGCTGAAAAACTAATTGCCTTTCCCTCTCATCGTGCTGTATGTTGCCCCCATTTGTCCTAACCATGATCAGGAAGTACTTGTGAGTTACTGCATTTAACGACTGCAGCCTGTAGTCTGTGATGGCTGGACAGTGCTTTGCGGTGCTAGAAGAAGATGTGCCAGTCTGCTTCTTTAATCCCTTTTGCTTTGCACCACTTCCAGGCAATAAGCACTAGTCCCATAGCCTGGAAAGAACAAAGGTACATGATAGTCGCTAAACTGGCAAGTCTGCTGCTATGCAATATTTAAAGGCATTTCATTCTAGATCAAAAAAGGAAATATTTAGTCAGTGCCAAATTTTGCAGTTTGGCCTAATCTCTAATTAGTCTAAATTTAAAAAACAAACAACCAACCCCCCCCCCCAACCCACCCCCCCCCCCCAAAAAAAAACCAACAAAAGACTGATGATGGCCAGTGAACTTCTGTCATGGTTAGGGTTGCCAGATGTCAGGCAAAAGGAGGACATGTCCTCCTTTTAACCTTCACGTCCTCCATCCTCTAGGCATTTTAAAAATACATGATTTTGTCTGGCTTTTTACTTAAAGGGGTTAAAGTATGCTAGAACGCCTGAAATACCCTATTTTTAGGGGGCAGCGTTCCAGGGCCCCCTAAAAACAGAAGAATATTACAATAATACTACATTATCTCCATGTATCCTTCAATGTCCTCCTTTTCATTCTTCCCTGTCCTCCTTTCCATGCTTTGGTATCTGGTAACCCTAGTCATGGTATAGATATCATGACATTTGGTCTCACCGTTGAACTGGGGATAGATTTGCACCAAAGAGGCACTTAGTATGATGCACCATATCTAGAAAAAAATAAAAACAGCTTTGATATTAATAGCTTTAGCAAGAAAAAATTGGCTATGCTTCAGATCACCTCTGGAAAAGTATGCATGTGGCAGATGAAGCTCACTGTTGTACACTTAAAGAAAATACACTCCCACTTTGTAGATCTACAGCATTTTAAGAAAATGAAATAAACATTACAGAAGTTTTTCTATGAAGAACTAACTTGAAAGATTAGTTAGGGCTTGTTTGCTTGTGTTTGTAGAAAACATGTCTCCCCTGAGCTGGCTGGATTATACCAAGTACTGTCAGTTGGAGGTGAGAAGAAATTTTAATTTCAGAAAGAAATGGAGTAGCTCTTGGAAGTGTTGCAGTACCTGAAATATAGTTTAAGTTGTTGGAAAGCAATTATTTTTGTGTGGCAGGGGCTTGGTGATGAGGGTAGGAAGGAAGAAAATCCTTTTTGACTCCCCTGGCAGTTACTGCTGTAATGGTATGTCCCAAATACTTGTTTCTGTCTGTGCCTTGTGTTTGTGTTGCTGCTGTTTCCTTAAGTGCTGTGCAGTGCAAGGAGTTGCCTTGATTTGCGTATGAAGATTTTACAGAACCAGGTAACTTCTTCCTTGAGGGGCAGAAGAAGGGCGTAGATGTGGGGTTGTGGTGTCCGGAGTATTCACTGGAATGCTTAACAATGAAACTGCAAATGCAACATTAGCCAGCTGGTTTGCTTTCAGACTGCTGCTAGCTCACAGGATCCTTGGAGCATTTGCAGGGTAGATCCATCTGCTTGTATATGTAGTAAATAGCTCACCGTGACACTTCTTAAACCAAAGCACATCGTTTTTTGAAGTCCTTCTTAAAAGGTGCTAATCTGTTTTGTTCTTCCTGGTGGCATGCCAAATTGAGGATTGCTATCATATCAGTTTAGGTAATGTAAATCTTAAGTAAAAATGGAGGTGCTTTTAAAAATGGCCGTAGTCTAGAAGTCACATGCAAGCCCCATGAACTTTTTTTTTTTGCATAAAATGAATCTCACTCAAACATACAAAACTGGCAGCTCTCACTAAGCTGTAAAACATACAGGAGATTAGAGAGCCAAGGTCCTTGAGGTAGTATCTCATAGATCTTCAGGTCTGGAGTATAAGTTATTTAGGGGTTGGGAGAGATTGAAAATGCTTCAAAGATTTGGAATTGTTTAAAGGGCCAGCTTCCTATATTCTAATTCACAACTGGCAAAAAAATCAGGTTAAAATTGATCTTTAATTTATGTAGTGATTACCTTTGTTTAGTGCCACCGCAGAATGAGATGCTTGTGTGCTCAAAGAAAACAGGGCCAAATTTTGCTCTTATTTACACTGATGTAACCGGAGTCTATGGAGTTAATTTACACTAATGTAGATTCAGCATTAACCCAAAGATTGTCCAATAATCGAGAAATAACCATGTGACCTAGAAGACAGGATGGTCTGGGGAACCCCTTAGAGCCTGACCTAGGGCAAGAATTCTAAGAGTAACAGTGATTTTAAAGGGCTAACTTGAGGCAATATATAGGGGCCCGTTTCAGAAAATAGTGACCCTCACCCTCTGAAGTCCTTTGTGGTATCTCAGATTAGGCCAGGGATCAGCAGCCCAAAAGATAAGAAGAACCATTTTTAAAATGCCTTCAATAACCAAGTATTTTGAAAGCTGCAATGGGTGTAGCCGCCTGGTGGGGGTTGGGGGGACCTGGGCCAGGGCGCCTGCAGCAGGGTACCATGGCCAGGGGAGGGAGCCTGAAATCAGGAATGGGTCTCCTGCAGGTGCCCCGCTGGGTAGTGGGGAGCTTGGAGCCAGGTGTAGGACACCCGCAAGGTCCCCCGATGGCAGGGTGGGGTTCAGAGCAGAACCACAGGTTGCAGACGCCTGGATTAGGCTGTCACATATTGAGGCCATTCTGTGATACAGGTTTGTAAAGGGCTAGCTGTCACAGTGGTATCTGAGCCTCCATTTCGCAATGTCACTGCATGACCCCATGGACGCTGTAGGCATCCCCAGGAATTTGACACTGAAGATGTTACCTTTTCTGAGTAAATTTGTTTTGCAGTTTGCAGACATAATGAATTGGGATTATAACATAGTTCAAATTAACAGGCTGAAAATGGAGAAGTTAAATTTTGGTTAATATTTTTTTAAAAAGACTAGCAGTTGTGAGAGGTAAATTGCCTCACATTATGCTAAATTGATTTCTGAGTGTTTTGTTGTTAGTTAGCATATGTCTTTAAGGGTACAGTAGATCAGTGGTTCCCAACCTTGTCTCTGCTGTGGTACACCTCAATGCCTTTAATTATTTTGAGGCCCATCTCCATATAGTCTCCAAATGAAATCATGACTATTCATGAGCCAATCTGGAACTCTTTGAGTAGTTTTTCAAAAAAAAAAATTCTGTGGCACACCTGCTGAGGCCTGAGGGCACATCAGCTGCCATGGCACGCTGGTTGGGAAACACAGCAGTAGATCACTTAAATCAGCAGCTCCCAACCATTTTGGCTTGAAGGCTGCAGGTATAATTTGTGCAATCCTGAAGGGCCACCAGTCTCTGCCTCCAGTCCCCCACCACACTACAGCCAGATGAAAGTTGTTCAGCAAGGAGGCTGCCCCTTCACTTATCTCCTGCCTCCTTGGCTGCAGCAGGGATGGAAGATCACTGCTCCCCTTCTTCTGGATTTAGCAGGGACCCCAGCACCTAGGAACCCGGGCAGAACGCTTTGCTGTGCTCCCAGCTACAGACGGGGGAGCACAGATCTCCCATCCCCTTGGCTGCAGCAAGGAATCTGCACTGGTCTTTTAGGCTTGAGCAGAGCTGTAACTACTGTTTACGGCGCCCGGGGTGTGTTCTGATCGGAACACGTCCCTTGCAGTGATCGGCGCTTGGGGTGAGCAGCGCAAAACACGCTCCTTTAATGGAGTGGCTCAGTGGAGCTGCTCTGGTGAGCCTGGGGCAAAGCCCTGCTTGCCCTGCCATAGTTGTGGGCCTGGGCCTAAGGAAACATGCTCCGCCTGGCTCCTTAGGCAGTGGTTCCCTTTGCAGCCAGCAGGAGGGGAGCCACGGGCCACTTTGAAGGCCCAAGAGGGCTACTTTTGGCCCCTGGGCCACAGGTTGGGAACCAGTGACTTAGAATGAAGTATTAATCTGAGAGCTCTTGAGTTTTTTCCTTTTGTTGACTTTTGCTACTGATTTCCAGAGTTTTGTTTTGCTTGTGCCAAATGCATTTTCCTTTATAATCTTACTTAAATTTGTTCTTGAAACAGTGTTGATTGGCAACATTTGGTGGGCCATTTTTAACAGAAATAATGAAGCAATTGAAACTTTTTGTCACTATATCTGCATTTCTTAGAGGAATAGTTCTTGATAATGTGGGTTTTAAACCTCTGTTCTTGTGGCAGGGTATTTCAGTGAAAGCTGTTCAAGTGTTTAACTCACTGCCTCAGGATAGATAAGGTAAATGGGATTACGCTTTGAGAGAGAATAAAACTTGTATTTCTGCCATCTGATCTAAAATTTAAGAGCTATCAGATCGCGTGCTTCAGGATAAAAACTGATCCGTTTGAGGCCTGGAAATTTCCTCTGAAACCACTATTGGGCATTATTGCAGAACTGGCAAATGGCCTTTTGGGCTTAATTCTGTCCTCGCTGGTATTTGTGGAGCTTTTGATTTCATTGGTGGAAGACCAGTTCCATGGTGTTTATTTCACGTCTTGTCGTGAGGCATGTATTGTGGTTACTGTTTTACTTAAGATGCTGGGTGCAAATTAAATGCACCCCCAGTTGGTCTGTTCAGATAGGGTATGTATAATACAGTATGTAAATTCTATGGATAATTAATATCTAGCCTTCAAGATGCATCAAAAAATTTACCTTGGCTACCTTAACCACCTCTTCTCTAGTCTAGCAAAATTGTTGTTACTAAACTCAGGATTTCCAAAACTGGGTGCCTAACTAATCCATACTTAGATCCCTAAATGAGCATCTGATTTTCAAAAGTGCTGAACATTAGAAGTTTCCATTGTGGTTAGTGACAGTCGTTTTGAAAATCTTTGTAAAGATTCTCTCCTGGGCACTTTTAGTCAGGTTTTCTTTCTAACACCCACTTTTTGAACAATTTTCAAACACACTCATTTTGTGTTAAGGGCAAATCACACTTTCCTGTTTTCTAAGGCTCTACTCAGTCTCTTCTCTGTTTTGACTAATCTGCTTCACCCAGGTTTCTCTTGTGACTTCTTGGTTGGTGGTCATTGATCATTCTGGGTCGGTTTTTCAGATACTCCAGAAGTTGGGAGTACCCCACGTAATATTTGCCAGCCTCTCCTCTCTGCTTCCAAAAAAACTACTAAAGACCACCTGTGGTAAAGATTTCAGTCTTCCTTCCTCGCTACTTTTTGTTGACCCCCCCACCCCAAACTCACCTAATATCTACATTGATTCTTGCTCTTATCTCTTGCCTGTACTAGACAATAAGCTCTTCAGTGGAGTGGCTAATTTGTTTGGCATGTCTTACCTACTCCATAGCACCATATACATTTGCAGTGCTATATATAAATAGTCACAGTAGAAACAAAAAATAGAATTAAGACTAAAACAGTTGCATCAGGTACATAGGCCTGGAAGTACAGAGGAAATTGCAGAAAAAATAAAAAGGGACAAATATTGAGATATGGTAGTGAAGGACTGTGAGACAAAAATGCAGAGAGCTCCAATATTAGTAATGGATGTAAGAGAACAAGAATCTGAAGTATATAAACAATGGGCCTGCACTTTGCTTTGTTCTCTTGCTAAATAACAGGAAAGTCAAGTAACACAGAGCTGAAATGGCTGTCTTGTTTCAGACTTGCATAATGGAACATGTTGCAGAAGTGGAATTGCTATCATAGGGGACACCACAGATGTCAAGTCCAGACTGATGCTTTATGAAAAATGAAATCCACCCATATAATGTAACGCGATTAACTAGGTGCCCCACTAGAGCCTCTCAAGAGTCTATGACCCTGGTCTATGTGTAATTATAAAATAGCAATTTTTTCCACAATGCTTTTTTTTGACCCTATACGTTAACACCTAGTTGGGGCTTCGCTTATTTGTACCTAAACTGTCATATAAGGTTGGTCAAATAGAGCAGTGTAATTTGTCACACAGGAACAAAGGTCATTTTGTTTCAGAGTTGTGCATTGTGATATGAAGTTGATTCTTGGCCTCTAGGGTGGAAGCAAGGCTGTGCAGGGGAGCAAACTTTAGTTCCCCAAATGGTTGCTGTAGTGTTAGGATGCTCTTTACATAATGGTCATAGGGACTTCTGGCTACTTAATTCTCTTCACAGTTCCTTTTAAACGTTCTGTGTGATGCTTATGTAATGAAAAGCTACAGCATAAGATATATTTGCATAAGTGGCCAAGCTAAGGTCACATAAGCAGCTTTAAATGTGCAGTTCCTTATTCTTTGAGCTTTTGACTTTGCAACTTAAGTAATGTTTTAAATATATTTCCTAGGTTTTAAAAGGATGTAACAGTATTTTGTTGGGAACAGAAGTGATGTGTTTTGAGAGGCCATGTTTACGACATTTGTCTGGTGATAATTGGCTACAATTGGTGAGGTACTCGCTTTTCCCACAAAGTTCTCTCCTCTGTTGTAGTGAAAAATCACTGAACTTAAGCACTAGTGCAAGTACATTTATCAAGTCACTTTTTTGTTATGTTTTGATTCAAGATTTGCGAACTCTGATAATCTGCTTCAGAAATTTAATTTTTAGAGATATTGGTGTCTAATTATAAAAATACTTGCAAACCAATAACATTAATTTATTAATTTCAAAAGAAAATAAGCCTTACCTTGGTAAGGCTGGGCCAGTATTCCACTTCTTAAAAGCCAACAGCATGAAGACATGTATATAGTTCAACCAGTAGTAAAAGCTGCTGGCATTTTTTTATGACTCCACCTATCTCTGAAAATACAGTGTAAACTAATTCTAATAGCACTCTTAGAAGGACCATATAAATATAACTTCGTCACTGAGTGGTCTGTTTATATGCAAAGGAATTACTAGTCCGCATTCTGAAATCTCACGTATGGGTCACTTATTAATGGTCTCTTGTAATTTTAAGATTCCAGGAAACTCAAGTCTGTAATTTGTGTGTGTGTAGCACCAAACTTAATTTTTCCGTCGTTGAGGACGTTAGCTATAAAGAGAGCTTAATTTTAATACTTAATTTTTAATTAGGTGAATATGAACATTCAGTTTAACATTTAAATTTACATTAAAGAAACATAAGAAATGGTTCTGCTAATGTGGGTTTTCATTGTTTGTGGAATACAAACTGATTAGCTGTAATACTGGTTTGTTTTATTAAATCTGTCACTGATGGCCTAATTTCCAGATGTGAGGAGCACCAACAGCTCTAATAGATGTGAGCAGGAATTGCAGGAATGCTGAACACTTTTATAAAGCAGGTCATAGATATACAGAGCGAAATTCTCTTTGGCTTATACCTTTGTAATTCCACTGACAGCAATGGGGTCGTGTAGGTAGCTATAAGGATGCTTTTGGTCCTTGGAACATGGGGTGTTTCTGTCATCAAGTAAGTTATTTTACTCAAGAGTAAAACCTTGTTCCAATAACATCTAGGTGTAATAATGTTTCATGGAAGTTTATAAGCCAGGGGTCTTAAACACGCGGCCCACGGGCCACATGCGGCCCCTAAAGCTATTTCCTGTGGCCAGCAATGACATTATCATAACCGATATTTGCAGTATCGTTGTATGAAAAGGTGTCATGATGCGTCCCTTGAGCTAACATACTAATCCTTATGTGGCACTCGTGGTGATCTGAGTTTGAAACCCCTGTTCTAAGCTATGGTAAGTGTTTCAAGGCAAAGATTTGGGCAGATAAAGCCCTGTAATGAATTTTATGTGCAATTGTGAAAGGAAGAATACTCAATAGGGTATCATGCTTGTCTTCACTAGAATTAAGTTGTTTACTTGGATACCACCAAAATTTTCCTTTTTTCCCATGCAAGCAACCATTCAGAATTTTGATAGGGCAAGTGATAAGACTTTATTTAAAGTTACTATTCTAGTTTTGTGATGGTGTTTACATGTGGAGAGGAATATATGTGGTGCAGCCAGTTTCTACATGAATTACTGCTTGTAAAATAACAGCCCTCTTGGCATTCCTTATTTATTGTGGAAATGGGGAAGCTTTGGCTGCAAATAGTGGGGGGAAGTGAGTATGTGTGATGTTGATTTTGCTGGGATTACCATTTACTTGTTGCTTTGGGAGTGAAATAAAGAGGATGCTGTTAAAACACCAACGCTTCATGTAAAATTCCAAAGTGCTCTGTGAGCATTCCTTCCAAAGGTACAAATAAATGTCTTTGAACTGATTAGTAGTATCCATAAAAATACAAAGTAATTTAAATTCTGCAGCATGTTAGTACATGCCAACATAAAGCTAGTTCTTGCTATGAATCATGTGCATGAACTGCACTTTTAGCTAGTCATTAAATCATAAAAGGATATTGCCTGCCCATCTATTTAAATTGTTTAGCTATTGGAATGGGAAGAGACCAACATCTGCTTGAGGGAAAATGCCTATGTATAAAGACTCCAGGATAGTGAACATGATCTAGGAGTATGAATGGGAGGCATGGGAAGAGGGTTTATGGCTTTTCTAAATGCTTTTTCTTTCCTCATCCACAAAAGGTTTATTAGGAATAAGATAAATTACAGGTTAGAATAACCACTTGCCAAAAATAAATACTCCACTAAGAGAACCTCTAGTGTGTGAAATCCTAGCTGCCCATTCCTTTCAGTCACAAAGTCCCATCAGTTTCAGATGGTGCCAGTTTTTGCCAGCCAACAGTGGTAGATCGTATTCTCAGTTATGAAGGCATTTTTAAATGGTGCATGTATCAGTTCTAAGAAGAGTGATAATCTTCTTTCTCCCTTTTGTTATAAATCCAAACCCTTCAAGCTCCATTTTTTAAAAAAATGGAAATAGCATTGACACTTTGCATTACATTATCTAACCCATTCAAACCCCAGATTCTGTAGCACACTGCCAAAGTATAAGTGCTAATTGATTGTATCATGTGGAACCACCAAAGAAGTGTTAAGATGAGATCTACTCAAAATTCATTCCCCTTCAATCAGTTGAAGTAACTGGTATAAAATGTCGCTGAAACTGTGAAATGAAATGGGTACACTTTGGATAATGTGATACGCCATATCAGTCAGTGGTTCTCAACCTTTTGCAGGTTGCAACATGCTTGGTGGTGTGTTGTGACCCTGCAGGATGCACCAGCCCACTCACCCCAGGTCAAGTTCAGCCATTTCCCTGGCTCTCTCTGACTTATTCACCACTGTGTGGTGACATGGTGGTTCAGAACTGCTGCATTATACGCTTAGAAGGTATAATAGATTTAATGCCGAGAGATGAAACTTCAGGAGAGTATTGAAGTGTGCATCTCAGTTTGGTAGGGAAGAATAATGTAATGCTCTGTAGCCTAGTCCCATGGTAGTCACAGTAACCAAGATCTGGCTCCTGATCTCTCACGGGTCTTTGGCTAGTGGCTGCAGTGCATACGGATCACCTTTTGGGATTCAGGCCATAAAATGGCAGTGTGGTATCACAAAGCAGGCTGCCATAATGGTAGTGATGTGGTGTTGGGACGGAGAGGGGGAATAAATGGTAGATTCTTTTGCATAAGATGGTTAAGACATTTATTCCTCTCTGCTTAGATCGTAATGGTATACTAGAACTGTATTTTGCTCGGTATATGGAAGTTTTAAATAGACAGATTACATTCTTAAGAGATGAGCTACTTATTTCAACTTCAGTTTTCCAGCGCTTTACCAATTCATATTAAATATGTTAAATTATAAGGTTTTGTCTCAAAATCTATGTTCAATCAAAGATCTTAATTATAAAATATTATTAAAATGCCTAACATAGGAATAAAATACCCGTTAGAGCCAGTCTCATTCAGACAAACAGTTCAATATACACTGGTAGAAACCAATATGAGACACTGCTGATGTTTTCAGAAGGATCAACCTTGAAAGACTTGTAGAAGAAGTTTAAACGCGGCAGAGATTTGGAAGACAGACATATTGCATAATGTTGAAATATAAAATGTACTGAAGTGTGAGTAACCTTGAGTTTAACATTGAATTTAAAATTATTTAGATAAAGCCATCATCCACCAGTATAAATTACCAGAAACTTCAATGCAATATGATCTTGTCTGGTTAACACATTGGTTTTATTATACAAGTTTCCTCTTGGGCATGCTCGGGCCAAAAAAAATCTAGGAAGGGATCCAGTTAAAACTTGACAGTCTTTCTCACATTTGAAGGTGTCCAGAATGTCATACCTATTTATTCTTTTCAAACCACCATCATGTGACCTAATATTTTCTCTTACAGTATACATGAATAGATAGTGTTGTCCAAGAGATAGTCCATCTGTTACTGTGTAGACTCATTTAATTAGTTGCATTCAACTTTCCGTGGGAAAAGTATCTGGAAGCCCTTAATCCCAAGACCAACTCATTTGGGGTGTTGCTTGTCTCCACAGTGATTATCAAATTGTATTGTATTCTTTCATAATAAAACAAAGGAGAAATTGCAAAACACTTTTTTTGCTCCTCAGATTTTACAGGCTCAGCAGCAGTATAGCTGAAGGGCATTTTGCTGTTCATACTGGAGCCAAACAAAGCTTTATTTTTGTACTTCATGTTTTCTGAGTGTCTCCTAGGTATACATAAGTTTTCTACTAGTCTTAGAATATGATGCCAGTATTTATTTTACAAAACATGTCCATCTTTTTCCATTGTCCTGAGTTTGAAGACTTGTATGAGAAATCTGTCATATGATGGCTCCTACATGTTCCTTTTCAGTGTCTCAGGTCCTTGGTGGTGCTATTCAGAATAAGTCCTCTAACCTTAAGAACAAAAATCTAGGAATGCAAGAAAATGGAACTGACATGTATATTTTGCCTAATGACAGCTTATGAAATTTTCTGTCTTAAATCCAGTTGAAAATGTCATATAAACAAGTATTATGTTGGAACGCCTGTTTTATCAAATAGGTGCACTTCCACATACATTTGTGCAGCTTTCTTGTCAATCTCAGTTTGAGCATGCCCATGTATGGAAATATGGAATATATGGAAATCAGACCCGACTGTGAATGGCTGCTTCAGATATCCAGAATGAACCATCCTGTCTTTTGGCAAATTCCCATTTTCAGATGATGATAAGTCTGAAAAAAAATAGGAATGCACTGAATTTTCAGAAATGTCAAAAGATTGGTAGGTGACAAGGGAATCTCTTGCTTCAGTTTTCAGTGTTCCTGGTATGCCTCAAATTGAATTTATTCGACGTGTAGATGCTTTCTCAAAATAACTTGAGGCTAGGTTGTGATAATCTTACTTCCACTGAGTAGTGCTTTACTCAAAAGGTATGTCCTTGACTTTTGAGGAGTTCCTCATGGTTATAAAATGCTATTTAATGTAAGAATATCACAGTGGTGTTCTTTAAAGACAATAGAAATGTTTGTGGAATAACCTACTGTGCAATGTAAATGAGTGGTAGAATCTGGTTCTTGTGTTATAATCTTATTTCTTCTTCAAAAAACAGACAATCCAAAAAAAAAAAAAGTCTGATCATTTTAGCAGACTTCATCTTTCTTGAGCAATCAGTTAGGGGCCAAGTCAACAACAACAAGATTCTTGTTCACGTGGAAAACTAACTGTCCAGGCCAATGGTTCCCAACAACTGTGTCAGGATGCATTATTGTGTTGCTACACAGTAATAAATGTGTCATGGAGAGCCGGGGAAATGGCTGGATTTAGTCTGGGGTGGGTGGGCTGGTGTGTCCTGTAGGGTTGTGATATTCCACCGGGCATGTTGCGACCCACAAAATATTGAGAACCAGTGGTCCAGACAATGCAGTGAATCTTCATACCTTGAAAACATTTTAATATTGGGAATGGCAACTGCAAAAGCTAATTGAAGTAAATATGCAATGTATTTTTTTCCTGAAAGACTACTTTCCTAACCCCATGCTTTGGCTCTCATTTCTAAAGCTCGTGCCCACCTCTAATATTTTCAAAATGGCTGCTGATTTGGGGTAAGAACTGTTCTGTCCTTGTCTCCTTTGAGTGGTCTTCTTTCCCCAAGCATTCATCTGGAAATGGTTCAACATGATGTGTATCATCTTAAGTAATGAACAGAGTAGAGTAATTTATTCTATCTTCAGGTTCTGATATGTTGGGAAATTGGTGGCACAGTGGTACTGAGAACTACAAACAAGGAGTCATGGGCACTGTAGCTTGGTTATTCTTTACTGAATTTTAGTTTAGTATAATTTTAATATAGTACTAAACATTCAGTTTAGTATAGTACTCCACAGAATACTAAGCACATGTAGTTTAGGTTTTAAATGGAAGCTTTTCAGCTTCTGTGATGTCAGAGGTAAGATATTGTAGTTCTGGGTAGTATAGTGAAATAATAAGTAGTTTTTAGGAGGTTGTGTTGTGGGGTCATGGGAGGGGGGGAAGTGGTGTTACTTTTACCTACAAAACAAATTCTCATGTGAATTGTCATCCATTGGTCACCACTCATAGTTTATTGTGCAGATGTTCAAACAGTGTATGCCCTATGGCTCCCCTGGACAATTTGAGCTTGGCTCCCCATTTTTTACAGCTTCATAGGAGAGCCAAGAGAATGACTGACTGGAAGCGTGCCTTATTGTGATTAGCTGAGCTCCTTGAACCTATTTAGCTTGACAAAAAGAGGGTCAAGGGGTAACTTAATCACGGTTATAAATACCTACGTGGTGGAAAATATTTGATGTATTCTTCAATCTAACAGACAAAGAATATAGCGAGATCCAGAGTCTTGAAGATAAATTCAGACAGAAAATAAGCACAAATTTCTTAACAGTGTGCATAAATTAGCATTTGGAACAATTTACCCTGGTGTGTGGTGGATTCTCCATCAGCAGCAGTTTTAAAATCAAGACACTCAGATTCTGAGGTCAGGAGGGACCCATATGATCATCTAATGCAGGGGTCTCAATCACGTGTCCCCTAAAGCTATTTTTTGCCTGGAGTGGCTTGCAGTGGCAGGAGTAGGGTTACCAGAGGTCCGGCAAAAGGAGGACATGTCCTCCTTTTTACCTCACATCCTCAGTCTGCAGGCATTTTAAAATACATGATTGTGTCTGGCTTTTTACTTATAGGGGTTAAAGTATGCTGGAACACCCTATTTTTAGGGGAAAGCATTCCAGGGCCCTCTAAAGCCAGAAGAATATGACACTAATACTACATTTTCGTCATGTGTCCTCCAATGTCCTCCTTTTTGTACTTCCCTGTCCTCCCTTTCCATGCTTTGGTATCTGGTAAGCCTAGGCAGGAGCCACAATTTCTGTGGCATTGCAGAGGGTTCTGCGTGCTGCTCTGAATGGGCTCTCATGTCACAGTCGGCACATGTGCCAGGAGTTGCCTGCCCCTGCCATAGAAGTTTTGAATATGCCTGTGGATTCTACTAGGTTGTTTGGGCTTAAATCTTTGTGCAGAGGAGACTGCAGATCTGTGATCCTCTCTCTCTGCTCTCACATGAGGAATAAAATGATTGACAGCGTTGATGCCCAAGTCAGATGTCCAATTACAGTAATTTAATTCCATAGTGATTTGAATGGGACAGTTCATACTTCTCAGAATCGTTGTTGCAGGCTCTTTGCAGATTTACAAGAACGCATCTGTACGCAATTACCTAAAAACTGCAAAGAGAGAACTTCTTCACAGTGAAATAGCTAGAGACAGTCCTTAGTTTTCATTTGGGGGGAAATAAAGATTCTGGGGAACAAGACAGTCGCTTCAGAGTTGCCTGTAGGTTGATATCAGCTTTTTATGTACATTGGTTGTTTAGTCTTTTTAATGATGCATTTTATATCTATCTTTTGTTTTAAGTAAATATTTGGTTAATATAAAAATAGATCATGGGGGCAGCGGGCAGCACTTGCAAAATCTTTGTTTTGATGTTACTGTTTTATAAAACTATCCCTGGCTCTGAATTGGCAGGTTCAGATCTGGCTCAGAGCTTCTCCAAAATTGGAGGCTGTTTGTGCTGGCATTTTATTTTGGCTCTGTGTCTAACACAGACTGAGAGTGAATGTCAGGCGTCCCCCTACCCCTTGACTCCCCCAGTATGACCTTTGGTTTTTCTCAGTGATAGAAGTGATTCTTGTAAAAGGTTGTTGCAGCATCACATATGTGAAATGTTTATCCTTTTTATTTGTAAAAGCAATGGTTCCTTGTAGCCTCAGCATTATCCCAGTGCACAATGGCATGAAATTAACTAGAAATGTAGGTCTGGTCTACATTAGAGTGTGTTGTTGATGAAAATTACAGTGCTAATATATGATCACAATGCTTGCCTGTCCACACAGCACTCATTGTGTTGCTCAAGTGCATCCACAGTTAGTGCTCTAGCATTGATAGTGAGAGCAGTGGGCAGGTATCCTACTGTGCAGCTTGCCATCTTGTGCTGCCAGGAATTGTGGGAAGGCGGTGGGGATCACAGTGCATCATGGCTATGCACTTAATGTCCTGTGATGCAGTATTTCTATCCCATCGTTCCATGGGTTTTGGGCTGCGTTTCCCATGAGCTCACCATCTCTGTTTGAAAGGATGCACCAGTGTTCTGAACATACTGTGGCCGCCCATGTGGTGTATCATGAGCTTCCAATGTGAACAGGAAGCCAACGCACCTGAGCTGCTATGTGTCGTGCAAGCCAGCAGCCTGGGATTACAGTTTGCATTCACGGAGCATCTCTACGTAATGCACCACTGCTTTTGGGCACATGAAACAAGCACTGAGTGGTGTGATCACATTGGTACTCAGGTTTGGGATGACAAACAGTGCCTGCAGAACTTCTGAATTTGCAAAACCATCTTCATGGAACTCTGTATGCCACTTACCCCTGCTCTGTGACTCAGTTGAAGGACACTGGAATGAGAACTGCCTTTTCTGCAAAAGTCTGTGATGATCACCATGGGGAAGTTGGCAACTCCAGATTACTATTCATCGGTTGCTAATCAGTTTGAAGTCAGGAAGTCATTGTTGGTGTCATGTTATTGCAAGTGTGCAGAGCCATTAATCACATTCTGCCATGAGGGACTGTTGAGTCTTGGAAATGTGCATGAAATGGTGGATGGTTCTGCAACAATGGCATTTCCTAACTGTGGTGGGGCGATAAATGGTATGTATATCCCAATTTTGGTCCCACATCAGTTGAAAGGGTTACTTTTTGATGCTAGAGAGGCTTGTATATCATCTTGGGCGTTTCACTGATGTCTGCGTGGGTTGGTCAAAGAGAAGGTGCATGATGCACACAGCTTCAGAAACACTGGCCCATACAAAATGCTGCAAACAGGGACTTTACAGATCAAAAGATTCCAGTGGGGGATGTTGAGGTGCCCATAGTGATCCTGGGAAGTCCAGCCTACCCATTAATGCCCAGGGTCATGAAGCCTTTTTATACACACAATCTGGATTACAGCAAGGAGCAATTCAATAATGGGTTGAGCAGGTACAGAATGACCATTGAATATGCATTTGGCAGATTAAAAGCTCACTGGCATTGCCTTTTTGGCAGGTTAGATCTAAATGAGGAAAATATTCCTAGCCACCTGCTGTGTGCTCCATAATATTTATGAAGCTAAGGGTGAACGGTTTCCCTCTGGGTGGAAAGCAGAGGCAGATCACCTTGCAGCTGACCATGAAAAACCAGATGTCTGACGTATTAGCGGGGCACAGCAGTGGGCTATTCGAACCAAGGAGCCATTTTGATAATGAGCAACAATAAGGAGTCTTTGTAAACAGCCCTGTGCCATGCTATGATAGCTATCCAGCTTGCAGTGTGCATCAGTGTGAGCTGTGACCACCACGTGCAAGAGGCAAATAAAGATCGCTTGTTCTGCACAGAGTATGTCTGTATTATATAACAGTTATTCACAACCTACACAAAAAGCTGGGAAGAAAGCGGGGGGGGGGGGGGCAGTGTGAGCTGTGATGTCTGGGTGTAAGTCTAACTATTGTTCTAGAAGTTGTCTGAAGAGTTGGGGTAAATGTGATACTGAGACAGGCTGGGAGTTTAGTAGAAATATGTTAGTGGATTTTGACAAGGGCATGGAAAACAGTTCTGTGTTGGCGGTAAGAGTAAGCACACATTAATTCATTCTGCAGCATTATTAGAGATTTTAACACCTCTGTTTGCTCCTCCATGGCTTTTACTATGTGCTTGTGACCTACAATCTCTTTCTTCTGGTTTTCCCTCTTCTCCTGTCTGAGTTTTTTGATTTTCCAACATTGTGTGTATCCCAGGCCTCAACAAATAATAAATTTCTGGTTGCCATGTCACCTAGCTCACTGCAGAAATGTGATGGAGGAGCATCCTCTGGTGAACAACAGTAAAATTGCTGGCACATGGCTGTGAACTAATTTTGGCCACCCTGGTGTATCCATGCCCTTTTTTCTTTTTTTCTGCCTCAGAGGACTGGAAGAGTTTTTGAAAACATCTGTTTGCTTCTCTGTGGTTGTTTGCTTATCAGCCGCAAGTGCTCAACTCGTATGGAGAGGTTTTCCCCTCATGGGCACATCTGTAGAAACACAATAAACAGAAGCATGATTATGAGTGCAATAAAAGCATTGATTCATTACTGTAAAAGCTCACAGCTTGACTGTCAACCATGGCATGGTGAGTTGTGGCTGGGAGAGGGGGACACTCAAGCTGGAAAAAGGTTCTGAGTTGTTGTTTGCGGTATCAATGCAGGTAGAGAGGGACAGAATTTCAAAATGTGCCACATTTTACACCGGCAGGGGCCAGAGAGGCCAAAAACTCTCTCCTGAGAGTAAGCAGAGATGCTGAGGTGTATCTCTTACCTGTGTGTAGCTTCAGTCCAGCTCCTTGTGCTGTTTGTCTCTGTGCCACTTTGGTCCCTGCACCAGTGATTGCCAATTGGTGCAGGAAAGTTTCCCACAATAGGGGAAGAAACAAAGCAGCTTTGCCAAGGAATCTCCAGCAGAGGATTGGCAGGTACCTCTGGGAAACCTTCCTACTGATCTCTCTGTAAGATTCCTGTGAAGCCTTAGTACACATTAATACACTTTTTTACTGCATTCCCTAGCTGCACAGGGGAATGGGAAGCACATGGAAACATGGCTACTGTTATGCATTTCTATCCCTTCAACCAGCTTTATAATGTAGCACCTTATGTAACCCAGCAGCTACAGCACAAAAAAAAGAGAAAACCTTACCCAGGCTTCTCTCTTTTGCATCCTGCACACCAGAGCTTGAGGGTAAGGACTGGCTTTGAACCCTCCAGGGTCAAGAAGTAGTCCTGGTTTCCAATGTCACCAAACGACAAATGTCCCCTTTTCTGCACCATATTTCAACTTGTCAATGGCTACTTTGTCAGGATTGACTCTAGTATCCACTCAGTTTCCAAAGGGATAGCCGTGTTAGTCTAGTCCAGTAAAAAAACAACAAGCAGTTGTGTGGCACTTTAAGACTAACAGATTTATTTTTTGCATGAGCTTTTGTGGGAGAAGATCCCACTTCCTCAGATGCTTCGAAGATGGGTGAACTTAAAGGAATGAAACTAAATGCAAGGGGGTGTAAAACATAGGATCAGGTCATACAGTAACAGCAAATCAGAGCAGTTTACAGGCTTAAAGAATGGGAAGCCTGAAGTCAGAAAAGAACCCATAATCTCGATTGAGTCCTGCTTTCACAGAATTTAGTTTGCATATTAATTCGAGTTCAGCTGTTTCTCTTTGGAGTCTTGATGTCCCAGGTACATCTCTAACGACAGTCCACTGCCTTCAGACCTGCAAATATATTGATGGGTCCCTTGGTGATGAAGGTGGGGTTGCTACCATGGATGACTAATAGCTCTTTATAGAAATGGCAGGTCTTTGGTTCTGCACTACAGTGGCGTTCTGACTCCCTAGCTTTTGGATCATCCTTGCTGCAGCTCCTTGATTTTTGCACAGCACTACAGTGTGTCTCATTCATGGTGCTTCTCTGTAATTAAATGAGAAACATGACTGTCAGTACTGAAGTTCCTTTGGGTGGAGTGGATCTGGGAGTGCACGGCCACTTCTCGCCAATGCCAGTCATATCCAGAAGCTCCAGTATGCTCCAAACGAGAGTGTTTTGATGTTTGGAGCTGCTATGGTCATCTGGGAAGATGAGATGTGAGCTCTCCACAGCGACCAAGCAGGAAGTAGAATTTCAAAAATTCCCGGGACTTGAAAGAGGAAGGAGGTACAGCTGCAGGATAGCAAATTTCAAACAGATTGCCAGAACAGTCAGGGTGGGTATTGTGGGGACACTACCCAAAGGCCATTTACCATATATAATCAAGAGTGGTATTTATACTGATGCATTATTGCTAAAAGCTCTATGCCTTTTGTCGTGGTGATTTTATTTTGTTGCAGAATCAGGGGAGTTGGCTTGGTGGTCATGGATTGCAGTGTGTGTACCATTGCTGTTTTGGTGTAAAAAAACTTGTTTGGTTGACAAAAGTTTGTAGTGTAGACCAGACCTTACTGATGAAGCTGGTTTATTTGTGTCAGAACAGAAAAATGGAGGGGGGGGGCTTATTCTGGACCAATATATAGTAGAATGTGCTGCATGCTTCATGTTGGTTAGTGTTCCAGGGAAAAAATAGACTCTCTGCCTTAAGGAGCTTTGGGGCTGAAAGTGTAAGTGGGTACAGTACAAGATATAAAATGTTATTTAGGTCTTGTCTTTGCTAGAATCAAGATCTTTTAAAACATGCTGACATTTATTAAAATCCTAAAGTAGACACGCGTATATACACATGCATGCATTCATTCATTCATTCCTAATGTAGACACAGTTTTACTTGGGCAGAGTGGCTTGTGGTCAGTGTTGGCTTACTCAGTAGAGCTTGTGTGTCATGCCAATCCCCATCATTGCCAGGTTGTCAGTCTTCTCATTCAAGTCCTCATTCCACTCACACACCAAATCAAATTTGTTAAGGCCCCAATCCTGCAGGTTATTCAGTATGAGTGTTTATCTATGAGGCACCCTAGAAAAATCTTGATGGCCCTGTATAGGCTCAGGTTTTCTCCCCACAAAATGCTCATTGCAGGTTTGGGTCTTAAAGAACTTTAGACCCAGAGCATCACTTTTATCTAAATTCTTTAGGTCTGTCTTATAGATTGAGCTCTCTGGGGCAGGGACTGTATGTGTGCCTGGGCTGAGCGTATTGGTCTTACATAATATAAGATTACATAATCATATTTTTGGAAGTCAAGGAGGATGGAAAGGGCTTGACATGTTATTTGGGAGATTATGCTAAGCATGACAGGTGGCATGGAACTGTTAAAAGTCTCAGGACTTGAAGGTATGGGAGGGGCATGAAGAGGCAGGGATAAAGATCAGTGGTTCTCAGCCTGTCTACCAATGTGAGCTACATATGCAGCTCTCTCTGTTATGAAGGTCACATCCACACAATGGCCATGAGAATGTCATGTGGACTGCAGCCATGTGTTTGATTGACACGGTCCATGGGCTCCAGGTTGAGAACCCCTGATATAGAGGAACTCCTTGAGGAGTTTCTTGACGATAAGAGGAAGTGAAAACCATACTGTACTCAAATTGAAGGGAGATTGGGGGTGGGGGGCAGGAGAACAGAAATGACTAGGTTTAGATTAAGTAGCTCACCCCTTACTTTCTGTGTCTGTCTGTCCTTTTAATAAAGTAAAGGTCTTGCTAAATCCATAAAAAGCCAAAATTCAATGAATGAAAAATATCGAATGAAGCTGGTAAGTCTGCCCTTAAATATACCAGTGCTGTGTCTAGGTGATGCAGATGTTATGGCCCTCTTTTTCAGAATAATAAACAAGGAGTCCTGTGGCATTTAAAGGCTAACAAATTTATTTATAAATTTATGTATAAATTTGTTAGTCTTTTAAGTGCTACAGGACTCCTTGTTTGTTTTGCTGAACTAGAGTAACTTGGCTCCCCCTTTGGAATTTTTCAGAATAGGGGATGACCTCTCATGCCATGTAATAATATTTTGCAATTTTCTGGTAAAATGAAGTGAGTTAAGAATGAAGTTTCAGCCTCATTCTGAATTTTCTTGGGTATGAGCCAAGTGCTTCATGTTGTTTTTGACTTAAATTTCAGAAGAATTCAAGAACAAAAACTAGGCTAATCAGTGAAGAGGAAGCTGAACAAAATAAAACTGAAATGGTTTTACTTTTTAACGCTAACTATATGGACAGATCTCCTTTTATTCAAGAGCCAGGAGACAGATTTTCCACCATGGTGACTGCTTCCTTAAAGAAGGCTTTATTTGAGCTGCATTTTAGCTAGCAGAGTTGCAAAGCACAGATTTCTCTAAAACAAATAATGAAAGTCATGTACCGGATAATGCTGCTTAGTAAGTTTGACAGGCATTTGTTCAGTCTCCCAAAAACACTGCACTTCCCTAAAACATCTTGGTAAAGTTCATGAAATACTGGAACATGATGGGCTCTGAGCCCAACAGCGGACAAGCTTTGGAGCTGCATTTTACTGGAATATCTTTAAAAAATGAAATTGTGGCTCCTAAGGAATGTTATGAAATGTCAGAAATAGCATGGATTAGATTAAATAAATGTGGAAAACTATCATGCTTTTTAAGATTTAAAAAAAAAAAAAAAAAAACCAAAATCCAGACATCATACATGCTGAGTAATTTTCAATTTATCTTGTATTTCCTTTTATTGCTTGCTGTGGGAGAATCACTGTAAGGTCTCAACAACTGCTCAGCAATATTTTGTACTAGAAAGGCCAAGGGCCCACAGCTAGTTACTGAGCTGCATTTTGATGCTACCAGTGTTGAAAAAACATGGCTTGTAAAAAGGCTAAGCCTTTACTAGGATTCTGCTGACTTGCATCTGTATGTCACCCAGGCCCTTTGCAGGAATTATAGCTATGTTGAATAGTTAGTTTTTCAGGAGTCAGTATACCAGACAAGTGAGTTTGTGCATGCTTTGGTTGGGATAGCAATTTACAGACCAGAGGATTTTATGGTTTTATAGACAGAGTACACATTGAAAACACTTCAGGTTCTCTAAATGCAGAAAAGCTTCTGAGCTGTCTGTAAAGTATGCAAAGCAACTGGCAAGTTCATTGCATGGATTTTCACTCATTTGAGAACTAGAGGAGCCTTTTAGGTTTCATGCTTCAAAAGAGCAATATTAGTTACCGCACAGAAAATAGACTTTCTGTAAAGGCTCCCAAATGTACTCGTTTATGGCAGGAGACATCTTCCAGGCACTGATGGCTATATTTTCAACTGAAGACCAGTGCTTAGTTATATTTTCTCATTGGAATTATCTGTGTTGAATATCCTGAGAAATGCATCTGTGAAGTAAATGGAAAATAAACATTTGGGTAAACTGGATTGATGTGCTTTTGTGCACATGGGGGAAATACCCATGATTTGTAATGGTTTAAAAACATTTAGATGCTGTAGCTACTTGTTGGTCTACAAGGTGTATCCTGAAAGAGGACAGAAAGAAAACTGGTGATGTATTCAGAGCTCTTATTAGGGTTCACCAGGAACTTCTGATTTTGGAGCATTGGTTCTCATATCTGTTGGGGATTTGGACTACATTATTACTGAAGTGCAAGTTTGAATGGCGAATGAGTTATTGGGCATGTTTTAATAGAATATCGTCTTGATACGTGCATAGAGATCACCTTAATTATTTTCCCAGTAGAACATCCTCCACTTCCAATCCAAAAAGCACACACAAAGTAGAGGAAGCATAGTAGTTGAAGCTACCAGGTATATCCATCACTTTTAACAAAATAGCGTATAGGTTCTTGAACTGTGTTCCATTGATTTCTGGAGGCATGCAGAGGGCAGCGGCCTACCAAACTGTTACGCGTCACTGTTTTGGTAAATCTTACATCAATAAAAATTCTTTCTAGTAGTAACCTAATTAGGGTTTGCACAGGCCTTTTGGAAGCCTAAATTTAAAAAAACAAACAAACAAAAACCCCTGCACCGCTCTATATACTGTATGTCTTTGTCAGGTGTTTCCCTGTAAACTTACCCAATGATCACATTTAAGAGGTACTTAAAATTGGGAAGGGCAGGGAGCACCTAGAATGGCAGAATCAGTGAATTAGAGCATAGTATGATGAGGGATGAGCCATTCCTAATGGCTCAGCAGTGAAGAGCACACTTCCTGAATAATGATGCAACTCAGAAACTAAAAGAATTGTATTAAAAAGCAAGTATTTTTACTGTGCTTATCTCCTTTGCAGATGTAATGTTAATCTGTGCAACCAAACAACTGAGTGGCATAGGGAAGATATGGGATTGGGGTATATGCGGAGATAATCTTGTAGACACCATTGTAAGTAGTCTGCAACACGGAAAGGCTTGAGAACCACTGAGCTAGAATAAAGGAGATGAAACTAGATCTTTTGGTCCTTATAACAATGTTTGAAAGGATGTTTTCTTTCTCATTTAACATGCAGCAAGGACATATGGGAGAAGGCGAGGTAAAAACATTCCTCTTTAATTTTCTAATGTTGACAATGTCTCATGGCACAAATAGCATTAAGCTGTTACCAGAAAGCAACCTAAAAAGATAAGATTTGAAACCATCACTTTAACCCAAGCTTACTTAATTAGTTTGTCTGTATGCTGTTACAAAAATTTTAACTGAATGAAATATCTCCCCAGAATAATAATATCTAGGTTGAGAAGTGCATAGATCCTGTAGCTAAGTGTCATTGACATGAACTACTACTTGGGAGAGAGCTAAAACATTGTTGGTTTTCATCCTGTATGTTTCTGAATGACAACTCTGTATAAGTGATTATTGTTGTTTGAATTTTGGGCGTTGTCCCATTGGGTTTTCATTTGAAGGCCCTGATCCTGTAAACATGCATAGTAAGCTTTTGCACAGTAGGATGTGTCATGATTACCTAGAGGTATTTGAAGTTAACTGTCTACAGGATTTGGGTCTTAACAGACTAATAAAAATTGGATAATGCACCAGATGACAAGGAAAAAACTACTGTAAGGCCTTGAAAGCTATAATGGTAGAAATGTAATAAAAGTGGGTTTGATTCCATTTGGTCAGTTTTCAAAGGGTTGCTTGTGGAAAAGACATTTAAAAAGTAGGTAGCTGAATACTGAAATTAAGACTTGGTCAATATTAAATTTTTTGTATGGATCAGTTCTGTAGGTTAAGGAAGAAAATTGGTAAAGTGTGATCTCTATTGGACTTTGATTTTTGCATAGAAAATATCTTAATTTCTGAGACAGTCAAATGTGTAGTCTCTAATAATTTGATTTAATTTAAAATCAAGTAAATGTGTGCAACCTGTATTCCAAATGAAGGATAACAAAGGAAGGGAAATTGATCCAGCTGATAACCATTTTTATAGATACTTCTGTGTCAAAGCTGTAGTGAATTCTGAAATATCTAAAAGCAAACTGTAGGCAAATGACTGGTCATTCTAGCAGCTGTAACATATCTCACATCCATTTTGTTTGCTTTTTAAATGTGTGGTAGGAGAGAACTGGCCAACATACGTTGTGACTCTAGACATTGTATGTTGTAAAAAAATGTTTTTTTTGTTTTAAGAAGAAATATCGTAGGGCTCAGTTTGTCCATTCATATGTATTGTGTTATACAACTGCATTTATAAGTCAAAGATTCTTACTAAAGGAATATACGCAAAAAGTGTTATAGCAAAAAGACAAGTTTCTGTCTCAGTAACGGAAGAATGCTTGCATCGTTTTGTTAGAAAATGAGTTTATGAATGAATCTTCTTGTATAATATCTCAATAAAGTTGATCTGCTCCAAGAATGATACAACATAGCTTAAACTCAGAACAGCAGTGGGTTTTATTGCTTTTATCAAAGTGTTTTTGTTATCTACAAGTGGGTAGCATGTGATTTACGTGTTTTGATATTGAGTGACCTAAAAGATGATTGTATTTAGCTGGTGTAGGATACTTTTTTCATCTGTACTGTGAGACTGCTTAGTGCGTGTAAAAGGTTGTTCTTGGGAAATGGTTTGCGTCCTAGATTTTTAGGTATATATGCAATCAGGATAGTTTTTAAAAGTACTTATTAAGCTTGTGTAATATTTCTGTGGCAAGTGTTTTTTAAAAAATGACTTACGTAAAACATAGGCAGCAGAATTAGGCAATACCAATTGTAAAACTTCTTAAAAAAAAGAGCTCAGATGAGGTCTAGTTATGAAAAAATTATGAACTTGCATGCCCTTTTAAAATTCTGTTCATTTTGTTGCAAAATTTTAGTAATAAAAGACACTGCCTCTTTCTGTAGCTGTGTAGCTAACTGTGTGTTTGGAGTTGTAGAACTACAAATGGTAAGGTTACATGCAATAAGGAGTGATGATCGTGTTTAGTCTTCCCATTATTCATTAAAGAGGAACAATACAAAAAGCAGTATTGCTAATAGTGAAAATTATTTCTTTAATATTTAAATGGTATGTTCGTTGTTCCATTAGTATGGGTTTTTTTCCCCTTCTTTTTTTTCTAGGCCAGTCTTCACTGTTTCCAATGGAAGACACGTTCTTGGATGATGGACGTGGGGATCAGACTATTCATAGCGGCTTAGGATCACCACATTGCTTCTCTCACCAAAATGGAGAAAGAGTGGAACGTTATTCCCGCAAGGTGTTTGTAGGTGGACTGCCACCAGATATTGATGAAGGTATACTCAGAAACTCTTCAGTCAAAACAAATCGCATTGACTTAATGATGAACTGTAGTGGGGCCCCATTGGTGGTAAGCTAAAAAATTATTATAAGAGGAAAGTGAAATACGTTTTTGTTTTTTGACAAATTGTTGGCCAAATCCAGAGTTGCACTGAACACCTGCTGTTCCCACTGGCCCTGTCTCCACAACTGCTTGTTACTGAAAGATGATTTAAAAAAAAAAAAAAAAAGGCCTCTTAATAGGACATAGTACTTTGGCTACAAATTTGAGAATGAGTTGTTAAGCTATAATATTTGTGTGATAAATCTGTTCTTTCTCCAGCCCCTTCTTTTAGTTGTATATAGCCAAGACTTAGGCTATAAAAACATAGAGATCTGTTTTAGGGAACTGGCCGTGGTAAGACTTTCATGTTTATGAGATTATCACAGAAATGGTTTTTGGTCAACAGCTGTGGTCTCGACAGATGGATGCAATTCCTCAAAGGCTTCAGCCTTTTGTATCTAATCTAGATCAAAATCTTTTGACACAGAGAAAATACAAACCTTTTGATAGAAATAAATTGGTTTCCATAGTTTATTAGAAAGATGCTGATTTTTTTTTCCAACTAGCAACAAGATCAGTAGGTTCATACCTTTTCTACCTCTGCCTCAGAATAAATGTGTAAATAAATACCATTCTCAGGTGTCTTTTAAAAAGCTGTTTTATGAGTATTTCCTTTTGCAGTTGTATCTTTTTATAAAATATTAGAATCCCTAAATTCTGATTCTTGGGTATCTGCAAACCTAGATTTTAAACAAACCCAGCCCTCTCCCCCCACCCCCAAAAACCATCAGTAAATTGGTATTTGAATATTACTGAGTCACTTGGATCACGTTTCAAACTATAGAACGGGGCAGCCAAACTTATGAAACTCAAGAGCCACACAAGTTGATTATTAAACCTTCAGGAGTCACACTGAGGCATATAGCCATATACTTTTACCTACTCCAAAATTACTAAGTTTAAAATTAATTGCACACTTTAATTTTATCGTAAATAGAGGACAAATATCGATCCTACTAATGTCAGATTCTAATTACTTACTTAAGGTTACCATGAAAATTAGGCCTGTACAGTAAAAACTTGGCTGCTGCTCAATGTAGAAGACTGCAGGCTAGTGGCGAGTTTTAAAAAATCCTGACCATGCTGCACTTCTCCCCGCCATCCCAACCCCCTCCTGAACTCCTAGGCTGGGGCTGCTTTCCTAAAATGATTTGATGACATTCTTCCAGGAGCCACACTTCTTCATTCAAGAGTCACATGTGGCTCCCAAGCTGCAGTTTGGCCACACCTGCTATAGAACGACTTAGTTCCTTACCACAGAACTATAGAACCTCTTCCTCATGAAACTCGCACACATTTTAAAATATTCTCCTAATAGGCCTCAGAAGTATTGAGTAGGAATAAACAGCTGGTTTTGGCTCTAAATTCAGTTTCTTGTGTAAAGCCAAGAATGTGTGGTAAATTCACCACCACTGTTTGGGGGGGGGGGGTGGAATTGCAGTGTCTGTGTGAAGAACCACCCCTTAAACTAATAATGAATGCATTATATGTAATGCCTTGCATGTTGCCAATTTCCAAAAAGGGCAGCTGTGTTAGGCTAGTTCAGTAAAACAAAGAAGGAGTCCTGGTAGTCTAAGTGCTACAGGACTCCTTGTTTATTATATAATGTAATAAACAGCTGATGAAATCAGTCCTGAAATCAAAATAACTCTCTCAGGTGAGGGGAGGCTAGGACTCCTGCAAAGCAGCATTGTTCTGACCTTTGTGTGTCTTACTCCGCTGTACAAAATTGTCAGTGACCAGTCTCCCCCCATCCCTGAAAAGGAAGATGGTTTTAATGTCTTTTAGGGAAGAGATCAGAAAGAATATAAAATGGAAGAACCCAAGAGGGAACCATATTTCTTCAGGAAAAACTACACAAGCTCAAAAGAAGCAATTCTGTACTCAGTGGAACATTTTTACAGGACTAACAAATATGAATTATCCTAGCAGAATATTGATACAGAGGGAGGATTTAAAAAAGGTGCTCTAATTGTTTTCCTGTTAGGCCACTATTGTATGTACTTTATGTATTCTCACCCATAGTTGTTGCATAACTGCATTTGGCAGGCATTTACTGTAAGTTATTTTGAGGTCAAACTCAAATAATGCGGACAGATGTGGCACAAGCATGTGATGTGAACAGGATTGACTGGGCCTTGTGATAGGCCCCCCCTTTTCCCGACTGTTTGCAGAGTTTACTGCTCAGTGGTCAATAAAGGATTTGGATTTTGAACTCTTTATGTGGGAGAATGCCTGAAGCTAGGATATGGTAGCTGTTGAGATTCACGGATTTCATTCCTGTGACTTAGTGGGCTTCAGGCCTTTGTAACCATTAATAAAAAGATAAAATCTTGATCTTGGGACTGTTTTCCGTACTATTTAATATGTATTCTGACTTGTCATGAAGATTCCCCTTCCCTCAGTAAAAGTTACCAGCTGTCTTAACCTGTTAATTTATGCGTTTATATTTAAGACAAAATATTACCAAATTACCTGGAATCCAGATTCTCCAGGGGTTTTATATGTTCAATGAATTTTAATTTCCATTCATGCTTCTTTATATCACTCTGTTTCTCATCCCTCAGATGAGATCACAGCAAGCTTTCGTCGCTTTGGTCCTTTGATCGTGGATTGGCCGCACAAGGCAGAAAGCAAATCCTATTTTCCCCCTAAAGGTAATTATCATGATGCTAACATCATTATTTTAAGAACCGTTGCAGAACCACTGACTGTATTTTTCAGTGTGAGGATTTGAAGTATAATTTTCATTATGTAAAAGATCTTCGTTCATTGCCCCTCTCCATATCATGCTGAAAATCTCTCTCAAAATAAAGATGTAACTCACATCCTGTAGGATTTTTCAAGTTGGTGGACTGCAGAGCAGTGCATGATTATATATATTTAAAATGATTAATCTTACCTGACTTCCTGTCTCTGAATCATTCCTTTGTGCTTCCTTCCTCTCATTTCTCTAATCTTTACTCTGCCTGACATCTTATATATCATTTGTTACTCCAAGTGGATTCTAGGCCAAAAAATTAAAAATTATGCACATGGTATTTTAAAATTCTGCATGTTTTATCAGAATAATACAATATAATCATACCAGTTTGTTATTTTGATAATTTATTGTAAAATACTTATCAGTAAGTAAGTTTGTAACAATAGACAACAACAAGATTCCCTTCGGGAGCAGTAAGTTAAAGAAACCCCTGCAAAAACCCGGTTCCTGTTTCTCTGTTAGGATTTGTTGGGCACCTCAGTACGGGTGTGTTCCACATGCTAGCTGGGCACATCCTGTGGAAAAACCCTGCCCCTCTGGTCTTAGACACCCACATCCCCAGAGCCCAGCCACAGTGTCCTGAGCCAGAGCCCCACTACCAGCCCCAGGCCAGACACCCTCCTTTCCCAGCAGCCATAGAGCCCAGTCACAGAGAACGCCCCAGCTCAGACACGTGCACCCCCAAACCCCCAGAGCAATGGCTCTCAATCACTGTGTCAGGATGCATTACTGTGTCGCCACACAGTGATAAGTGCTTCCCCAAGAGCTTGGGAGGTGGCTGGATTTGGCCTAGGTGGGACGGGCTGGTGTGTCCTGTAGGGTAGAGATTCTCAACCTTTTGTGGGTTGCCACACACTTGGTGCCATGTTGTGATCCTACAGGACGCATCAACCCCCACCCCCCACCCCCCCCGCCGGCCAAATCCAGCCATGTCCCCAACTCTCCATGACATACTTACTGCTGTGTGATGACACAGTAATGTGCCCCAGCAGTGCTAGAGAACCGCTGTTTTGGCGTGGTGACATGCCACCAACTGGGTCATGACCTGCAAAAGGCTGAAAACCGCTGCCCCAGAGCTCAGAGATCCAGAGAGGAACAGCATGATGCCAAGTCCCTGGCTTATACGGTTCCTGCATGTTGCCTCCTTCTCTTAGGACATGCCAGGAACCTTCTAGTACCTCCTTCACATGCCCCCCTTCCTCTTTCCTGACACAGAGTCCTGTATTTATGAGCTGGCCAGCCAGGCTCTGCTGGTTCAGTATGCCTAGTGGCAGCCAGCAACTCTGCAGCTCCAATTCTGCAGGGAAAAATATTTTGCACAGAATTCTGCATTGCACAGTGGCGCATAATTCTTCTATGAGTAATATGCAAATTGTTTAGGAGCACTTCTGTATAGAGGGCAGTACATAGCTAAAAAGCCCAAGAAGAAATTGCACTTCACATTCACAACTCTGCTGTTCTAGCAGGAGGGAAACTAATGGCACACCTGTTTCCATCTCTCTGCTTGCTTCTTACCCACCAGTGTGATGGGGATAAGAAGGAGAGCATTCCTGAGCATGTAGCTCTTGTTTTTCCCTCCAGCCTTTTCTGGGAGGCTGCATAAGGGAGTGCTTCTGTGGGTGTACGTCCTCTTATGCTGCTGCAGAATCATGTGGAATTAGCCTACAGTCTAGCCCTAACCAATTGCATTAAATATTACAAACCAATAGAAAACTAAATCTCTGAGAATCTCTTCAGGAATCTTGCAAGTCATCCTGTTCTCTTACCTAGGATATGCATTCTTACTGTTCCAAGATGAGAGCTCTGTACAGGCTCTGATTGATGCATGCATTGAAGAGGATGGAAAACTGTACCTTTGTGTCTCCAGCCCGACTATCAAAGACAAGCCGGTAGGTAAAATTTTCAGGTACATTACTGCTGGCATAAAATAAGGCTATAAGTTGAGCACTTGGGATGCCATGTGTATTTGCTGACTTCAGTGATCCATACCTGACTTGCTGTGATCATATTTAGCCTCTATGGCTTTGAAAAGAAAATCTGGTAAGGAAGATCAGTGTAGGGGACTGACATCTCTAAGCTCTTGTTTAATTTATCTTCAGCTGCTCATCAATTATGGGCGTTGTATATTTGTCAGAGATTACATTATCTAGTTACAATTGATACTTGCATTTGGTAAGTATTTGCTAACTTTCTCCTCTGTGGATACAGTGTACATAGTGTATGTTTATGACCAAATGCGTTAACTTTTATTGTTCCACACACTGTCCCATGAAATGCATTTCTTTGTAGAAACAGTAGTGTCCAAAGAGGATGACAGTATTATGCATTATGTACTGGTACCATAGTGACTATGGGCCAGTCCACAGGCTTGTTGACTTCCTCTCATTTCAACAGCAGAGGCGTAGCCAGGGTGGGCCCAGCTGTGTCCTGCTTCCGGGACATTCCAGATGCTCAGTAACAAGTGGAACTACCTAGCAACTGGAGCCTCATGAGGAGGGAATGGGAGAAGCAGCAAGAGTCTGGTCCCTGCTGCATCACGGCTGTGGTGGCAGCCCATCAGTCGGAGCTGGGAGTCAATGCGGGAGAGTAGCCCACTCTGTACCCATCTGCCTGCAGAGCTGCCAGTGCTCCGCTTGCAGCTGCAACCATGACTTTGTCCACCTGCTGCTGGCTGGGCCTGTGGCCACGGAGACAAAAGTTCCTGCTGCTGCTGCTGCTGGGCACTGCAGTGGGTGGGCCCAGACCCGCTATATGCTGTGCCCCTGTTCAGTGGGCTCTGAGTCAGACTCACTGTCGGCAAACAGCAGCCATTATTGTTTAGTAAATCAGACAGCACCTTGCATGTTGAGACATTTTGTTGAGATAGTGACTAGTCTTATGGCTACAGTACAGATTACTCTGCCAGAACACCAAGAGTATGCTGCATGCATACTTATAAAGTTTATATAGCATGATTGGATTGTGATAATACGTCCCATTAACAGGAAGAACTTTTGTATAGCATACTGTTTAAATTGCAAGGGAATGGTGAAATCTGATCCATTTAGCCCACTGTTAATGGATCATATTGGTATTGAGTCGTCACTGATGCACAGTTTGAAATTGAGTTCAAAGTATAATCACTGATATTGTTAGAAAACTTCTTCTATCAGGGAGGTTACATTGTAACTGATAGCTGATATCGCTAACATCCTTACCTCAACTCTTAACCTGAATTAGGAACAGTAAAAACATTTTCTGGCCATAGGTTCAGATAAGGCCTTGGAACCTCAGTGATAGTGACTTCGTGATGGATGGTTCTCAGCCTCTTGACCCACGAAAAACTATTTTTGTTGGAGGTGTTCCTCGGCCATTACGAGCAGGTATAGTATGTGCTGCAGCGTTTGGCGTGTTAATTCTGGCATGTTTCAATCAGCCTTACTGCTGTGGGGAAACACTGGGATTTATTTCAGCAAGACATCTCAGGAGAAGTTCTAATATGTTAATGTTTGATAAAATGCAAGTATTGCTGATGCTGTATAACTGTAGCTAGAGTACAGATAAAAATGTACATCCAGTGCCTAGACTTTTAGACACAGAACCTGGAAAATAAGACTAACGGTGTGTGTTGTTTTGTGCTTTAGTGGAGCTTGCAATGATAATGGATCGACTGTATGGAGGGGTGTGCTATGCTGGAATTGACACAGATCCTGAGCTGAAATATCCAAAAGGAGCTGGGCGGGTTGCGTTTTCTAATCAACAAAGTTACATAGCTGCTATCAGTGCCCGCTTTGTTCAGCTGCAGCATGGAGAGATAGATAAACGGGTAAGGGTGAAAGCATATTGGTTTGTTTGTTTGTTTGTTCAGTACCTTCTCTAGAAATGTCTGTTTCCATGTAAATGTCAGTGTGTCATTGTGGAGACTGTAAATATTACATACAAACGTACAGCATGTTCAGATTGAGAGTGTGCCATGAGAGCACGGTGCAATCGGAGTCCGCAGTGCACTGGGAGATAACCTAGAGTTCTTCTTCAAGTGTTGGTCCCTTTGTGGATTTCATATGGGGGTGCAAATTCGTGTCATGTGCTGGAGCCAGAATTGTCAGAAGTAGTCTCTGTAGACCTGTGTGTGCAATATGCATAATCCACATAATGAATCTGAGGTGTCATGAGGCCAAGTGGGTTGATGCTCCCCTCAATTCCTGCTTATTGCTGTTTGGCCAGAATTGGAACACTACTTCTCCTCATCTTTGGATTTCCATAGCAAAAAAAGAAAAAGTTTTAGTAATTTTATCACTCTAGGTATTTCTTCGTAGTAAACTGCAGTTATCACATTTTAGGTTAGTTATTCTACTGTTGTTGCATTCCATCTGGTACACCCTACCTATTGCGAGGGATTATGCCTTGACAAGCCAGGTTTAACATGAATGGTTCTTCATGCCTGTGACCCTTCTCGCTCTGTCTTTACTGTCCTGGTGAGGCCAGTGATGTCACCCAGTGTTCCATCTGCTCATTTGTCCCATTGTGAACTCATGAGGCTAGAGAGCTTAAAGACTATGTAAATACCTCCTAGAGGAGGCAGTGCATCAACACGCGCATTTGGAGATGGCACTGATGGACCCCCCAGAACACCTAGCTTCACTGGCGTGGTGCTGGTTGTACTTCAAATGCTGGCTAAACCCATTGTGTTCATAAGATGCACAAGGGCAGATACAGGAGAGTGACTGCCTCCAAGCACAGTGTTAGCTCTTCAGCTAAGACAAGCTGGGTGAGAAGTCAAGGGCTGATATTGCAACATCTGCTTTGAAGAAATCATCTAAAGCAGAGCAGAAGACCAAACATCAAGACGGATTGGAGTTCTCTACTGCCTTGACCACTGGCGTGCCATCGGAACCCCTGGCTCCATCCACTGGGCCAGGTCTGTCCAGCTTGCTGTACCCAGAGCTATGCGTTTTCCCTGTGCCATGCATGCTGGGCCAGTTATCGTCCCTGGCACTCACAGTAGAACTTCTGCCTCCCAGGGGCTCTGCACCACAGCACATTGTGAAGCCTTGACCTCCAGTGGGCAAACTGCTGCTGTTATATTAACCATTCACCAGACAGCTTGGAGAGTCATAATGACTATAGCTGCACCAGTGGCTCCTCCACTGTGAGACGGCTCTGCCCTTTCTGGAACAGCAGTCGGATTCAGATTGGTCCTTGGAACTGGTCCCGCATTTTCACCAAATGTACACACATAGCCTACAACCATGACCCCCAGGGTATGCATTACCAGCCAAACAGTGCTTCTGACATCACCCTGTCTGCTGCCACAAATGGACCAGTGCGCTTGGTTCTGTTGGCATCATTGGGACCTGGGGTGGTGCTTTGAACATCTCGTTTCCCTAAGGAGTCCAAAACATGCCAGAGAATCTTCCCTTTGACAACCAAACATTGTTTAGTGATAAAACAGATGAGTCTGGACTCACTCATAGACCCTTGGGCTGCACGTCAGTCACTGGGCCTATATATTCCAGCCCCTGCCTAATACAAGAACTGTCCATCTTTACGACTCTGATACCCCACCAGCCTAGCTATTAACCTTAGCCTTCCACGTCAACAAAAACAATCCTACTGCCACCAACATTCTCAATGATGCGAATTTTCTGCTGCCTGTACCGCTAGTCTGGCCACTTTCCCTCAGTGCCCCTCACAACAATCCTTTTGACTCCTCCCCAGAGAGTTGCAAGCCCTGCCACATACCTCCCATGGTTTCTCCTGATTGTTTTTGAGAACAGTCTTGCTCTCTCTGCTCACAACGGTAATAAGAATAGCACTAGTTGATGGGTACTAGACATCGTACACTGGGATTACTTCATAGAGTTTCATGGTTCCCCTCTCACCATCATCCCCAGAGCAGACTTGCAAACCCAGCTCAAATAGACTTACAGCAGGAAACAGGCATGCTCTTTAAAAAGGGTGCCGTAGAGTCCCACGCCACTAGGGCCATGGCATCTATTTGCCTGTTTGCTTGTACTGAGAAAAGGAGGGGACTTTCACCATATCCTTGATCTGCAGGCACCAAACCAGTTCATCCACAAATTTTGTTTTGAAATGATCACTTTCTCAAATCATCTCCCCCTCTCCCTAGCCTGGTTTGCAGCTCTCAAAAGGAGGGACACATCCTTCCAAGTGGACATCCACCACACCAACTACAAATTTCTTTGCTTTATGGTGGGATGTTGCCATTAGTAATTGTGTGTCCTCCCCTTTGGGATTGCTACTGCCCCTTGCATGTTCACAGTGGCCTTTGCATAGTTGTGGTACGTATGTGACGCCTGGGCCACTTCCTTTTTCCATAGCTGGATGACTGGCTCCTAGTGGCATCATCCTGTGGCCACCTCTTCATCACTAGCCAAATGCTGCGGAACCTCCTAAACAGGGAGGGCATTGAATCAATGAAGAAAATTCCATCCTTGAGCCAGCTGGAGAGCTCATCTTTATAGCAGCACGCTTGGGCTCCCGTGTGGGAAGGGACTACTTTGCCACTCTCACTTCCCTCATTGTAAGACTGCAGTGCTGTCCCCGCACATGCCTTTCACTCCTGGACGCATGGCATTGTGCACCTCCGTTATGCCTTATGATTGTCTTCACATGAGCCGCTTGCAGTTGTACACTGCTTCAGAACAGGCCAGCTGGAAGGTCATCTTTAGCAGGAGTGTAGCCTACTCTGACAGTGCTCCTCTCCCATCCCTGCTGTTTCCTCTGTAGGGATTGGCACAGCAAGTACCTGTACTATAGTCAGGACTCCTCTGTACCAAGGCAGGCTTCAGCTAAGAAGATTTTTGGGCTTTTTGACTTTTTTCTTACGCCACAGTGCCACAAAGCGCAGATTACAGCTCTAGGATTTTGTCCTTACTGTCAGTTGTATAGTTGTGTTGTATAGTCTGACTTGTTCTCATAGTAAATTCATAGAGAAATCAGTTGCATCTTTTGCTCCTGACTGGACTAAGTTGAAGTGCCAGAGGAAGAAGAAACAAGCTAAACATGGCATGTTTTTTATTTAGAAGTGTGAATGAAACTTCCACTTTGGACTCCCCAAATGGTTGTGTGTTTAAGCTGTACTTTTAAGATTGTGTAAAAATATTTTCATTTTTTGCTGAAATGGAATTTTGTGAATAATAATACCTATTACTGCATTTAAAACAAATGCCTATTGTTCTCCTTTGATTTTAATATCAGTCTTCTCACACCAGTTCTGGAACAAAGTAGTTGATTTCCCCCTTGCACTGACAACTGCTTGTGCACCATTGATGTTCAGCAGCTTGTTCCTTTCAGGAACAGCCTCTTGATCAAAACCAAAAACCAATACTGAATCATAATTGTGAAAAGGGAACTGGAGTGTTTTTGACAAACAGAATGGAAAGAACCTGTATTTATTTTCCTGTTAGTCTTCCATGCCTACAGTGATAAATATAATCAAAAGGGAAAGAACTGTTCTGTCTGTGTATGCGTGTGTGCTTTCAGACCTGCACCTTGATTAGGACATCAAGGTCCTACCACGACATAAATATTAAAAATAACATCCCTTGAGAGCATCACCTGCACAGTCACTAAGGATTGTAAACTTATTTTCTGTTGTTTTTTGAATGCAGGTGGAAGTTAAGCCATATGTCCTGGATGATCAGCTGTGTGATGAATGTCAGGGGGCCCGCTGTGGTGGAAAATTTGCTCCATTTTTCTGTGCTAACGTTACCTGTCTGCAGTATTACTGTGAATATTGTTGGGCTGCTATCCACTCACGCGCTGGCAGGGAATTCCACAAGCCCCTAGTGAAGGAGGGAGGAGATCGCCCAAGACATATTTCATTCCGCTGGAACTAAAAGATTACTGCAGTGCTCATACGCAGGCCTCAAAATAAGTGCACTCTTCTGTTATCCTGATTTCCCCACCTTATTCAAGATAGCATGTCCTTTTGTAGTAGTCTGTAATTTAACAATAATATAATGAAAGAATGACCTATAATATAGGTATTTTGTAGACTCGTCATTGAAAACTGTATTGGGAACTCCTTTTCGTATTGATAACGTTGCATGTAAGTTACAGTCTCTTGTCTTTGGTACCAAGAGGACACCCACTTCATGCAACATTTTCTTAGAGGAGAGAGAACAATGTTAAGAAAAGAGAAATGAAACAATAGATTATTTTGGTTTTTTAATTAAATTATTGTTAATAAGAGCATAAGAATACTTTTATTAAAATAACCATTCAATAGTAACACTATCAGTCTGTTCTGACACTCCTCTCCTTCACCTCCCAAAGGGAAGCATAGTTTTTTCCGCCTTTTTTAATGTTAAACTTTACAGCAATGGAAGAAGCTAGCAATTGCCTATTCACAGGGAAGAGCATGTTTAAAACAACAAAATGCATGAGCAAGGTTGAAGAAGCATCATAACAGTTACTTTTGTTTGTGTTAAGGGTTCTGAGGCTGAGCACAGGATATATCTCACCATGTCTCCCACTTGGAAGGAACCACATCCAAACTACTAATTAATAGGCAGAGCTCAGCATATTTTTATTCAAACAATTAACAAGTTAAAGGTTCCCAAATGCAAAAGTTGGGCAAAGTTACTACTGAAGGGGTGAGGAGAGAGAGGTGCACTTATTTATTATTTTTCTTTGAAAAGAGAGAGAACTCAATTGTCTGGTTACTGCCCTAGAAATCCTACCAAAGCTAGAGTAATAACTGGTAAGCTGGCATTTCCTCTCCTGAAGGACAAATGTATAGATTTTATTTTTGATGGTTATATATAACTCTATATCTTAATGTACTAACATGCATCAGGGGCCAGCCTTTGCTCTCCATTTTGACATGAGAAATAAGATACCTCAAGGATATCACTGATTTTATCTAAGTTCTGGTGTTCCACTGTATCACCCACTAAAAATTGGCTGCTAATTGGTTTTCCTCTTGGATATAAAGTCAGTTTTAATATCCTTTAACTTAGCTAGCTGTAAGGTAGAAAGCAGAACTAGGACAAAGCTAAGTGGTCTCTGTCTGTTTTGCACTATTTGCTGAATTAATAAGTATGTAAATCTGTGCAAAGAGGCATATGCTAATCTTACTCTTCCTGTAGAGAGAATCCTAACTAAGCATCCCTTTTTTCAGAACTTAGCATGGGGAAATAAAGAACTACAGGTGTCTGAAGTGCCAACATTGCTAAGTTAATGCATGCTTTATTATAAATAAATTGCAGCGGGAGAAGCGTTAACACAATACGTGTTGAATGCTTATGGGCGAGGTGAGGGTTTAGTCTGAAACAGTCTTTTGATGCTCTGGCAGGGGCCTCGACTTTTAACTGATGCCCTGGCCAACGCTTAAAATGACTGTGTAGCAGTGTCCAAAACAAATCAATCCAATGGCAATCTTCTAAACTGTCTGACTGGCATAGTACCATCCGAGATTCTCTCAAACCAAAGATTTGCCTCAGCGCTGCAGGAAACATCTACTCTGTGAGCCCCTGGTAACCCCCACGATTATCTTTATGAGAAGCGGTTTTTATTTTCAATACAGGCTTTAATGAACTATACCTTGTTAAGTTCCAAAGGTCAAAATGGAGACATGTGCTGTCTGCTACTCAAGTGAAGAAAGGGAGCTGCTTTTAATGAAATCCCTGAAAATATTGACAACAGTAATGCAAATGGAGAGTGCTCTTGTGTAGATTGTCAGGGACTTTTTTTTCTCTGAAGTCCATAATTGTAGTTGCAATGTTCCTTTTAATTTTATTAATGCTTGTTAGGTGGCTTGGGGTGTGCTATTGTGCCGATCCTATCCAGTAAACAGGTGAGATGGGTTACCATTATGAGAAATAACACTGTTTGAGAACTAGCTTTGAATAATAATTTTCCCTTTGTACATGACCTGCTGAATTTCGGTACAGTGTTTTTGTAGCTAACTTATTTTGTCATGCACATAATGTATATTTGTTATGCACTACTTTTGTATATCTTGTTTTTCCAACAGTGAGCATTTTTAGGCACACTTTTCACTGACGGGATATCTCTTTATGCAATACCTCAATTTTTCATATTGCAAAGAGTAGCTTTTTGTACTTTTATTACTGAGAGATCTTCATATACTTCATTTTTTAATATAAATAATTTTAATAAATTTTATTTTCTTATATTCTGCTTTTTATACATTTCAGTGCTCTGCATACATTTTGAATTATGGATGTTGCGCACTGGCAATGCTGTTTTAGAATCTGCAGAGAAAAGAAAGCATGTTGCTTAAACATCTTAGCCCAGCACCATGTATTTGGTGTACGTATAATTTAAGAAATAGTATATGTAAAGTTGAGAATTAAAGAAGAAAAACAGCATGAAAGTGACAAATGACACTTTTGTCTTTAGGACCCTCAAAAATTAAATGCATAAACGTAGTGTAGGAATTTAAAAGTAAAGTAACATCAAAATTGTCTACCGCTTCTTACTAAGTTTTTAAAAATTATACACAAATGCAGATGTTTTTGGTGAATGTTTAGCCATTTTTAATATTAATAACAAATTGATGTTAGGTGTTTGAGGCAGAAATGTCTCTGATCTTTTAAATTATATTTAAAGAAATAAAAGCAAGCCTGCTTGGTGGCAGGCATGTAATGTTAGTATGCATGACTAATGTAAGAAATTGTTATTCTGCTAATATTCACTTGTGATTGTGTGACAAGCGTGTTTACAGATTATTTGGTTACACTTCAATTTACAGGGCATAAAAAATTACATATCTTACTCTGTACTTAGATAGTGATTACATGTCCTTCCGATTACATGGGATTTGTAGGTGGAGTTACCATGTCACTCCAAACATAATTAACATGCAGTTAGTTTACAGATTTTAGGGTATCACTTCAGTTTGCAAAGAGGTTGAGCATGTAGGTCTAGCACACTAGCATGACACTGGCCATGTATTTACAATGTAGTTACAGAGTAATTACATGGTTATTTTTGCAACGTAAAATAAAGTGTTACTGATTACTTTATATGTAAAGGATCCCCACTGCCCCATGCTTTTTTGGTATAGTATATACTTCTCCATACACAGACCTCTGCAGAATGCAAATTTAAAACTTGCAGTGAATGAATTTGCGTTTTATAAGGATGCTGTTGGAAAGACTTGATAATTCACCCCTTTTGTTTTTGAAGAGTTTAAACCTTCTGTTAAAAGGTGATTTAAAACTTGAATGTGATGAATTGTGGCAAGTTAACTTCAAGTTATGTGCAATACTTATTTCAGACTTCTGGAAGATCTTTGCAGTGTAATTCTTTGTTTTTAATTGCAGACGTTTAAAAATGTCATTTTCTACTGTTCTAGTAAATCCTCTTTCTTGCTGGTGTTTCTAAAGAAAAGAATCAGAAATCAATCTTTCTACTAATGTAAATTTGAGATTATTTTTAAAAAAAGGAATAAAAGAGGTTTGGTCATTTGCTTTATTTTATTATCTTATTTTAAAGCTACTGTGATTGATAGCATTGTAAGAATTGGGACAATATTGTATTCAACTGTTTTATTTTTTATATTTTTAAATTTTAAAGTATAATTAGTTTTTATAATTTTCATCAGATTTTTTGTTATATTTTTTGGACGTGAAACTTTTAGCAAGTGGGTGTCTAGTTTTTACTAATCCCTAATATGTTTTTCCCCCAATGTATTGCTCATATTATCAGAAGGAAAAGTTATTTAAGTATGTCAATTAATTGTACTACTTGGCTGAATTTCCATATAGTTTTTACTGTGTATGGGGAGGTTGTAGTATTTATTATAGCATTTTAAATAAGGGTAATTCATTTTTTATTAAAGTAATTTTCACATTTAAGTTCATATTTTTGTATGTTCTACTCTAAGTTATATAACACAAGTTACTTTTTTTAAAAGAGTTCATTTGTTGAAGTGCTAGTGGAAAATTAATGTTATTAAATAGTTTGCAAATGACTATTTATACCAGTATGCATATAATTTTTAAATATTTGTAATGTGAGATGTTGAATGAATAAAACTTTTAATTCAAATTTCTTAACTTCTTTCTTTTAAAACACTGTGAAAGTAACAGCTGCCTGTGGAGTGACTCCTTTACTGCTTTGCAGAGCCATAGGCCTGGATTGTGATTCTGATGGGAGCATATAGCACATCTGGCTATACAGCAGGTTACCTTCTTAGGGCCAAATCCTGCAGTCCTTGTTCAGGTCAAACTTCTGTGGATTTAAATACTGATTGATCCTGTGGCATGGTAGAAACTGCTGAGCGCCCCCAGTGAAATCAGCAGAAGAGGCTGCTCAACACTAAAGAATCAAGCTGATAAATAGGGGGCAGTGCTGGAGGAGTTAGCCATTTTGGATCAGGTGAACAGTGTGCTTTGAGAACACTCTGGAGAGTCGGATAACTGGTTACTTTTTGTGAATTTGGTGCTTGTGGAGGTCTGAGATCACTGGCTGGAATTTCATGCGACTCTGGAGTGACTCTTAAGCAGACTCAGCACTGTGGTGTCTATTTTTATTTGTACAGGCTTCAGCATGTCAGCAAAGCCAAAGACTAGTAGTCAAATGATCAGTCTCCTGCATTCATGTGCCGGGCTTCTGCTGAGGACTAACAGGAACAAAGACAAGCCCAGGGCAAAGCAGAAATAACGGCATGTTGGATGACTCAGAATTCAAACTAACTGGGCAGGCAACACATCTAATGAGAACTGCTTCTGAGTCACTGTGCAGACCATGTCAAAAAGGCTGACCAAATCTGGGCTAAAGCCAAGCATGGTGTGGACAGACGACGAAGACTCCTGCAGATTCAAATGCACACTGAAGCTCCTTGATGCACAAAGACTAAGACAAGTCTTGTAAGAGGCTTAGAATTGGAGTTAGTTTGACACTAAAATTTAGACATGTGGGGCTGTAAATTCTATTCTCTCATTCTCGAGGAGCCTCACACAACTGATTGTGTCACACTTCAGCATCCTGCGTCCCCCAAATATCTTATGTATTTTTATTGTGCGAAGAGGATACAGATTGTAGAGAATCTGAATTGGCTGGTAAGGAAGTTGGTGTCTGCCTTGTAAACCGTGTGTGTGTGTGTGTGTGTGTGTGTGTGTGTGTGAACATGCTGCTCAAGAAAATACATGGCTACGTCTGCATCTAACTGCTTAGTTTGGACTTAGTTTGAACTAACTAGCTCTGCTTAGTTCAAACTAAAAACTTTTTTTAGTTTGAACTAGGCAAAGAGCCTACTGTAGACAGGGATCAAATTAGTCTGGATTAAGCCTCCTGAATCCAGACTAATTTACTAGTGTAGACATAGCCCAAGACAGTAATGAATATTTTGCCAGCGAAAGAATCAAATTCATACCTATTTGTTTTCCCCACAATCCTACTCACTACCTGTAGGGAAGCTGCTCATCTGAGGGATTCATTTTCTATGCCATCATTTAGGTACTCAGGTTTCAAGTTAAAAAGATACGTCCTGCTAAGTGCCATGCCTCTTGTATAAAATAGTAGGCAATTTTAATTTCCATTGGCAGCTGAGGCCGCTTAACATACTGCAGGGTTGAGCTTTACTTGCTTTGGCTACAGGAGTTGTGTATGTAGGGAAAAGTCAGTGCCTTCAAATCAATGTCCTGTTTGACCAAAATTTTCCTTCGCAGTCTTAATATGGAGAGTCCCTCAACTCACTCCCATCCCCTCAAAAGATATTTTAAAGACAGCTGTCAACAGGCCAATTGGATCATAAGCAAAAAGTTATTTACTAGAATGGAATCTGACTAAACAGAGGGTGGAAGGGTTATTTTTGTTTGATAAAATGTAATGTCTTCCATGTGATCACCTCAAATTACTTTACAAACAATGAATTAAAGCTCATGTCATTCAGGGGCGGTACATAAGCACTATTACTAGCTGTTATAAGGAAAGTGACATAGTGTGTTGAAGTGACTGCCGAAAGATTAGACATGTTGCAAAATGAAAGCTGTTGCTTTTGCTAGTGTCCCTCTCTTACCAAGGCAGCTTTCTAAGGAGGAAGTTGTACCAAGTTCCTCTTTATACAGATTCTGTCCTGAAACTATTAAAGTGAAATACGAGAGACAGGCATTAGAAGGTGGAGATGCACTGATGATAGGTAAAACTTCAACACCTGAGCACATGGGGTTTTGGTAAGTATGCTCTTTCTGCACAAACTGTTCCTTGACCATGCAACAGTAAATCACATTTTTGTGTGGGGTGCCACTTTCACTGACTGAGTTCATGTTTTTTCCACATTAGTTGAGATCTCTGTTGGAGGGGATGACAAACCTGTGTTGTAGATTTTCATCAAAAAATCGTATACTGCAGAGGCTTTTGCCGCCAGACTGAGTTTCTTCTGCACACTCTAGCAAATGTCTGTCATGATTCTTCAGCTGCAATTTAGTCAGTGCTATCAAAGCCAGCTCAGCCCACAGTCCAGAACGTTCTCTGCATTCCTCCTGGAAATCAAAGACAAATAGCCTCAGAATGAACAGATGAGGGGAAAACACTGACAGCTCTTCCTGTCTGTAAAGTAAGCTTATTCAATGTGTCAGTATTTCAAAAAAAAAAAAAAAAAAAAAAAAAAAAAAATCCAAAACCCAGCCTCCAGGGTGAGACTATACGTGCAGCTGACTTTAACTGTAGAAATTTAATGTAAAAAAAAAAAAAGGCTAAATTGGTTATTTAAATGAATTGCATCTTAAATCCTCATTTGGACATGGTGGTGGAGGAAACTAAACACTCTAATGCTGCCAAATATCACCTGTCTCCAAGGCAAATGACAGCTTATGTACCTACATTGGCTTGGAAAAGGAAGTCTCTGGATTCTAAAAATTTCACTTTTAAAAATGCATCACTGAGTAGCTGGAGAGACCCCTCTACACCCTTTAAATATGCAACTGGTGACAATTTTGTGTTCCTGTTGACTTTGTGGTAAAATTCTATTAGAAACCATCCAGGCTTAAATCCGTGCTGCTGGGTCAACTGGTAAAAACTCTTGAGAGGGCAGACTTCCAGTAGGCCTCTTTAGCTGTGTCTGCAAAGCATGCAAATAGATTTAGTTTCTTCCTGACAAAACACAAGATGGGCTTTATGTCACAAAAGATGCTGGCTTGATAAACCCTTTAAGATTGAAGTCCTTGGACCACAGAGCAGATTGTAACACAGCTCGTTGGTACAGGATGAGTCAGCCTGCCCTGGAGGGAAGAGTATTCCAGGCTTTCTTGCTATTTAATACTTGAACTTTTTGTTAGAACTGCTAAGAAGGGACCCATTGTAGGGGTGGCTTTGTGAAGTGTTTACCTCTCCATTTGGAAATAGAGTAACACTATTAAGTTGCTTCAGATGGCCCATTAAAAAGTTATCAGGGTAACCATTTTTGGCACTGCCTATCTACTCTATTTGAACAGGCCTCCAAGAGCTGAAAGACTCTTAAGTTTCATTACGAGTTCCTAAGCCACCCAGTCCAAATTCTCTATGACTTGCTAGGCAATTTCTAATGCACTGTCAGTACTTTATGAACCTGACTTTTCCCCTTGGTATGAATTTTGTTGCTGCAGTCTTCCCTTATTAGACTTTTCTATAAATCAAAAATGATCACTTGGCATTTTTATTTATAACATTAACACAGTGGAATGGGTCACACGGTGTTATGACTAGAGAATGATGACATTGTGTAGATGGCAGCATGGTAACTGTCTGCATATACAGAGCTGTGGCTGTAGTTTTGTAATCTCCTTGGAGGATATCAGTTCATCTAGTGTAATGCATTTAACACTTGCCCCATTCCCAAACAATTTTCAAAAGTTCATGTAATTCAAATCGTCATCCCAATCAGCAGCTGACACACAAAAATTTATTTATTTTGTGGTCTGTATACACACACACTGCTATGCAGGTGGAATAACTAAGGTCCTGAGTTAAAAGCATCCTTATTTGTACTTAAGTGCTGTCCTATAGATGGACAGGTACATATACTTTTAAATGCTTTTGGACTGATACCTAAAAAGTCCTTTTATTGAATTTGTATTTGAAACTCAAATTTTAGTTTTGCAGTGCTCACTGTATGTGTGGCACTTCCAGGTGTGAGCACATTAGAAGATGCTTAGACTAGCCCCCAGCTCTCCTTCAGCCAGGCCAGCTGTTCACAGGCAGATACTGCTCTGTACACATTGCCAGAATCAACTTAGTTCTCCACTTGATAGCAAGAAAATTTGCTGACTAAGGATTTGGAACAGTACTGCGAAGACTAGATTCATGATTAAACCAGGTGGACGAGATACTGAGGAACAAGTGCACTCAAGGATTTTATTGCTGTAATCAAAAGGAATCATCTCGCATGGTTAGTCAAATTGTACTGACAGCAGAGGTTGCTATACTACATTAGCCAGAAGCTGCACTTTGGGCTGTGATCATGTTAGATATAAACCAAGCCAAGACAGACTTTCAGTACTTTAATAGAAAGCCCTGGAAAACCTAGTCCGTTGCCACACGTAGTGGTAGCGATTTAGTTCTGAATCCGTATTGAATCACTGCCCCCAACTTAATTTAAGAACAGAGTGGTATGGCTCAGGTAAAGTTTAACTTTACCACTACTTGTGAGGTCACTAAAGATATCATCACATATTTTCCGAGACAAACGGTAGTAAAATTTAGCACTTCTGTCCTCGCAGCTGTAAATGGGGAAAAGCATCATCCTCCTCACCTTGGAAATGACGAAACTGAAGCATAGAAAGGTTAAATATCAGTAGTTTGTCCAAGGTGTCACAAAGTATGACAAACCTGGGAACAGAATTGTAGTCCTGACTCTAGTCTTGTGCTCTAAAAATGCAATTGCAACCACCTTCCTTGAACTGTTAACCCTAGCATCCTAGGTCAGTGTTTCTCAGCAACTGGTCTTTGATCTCCCTGACACAGTTTAGAAAGGCAGCAACCCATCCCTGGCATCAAAAAGCTTGACAAACTGCCTAGGATGTATTCGTTTTGTCTATCTAAAATCCCGTGCAGTTTCACTTGACTCTGGAATTCTTCACTTACTGTCTTTCTTACAGGAAGGGTTTGTAGCATTCAGGTTTTATTTTTAATAATTTCAATTATGTTTATTGTAAAGTATCCAATTTTTACTGATATGGACAATTATTTAATGACAGATCCTGAGATTATAAAAGGTAAAACTTCATAATTTACAAAACATCAATATAACAAAGTAAATAAATAGCCTTATATCAAACTGTTTTCAAATAGTGTTTTTCTTTGCCTAGCTGCATGTTTAGATCAGGACTTGACAAAACTGGTTCCCAGCTGGGCACCAGCAGTTTTATTTTTGGTCAATAGAGAGCACTCCTCTGCTACATTTCTGCAGCTGAGCTTGGAGCCAGACTACAAACCTTGGTCACCATGGTGATCTGGCCACGCTTTGTCACACTCATTTAGATTACTGATAGATGTATTTTTGACAGTTTGTGTGTGCATAGTAAAATCAATATTTACCAGAAAAACTAAACTTTTCAAGCCTACTCACAGAGCTTCTAAACCATGGGTGTCAAACTCCTGGTGAGGTCAGTCCAGAGGCCCACTCATTCAATGCAGATTTGCAAAAAGCTCCCTCAGAAATTCAGACTTTCTATTACTAAACAAACTGTGTATTATTTGTTCAGTACTTTTCCATCATGTTCAGCATCACTTAGTGGTAAAATATACCCTTCAGGCCCACTGTTAGTTCTGCCCTTGGTTTCTCTATTTTCCTTCTTGGTTTTATTCCCATTGCTTTTCCTTTCCTGCAGTGACCCCCCAATTCCTGCTTCTTTGGATTCACTCGCACCCTCTACCCGGTTCCATGATTAGCACTGAACTAGGCAAAGCAGAGAATCAGTGTCTTCATAAGGGGTAAGGCTGGTCTAGAGAGACAGTTTGTAGCAGTGTAGCTATGTTAGTTAGGGGTGTAATTTTTTACCCCCAGTAGCATGGATACAGTTATTAGTATAAAGATGCCTCATACTGCAAGAGCTCATTCTCCTTCCCAGCTGGAAATGCTATACCAGTATAAAATGTAACTGTGTCTACACTAGGAGTTTGTACTGCTTTGTGGTTCAAGCAGTACAACTTTATGTATAAAAGGCCTAGTTAATAGCACAGATGAACCAGAAAGGAAGGTTTGCATCTCTCTCAGAACCACAGTTTGAAACTGATAGTACATTGTGGTTTACACTTGGCTCCAACATGGAAGGCTTTCTTTAGAACCAGTCATGCTAGAAACTTATGTTAAAAAAAGAAAAAAAGCTGAGATTCTTTAGAATCTGTACACCTTTACTGTTTGTATAACTGAAGTACCTCAGAAGCTCAGTTATGGACCAAGACCCCATTGTGCTAGGCTCCATATAAACATGCAGTCCCTACCCCCAAAGATCTTTAATCTTAGACCTGAGATAACAGCTGGATATAGAGAGGTTGGGGAGCATGGGGAAACATGACATTATTGATCAGCATGATAAACAATGGTCTCAGTACATAAGCTGCTAAAGTTTTTTTTTGCTAAGATGCAAACAAACCCATCAAGTGGGCTTGGTGGTTGAAATGTCTTTTCTGAACAATTGCTACACCTCACTAGTGGGAATGACATACAGATGGTTTGCAAAGTTCTCTGGGATCTTTTGGGATAAAATAATCTGCATAAAGGGCTGAGCTGGCAATCTTAACTGTAACAGAACCTTGTTAATTACACTCTTGACTAGGAGTCCCACTAGAAATCACAGACTTTCACAAATGAGCATGTCACTGAACAAAAATAAAGCATCACAGTGTATTATCTTCATTTACCAAACTTGGGGGGAGGGGGTTATTATTTATATTTTCTAGTTATCTTAGTAAATGACCTACTTTTTTTTTGTAAAAGGAACCAAGTCCTAATAAGATATTTTGTGACAGTGACTCTGCCATGAAATCCTTTGTGAGAGATAAGTAGGTAATACACTTGTATATGTGCAGATTGCTGAGGGTGCAATTAGTACAGGCCTGCAAATCTGTGGCGCTTTGCTTTATATCCACTGACCATGTTTGCAGAGCAGATGCAGATACAAATTAGCATGGTTTGACTGTAGTTATTTTGGAAAAGATCATACTGCCTTCCATATACAAACCCTGCCTAAGGAAATGTTAAGATTTTCTAGCTAAGCACAGTGATCAAAATTGCTTATTGAATGTTACACTGTGCCAGAATACAGCAAATCAAAGACAAAGTTAGTGCTTTGTCCAAATCCACTGAATTTGCAAAGAAACCTTACAGGAAAAAAAAGTACAAGCTTAAACAACAGTACGAATTTAAACACCTACCCGACAAACAATGAGATCTCCCTACTGGCTTTTTTGTTCTCTTTGTTCCTGGGGTTACTATAATTCTCAAATGTATCCACAACTGTGCCTATGTTCTTGATGAGTGATTTTTAAATTGTAATCACAGATAATGAATTGGTTGATTCACATACTGATTGACTAAAACTTTAAAGGCGTGAATATAAAGTAGACGTCATTTAGAATGAATGACCAAAGGTACTGCAAACTGCAGCAGGCTCCTGATCTAACATTAACAAGTATCAGACAGTTGCAGAGCCAATGTAATGCAGAGGCTGGTTCTAAGAAACCAAGTACAGGATGAACAGATGACTCATATATTTCACAAGAGAGAATTAAAAATGAAGGAAGATGAACCAACAATCAAGGAAAAATAATACATGAAGGGGTCTAAATATGCTGATACAGATCTCAATTTCTTATGCAAGATGGGCTGATAAAACTTTCATTTCTCCTATGGACATATCTATAGGACCAAGACCACAGATCAAGATCAAAAACAGTTCTCACTGTTCCCTCAATAGCATATATATAGGCATGGCTGCAAGCCTATGGGTTAGCCCCTAAGGCAGTGATTTTCAAACTTTTTTCACTGGGACCCAGTTGGAAAAAAAAAATCATTTACGCCCATGACTCAGCAATTACATCTTTCAGCAACGCACTCCAGTCTTTTGGTGGTGGCAGCAGGGACACTGTGACCCAGTGCTTAATGGTCTGTGACCCACTACTAGGTCCCAGCCCTAAGTCTGACACCCATTGCTCCATGGCAGCTGTGTCACTGATGCTTGGAAGCAGCACACAGCTCTGCTCTGATGCCTCTTCAGCTCAGCTGAAGGTGAAAGAGCTCAGTGGAGCAACTGTCTCACAGCAGGATGCAGCCAGCCCTCATGCTACATGGGCTATGTCTACATTAGCCTGAGTTAGTTCAGACTTGCAAGAAGTCCAAGGTTAGTCCAAACTAACCATGTGTTCTAGTTCAAACTAACATTTTAGTTCGAGCTAATGGCTTACTTTGTCTCTTGCCCATGCTTAGTTCGAACTAAAGTTCAAACTAAGTGTGGAAGTCCAAACTAACCTTAATACTTAGAAAGTTCTTAGTTCAAACTAGGCAAAGTCTAATGTAGCCAAGGGCTAAATTAGTCTGGACTAATTTGTCAATGTAGACATAGCCATGGAGTCCAGCATTGTTACAGTTTGCATGCATCTGCTAAAACAACTCCCCACACCACCAGGACTCCTGCAGAAGAAAGAGCCCATAGTCACAGCTGTGTGGATGGCCTTCCTCACAAACACTGTCAAATGATAAATGATTAAGTGCTAATTACTTCACTGAATATTTTTTTTTTTTTTTTTTGCTGAGCAACAATGAACACGATTGTAGGGAAACCAGTGATCAGAAACCACAGCAGTTTCCACTTCTGGAAAACACATACAACCCATAACATCAAAGGCCCTTGTGAAGAAGGAAATCTGAGTATGTAAAAATTCTAGAGATACTGGGAAGCATGCGCCCCTTTTGCAGCTGCAAAACTGTAAAGACTTTATAGGAGATCAGTTTGGCCTGAAACTACAGCAGCTGCAAAATGAGGTGCTAGATTGAGGTTTCTAGCAAAATCAACTTCAGTTCTGGCAATGTGCTGGTGGGAAGGATGGCCAGAACTTGTCACATGAAGGATGTGCATGTGAGTCAGTGAAGAGTGAAAAAATGGCATGAGGCACAGATAGATGCTGCCCATACCATCCATTTGGCAAGCCTCCTGTAACTGTCACCCACAGAAGTACTGAAGAGCCCATAGGAGAAATGCTGAGTGTTAATTGGCAGCATGAACTCACAGGCAGAAATAGACATCATTAGGTTTTCATAAAAAGTATAACACAGTTGTCATCAAATGGCTGCTACTAACATTTACTGGTTGGAAGAAATGCCTACATATGTGGTTAGGACCTAGGTATCTCAGACCTCCTTCCTCCTTGTACTCTCAGCTGAAAGTCTTAGATTTACACTGAGAGACTGCAGCACTCTTAATAGAGTAGCCCTCAAATCTGGAACTGGCTTGTCTCTTTTGGTTTGAAAGAACTTGAGTTTAATAACCTAGCAGGCATATTAGCAGCCCTACTTGTTTCTTTGTTTGACATGACTGGGCACGGAGGTATTTTATTTTCATTCACTGACAATGGTTGAGTGGACAGTTGTGCTGCACATACATGTGCTCATTTTTATTGCATATGTTATCACTGGAAAATAAATATTTCTGGCAAACTACAGGCTGTGCGTTCTTTTTAATCCAAACACACACAAACAAAATGCCCTTTCTCTATGTGTATAAAATAGCTGAAAATACTGGGTACTTTGGGGAAGGATTTATTGTTTTTAATTATTTCATCCTCTGGTTCCCATAGCAATGCTTTGTTAATTTAAATGGTCTCTTTTACAGAGGTAAGACTGCCATCTTGTGGAATATTATTTAACAATTCTTTCCTTTCACCTGTATGGTTTATTTTGACAGTCCAGGTGCTATTAAAATGGTTTTTTTAAAATTTAGCAGAACAAGCAAGGAGTGCCATGGCACTTTTAAAGACTAATATTTATTTATTGCATGAGTTTCCATTGAAGAAAATCCCACTTCATCAGATGCCTTGAAGCTGAGAGCACTTCTGCCCTGCTGATGCTATGGGGAGAGGGCAGAGCAGAGCAGGGCCCTGGAGCCAGTGGTCTGGCTCAGCACACCTGCCATGTCCTATCCCTGGGCCAGTTAGTCCACTCCCCAGGAAACTGGCCAAAGCAGGATTGCCCTCTGGCCCCCAGGTCCCCTCCCCCCCACAATGGGGGGGGGCAGGGACCCAGTCCCCATGGTGGAGGATGGGGCCCTAGCTGGGGGTGTGTGTACAGTAGGGTGGGTTCGATAATCTGGCCCTTGTCAATGGGAGTGTTCTCCGGAAACTCCCGTCTGTTCTGAAAGCCTGGTAAGTGACAGAACCCAAATCTGCACCGTAGAACATTTTCAAGTATAGCAGATTAAGAATCTAATGGGAATCTTCTCAGTCATCATGCAACCTTTTGATAATGGTTGCACTGGGAACAACATGACAATTTAAAACAGAAATTTTGGTAAACACTCATGTACATGAATTAAATTTGTATTTCTATCAGTAGTTAGGGCAAGCAAGATCTGAGTCTGCACTAATTAACAATCACAGCTGGCTACCATCAAGTTTACTGGATTATACTAATGAATTTGTACTTTGATATTGTCAATTTTAACATTCTATAAAGGAAAGCACTGCAATAAAGATGTCAGGTGATACTGCGTAAATCAAAAAAGATACATAAAATAAATTGTTACGTCTCCAGAAGGTGGTAACACTAAGAACCAACCTCAAGGTGGTGACAAACTTTGAAAAAAGGCTTGAGTAAAATAGATCAGAGTCAACCTTGCAGCCTCTGACTCTAGCCCAGAGGGCAATATGTTGACAAGTGAGTAAATTATGAGCAAGAGCAGCATTGTGGTGAAGGTGGGTGAGTGCATTTTGTGGTTGCACTGGCAAGTTTTAATGGCAGTTCTGCAATATTGCTTGCACTAAATCAGGGGTCTCAAACACACGGCCCCTAAAGCTATTTCCTGCAGCCCACAACAACACTATTGTTACAGGTATTTACAATATTGTTGTGTGAAAAGGCTTCAGTGGTGCAGCACTCATGCTAACGCATTAGTTTTCATGCAGCCCTTGTGGTGATTTGAGTTTGAGACCCTGACACTAAATCCTTCCCTCCCTCACTATGATTCAAGCATGGCCTGTTATTACACAGCAGCAACCAACCTCGCAGGTAAGAAAATGGCTAATGGTCCCGTGACTCAGCAAGCCATAGAACAGAGCTTGAAAAGTGAATCAGGTAGACAGTTGAACAGCTGATTGTCCAGTGTCCCCCCCCCCCAGCAGCACAATACAGACTCCAGCTCACCACCGTCATTGCCAGAGGACACAGCTGAGACCAGAAGGATCAGCCTGAAGGCAGCTACCCTGCTTCTCCCCAGCCAGGTGAATGGACTCATCCAAGGCTGGCTGCCCCAAGCTTCCAACACCCCCC
>ML682007.1:17417883-17517662 GCA_007922195.1 Podocnemis expansa | reverse complement strand
GACCCCAATCCCAGTGGGCTCTCCCAAACAGGTCACTCTCTCTCTCAAATAGTGCCCCCCCCATGAATTCTCCTAAGCAAGTCTCTCATTCCTATTGGCTGCTCCCCACACCCCAATCCCAGTGGGCTCTCCCAAGCAGATCATTCTCTCCAAATAGCAGGCTCCACCCCCCCATTCCCAATGGATTCTTCTAAACCAGTCACTCCCTCCTATTGGCTGCTCCTCCAACCCCAATGGGCTCTCCCAAACAGGTCTCACTCCCGCTCACAAACAGTGCCCCCCCATTTCCCAATGGATTTGCCTAACTCAGTCACTGCCTCCTATTGGCTGCTCCCCCAACCCCAATCCCAGTGGGCTCTCTCAAGCAGCACTCCCTCTCACAAACAGTACCCCCCACTTTCCCAATGGACTCACCTAAGCCAGTCAAGCCCTCCTACTGGCTGCGCCCCTGACCCCAATCCCAGTGGACTCTCCCACACACGTCACTCTCCCTCCCATCCTAACGGATTCTCCTAGACGAGACACTGCCTCCTACTGGCCACCCCCTGCCTGCGACGCCAATGGGCTCTCCCACACACGTCACTCTCATAACTATCGGTCCCCCCCCCCAATGGATTCTCCCAAGCAGCTCTCCCCTCAGCGACTCCCCCAGGCTCCCGCTCCCCCCAACGGTCGCTCCCACTCCCCTCTCCATTGGTTCGCCTTAGCGCTGTCCTTCCGCCCCGTGTGAGGAGAACAAACTCCCGCCGCCCCTCAGCGTCCTCCAGGCCTCCCCCGGGATGAAGCCCCGCTCCAGGCGGGAGCGCATGCGGATAGTTTACGTGACCAGCTTCGGCACTCACCGCTGCGGCTCCGTCCTCCAATATGGCGGCCGCCGCCAGGAGAAGGCCGCCACAACGGCCGCTTCCGGCGCCGTAGAGCGCGAGGGCTCCCCTACTTCCGGTCTGAAAGCGGCGGGCCAGGCCGGGGGAGGTGGCTGGTTGCCAGGTGACGGGGCTCCCGGGGGAGCTGGGTCACGCGCCCAGCGAGCGAGCCGGGGTGAGCCGGGCGCCCTGTCAGCCAATCAGGATACAGCGCGCGCTGCGCGAGGCACTGGTGCGGCGCGTGCTCTGCGCCTGTGTCATTGTCCCCGGGCCGGCGCGTGGCGCTGCCCTTCCCGCGCCGGCCTGCAGCGTCCGGGGAGTGTTGCGTTGCAGAAATGCGGCTGCCTCTGAGGGTTGCAAGCAAGGAGTCCTGGGCTCGGGCACTTCAAGACCAACAAATTTATTTATTGCATGAGCTTTTGTGGGAGAAAATCCCACTTCGGCTTGGAATGTTTCACAATATCCGTATAAATCTAAATAAATCATAATTATACACCAGTTTTCGATGGATGATGGAGCCGGGTCCATTATTTTGTAGTTTGGAAATAGAAACAGCAATACTATCGGGGGCGTCGCTGGCACTGGGCATGCCGGGGCATGTGCCCCAAACCCCAGAGCTGGTGCCCCGGATCTCCAGCCTGATTGGATCCGGGGGCTGGCTGCTGGCAGCTGCGGTGGCCCCGTCGCTGGCTGGGGATGTGGGGCCCGGCTGCCCGCGGCGGTGCCTGGGCCCATTCCCTGCGTCGTCGTCCCCCCCCCCCCCCGCCAGCAATGCCCCTGAATACTAACTACTGAGTTCCAAAGGGGCAGCTGTGTTAGTCTAGTAAAGCAAAAAAAAGCAAGGAGTCTTGCAGCACTTAGAGACTAATAGACTTATCGCATGAGCTTTCATGGGAGAATGTCCCACTTCGTCAGATGCTTTGAAGAGAGAAGACTTACAGAATTGGATGAAAATAAACGCAGAGGAGTGTAAGACATGGGATCAGGTCATACTGCAACACACATACATACAGCATACTGCTGTTGCAGTATGACCTGATCCCCAGTCTTACACTCCCTTGCATTTATTTTCATCCAATTCTGTAAGTTCTCCTTCAAAGTGTCTGACGAAATGGGACATTCTCCCACAAAAGCTCATGCGATAAATAAATCTGTTAGTCTTTAAGTGCCACAAGACTCCTTGCTGTTTTTTAGCAATTCTAGTTTATTAGCTAGGAATCTTGTTATTTCTGCCAAGTGCCGAAGGGGCAGCACTGTTAGTCTGGGTCAGTAAAACAAGCAAGGAGTCCTGTGGTACTTAAAGACTAACAAATATATTTAATTGCATGAGTTTTTGTGGGAGAAAAATCCCACTGCGTCAGATGCTTTGAAGATGGGAAACTTACAGAATGGGAGGAAAATAAATGCATGGAAGTGTAAGGCATAGGATAAGATCAGACAGTTATAGCAAATCAATGCAGTAGTTTAGAGTCAAACCCTGGGGAACAGCATGTAGAGAAAGGGGAGGTCAAGTCACTTGTTATAATGAGAAAAAAATCCAAAGTTCTGATTTAGCCCTGAAGAAATAGTATCAAATTTGCACATGAATTCTAATTTCTGCAGTTTCTCATTGAAGCCTTGAGTTGTTTTTCATTTGCCTGAGCACCACTATTAGCAAATCATCACTGTAGTGATCAGGAAGATGGAAGTGCTCTCATACTGGTTTTCGAATTGTGTGATTTCTGACAGGGAGTCCTGTGGCACTTAAAGACTAAAGACTAACAAATTTATTTATTGCAGGAGCTTTCACAGGAGAAAATCCCACTTCATTGGACACTTTGAAATGGGGATTTTCTCCCATGACAGTTCATGCAATAAATAAATTTGTTAGTCTTAAAGTGCCACACAACTCCTTGTTGTTTTTTTATTGGACTAGACTAACACGGCTATCCCTTTTGAAATTCTTTAGATCTTGGCAACATGCAAGGACACCTGTGATACTTTAACAAATTTATTTATTGTATGAGGTTTCTCCTCTTCCTCTGCTGTTCCCCAGTGTCTGAATCTTTACAGCTGTTTTGATTTGCTGTTATAGTGTGACCCGTTCCCGTGACTTACGCTCCTCTGCATTTATTTCCTTGCATTCTGTAAGTTCCTTTCATCGAAGCAGCTGACAAAGTGGGATTTTCTCCCACAAAAGTTCATACAATAAATAAATTTGTTAGTCTTTAAGTCATACAAGACTCCTTGATTATTATTTTGCTGTCTGCATCACCACATAAGAGCAGTTTGTAGAATTTGTGAGGGAACTCAAATTAGAGTAAGGACAAAGGTGAAATCTGAGCTGAATATACTTGTATTGGTCTGCCAAAATGTTTTCAGTACTATCAGCAAGGGAGATACCAGACTTCACCCTCCTCTCCTCAGCTCATGTTGTTAGTGGATGCTGTCAGGAAAAATGAGAACTAGAAGTCAGTGGTATGCCAGCTGAATGTTTACATTATTGGTGGTTTGAGAGTATTAATCTCTGTCTTAAGTGGTTTAAGATATCACATGCTAATAATTGTAATGTAAGCAAAAACAGGGCGGTAATCAGAATTATGTGATACAAGGGTCTGCTGTCTACCAGTGCCAGAAGTGCATACTGTTTAACTTGGAAGGATGGAGAACATCAGTTGTTTGATAGTCAGACTCTTTATTTTTAATTTTTCTTTTAGGTGGGCTTCAAAAGAATCAGGCTGATATCTTTGGATTCCCTGTCCCTGCAAAAGTTGTTAAAGTAATACGAAAGAAAAAGGAAAAGGTATAAAATGGGTCACTGAAATACACAGAAGCTTAAGTGTTTCAGACTTATAAAATCCTTGCACTGTAAAGGGGTATAAGAGTGTTTGAGAGAGATATATATGAGGATTAAAACAATGCTGTTATAAGAAGTTACATTTGTAGGAATGAAATATAGGTTTGTCTTCACCTCTTTAAGAGTTTGACCCTGCAAGATGCTGAGAATTTTCACTTAATTCAGCAAAGCATTTCAGCATGCGCTTAACTTGAAAACCAGGAGCTCCTTTGATTTAAAGCACATGTTGAAATGCTTTGCTGGATCAGGCCAGAATGCATCACACCTTGCTAGATCAAACCCATAAGCTCCAGGTTCTGCCCCACTTTTAAATAGTGTGGTTGCTTGTGGAACAGGTACGTTAGGGTAACATTTGGTTATTACTACTATATTAGTAGAAATACAAAATTCTGTGTCATGAATGTATTTCTGGTTCAAAATGTTTTAAATTAAAAAGACATATAAATAGTAATTCATGAGATTTACCATGTGTGATGTACAAGTAATCAGCTATAATAAAATACAGTAATGTCACAAATACATGAGACAAGGAGAAAACAACTCTGTTCAAAATAGCAGTTAACAACTTGCTACAGTGCATCTTATGGTTTATTAAGTAGTCTTCAAGAACAATGAGGAATGCATGTTACCTTTCAGCACTAAAGTTTGATGAGGAAGAAACTATCATTAGATTTAAACCAGTTTCACAGTGGATGGTCCTAATGTTACCACACCTTTAGCATGTTATTGCAGTTTAGATCCTGTAATCTCCTGTTTATGGTGCGTTAATGCATCTGAAGTTGATAATGCTTCATTTTTTATATTTGTTATGTCGTGTTGAAATGTGCCAGTTACAGAGGGAGCTTTGTGCCTTTTTCAACTGTCAATAGATAACATCAAAGTTATTAGTATTGACAGAATGACTTATTAGAAGAGGTCAGATCATTGCCTTGCTGCAATCCAAGCATTAGGTCTAGACTGTGCACAAGGGACTGGAAGGGAATGTGCTTGTCCCCTGAGGGGAAAGGATCATCATGCCTCTCTCATGTATTCCCCTTCTGACTGACTCTGAAGAAACTTTAATTGTTCTAGAGGGAGCCAAATCTAGTTCTCCTCTGGAAGGACAAGATCACAGGTGCTGTGTAATGAGAGATTAAGGGAAGAAAGAGTGAATGAAGAATATGGAGGAATAACTCAGCTTTGATTTCAGGCTTTCAAAATAAATGTAGTTTATGTTCATACATCTAGTCAATTACTAGAATTGCAAAGAAGAAGCTGAAGACTACCACTGAATATTCAGTCCTGGAAAATTCAGAATCCTGTTTAAGATGATATTTTTATAACAAATTTCACCACTGTTCATTGAGAATGTTCTTTATTTTTAGTCTGAAGTCTTTCATGGAGTGTTGAAAGTCATTTCAAAAATGCTTGAAGAAAATGAAAAATTTAGAGGCAGATTATTGACTTGCAGTCAGCTTAATGGTGAAGGTAGGTAATGAACCAATAACAGTTTATAACATTAGAGAATATATATATACACACTTTGATTTAAGAGCTCCAGGTTTGGGGGTCCATTAAGTTGTTACTTTTGGGTGATATGCTTTCACAACTCACAAATTATAATTTTATTGCATACTTAGGCCATTGTTACGTCTATTTGAACTGCTCTCTTAGAGTCTTAAAAAAAGTGTGTGTAATTGGAAGGGAGTGGTGGTAGTCGCTCTTTTTACCACACTACAGCATGAAAAGCATGAACATTAAAAGGTGTGACGGGGTGGGGAGCCTGTATGTTTTTCTGGCCCCATAAAATATGTCTTGAAACTATTGTTCTTGGACGCCTATGTGAGTTAAGGGAGATTAATTTTTTTTCACCTGCAATATAAAATTGCAAATAGTTTGACTTAATGTAACTCATGAAAAATTAGCTCTTGCAAATGTTAATTGTGACATAATTTAACATAAGTAACAAAATTCATCCTGACTGCAGCTATTTTGTTAATGGAAAATGACTCAGGATTTAAAGCTGACATACAAAATAGATGCAACTTCAATTAGAGTTGCTGTAGCTGTTTCTATAATTTAACATAATACAGTATATGCTTACAAATATAATTGGAATTTCTGGCTTGGCAATTTGATTAGTTTTAGGGAAGAGAATTCACTAATCCATTTATTGTTATCAGTTAAATTAAAAGTGGCATATTCGCTCTCCAGTGTGTCTGCTTAGCTCACATTAGCATTAATAGAAGTTTTTCTCCTGCTGTGAGGACAGGATATATACCAGACTAGTTGAAACATATTGTTAGTGGCTTCTGCTAGTAAGCCTTTATATATTTTTTCTGTAGGAATTTTGCACATATGTGGTTCCAATGAGCTTTTCATAAGGTTGTACCACATTCGCTGATGTGGTTGCTTATTGATATTAATGGAATGTACATTCTCGCTTGTGCCCACTTTCTCTCTTTGCAAAGACAAGTACATGGGCATTGAATATGGTGGCTCCACAAATTTCAGGTGCAGAATTCTGTTTTCCAGGCCTTTGAATTTCCTCCTGCGGGAGCAGGTTTGACTGGCAAATCTTTATTTGTGTTCCACTGCCATATCTCTGACCCTCGCCACAGTTGTTTTCTATAGATTTGCCACAGAAGCCAGTGCAAAGCTGTGTTATCAGCATATGAAAGGTGTGGACTCCATATATAACATTCCCCTATATAATTTTCCTTGCACACCTGAATCATTGCGGGTGTTTATTTGCACAGCCCTAGTTTAATGTGTTTAAAAAAAAAAGGAGGGGGGGTCTTACAAAACCAAGGAAAAGAAATGGAGCAGGTAGTAGAGATTTTGAAGGCAGTCATGTTAGTTCAGGGATTGACAACCTAAGAGAGAAAAAAAAATTTTTTTAAATTCCTTCAATAACCATATGTTTAGAGAACCACAAGGTGTGTAATGTCATGGTGGGGGGTTGGAGGAGCTGGGCCAGGGCGCCTGGCACAGAGTCTGCTGGCGAGGGAGGTGGGGAGCCTGGAACTAGGAGCGGGTCCCTACAGGGTCCCTTGGTGGCAGGGGAGGGAGCCTGGAGCCTGGTGTGGGCAGCCTGCAGGATCCCCGAGTGGTGGGGGCAGAGCCCAGAGCCGCAAGAAGGCAGCCGAAGAGCCACATGTGGCTGTGAAGCCACAGGTTGCAGACCATGGTGTTAGTTAAAGATCTAAGGCCGTTCTCTGAGGTTCTGATAACTAGAGAGCTCTGTTATTGTTTGGGAGACATTCTGTTCTTCCACCTTGGAGTCTTTTAAAATTATAGCTGCTAGTTTATTCTTCCATTTTTACGGGGTGCTATTGGCTCCCTTCTCAAGAGGCTTGTGTTTATTTTAGAAATGAACGGCCTTGGGGTTTTTACTTCTCCCTGTATTATCAGATGCATGTTTCTTTTATCATCTGTTAGGGGTTAGATACAGCATTTATCTTTAGATATAATTTGCATCCACTGAAACAAACTTTGTTATGCTCAATCGTACTGTTACTTTCATTAAGACCTATTTAGCTGAAACTCCTTAATTCTAATGGCTCCTTTTTAATTAGCAGATTTTTCATAATATTGCATGAAGGTGTTAGCTCTTCTATAGAGCTAAATTTTTCGTTAAACAAATAGCAAAAATACATTGAAATAAGAAATCTGAAACAGTTGTTTTGTTGTTTCAATTGTTTTGTCTTTTTAAAAATTAGATTAATATAACTAGTAAATTAATGTTGCATTTTATTATCTCTGTGGATAGTTTTATTAAAAGATGAGTCTTTTGCAGTTTTAATACTACATATTTCTACAGCAGGAAACTGGCAATAAAAATCAGATCAGTACAAATCAAAATGATATCATTGTGCCCATATATTATATTCTTCCACAGGCAGTAATGAGAACCAGAGCTCACAGAATGAGGCTTCCTGCATGGATGGAGTAAGTAGTCGGTTAAACACCAACTTAAATGGCAAAATAAGTTTAACAAAATCAAAAATATATGCATAAAATATTGTTAAAAGATATAAAGATATAACATTTTTATAAAATATTGTAGTCCTACCAAATACATAGCTTGAATATGGCTTTTAGGGGTTGCAGCCATGTTTGGGAACAAGAGAAGGCATATCAGTCATGAGCGGTAGTGTGTTATACCAGTAGTTCTCAGCCACTGTATTGGGACACATTACTGTGTTGCTACACAGTGGCAAGTGTGTCGTGGAGAGCTGGGGAGATGGCTGGATTTGGCCTGGGGCAGAGAGGTGGGGTGGGCTGGTGTGCCCTCTAGAGTCGTGATAGGTGGCCAAGTGTGTCTTGACCTGCAAAAGGTTGAGAACCACTGCATTATACCTTTGAAAGACAGTAAAGCAGCACTTGCTATACCTTTACTGGTTCAGTTTTGCCAGCATGTGTGGGTAGCAATGACGGGCCCATTCTTCTCAAACTGTTTCTGGGACTGTTAGCTCTGCCTGTGGTGCATGCACCCTCCCAGCTCTCATTTCTGTTTATAAATGCCCCTGTGCTGGAGCACGGGAAAGGTTTAGTTGTGCTCTTTTTCCTTCATTGCACCCACAAAGGGTTATCCATAATACATGTAATAAATATGGGTGGTTATACTTTAAAGATCTTCTGAAGCCCATATTTGTAAATTGGGAATTGAAGTGCAGAGACCAGAGTTGTAGATGGTTTGGAATTATTTTGTTTTACCTATATAGGCTCACTAGTATACTGGTACTACCAGATGGCTTTGCAAGGAGTTTTCTGATATATAAATACAGAAGTTAAACATTCTCAAATGCTATAGAGTCAGCATCATTATTCTGAGTCATTCCAGAGCGGCAGCCGTTTTAGTCTAGTTCAGGAAAACAAACATGGAGTCCTCTGACACTTTCAAAGACAAACAAATTTATTTATCACCTGAGCTTTCTTGAGCACAGTGCCACTTTGTGAGACGAATGAAATGGGAAATATAGAATGCTAGCTGGAAATAAATAGATACATACAGAAGGGTGTTGGTCATAAGGTTAGTTCAAACAGATCTAGACAGAGGGATAGAATGCTAGCCTATGGCTTTAAAGTAAATAAGCTGTTTGGATTCAAACTGTGGTAGCTGGTTTGCATATGAATTCTTATTCTGCAGTTTCTTGTTCCAGTCTGTGTTTTTAAGTTTTTGTTACAGGCATCTGAGGAAGTATGTTAGGCATATATATGCATGCAGAGAAGGGTGAGTCACATTATTATCTGAAGAGTTAACAAGGGCTCTCCTCTGGAACTGTTTGGATTGACTTTTGTTAACCTTCCAGATAATAACATGACTTGCCCGTCTGCATGTATATGTGTACTGTATATATGTACACCTGACATACTGCAGTTTTCATTTCATTCATCAGAGAAGTCGGCTGTGCTCATGAAAGCTTATGCCTTAAACAAATTTGTTCATCTTTAATTGCAACAGTCTCCTTGTTTGTTTTGCTGAACTAGACTAACATGGCTACCCCTCTGGAATTTAATGGGGCTAAGGAACTAAACCAATACTTATATGATGAGCCTGCTTTTTGAACTGCTGCATTTTTTCTTTTTGATTAAGTGTAAACTAAAGGAATCTGAAGAAAGCCTTCAACAGGTACTATGTATCTAACTGCTGCATGATTTTTTAATATTACAAGAAATTGCTTCAGTTCTGTCATCTTTTTTTTTCTCTTCAGGATGAATTAATTTTTGGATGGGTGTAGCAAGAAAGTAAATGAAGATTCGATTTCAAGAGTTGTACTGAATTAGTGTTCATTTTAAATCTGATCCAACACCCATTTGACATTAATGAAAAGACTAAATGATTTCAATGAGTTTTGGATCAGAGGCTATATAGTTTGTCTAGCTGTTTAGTTTGAGAACTACATTTTAATATGGATTCAATTAAACTTCTCAGAGTATTACTCTGTTGAAATCCTTATTAACCATAATATATTACTTATTGTTAATTTTAGAAGTCTTTTTAATGAACATTAGATTGTGATGGTTTGTGTTCAACAGAATAAAAACATTTTGTTAATTATATTTTGAATATATATTGTATAATCAGCAGCTTGTCAGAATAATTAACAAACATGAGTTTAGTAAAATAAAATTTCATACAAGATCTCTGTCTAAAATGAATGAACTGCTTTCATTCTATTGATTTTAATATTTATTATATTACAGTCACCCTTCCATTCGTTCATCCACTTATTCATAAATCTTAGCATTTATTTCAAATAAGAATCCAGGTAAATTCTCTGTTTTATTGCTCATCATCAAGCACATAGTGATAGATTTTGATTATGAAACTATTGTTTATCTGACTGCTCTTAATAGTAACATGAGGTGATTTTCTTATGTTAGAACCTTAAACTTGGAATTTTGATTGACTGTTGAAGTCTGTTTAACTGGGGAATTGTGTACATGGAACAAGGAGTCCACAAAAATAGTTTTTCTGTGTGTGCATTTCCTCTCTAAAGACAAAACATTTACCTCTAATTTGCAAATCATTCTTGTTCTCATGATAGTAGTTTTTCCCTTCACAAGTCTCAGAATTTGCAGACATAATGACTAGGATTTCAGCAGCAGTGAGGTTTAATATCATGCTAGTGATGATATTAACCAGTGTGCCATCAAGCAGCAAAACACTTGGGAAGGTTCAAGCTCAGTTTTCCCAATGAAAAACTACAAGTAAATAACTAGACAGTCTTTTTGCTGGAGTATCTGGCTTTAAAGTTCTCATTATGAACAGTGGTTTGTTGTAGATTAATGTTGTTCTCATTTTGTAGAGTAAGGTTTCATTGTTGCTCAGAACAGTAGATATTTCAGCTTGCGGAAGGAAAAATCTTCAGATAAGCATATGATAATTTTTTCAGGAAAAGTAGAAGTTTGTTAGTCCCCTGATAATTGCTTAATAGGCAGAGATGTTGTAGCTGTGTTGATCCCAAGACATTAGACAAGGTTGGTGAAGTAATTCCTTTTATTCAACCAATTTCTGTTGATGAGAGAGGGAAGCTTTTGAGAAAAGGTATTACATTACCCACCTTTCTCTCTATTCACTTAATAGAAATTATTCTTTTTTTTTTTTTTTTTTACAAGTTGGTGATTCTATTTTTGCTGTCTGTTAATACGAAAAGCTTTTATGAAGTTTCTTTAAATTGTCAAAATCCAAGATTTTGAATTCTAGAGTTAATGTTCTTGGTCTGTTTCTGAGTAAACAACAACCACAGTAATATCCTTAGTGACACAGACTGAATGAACCATGGTGACTAAACCACTCTTTCACCTTTATGATTAGTCTTTCTTGGGGACAAAAGAAACACATTATCCTGGTAATGTGAAGGAAGTATAGCCACTCTATTCATGTTCTTTAGGTAATAAATATATGCAGCACTCTCCAGAGCTGTGCTAAATTGACTTTAAAAAGAAGAAATTGCACTACATATCAGTGGGATTGATTCTTCACTGCTTTGTGTGGTCATTTATACCTGCCAAAAGTGGGTGTAAATAGCTGCCATTGTTGTTTGGTAATATGTTATCCCCATATTACACTCACTGTGCACACGTCTAAATAACTGTGTAAGGTTTATGGTTGGGGAGAATCAAGCCCAGTGAGACTGACTGAGTCTTTTGCTGGCATGTGTGCCAGGGGCAGAGGAAAGGCATTTTGAATCTGCCTTATTCAGGGGCTCTTGGGATGGGCTAGTTTAGCACCCAGTGTTGTGTCCTAGTTTTAGTGGCTTCTGTGGAGCTTTGCAGGGACACTAAATAGCCTGAGTTCAGGTTGGCCATGATCCCTTCCATCTCTGATCCACCTCCCTCCCTTCTCTGGCATGCTGGTATCATGGCTCCGTTTCATTCCCAGATCACTCCTGAATGCCCCCTATACCAGGGTGGTCGCTGAGATGTAGAGGACTATTAGAACTGAGCGTGTTCTCTGTGGAACTTTATGCTTGTTCTACTGCCCCTTTATGTCAGCCTGGCCAGTAGAAAGGGATTGCAAGGCAATGCTGACTAGGGCCCAGTATCTGAATAGTAATGAAGTCTGGCTTCTACAAGTAGTGGTCTGATTTCAGATATGCTTGTGTAAGCCAGAGTAACTCTGCTGAAGTCAATGGAGTTAAACTTCTGAAAGACAAGTCTGAAAAAGAATCAGCTCTAATACATAGACCCTATCTGAGGTGCAGTCCACACTATGAATGTCAACTCAGGACACCTAAAGCACAGTGAGCAACACTCTGGTGATAGTATTTTGTGTTTTAATATGAAGTGCGAAAGGTAAACTATAGAGCAGAGAATGTTTATTGTGTCTAGTAATAGCATATCCATGTGAACCAGGCACATGATATCTTCAACAAGAAAAAAGAGTTGCTACATACAAGAAATGAATTATTTAAAATTGATTCATTGAAAGGAACCAGGAATATATGGTGAAACTTCAGGGTAGCAGATCATATGCATCAGAGTTCAGAAAACAAGTGACCGTCTGCTTGGATCCCTTAACAGGTACTCCAGAAAAGAGAAGCAAATGCCAAATCACTTTGTTGTTTCTGGATAGAAAAATATTCTTCAGTTTGCTTTTCAAACTAGAAAACAGTTATTTTGAGTTTTTACTAAGAAATCTGTGTTGGTTTGTGCTCTGTACAAGGCAGACGTATGGTATTTTGGGTAATGATTCATATTTGTGCCCTGAGAAGCCTAATACTTTGTAAAAGTTAGCAATTTATCTTAAGGTGATACAATTCAGGGGTTGGTTTGAGCACCTACCACTTTGCTTTTTATTTTCACTAGTGCATATGATTACAATGGATCAGCCTTTTGCATTTCTGAGTGAAGTTAATGGTACTGGTCTGTTCTGACTGTCATGGTCACTCACCAGGATTTCCCTGCACCCACATACAGGATCCTACATCCTGAAACCCAGTCCAAATAGTAACTCTTAGCCATAATGAAGTTAAGTAAAAATTAACATTGTTAGCTATTTCACTGCTGATTATTTCAGTAGAAACATTATGGAAATTTGAGTAGACTTTAGGATGGTGAGCAGAGCTTGTGATGTTAGACAGAACTTGAGTAGAATAGCACAGTGATCTGCTACTTGGCAAGTTAAAATACAGTGAAACATGCATGCTTTAATAGGCAACCTTCCTGTTTTAAGTATATCCTCAATGCTTTCAGTATTTATGGTCTCTCTAGTTGAAGAATGACCTTTGGCAGGTGATTTGAGTTTTGTGACTTCTTTGGGAGGGGTTTCAAGACTGATTTTAGTCATGTATGTAAATATTTTGTGTATGGATGCAATGGGTTTTGTAAGTAAAAGAAAACAAGATCCAACTGTTTATAGTTCTTATTAATACATTTGCTGTGACATGAGCAAAGTTTGTGTTTTGGCTAGTAGTTTAATTATATAAGCATTTATGTAACATTATGATCGGACACCAGTTGCACAGTAAACAAAACAACAGTGTCTTGGTTTGTTGAGCAGAATAGATTTTGCACCAAACATAGTAGCAAAATGAAACTGTTTTTAAATGGAAGCTCGCATTCTGGGGAAAAGAGAAAAAGGACTGAAAGAACATTAACTCCAGGAAGATTTTCTATAAATATTCATAAGCAGTCATTAATTAGTTGGTGACAGTACCATCATGATTAGATCTGATGAAGACAATGCGTGTATGACAGTTACTCATTACACTGTGTAGCCTTGAAAAAGTAATACATATGTTTACATTTTCATTTAGCAGTAACAAAAGATAAGGAGACCTCTAAGGAAAAGGGAAGTTGTTATGCTTTAATCCCGAGTGACGCAAAGTGCCTCTGAAGAAATGTTGAGTGTTTCACCTTTCTCTGATTTCAGCACTTGTTATGATTGGAGTTTCTTGCGTCTTCCCCAGTGTATGTGGCATAGAAGTGAGATGGTCTGTGATTGTCGCTCCAAGTGTGTCTGAGTAAGACAAGTGGTTTTGCTCAATTGTGGGTGTTGTCAGGTGGATTATGAACATGTCTGATTTGTGCATGTCATTGGTCATCGTGACAGAAATATGTAGTAGGAACGTGTGGCAATTACTGCATGTTTGGCGTTCTTGTACTAACAAATATGGAGAAAGATTACAAGAGCAGAACTGTGCTCAAAGGTTCATCAAAGCACTGAGAAATGCTGCTTCTCCAGAATATTGTCATCTATGTTTTAAGTTAATAGTAAATGAACATTTAAGAATTGCTTTTATGTTCCATGTTGTGTTTTTCCTTGTCCCTGTGTGTGAGACAAGGAGTTGACATTCTTCCTGTAATATTGCATGCTGCATGAAATGCTCCGTTGTTGGAACCACCATTAGGTACGCCTTACTTAAAAACAAATATATTTACTTTTTCCATTACATTTAAATTAGAGGTGTCTCTTTCACTAGTTACAGGGAAAATTTTCCTGACTGGAAAACCAACTCGATGTGGAATAACCTCCCAAGGAAAATGATAGAAGCTGCGTCACTTGGGATGGTTACGCTAGACAGGACAAAACACTCAAAATATGCACTAGGGAACTTCAGCAAGGATTTTCCATTTATAAAGTGTGTTTGCTGAGATTTTAGCAGAAACTTTCAGCTGTTGTGGCATGGTGGAAAAGGTGTGCTGAACATTATACTTCTACATCTTGTTTGCATGTTGAATAGCCACTTATTGCAGATATAGGACTATACAGGGGCAAATCTGTTGACTTCACTCGAATTAGAGCAGAAAGAAGATCCTTTTGGCTTATTCTACCTCCAAAATTTCTGTACTTCTCACGTTGGTTCACTTGGCCTCTTGAATCACTTTCAAAATTATTCTGTGTGGAGGATCTAGAAGCAAAATAATAATTCAGCAGAATGGTCTCATTTTCCCCTGTGACCTGTCATGCCTGCCTTGTCTGAAGGTACTCTATATTTTCAAGATACTGCTTTGGCATGCAGAATAGTGATTCTTCAGAAAGAGCTACAGTGATTGTGTGTCACCCCCTTACCCCCCAGTTATTCCCATTGCCTATTCACACACCTCCAAAACTGTACAGTGGTCTCTTCTGCTCTCAGATTTCCAACACAGATTTGATGGAAATAATGTTGCTACATAAAGTATTGTGTACAACTGTGAAGAAAATGCATTTGTGGATGAAATATATTTAATGAAAGAGAAAATGTGCTTAAATATTAATATTTTGTACACCACAAGGGAAGATGGAAAGAGTAATTTAATGTGAAGACAGTTGAGAATAGAGTGATTTATATCTTGGAACTCTTAAACTGGGTTGAAGTTGGGCTATTTTGTAGCTATCACAAACTTGTTGACAAGTAGCAGAAGTTAAAAATGTAGTGAAATGCTACATCTGAGAGCCAGTTACAAATCTTAGGTCTCTTAAAGAGAATCATCTTTAGAGTTAACTGGTAATGAAAGTAGTAATTCTTCTGATTTATTTAGCTGGATATAGAAAATTTTAGATTCTGGGACTCTTATTAAAGGAATGAAAAGAGGCATTTTCTGATAACAGAAGAAATGTCTGCTATACCCATGGAATTTCCTGTTGTTCGTGTTGCTGCTTTCTCTTATTGCCAGTCATTGATCTGCTTCGTGTGGGTGGAAATGTTTGGACCATTCACCGTGTAGTAAAATCTGTACGTGACTCTTTGATTTGTGTTTTTTCAGTTTACTTTTGCTTACATTGTCTTTAATAATGTTTCTCTCTTTGGATCTTGCTGACAGCTTTAAAATGTCCATTAAGCACCCTGTTTTATAAGCTTATTACTGCTCCTTCATATCTGTTTGTTAAGATTGTAGCTGGTGATTTTCAAAGAAACAATTTCAAACAAAAATGAGGCTTTTAAACTTTCTAAAACAGCTGCAGGGATTTCTTCTGTCTCATGGGGGGGGGGGGAGATTCTGCTATTTCCCTTTGTCAGGTTGCAACATTTTTCAGATGATGGAATTGAGGAATTTCATTAGATGTGCTCCCTATTTATATTTACAACTTTATTTTTAGTGTCAAAGAAGTTTTTACACCTGTCAATCCTGGGGAGCTGTGGCAGAATGGGTGGGTTGTATTCTGTCTCATGTATTCATATGACAAGATATAACTGCAAGGAATTTAATAATCAATCATACTGGCAAATGCAGAAAAAGGAGCGGACTACAAAGTGATGCCCTTTATCTGTGTTGGCCTTGAAGGGGCAATGGGAATAATGATGAGGAAAAATATTTTAATCCTAAACTAAGTCTGACTAGAGAAAGGAAGTCAAATCTGCTGAGTAAGCAGGACCCATTTTTGCGTCTGCATTCTTTGTAGCACAAGCACAGTTTGAAAGGCATAGATTTGTACCGGTGTCACTAACAACATCATTTGAAGGGAATGAAGCTGCTCAGGTGCCACTGACTTCACAGGCAGCTGTGACTTCTCAGTGCTTCTGCCTAGAGTCACAAGTCAGGCACCTAGAACTGCTGTGCTGAGACACAAGATGGGAAGCCTGTCTGTGTTAGAATAGGCTACTCATCCCAGTCTAAACAAGCACGGAGTCCTGTGTCACTTTTCAAAACTAACAAATTTATTTATCACATGAGTTTTAGTAGGAGAAAAATCCCACTTTGTCAAACGCTTTGAAGTTGGGGAGACTACAAAGCATCTGATGAAAAGTGGGATTTTCTCCCACGAAAGCTCATGTGATAAATAAATTTGTTAGTCTTTAAAAGTGCCACAAGACTCCTTGTTTTGTTGAACTAGACTAACACGAACCTTTGGAACCTGTCATCCAGTCTGAGTCTCCTGGCTCAGCAAGGCCTAGTCTCTCCTCTGCATTCTCTGCCTCAATCTCCATTTCCCCACAGTTTTACAGTCCCAGTTTTCTTGCCTAGCTAGTCCCAATCATCCCTTCCCAGCTCCTCATTCAATTTGGCTCTCTCCCCCGCAGCCTTCAGCTCCATCCCTCCTGGCCACTGCTTTCTGAGCCCCACTGTCTCTCTGTCCCAATCTCTTCTAGGCTCATCAGTCATTTTCAGGATTGGTGCTTCTTCTCCCCCACGCCTCTGGCTCCATATTCCAGTCTCTTAGGTCAATCAGTCTCAGCTCTTGCCCTGCATGCTGGCTCTCCAGCAGGTCCCCATTCAGCTCCTTCCTCCCCCCCACCCCCCCGTTCTCTGTCTCACTCCCCTTGTCCAGCCAGTTCCAATTCCTCAAAACTCTTCATATGATCTCAGGCTTCCCCAACTACTGTCTCTTTCCTTCACTGGCTCCCAGTCCTTGCCCAGGCACTCCCAGTTTTCTTCTCCGCCATAAGCCTTACAGTTTGCCTGTTCCAGTTTACCCCCTTCTGTCACCCCAACAGTTCTGGCTCTTGTCTTCCCTGTATTCAGATTAGGATGCCTTGTGCCCAGCTGGGTAGGGAGGTCATTGAGAGCACAGCTGAGACAAGTGACCTGCTCACTTGAGGTGTCTGGACACAACAAGCATCGCAGCACCCTGGAGCTACAGTTGCAAGGAAAGTCCTGCTCTGCCCTGGGCTGGAGCATTTCCAATGTGACTGGACTCCTCTAGGAATTTAGCTGCTAAAATCTACATACTTCCAGGACATGTGTGAACTATCATTTTTCAAACGCTTATTTTGGCCATATTTGGGGGAATTTTTCACAGGAACAGCAAAAGGTATGAAGAACCTGTCAAGTGTCAAGTTCCTACTCCAAAGCATAGATACATGACAACAGTTTGAAGTAAAGGATGTGAGAAATTTTCATCAATGGCAAAATAATTTATTTTACCTAGCATGTTTCTCAGAAATGGTTTTGAGTGAAATAAAATAGCATACATAAAAAAATTCAGCCTGAGTCAGAAACCCTGCTTTTATAATTTCAGGGAAAAAAAACAGTTAAAGTTTGGTAAAGTTGTAAGAAATTTAAAACAAGATCTTATAAGGAGAAGTGTTTGGCATTTTAATAATAGATGGTGCTAACAGCTCTGTCTGTAATAATCCACACCTCCTCCCTCCCTTCTTGCACTCAGCAGCCATACTTAGCAGTTGGAAAGAACTCACAGAAATGTAATGAAAGACTTCTTCTTTTTTTTTTTTTTTTTGTCTTGGCTGTTGCAAGGTATCATTTAACAGCATTGTTGCAACTGGGCTCCAAAAAGGCCTTTTCTTCACAAACAGTTAAGACCTTCTGGAAGTAAATTTAGTACTTGTAAAAAATGGGAGATTGAAAGCCCTGGAGACCAAGCTCTATATTTGTAATCACATCAGCTAGGAAGGTACAGTAATAGGATTAGGAACAGCAGTAAAATACAGCTGTGCCCCTGTAGAACAACTAGTGAGGGCCCTGTGCCTAAAAAAGTCCTCCACCAGTGGCAAAAGCTGTCATCAGGAGAAGGGCCTGTGTTGTTTTTCTACTCCTGAGCAAAGAGTTTCAAGACTGTCCTACAAAGGCTGCCTCTCATGATCTAATTATTGTGGAAATGGGCATATTTGAAATGTAAATCCTGTATATAGATTAAATAGAGGTGTATGGTGGCTGAGCTCAATCAGTCCCCTTGGCCATTGTACTTGTTAGTACCAAATACGGTGGTGCAATATACAATGCACCAAATGGCGCAATATAGAATGTACCAAATAGTGCCAAACGTGGTGGTGCAGCATAGAAACTTGTCCTCTGGAAGCTGAATGAGAGACCTCCATCACCTCCTTTGCACATAAAAGCTCATGCAATAGCTAAATGCGCTAGTCTTTAAAAGTGCCCCAGGACTCCTTGTTTCCTCCAGGGTTGCTGGTATGTGGAACCTTCACTTGGTACCAGCCTTGACTGGCTCTGATCCAGGCCCCCGAGAAGAGATGCTTTGCATCCCCCTACGAACTCCATGAGGCAACCATCCCTCTTTGTCTGTCTTTAGCACAGTGGTTTTCAAATATAGGGTCGGGCCCCGGTACCAGGTCACAGCACCACCTGCTGCCATCACCAAAAGACTGGAATGCATTGATCAAAGATGTAATTGTTGGGTCGTGGTCATAAATGATTTTTTTCAACTAGGCCCTAAGAAAAAAAGTTTGAAAACCACTGCTCTAGGGCAGTGTTTCCCAACCAGTGTGCCGGTGCTGTGAGGCCTGAGCAGGTGTGCCATGACATCTTTTGAAAAACTACTCAAAGAGCTCTAGCTTGGCTCACTAGCTCATGAGCTAATTTGGAAACTATCTGGTGGGGGGCCTCAAATTAACTAAAAGTAGCAAGGTGTGCCACGGCAGAGAAAATTTTGGAAACCACTGCTCTAGGGGGCTAATCCCAATCCTGCAGCCCGTACTCCAGATTTACCAATTGGAGCCAGCAGACATTTCCCAGTTAAGTCTGGAGTTAGAGCTGCAGCATGTGAAAACTCCTTAGTGTTGGGGTGCCATAAATGAAACAATGGTTGCTGGCAGAGCCGTAACTAAAGAAAGCCGTGCCCGGGTGCGTTCGGATGGGAACACCCCCTGTGCAATAGCTACCTTGGGCGAGGGGCACAGCGTGCACCCTTTAATGGAGCCGCTCTGGGGCACCTGGAGCAAAGCCCTGCTCGCCCCAGCCTAGCTACGCCTCTGCTTGCTGGGCTTAGCCCCCATCCCCTGCAGCACCAGGTCACACTGGAGCATCCTGGCTCTGAAAACCCCTCATTTCCCCAGCAGGCTGCAGGTGGCGATGGTGGGTCGGTGCTTTGCAGGCTGCCCTGCTGCTCCCGAGGATGCTTTTTCTGCAGCAGACAAATTGTGGCCATGCACTGAAACAGCAGGTGGTGCCAGATTCCGCATGGAAGCCGCTACCCTGGTGCAGGCTGGAGCTGCTTTCGCTTCCCCCTGCTCCGCTTCGCTTTCAGTAGCATTTGGAGCCGGAGCCGGAGCCGGAGCGACGCGCTGTCCTTTCAGCACCACTTCCCCGCGCTCCCGAAAAGCCAGGATTGCTGCACCGCACGGCCGGATCCTCCCCCAGGACAGCCTGCTTTGCAGTAAGTATGGACAGATGTGTGGCCAGGGGTTGGGGGGCTCTTTTGGTTCTTCTTTGTGTTGTGCATCACCCTCCAGCTTCACTGCCAAGAGCAGACAATGGGAGCTGAGCCCCACTTGCATCCTGTCCCAGTCTGGGGGTGCCTGCCCCTCTCTGGCAGCAGAGCAAGTTTGGGGGGCTGTGGCTAAAATCAGACACAGACCTTCCTCAGGTTGCTATTTCTTTAAACAAAAAGAGCCCACAGGAGAGCAGTGACCAGCCTGTAATAACAGCCCCATCATCTGGCTACCCACAGGACAAGATGGTTTTCAGCAGTTTGCTTTTCTGTGCATTGCAGATCTGGTCTGATAGTGAAGATTTTTGGTAGGACACCAAAGGGTTAAAACAATAGCTGTGAAAGACAAAAATCCTGGACCAAGTTTATCCCTGGTGCAAGTCTATAGGCGTCTGGATTTACAGCAGGGGATGCACTTGGCCCCTTCACATGAGGGCTTTGTGTAATGTAGTCCTGATCTGCAACAATATTTGCTGTTAGTGGGAGTGGGAGAGGTTTTATTTAGACTCACTTTGGGCTTTTTGAGGATTTTTTATTTTATTTGTTTAATGGTGAAGTTGTTCCAGATTTGGTATGCTTTATCTCTAGCAATCCAGGAAAAAAGCCCAAATGAGCAATGACTGCTGTGCAGAATTCAAAGAGCAGTGTAAGGCAGAATCCTCTTTTTCCATCTCTCATCCTTTCCCCCCTTCCCATTGCCCCACCCTCCTACTACCCTTGTAACATCAGGCATCTTGATTTATTTTAGGTCTGGAAAGTGAGGTCCAAGAATGGTGAAGCTAGGGAGTAATTTGAGTGACAAGAACAACAAGCAGCCATCCACTGAAGATGGTTTTCAGACAGTTCCTTTGATCACACCCTTGGAAGTAAATCACCTGCAGTTCCCTGCTCCAGAAAAGGTAACACTCCTTGCTTTCCAACAAACAAAAAACCAAGAGAGAGCAACCAGGTGCCTGCTTTTCACAGCCCTATTATTACTGATCTCTCATAGGCGTTAACATGCAATCATTGTATTTTATCAGTGCAACACAATAAAAGGGTTTTCTTTGTTGGTATATATTTTTAACACAACAGACTGACACATGTAAATCAGAAAATGTTCCCCGATGATTGCAAGTTGGGAAATGGCTTAGTATATTTTTCTTAAACAAGTCATAAAAATTAAATATGAAAGATAAGAATGCATCTTAACAATAAAAGAGGATTTATGTGAGCCATTGAGTGTTGCACCTGCCTTGAGAGTGATATGATTCTTGTGTAATAAATAATGGATGAGGGGATTTTAACTATAATTACTCCAATCAAGGTTTGTTTTTTAAATGGTGACCTTTTGAGGGTCATTTAATATTAATTCAATTTGATTTAGCTGAACTGAACAACTGACTTCCCCTCTAAAAATGTGGTAATGGATCATTCTGTGTGTTCTTTTTTCCCATTGGCTTCTCTAAGAGAACAGCTTTTTCTCTTAGCCAATCAACATTCACAGAATTTAAGTGCAGCACTAAAATGTTGAGAAATGGGCATCACTGGTTGGATGGAGTTGATCAGTTGTTTTTTTTTAAGGTACTCTATTATGAAATCATTTTGTCTATTTATGTGCAGTGATGATACATGTCAATAATGTTATAGGGAGATAATATGTGATACCATTAGGACATCTTGCCATGAGAACAGATGTCCAAGATATCCCACTGTCATTGCTTCTTATGGGGATAAAAAGGCTTACTGCAATGTGGTACTTAGATACCATAGTGATAAATGCCATGTCGATACAAAAGTCAGACAGAAAGATTAGATCTCATGGGATAATGAGACATCAGTGAAATTAACATGGATAATGACTGAAAGACACTGGTAATAAAATATGTAAAAAGCACAGACACCGTGGTGCTGGGTGTAGGGAAAATACCTAAACTAACAGAAAATACATAACAGTGTGCGTGTGTTTATATGTGTGTGTGTGTGTGTGTGTATGGTTCTTTATATATAGAAAATATATAACAATATGTATCTAATATATACACATTATGTATTTGTGTGTTTATATATTTTATATTCATACACACATTTTGTTGTGTATTTTCTATAAATGAAGAATTGGAAATATATATATTCTTCATTTATAGAAATATATAACAAAAATGTGTGGGAATTTATATAAAATTTGGTTTAGATACGTACCTTGCAGAACTGAATTAATTGGCATGCCCTTGCAGAAACCAAAATGGTGCCAAACTAAGGGATAATGGGCCTGATTCACCTTCCCCTTACACCAGTGTGAATTAGAAATAATTTAAGTGAAATCAATAATGTTACACTAATCTGAACTGGTACAAATGAGAGGATGAACCGGGTCTTTACCTCGTTCTGGTAAGCAAGACTCAAAATTGATTTAAAAAACTGAATAAATTAACATGATTATCAAAAAATGTGTGAGAGGCTCTCAGGCAAATCAAGGATGCATAAGAACAACTCATTTTGATGCTACCATAAAGCAGCTGGAGAAGTTTAGGCACCAATTGCCATACTAGGATTTAAATCACTCAGGTAATATTTTTCACCTGTAAAAATTAAAACCAGCCAAACAAAAATCAAAATAAAGCATTAAAACTGATGGACTGATCATGAAAACTGTGATGATGATTACAATAACTTGTTAGTGAAAACCTTTTGTAATATATTGGTCTAAATGGATTTGTATTAATCTCCAGGTACATGTTGTTGCTACACTTGCTAGTTGTGCCATGAGTGCAGGGGATTGGACTCAATGACCTCTCATGGTCCTTTCCAGTTCCACAATACCTTTATCTTTATGGTCATAACCTGGCCTGAGGAATGGAGCACATATCAAAGGCCAAGGGCCCTGATTCAAAGCCCACTGAAATCTATGGTATTGATTTCTATGACCCTTGGGTCAGCTTTTAGGTGTCTTGGAGCAAGAGTTAGAAGCAGTAACAGAATATAGGCTATTTAAAAAAGGAGTGGATGCTAAAAATTACCACAATCCTTGCTACTTTATTATTTAGAGGTGAAATCTTGAAGGGTGAAAGTTGGGAAAAGAGCCTTTAGAAGGTCCTGTTTATCAGCTGAACCCAAAGGAAGGAAAGTGCGAGTTAAGTGGAAAGGATGAATTCCATCTTACTCAGTGTTTACTCAAGAGAAACTCTCACTGACCTCAATGAGATACTGAGCCTGAGGAAGGACTTGAGGAGGATCTCAGACCTTGGCTTGTATTTATGTTTGGATTTGTTTTGCAGTCAGGGAACAGGAGTTGGTTTTTTTTTTTAATTTTATTTTAAAGTGAATTTTACTTTCTATCTGTATCAGATACAGTCCTGTCAGCTGTGGATTATGACTTCTGAGAATGAGAGCACAATCCAGGCTTACTTCTGATGCCTCTTAAATGAGTGGTCAGACGGGTGAAAACTTGTGTGCTGTCAGGACTTGTGTGTCAACATAAGAAAAAGGCACTGCTTTCCTCCTCTTAAATGTAAATTGGCTGCTACTTATTTTTAATCACAGGGAGGCACTGTTCTAGACTCCTGCCTTCGTATGTTTGCCCATCAGTGCCATTTATCAAAGTTTAGCCATCATAACAAAGAAGGATGTGTTTTGATGTCTTTCCTTGAAGTGAAAAGTCCAAAACACTCCCTTTTATTAGTTAGCTCACATCCTAAAAGCTCTCCCTCATGAGCTTACTTCAGTTACTACAGTTTTTCTCATGTAGGCCACCACAAGCTCTAATATAAACCCAGGCGCTAAGGCTAAATCTGAACACAGGTCATTGTGCCCAGCCTGCAGGAACTTGTGGTTATTTTCAAAGCCAACAAGGGGATTTGTTCAGACCAAGACTAGATGTCTTTTTGGAAGACCTTAATACAGGAGTAACTGGATGAAATTCTATGGCCTGTGTGACACAGGAAGTCAGATTGAATGAGTTGATGTTCCTTTCTGGCCCTGAAATCTGTGACTCCATGAATTTCTTTCTTCCCAAATTCAGTGGGTATCAAGGTTTTGTGGAACTACAAAGGTCAACTTGGAAGAAACCTTTCTCCTTGGCTGGACCAGCACATTTTATTTCTGTCTTGCCAATCCTAAACCCTCTCAGAGTGAGAGACTTTCCATTATTAATAATCTTGGAAAGTAGTATTTTAAATTTTCATGATTTGCACTACCTGCACTGTAATATATAACATGTGCCTTGGCAGTGAAGTGGGAATTACATGAGGGCTGTGTGTCCTTTTCTAAATGAATAATTTAAAGTTTTCACAATGCCAGTTATGTTAAATATTATTATTCATTTCTTTGGGGAAAATGCAGTACTCAAGCACAAATATAAAGTGGCAATAAATGAAATTACATTTAACCAGGCAAAGAAAAGACTTGGAATTCATGTCAGTTCATTTCCTGAATCTCCTACTTCATCCTTTTAAAGGAAAATCTGATTTTTAAAAGCTACAGTAATTCCCTTATGTTACATTTCACATCTACTCTGTTCCTGCTTAAAGCAAATGGTTTTGAATATCATTTTCTTGATTGAAGTCTTTCTTTTTCTTTCATAACCTGAACATCTGCAATTCCCAATGTGTTCTCTGCTATTTATTTCCCCCAGGGGTATAGGTGGTAATTTTTAATGTGCATGCATAGCATCAGATCTATTGTTCTTCACCACAATGGACCAGTAATCTCCCAAAGCCAATACATTATTATGACGAAGTGCCTGATTCTGGGTTCATTGCAGACAACATCAGTTTTGCTATTGACTCCAGTGGGATGAGAATAATGCCCAACATAGCAGATGCATTTAGATATAGACCTCCATGAGTTGGTTAACAGAAGTCCTCACTGGCCAAAATTCTCCTTGTGTGCAAGGATGAATGTTACTGACAAGCAGTGGAGCAGTGTGTCATAGATGGCTCATGCCTATCTACAGTCTCACCACTTTTAAAGGCCCAGTATAAACCCCTTCTGAAGGGTTACTATTGATAGAGCTTACAGAAGAAGTTCTTTTAAGGAGGGAAATGAGAGGAGAGAGAAGATGATTGTATGCTTTCACAGTAAAAAGATAGGAGTAGGGAAAAGAGACACTTATGGAGGAGGTTTTGGCAGAAGTTGTAAAGAAGGAAGAGGAGGAGGAGAAGTGAAGGGCAGAGATGTCAGTGGGAAGGGTGTATTGCAGTGCAGGAGACATTGCAGTGCTTGCACAAGGTGTGCAAGGTGATCAGAAACCAAACAAAAAGAGCAGATTCTGAGGCAACCTAACAGAGGATTTCAGATTATTGAAGCAATTTAGATGTGACATTTTTCGTACCAGTCAGGATGTCAAAAATTAGGGGACATAATTCAGATATTAGGAAAAAGAGAAGTAAATAGGGAATTTAAGATGAATGAAATCATGCAAAATTTTTTATGGAATAATGGCCATTTGTCCCTGACATACATATAGGGCCTGGAAAATAAGTTAGGTTGAGATCTCAGAATTCACTAAACAAAGTTCCACTAGAAGAGCTGTATCTATTGCTTCTGGAATTATTTGGAGACTTGGCCTGCTGAAGCCACAAACTGCTTGACATTAGCAGAGAATACCCATGGATCTTGAGTGATCTTTGGAGAGCTGGGGCTTTGGCGTGGGGTCTCAGTACCCACTATGCTACTTCTAAGCCTCCCCCATGCAGAATAGCTTCATTAGGAATTGTGATCCCATGAGGTCCTCTAACTTGTATTGCCCCAGTGAGATTCTTTGTCCCCTTCTAGCAGTTGATCTTTATAAAAGGCAAATGCAGATGTTGTAACCGCCAGCTGGTGGACTTGATCTTTCAGCTCAAGAGGCAGAGGTTCATGTTTTTAGTGAAGAGGTTCCTGAGTTTAATCTCTGCTGGTGACCTGTGGTGGGCACTATGTCCTTGTCATAAAATCCTCCATTATTTCAGTGTGTGTAGGGCAATCTTACGCTGCAGTATCTCAGTCATATTAAGGGGGACCATGCTTTGGAGAGCCTCTGTCCAGCTGAGCTAATTTCCTAGGTCTACAGTCACATCCTCTCCTAGCCCCTTCTGCCAAGGGCTTCCATCTACTCAGATGGAGTGGGCCTTGGAGCTGTTGTTATCCCTGAATGTGCTGCTGTCCCAGCTCTGCTCTATTTAGCTTTCTGTAGTGGGGAAACCTGCAAAAACATGGGGCATTCTGAGTAGTGTTGGCAAGTGGGTAGAGCATGGGCCTGGGAGTCATGAACACTAGGATCTATTCCTGACTCAGCACCGACTGGTTGGTGTGACTCAGCAGACTGCTTCTTGGCTCTTTTTGTGATTCCTGATCTGTAAGGTAGGGGTAATGATACAGGTGCTGTGTTGTAAAGTGCTATGGATGAAGAACACCACAGGCCTATTAAGTGTTGTTATAAAATGCTGTATGAAGGTGACCTAATCAAGAGTCTTAGGCTTTGGTCCATCAAGGCACTTAAGCATATGCTTAACTTCAGACATTTGAGTAACCCTACTGACATTAATGGGATGACTTAGGTATGGTAAACACATGCTTAAGTACTTTGCTAGAATGGGGCCTTAATGAGTGCACAAGATAACTAGATTTGTATTTGGAGAAGGGGGTAGGGGTGTGGCAGATGGGATCCAAAGAAAGTATCATGCACCCCACTTGGGTTAGGCAGCTTCCTTCTCTTCCTAAAATGTCTTACAACCTATTTACAAACTTCATTTCGGAAGCTGCTTTCACAGGACAGTTCTGCTGTAGATCTTTATTTCTTTATACTTTATTTCCATCCTCTTATTGCCTTTGCCATAACGGCATCATCCCTCAACAGATAAAAGGTGGGACCTAGCTGGGAAACATAGTAAGGAGGTTATAAACAAATTAAGGCAGCACCCTACTTTTGCCTAAAGGTCCCCTGAGCTGACATTTGTTTAGGCTCCATCTATAGCACAGGGCTTTAGTGGGTCACAGAGCCCATAGATAAAGGGGGAGTCAGTAATAAAGCTATATGCTGCAAGATTTCAGTGGGACAATTGCAGTGTGTGAAGTTAAGCACATGCTTAAGTTTTTGCTGGTGTGAGGGTGGGGGTGGTGAATAAACACAAAGGCTGACACTTCTTCAGCAATCAGAAAAGCTAAACTGATCCCACTGGCCAATAGACTGAACATTATTTTTCAATATGTCATTGATGTGCATGTTGCTGTACAAACTGGATAAACACATCTGCTGGTCAAACAGCTTAAACCCAGATCCTCAGAGGAATTTAGGTACCTAACTCCCACTGATTTCCGCGAGAATGAAGGGGCTAAATACCGTTGAGAATCTGAGCTTTACTCTAAGATGGTAATATACAAGCACAGCTGCTTGTGATCATGCTGAATCCCACTAAAGTCCAGGCCAGAATGACAGGAGGAGACAAGGGGAAGAGGAGAGGATTTGTGGGTCACTTGGAAGATGAATGCATATTTGCAGGGCACAATGAAGATATTTATTTATTTAGCTAAATGAGATTTTGAGTGAATGATTGATTGTATTGTCAATGCATAAGAGGCTGTACTTTAGAAAGCTAAAATACTGGTAACCCAGTAGGTATTAACAGCATGGCACTGCTCTCTAATCTAGGGAAGTGCATCATAACAGACCATGTCCATTGTAACTTCACCAGAAAGGAGCATATAGGGAGCTTGGGAATTTCTTTTGCTTAATTTTGTATTGAGATTAAATACACAATAGAGCCCAATTCTTTATTCCTTTATTTTGGTGTCAGTTAGAAGTAAATGTTGGAATCAGTGGAATCACAGTGTTGTAAAATGAGTGAAAGGAGAATAAGGCCCTGTATATTTTTCTGTGTTTTATAATATATATCTGTAATGTTCCCAAAGGTGCTTTCCTTGGTGAGATATACAGTGCCTCATTTTTAATTTGAACAATGGGATTCTGGTCTTATGGTAGAACTTCTTCGAGGACATAAATTATCTCTGATCACTATTGATTATAGAGGTTCCACGGTGGTATTTGTTACTATACAGTCTAATAGATTCCTATAGCATCTACTGACATTCAGTAGTAAACGGGAAAATGGGGGAAGGGAGATGTTGAGGGATGGCTTTGGGGGGTGGGGGGAGGAAATTCTGAAAACCAAAACCAGAAAACCCTCAAGTTTTCAACAAGCAAGCAAACAAAAATTATTTCAGAAGGTCACCCCAAAAAATTGAATAAACAATAATCACTCATTTCCTAAACGGGCATAAAGAAAAGGATTTCAAATTCTCCTTTGTGTGAAAAATCTTTACCATGCTTTGATCAGCTCTAGTTTAGATCTCCTCCAAAGACATCACTTTAGAGCACTGGTTCCCAACCTCTGGCCCGGAGGCCAAAAGTGGCCCCCAGGGTCTTTCAAAGTAGCCCTTGGCTCCCCTCCTGCTGGCTGTAGAATGGAGTCACTGCCAAAGGGCCCAGGTAGAGCCTGTTTCCACAGAGCTAAAAGACCAGTGTAGGCTCCTTGCTCCTGCCAAAGGGATAGAGGATTAGTGCTACCACCCCCCTGGCTTTATCAGGAAGCAGAGCAAATCCCTCTGCCTAGGTCCATGGGTGCTAAAGTCCTTGCTGGAGCAAGAGGGAGGGGAGGGGAGCACTGATCGTCCATCCCCTTGGCTTCAGAGGGGAACACTGCCTGGGGATCCCGATAGAGTATTCAGAGCTATAGGATGTGTGCAATTTCCCTGCTGCAGCTAGGGAGATGGGAAATCAGTGAACAAGGAGGCAAACTGCTCTTCAGGGAGGGCCTGCTGGCGTAGTCTGGTGGCTCTTCAGGGTTGTAAAAATTATATCTGTGGCCTTTGAGTCAAAAATGTTGGGATCCAGTACTTTAGAGAGATGCATAGAGAACCATATTAGGCAAGTGTCTGAATAGAAAATAGGGTAGTCTGACAAAGGATTTCTCAGCTACCTGAGGGAGCTCATTTCTATCTCTGGATACTGCTAACTTTGACAGGGATGGTTTTTTACTCCTGTGTGACTGAGCACTAGATTGTTCTCAGCAAACAGGGGTTAACTTCAACTCAAGGCTCAGCACTCATATGAAAGCTCATGTGATAAATAAATTTGTTAATCTTTATAAGTGCCACAGGACTCCTTGTTTGTTTTACTGAACTAGACTAACATGACTACCTCTTTGGAACTTGTCAATATAGAAACAAGTGAGGCTTTTAATATTTAATTTTCTAGTTTTCTAGCACTGAGGCTTCCTGTCAGAGCATAAGGGGAAACCCTCTTACCTATAGTTACAGAATTTATCTACACACAAGAACTACATTAAACAAGCCAAAATGAATTTGAAAGACGTTAAAGGGATTTAAATTAGAACTAAATCAGGCATTGCAGAAACAAAATGAACACTGTTGCATTACTTCTTCATTGCTTCCTGTAATTACATGAAAAAATATGTGCAGCTGGAAACAGTAGAGTAAAGGGGATCTGGCTATTGTGGATGGTTTAAAATCAAACAAAAGGTATTTTCTGAGCACTGATTTGCAGGCACTTTATTATTTACTCTACAGGCTTTACAGAGGGCAAAGAGGAGGAGTGGAGAGTTAGGACCCAGTCTGGTGTCAGTCTGAGCATTCTCAGTTCTGTTTGGGACAGATCCTGAAATCCTTATATATAATTAGCTCTATGCTTACTCAGGCAAATTCACACTATCATCAAGGGAGTTTAGCCTGAGTGATAACTGAGTAAGGAACACATAGGTTTGGGTCCTAGGTCTACTCTCCTCCACTGCATAGAATGTGCAGTGTTACTTCAAAGTTGGCAGGCCCGCTGTGGCTTCGCTGTGGCTTCACCAGTCTTAGTGTAGTGCTGCTGGGGCTCACTGTGTTCTAAAATAACTATCTTTGTGTCATTTTTTCTGACCCTGTTAAATGCAGTTATGATTGCACTCATAATAAATAATATAGAAAGGGATATTATTCAAGGGTTTAAATATTAGCTATTGGCTAGATGTTTTGTATTTGAACCACAGGTTGGTTTCCTCCTTCTCCAAGTTTCACATGATTTAAATGCAAAAGGAGGATCCTAGGGAAACTTTTTGATCCACATTAGGCTTGATAGTCTTCATTTTACAAATTTTAGCTAATTTTCTTCAATAGTTGTTTTAAGGATTGCCAAGAAATTCCCATATTTTGAATGATCAAATTCCTCAGAATACCAGAATTTCGTTTCCTGCATATGTGTTGCCTTTTTGTACGAGTACTCTTTTTAGACACTCTGTACCATTTCTTCTCCCCATTAGTGTTTTAGGTGTCTTTTTTGGTAAGGAATGGAGATGACATCTCCTTCTCTCACCAGCTGTCAGGTTTCAGACTATGTCTCTGTCTGATCATCTCCCAGACAACTCTAAATACAGTCATGTGTTCAGTACATAACAATTAATTGGTGGATTTTTTACTACAAAATATTAAGTTATTCTCATGAGATTATAAATAGGCTTGATTTAGCTCAAGCTGTAGTGTTATTAATTTGACAGTGTCCCTTTAAAAATTTGTAACCATACTGTCTTGGATTATTTCTCTCATTCTTAAAAAGTAAGTAGGCACAGAATCAGTCAGCACTGATATATGAGAACTTTTAAGGAAAAGGTGGAAAGTAGTATTGGTGGCTCAGGGTCTAATTGTGCTCAGTGCCTCACAGAATTCAGTTCTTAGTTATGCTCTTCCTTTAGCTGAGCTAATGGATGTGCTGTTGCAAGTTCTTCCATTTGGGTGTGATGTGAAAGTTATGTCTTTGGTCCCATAGTCACTAAAGAGTAGAAGTGATAACCTCAATGTCCTAACACAATGTAAATAATTTATATCATCCATTGGAACATTTTTTGCAGATTCACATGGATGCATAATATTTTACTTCAATACACCCTCAGAGTTATGAACACTAGAGTTACAAACTGATTGGTCAGCCACACACCTCATTTGGAACCAGAACTATGAAATGAGGCAATGAGGTGGAGGGTGGTGAGCAAGCACTGTACAGCACAGAGGAAATAACCCAGATTGAGGAGTCATTAGAGGAATTTTTGGAACAAACTGATAAATTACAGAGTAATAAATCACCAGGACCAGATGGTATTCAACCAAGAGTTCTGAAGGAATTCAAATGTGAAAATGTGGACCTACTAACTGTAGTATAGATCCGAAGGGGTAGCTGTGTTAGTCTAATTTAGTGAAACAAACAAACGAAGAGTCCTGTGGCACTCAGACTAACAAATTTATTTTTTGCATGAGCATTCATGGGAGAAAATCCCACTTCATCTGCCCCAGGACTCCTTGTTTGTTTGTTTTTAACTGTGGTATGTAAACCTATCATTTAAATCAGCTTCTGTACCAGATGACTGGAGGACAACCAATATGACGCCAATTTTTAAAAAAGGCTCCAGAGGCAATCCTGGCAATTACAGGATGGTAAGCCAAACTTCAGTACCAGGCAAATTGGTTGATGCTGTAGTAAAGAACAGAATTGATCATGATTTGTTTGGGAAGAGTCAACATAATTTTTGTAAAGGGAAATCATACCTCACCAGTCTATGAGAATTCTTTGGGGGAATGAACAAGCATGTGGACAAGGGTGATCCAATGAATAGAGTGTACTTGGATTTTGACAAAGCCCTTTGACAAGGTCCCTCACCAAAGGCTCATAAGCAAAATAAGCTGTTAGGGGATAAGAGGGAAGATCCTTTCCTGTATCAGTAAGTAGTTAATAGATAGGAAGCAAAGGGTAGGAATAAATGGATAGTTTTCAGAATGGAGAGAAGTAAATAGTAGTGTCCCCCTGTCATCTGTACTGAGACCAGTGCTGTTCATCATATTCATAAAGGATTTGGAAAAAGGGATAAACTGGGAGATAGCAAAATTTGCAGATGACACAAAGCTATTCAAAATAGTTAAGTCCAAAGCAGACTGTGAAAAGTTACAAAGGGATCTTATAAAACTGGGTGACGAGGCAACAAAATGGCAAATGGAAGTCAGTGTTGACAGACGTAAAGTAATGCACATGGGAAAACATAATCTCAACTTTACATATAAAATGATGAGGTCTAAATTAGCTGTTTTCACTCAAGAAAGAGATATTTGAGTCATTGTGGATAGTTCTTTGACAAAATCCACTAAGTGTGCATCAAGAGTCAAAAAACTAACAGAATGTTGTAAGTCATTAGGAAAGAGAGAGATAATAAGACAGAAAATATCATATAGTCTCTTTATAAATCCATGGTAGGCTCACATCTTGAATACTGCATGCACATCTGATCACCCCATCTCAAAAAAGATATATTTGAATTGGAAAAGGTACAGAAAAGGGCAACTAAAATGATTAGTAGTATGAAACAACTTTTGTATAAGGAAAGATCAATAAGACTGGGATTTTTCATTTTGGAAAAGAGACAGCTAAGGGCGAATATGGTAGAGGTCTACAGAGGTCATGACTGGTGTGGAGGAAGTAAATAAGAAGGTGTTTACTTGTCATAACACAAGAACTAGGGATCACTAAATGAAATTAATAGGCATCAGATTTAAAACAAATCAAGGGAAGTATTTCTTTGTACAATGTACATTTATCCTGTGGAAGTCTTTGCTGGAGGATGTTGTGAAGGCAAAAGTTATAACCAGGTTCAAAAAAGAATTAGGTGAGTTCGTGGAGGATAGGTCCATCTTTTACCCAGGTTCCTCGATCCAGTAACTTTTAGTCTCTGTGAGTCAGTATCAGGCAATAAACTAAAATTGAAACACAAGTCACACACTTATGTGATCGGCAAAAGACGAGTCAGAACCAAAAGCTTAAAACAGTGGTTCCCAGTCTATGGCCTGGGTGCCAGAAGTGGCCTATGGGAGCTTTCAAAGTGGCTTATGTCTCCCCGCTTTCTAACCGCAGAAGGGAGCTGCTGCTTACGGACCCAGATAGTATGTGTTTCTGTGAGGCTAAAAGACTGGTGCAGGCTCCTAGCTGCAGTGAACGGGATGGGAGATCACCACTTCCTTTCTTCTGGCTGCAACAGACAGGATGGCAGAGTGCGCTGCTTAGCTCCATAGGCACTGGGGTTGCTGCCGGAGCCAGAGGGAGGGGAAACTGCACTCCCCTCCTCCTGGCTCTAGCAAGGAGCATGGCAAAGTGCTTTGCCTGGGTCCTTAGATGATAGGGTCCCTTCCGGAGCCAGAAAAAAGGCGAGCACCAATCTTCCATCACTGTGGCTGCACAAGGGAGTCGCTGCCTAGGGACCCACATTGGGTGTACAGGGCTGCAGGACACATGCCGTTTCTCTGTTGCAGCCAGGAAAATGTGAGCTCAGCAAGGAGACAGCCTCCTCTCCGAACTCCTTACATCTGGTTGCAGTGGGTGCCAGGGTGTCTGCTGATGGTGGATATTAAGGGTTGTAAAAATGATATCTGTGGCCCTTGAGCCACAAAAAACTGGGAACTGCTGACTTAAAAGTTTTATTTCCAGTCTCCAGCAGTTACCCCTGAGGATTACCTTCACCACCATCTCCCCTTATTAGCCATAAGCAACACAATACAATAAGTAATTAGAGTACCCCAAAACTTAATATTATCCCACAAATTTGAGGCAGTCTTTGGGTGAATCAGTCACAGATTTCCAGACTGCCAGTCCTTCCATCTGTGCCTGGGGATATTTCAGTGTGTTCACAAAGTGTCTGCTGACTCAGACTCACTACTTCCCTCTCATACTGCATACTACAAAAGAAATGCGTCAGTCAAGAAAAGGTTATATAACTGACTAAACAAAATTAATCAGTGGGCAGAAACAAAAGTTACAGACATATAGATGCAAAAAATTGTTAAGCAAACAATCTTGAGCTGTTAATTTAGTAGCTAGATTTCCCCATAGCTGCAGTTCTAAAATACACCCAGACTTCCTGTTATTCACAGACATCTGCCCCAGCATAGTCAGAGAGAGAGAGAATGAACAGTCAGGCCCATCCGTGTGTTCACGGTCTAACCCCCCTCTCAGTTTGCTTAATTATGCTAATTTTCTACAAAGGCCTAAAAATGGCTAAAAGCAGCAAACAGAATATCTGATAGTCCACCCCAATAATTGATAGTGGCTTGAAGGGGTGCCTGATTGCTAAAATGCCCTGGTACACATCAATAATAATGAGCAAGGATGGGCAGGTATGCAAAACCATGATCTGAAGTGTTCCTAGCCTCTGACTTCACTCCATCCTATTCTGTTCATTCCTTCTGAAGCACTTGGCACTGGCTACTGTTGGAAGACAGGATACTGGGCTAGATGGCCCAGTGGTCTAGTCTAGTATGGCCATTCTGAAATTAAACATAAACTACTAAAGAAATAAAGGGAGAGTTTTTAAAAAGGATTTGACAAGGTAAAGATATTGTTTCTGTGCTTGTTTCCTTTAAATTAAGAAGATTAAAAGCAGCATTTTTATTCTTCATGGTAAAGTTTCAAAGCAGCATTAAGTCAATAGTCAGTTGTAGGAACAGCCATGACGTTTTGTTCAAAGTTAACAATATTTCAGCATTCCAAACAACCTCCGTTCAGGGGCGTCCTTGGCAGAGGAGGGACGATCACCCCTGGCCCCATGATTCTGTGGGCCCCACGCTGTCCTGCCAAGAGCAGGGCAGCGTGGGACCCGTGCCGCTGTTCCCCATGGCCGCACTGTCCTCTGCGCCCTCCCCACTGCCTTCAGCGTGGAGACAAAGGCAGCAGGGAAGGGGAGTGGGATTGTGGAAACTGGCCTCTGCTCTAGGCCAGCTTGCCCCACCCCCAGGGTAGAATAGCTGGCCCAGGGGTGGAGCAGGCCAGCCCAGAATCTGGGCTCCACTCTCCCACCTCTCCCTAGGCCAGCTGTTCAGCCTTGGGAGCCAGGAGGGCCAGCCTAGAGGTGGGGTGGGAGAGCAGAGCGCAGCCCCTGGATCAGGTTGCTCCGCCCTCATAGGCAGAGTGGCTGGCTAAGGGGAACATCAGGAGTATGGGGCAAGCTTCTGGGTCAGCTCACCCCGCCCCCCAGCACAGGGGGAAGAAGTGTAGGGTGCCCCACCAGCCGTTTGCCTCAGGCCCCGCACCCTCCCAGGGATGGCCCTGTCTACAAGAAGGATTGGGCCATGACTAGAAATAAGCAGAGAACAGCTGCAAACCATCACAGCCGGACTTGAATGGTCAGATAAGCATAATTATAGTAGTGTTGTTAGGCTAGCATGTGTTTTATATCTTTTAGTTGCTTGTGATACCTCCTGATGTCTTTATTAAATGATTGTGCATTGATTTGCTATATACTCACTTAAAATGATATTCTACCAATAAACTAGTGTTCAATTTATCTAAAACTATGTCAACTTTAGAGGGTGTGAATCAGAGAGGCTTGACATACCCGGTTCAATGTCAAATGGATGGATAAGGGTCTGTGAGTCTATGGTCATTGGGGAAGGTCCCAATCATTGTAGGATGGAAGTTTTCAGTGTAGTGTCTGGAGGCTGGGGGTGCTCACTTGGGCTATGTCTACACTACAAAAGCTAAGTTGACTTTATTAAGTCAACTTAATAAAGTCTGCTTAAAGTCAACTTTAAGTAGACCTTTTTAAGTCAACTTAGTGAGGTCACATTGCACTAAGTCAACTTTATAAAGTCAGTTTAAGCCAGGGGACCCATTTAAAGTCAACTTTAAATGGATCCACTGGCTTACGTCGACTTTATGATGTCTCCTTAAATGGCCCCACTGAACTAAGTTGACTTTAATGGCCACATTGTATTAAGTCAACTTAATAAAGTTGACTTAACCCTTAAAGTTGACTTTGAGCACGGGAATTATTAAGTTGACTTAAGAAAGCCCTTAAGTTGACTTAATGAATTCCAAATGTGGCCAAGGCTTTGCTTAAGTCAGCTTAAGCTCACAGTGTAGACATACCCTTGGAGACTATCCCTTGAGTGACCAGAGGATGCACATTCACTGCCTGGGCCTGATTACACACAGGGGGCTGTTGTGGACTGACTCAGGAGTGAGTGGTCACCTGGCATAGTAGGGTACATCAGGACTCAAGAGTGTAGATCAGGGTGTCACAGCAGCACATCAGACCAGATTCTAAGAGGGGGATGTCACAAAGGGATGAGATTATTTTATCTAATATAATGTATTTTACCTAATTCTCAAGTTGTATTGATGTTCGTAACATGTTTGACAATGGCCGTATCCAGCAAAATGCCATATTGAATAGCAATTTTCTTAAGATTACAAAAAATGTCTGCTTTGCACTTAAAGCTTAAAACTGTTGACATTTTTCAGGTGATTGTGAAAACAAGAACAGAATATCAGCCTGACCAGAAGAACAAAGGAAAACTCAGGGTGCCAAAAATTGCTGAATTCACAGTCAGTTTCACTGATGGTGTAACAGAAAGATTAAAGGTAAGAAATGGTTATTGCCTTCTACTTTAAGATATCAGCTTTATATACTGCACCTGATACAATGCGGCAGTGAAAATATCAGAATTTAATGCTATATTTACCACTGGGGTCAAAGAGAGTTTTGCCTGCATACGGATTAGGTTTTGCAGTGTTGTGACCACGTTGGTCCCAGGATATTGGAGAGACAAGGTGGGTGTTACAATATTTTTTGATTGAACAAACTTCTGTTAGAGAGAGAGAGAAAAACTATTGAGCTTACGCAGAGCACTTCTGTACATCTAGATTTAGCCTATTATTTTATGAAGGAAAGTTGAAACAGTCTAGAGAAACAGTTTTCCTGTCTTGCGAAAATTTTTTAGACTTTGAAAAACAAAAAACCCCCTCAAAGTTTAAAAAATTCCCATACTGAATCATGACAAAATATCAAAATTCAAAAAAAAAATTTTGCAAACTGACAACCCAATTTTTCTTGGGTTCAAGTCAGTTGACACATTTTGGTTTTACAGTTTCTAAATGTTTTGTCTGGAACTGACTTTTTAAATTAATATGTTTAAAAACTGTCACTAGCATACATTTTGAAATAAATCACTTGGAACCAAAAAAAAAACCCCAAAATTTTCAGCATTTTTCAAACTTTTATCCAAATTCATACAAACAAGAAATTCCTTAAAACTGACTCTTTCAAAGAATTTTCATTTTCCAATGGAAAAAATGTTTTTGTCAAAAATTACTAACCAGTTTTACTTAGGGCCAGAAAAGAGCCCCAGGGGAGTGAGACACTGAATGCCCTCAATTTTCCTTGACTGCAGCTGAGTTGGGGAAGCTTAGCTCCTCCTAAAATCAGACCCAAAGTGTGGCACAACAAATATTTCCTCACTTTTCTTTGAGTAGCTCTAATGTTTTCACTGGGTATGGAATGCAATCTTATAAATTTTGATCCCAAGGCCAATGAAAATTTTATTATTGACTTAAATAGGAACAGAATCTGGCCAAAGAGGAGAAGACTTGTGCATTGCCTCTGAAAAGCTAGGATTGAGCTTGCAATAATTTAAGACTTTGTTTAATTTCTTGCTGTAGACTTTTAGGACGTTGCATCACATATATTTTTCTGCAAGTTAGTTATTTTGCCCAGTTGCAGTTATTCTTGTAAGACTGAAACCTGAGTGCCTCAGCAAAGTCTGAAACTAAGAACAATGCAGACTTCAAGTAGAAACACACTTTTGTTACAGTTATTCTCACATACTCAGGAGACAAACTGCACTTTGGCCACGAGGCTATGTCAAAATACAATATACAAAAACACAGTCCAGTAAAAATCAGTTTAATTAGTCTTTATTGATATTTGAGACAGGGTGGTTCAGCTTGCTAGAAAGTTCAGGTTTTTTCAGTTGCATTTTTGTAAAACATTTGACTTGCTTAATTTCTGTTTGTAATCAGTTCACCAACTGGCACATCTGGGTAACTCTATTGATTTGATCTGGGACATTTAAATCTGTGACTCATGTTCAGGTGATCTATGAACACATGTTAGTAGTTTCATTTTTTTCAGCAGGCACATTGTGTTTGATCACAGTTAGTTACACAGGGCCATATTATGCTCTTGGTTTTCAATGATACAATTGCAAGAAATCTTCAAACTCATTTTCTAACAGTGGTCCAGCTGCAGTGGTCCCAGCAACAGAGTAAATGTTAGTACACAGGGGGCCCAGGAGTCTGAAGTCCCAGGTCATGGGAAATGCCTGCATGCATGTCCCAGTGTGTATTTATGCAAACCAGCAATAGAATTATATACTGTGTCTGGGAAACATTTAAGGAATAAAATACAGCAGCTGTCTAAAGATGTGCATAGCATCATTGTCACCAAATAAATGGAATTGTTGTTACTTAAACTAACTAGAGCTCAATCCTGTAGTCCTCAGCCTAGAAACAAACACTGTAAGATCAGATTTTAATTCCATCCAAGGACCTACCCCTGTTATTTAAAAAAGAACCCAACTAGATTTGATCCTCCTGTTTTATACATGTTGGAGGCCCATAATTTGTTGGAATATATGGTTAAAAAGATAGTCCACTCAAGTTATTAAATCTTGTTTCATCTTCTCCTTTCATGGGGTATCTTATTTTTCTGGTTGCTTGACCTGTCCAGCGCAAAAAAAAAAAAAAAAAAAAAACCCAAAAACAAGGAGTCGTGTGGCACTTAAAGACTAACAGATTTATTTTTCACATGAGCTTTCATGGGAAAATCCCACTTCATCAGATGCTTCGAAGATGGCCCATGTTAGTCTTTAAGTGCACACGACTCCTTGTGGGGGTTTTTTTTGTTTTGTTTTTTGTTTTTTTGTTTTGTTTTTTTGCTGGACTAGACTAACATACCTATCCCTTTGGAAATTGACCCGTCCAGCCTTCTTCTGTAGCTCAGATGCTCTTCCTGATTTTTTTTTTTTTGTCCTCTCCTCTTTGAATTTCTAGTCCATATCTTTCCCTGCTCACTCCATCTCCTCTTGACCTCTCCCTGCACATAGTGTAATTGGAAGCAGGCCATGGTACCAAAGCCCCTCATCAGACACATTGGTTTAAATATTTAAACTAGCTTTCTTTTTGCTCACTGGAGAGTCACTGTGGATTCACAGTTCTTCTCATACAATCTGGCAATGCAACAGTTTCTTTTTAAAGCTATTTCTTTCCTCTAAGTCCATATGATTTTCATTATGTGCTTTTCACTGTCACTTATTAATTACTCAGCCTCATGCCTAGAAGTGTATAAAACTACAAACCACTCCCTGACTGTTTTTCATGAGTTTTCCATGTATTATATTAGGTTTGTGGTATTGTTTCCTGACCAAAATGATTTGAGATAATAGATGATATTTTATTACTTTTGTACTGGATTTTTTCTCTATTATGCTTATTTTTATAGGGATACACATTTTTTGAAAGTTATTAAAAATACCCCTCTGGTTATAGGCAAGTCTATTATCTGATGCTGATGGAAATCATTTTGCTTTTGCTGTCTGTAAGAGGGAAGCACACTAAATGCTTAACTTTTATCATCTGTGTTTTGGCTACACTTTTAAAAGCTGTTTCTCTTTTTCTTAAAAGACCATATAAATGAGATAATCATTTTCTGTTACTGGCTAATTGCTTTGCACAGCATTCCAGTGAATGATATGTTAGAAATATCATCCACACATTCTCATTAATGGGCCAATTAAAATGAGAGTATTTGTATATATGTGAGCCAGATCCTTGACTGTAAACTGGAAGAGAACCTGGCATTATGTATCTTAGGCCAAATGGGTCACTCCTTGATTTCAACTAGATGAATGGTGTGGAAAAGGTGAGAGAGATGGGCTCAACAGCTGGTGTGTGTTTGGAGTGGGGTGGGGGTAGAACTGAGGAGCTTTATCTTCTGTGCCAATGTACATGTCATTTTACCAGTGGATTAGGCACTCAATAAATCAAGTGTCATCTTTAAAGTATAAGAAATGCGGTGTCTTGCTTCCTGCTTTTCCCCCTCAGGACAATGTTATCATCAGTTCTGCCAGAAATAAATGTGGTGTTAATAAGGCAAAGTGAGATGCTATCATTAATAATCATGAGTGGAAAGTAGCTGCTGGGATTCCTTGTTTGATTGTCACCCTCCTGCTGTTGACCCTTCTGGAGCTGCTTCTCCCGCTTCTTGTTAATATTCCTTATTTAGTCCTGGTCTATACCTTGGCGTGATTTCGGCTGCAATTGAAGGGAGATACACAACATACTTAAAATACCTTGTGTATCTTCTTCTGACTACCTACTGCCTACTTACCATGCTGACTTCAATGAACTGAGTTGAAGGGAAATGCTTTCCCTTCGACTCAGCACTACTTCTTCTGCAGAGGGTGGTCTTACAAGATCAGCTTCCTGATTGGCTGTGTGGGTCTTCACAGATTCCTCTCTGCCCTTGGGCATTCAGTACCAGAAAGTTCACAGGAAGAGGTGGAAAACAAACAAGGAGTCCTGTGGCACTTGTGAAGACTAACGAATTTATTTAGTGCATAAGCTGAAGTGGGATTTCATCCACAAAAGCTCATGCGGTAAATAAATTCATTAATCTGTAAGAGTGCCACAGGACTCCTTGTTTGTTTTGCTGAAGTAGACTAACAAGGGAAAAGAGAGGCTGTTTTCTGAAGGCTCTCAGGGAAAGGAGGAGGTATTCTGAAGGTTCTCATTTTCTTCGAGCCATGTTGTTACGTCACAAAGAATTTTTTCTTCTCTTGGAAAAGTTTCAGGACCTTATGTACCTGACAGTCAAATCCTTAGATGCTTCTTATTTTGCCTTGCTGGATATCTTTTACTGAAGAGGCTAATACATTATTAGACAGCCTTCTAACATGGCCATGCTGAAACTGGGACTCTAAGCTTATATATGCGTATCTTTCATCCGTCTAGAGTAGTATACATCTTATCTCTTTAATTATCATGAAGTCTGACAGCCGCAGTTGTCCCTAGGCAATAATTTTTATTTCAGTCTTACCTCTTCCTGGAATTTCAGATATTTTCTGCAACTTGTCACTTCAAATATATGAGACCATGTTTCTTTATTGCTCAGTACAGTGTGTCCTGAAACTTTGACCAATTAGGCTTATTCTTCAGCTAGATGAGTCATCCCAGCCATAGTATGACAAATATTTAAATAGCGATATGTAGACAGGTTACAAGCAAATAATGTTAAAATACCATGAAGACACAGCTGTCTGTCTACAGAAGGAATTTCTTTCCTTCTTATCCCTTTTCCCCACTCACAGAAGAAATGACGAAGTGTTTCTAAGCCAGTTGGCAGTGGGTTGTAAGTCTCATCTCTTCCAGGCTGATACACATTTATAGAGTGTCTCTCTAGGACATTTTTGAACTGGAGTAGGCTGATTTCCTATCTCTCTGTGATATTGAGGTATTCCCAGCCCTCCATGAGTCTGGACAGATCCATCAGTGGGGTGAGGGTGAGGATATGGTGATTGCTTTGAAATATATAGGAACTGTTTGCTATGCTTTCAGGGCTGTGCTTATTACTATCTTGTTTGATGGGTAAGGAAGCCATGGAGCAGTTGATGAGATCTAGTAATTTAGTTCATGATCACAAAAATGTCTTAAGGCCCTGCCAAGACACTGTATTGCTTTCTGCAGGCTCAGAATGAAGCTAGGCCCAGGTATATCAGGTGAGACTTGCCTCTTCCACAGCATATGATGTTTCAGATGATGGCAGCAAACAGGTCATGTGCTAATATTGCATAGTAACTCTGAAGAGTGTCCATGTTAGCATTTTTTTTGTTTAGCTCAGGACATGCCAGTGCTTTTTGTTTTCAAGGCACATTATTCTTTAAAGGTTTTTGACTGTTCAGAAGGGCAGAGTCTCTAATGATTCCCTTTGCCTTTCTATTTACAACCTTTTCAACCCTCCTGTTAATACAGAAGTCAACAGAAGCTTCTGATTCAGTTAATTTTTATACCCCAGCTCTTCTCCCCCTACTACAAGTAAATAATTTCACTAGTGTGACTTCAATATCACTAAACTCCATAAAAGCTGTTGAGCACTGGCCTTTATAGCTGAATGGTATAGTTCATCACTTGGAATGATGGAGTGTAGATACCATCCATTGCAAGACTTCCAAATTATTTGCTTTTTATGGATTCTTCTCTGGAGAAAACTAAATTCATTGGTTTCCAGACATTGAAGTAATAAAACCACACTCTTGTAGCTAACAGAACAAGGTTGAGAGTGGGTGAATGGGGAGAAATTAAGATATTTCATATGTTTTCCTGTGAGCAATTTATCTATCTGAAAAACCACTTGCACATACTGATCAGCGCTTCACTAAACAAGATTGGAAGTTTCACCCTTTGCTATAAGATAGCAAGATCCATTTTCAGAGTCACCGCCTGTGTAATCCTTTGCTTTTGAGAAAGCAATCACCATGCATTTCTTATCATTCCAAATCAAAAAGGTCCAGATATTGCTTGGGTGAAGGTATTTGTAATATACAGTGGGATTAATGATTCAACACACTTTTCAGCAGGTTCACAAAGTGCAATGGAACCCATTTAAATATACTTGTTACCTGAATACACATACCAAAGCAATGAGTTTGCTCTGACCTAGAGCCAAAGAAGTGGAATGAATGCACAGAGCTTATTTCAGAGTCATGTTTATTCACTTAAAATAAATTGCTATAAAAGCTTCTCTAAAGGAGAGACCCTGGGTGTCTCAAACCAAACCCTGCAGGACAGATGATGTGATATTCCCTTGATGATCAAAGTCTGTGTATATTTAATGCTTTGACTCAGAATTAAGAATGGCTTTATATTATGGACTGGTAAAAGTGCAGAGCCAAACATTCTGTTGGTATAAATGGGTGCAGCTCCATTCACATCGAAGGAGTTTCATCTGTATACACCAGCAGAACATTTGGCCCCTCCACATCCAAAAGGTTGTTCAGCTAGAAAATGCCCTGAAAGAATGCTCATCTGACAAGCACACCATTTCTTAATGAAAGAAAGGGTGCTTGGCTTATACTCCTGTTTGAGTGAATAGGAAGTTTTGTCATTGACTTCAGCAGAGACATATTTAGGTCCAGAATATTTATCTATTTGTTTCTGCAGCTGAAATCAACTGAGCTGCCCTCATGCAGTGTGAAAAACTCCTAGTGCACAGAATTTGCAATACGAATTTTTGGCACCAGAGGCATGTTGTCCAAATTACAGCACCTTGATTTTTGTTTTGATTTTGTAATGTGTTGCATTGTAATATGGACAGACGGATCTATCTACACATCTATCCATGCATTTCTAAAAGAAACTCTCACCATTGCATCTGCAGGAGCAACCATGGTGCTCTGCTGTCGTCCTCTGTAAAGTTCTGCTCTGTTACAGTCCCTCATAGGTGTCGCTTTCCCGCATTGCCCCTGCCTGCATCCAGCATGTCATTCTCTCAGCTCCCCTGCCCCTATGTGCTGCTTTCCTCATAAGATAATGATCTTCCATACTCATCACGTGCTTCTCCCTAGGATAGGAATATCCTTTGCTTCTTCATAAGTTGCTGGTCTTCCACATAGGGTGCTGTTTTCCACATTTCCTGCAGAAGTCTACTGTGTGCTGATATTCCATTTGCTAACTTGGAGGCAGATGGATCACTTAACAAGAAAATGGTCAGGAGAGTGTCCTTGTACCTATTCACTATAGATATGTATTTTAAAAGGATCTGTTAATTACTAAGTTGCCACAGGGCAGCAGTAACTCACAGGGAAGAAGCATATGTGTGAGCTGTGCAATTTTCTCTACTTCTTTTTAATAACAATAATCATTAATGTTACCATAGCAAGTGCTGCATCACATATCAGATATCTTTGAAATGCAGGATGCTGCTGAAAGATTCTATTACATTCACTAATGTGAGTGGAGCTTCAGGGAGTGAATGTGCTCTAATAAATAGAGATTTTTCTCACTTTAGTGATAATTGTTAATGCAACTGGGTCATTATTTTTGGGCTGCACACTACACATTGGACTCTAATGTTCTTTATGTTTCAGGAAAGCACGGAGCAAAACGAAGAGTTTTAAGTGCAGGTGAATGGGTAACGGGGGACAAGGGAACAGCTGGCACAAGTGGGGTGGGAGTGAAATGCAGGTGGAACAGAAAAGTTGTTGTTACTCTGGGTACATCCAATATAAGTAATAGGTGATGTGTTTTCCTGGTTGCTCAGATTGTGTTGAATGTCCTGGGTCATATTCAGTTTCAGGATGTTTCTCTGTTAGTCTGAGATGAAAATCTTGAAATGTTTGAAGAGCTGGATGCTCACCCACTTTCTTTGGGAACCCTCATCTATTACCAAGCTCAAGCCCCTGCTTCTGCAGATAAACTTCCTTCCCCAAATGCCCAGACTCCATTCTACTCTAGCTAATATGGTGCTTTCTTAGAAGAATTGTATGGTAGCCTGTTTTCTCACTCTGGCATATTCATCGCGATGGCGTGTCCACCAATGAACCTGGGTCTTCATAAGATGATTGAATGGCCTGCTTCTCCATGCTCCAGCCTTAGTCTTTCTTCTTGTATGAAAAGGTTTCACTGGTTTGGCCCTCGGGCTAATGCTCTAGTCCTCATGCGGCCCTTGTGGTGATTTGAGTTTGAGACCCCTGACCTAAGGCCTGTGCAGCTCTGGGATGCTTCTGCTCTAACACTCAAGGCACGCATATAAGAAAATAAGAAATGGTGCACATCTCCTTTGTCCCTTAGGTCAGACATCCTTCTTCCACTCCTTTTCCTCAGTTGTGACAATTCTGAGCTTTGAAGATGGGTTGAATAGGCATTTGTGGCTCACTCATGGAAGAGTAAATAGCACTACTTTTGGTACCTCCAGATATATTAGTCTTTTACTGTCAGCCTGGCTAATCTGCCATTTTTCTGCATATGGAAAGTTCCATATGAATGCTTCCATCTAACAGCTAACTCCCTGTGACAATTAGACCTAATGAAACCAAACCAGAAACACCTCATAAAGCTTCCATGACTAAAATACACAGAAATAAACACATTTCAATTTGATTAGATTCTTAGATAGAAAGAATTGGGGGCCACCTCACAAACACAAGAATCAGAAATCCTTGTATCAAAAGTACAAACCCGGTCAAACACAGGGTATCTCATTTTCAAACCTGTAAATTCTCTTGTACCAAAGTAAGATTAAATACCTCTAATGTGTTTCTTGCTTTCAGCAAACACGGACAAAAATTAACCAGCTGAGCTGATTTAGCTGAAGGTTCTCTTTTTGACTGTTGGCTGAGTGGGGTTTGGGGGGGGGGGGGGGAATGCAGTTTGTGTTCAGACAACATGTATGAAAATTGAAAGCCACTGTGATCAGTTGGACTACTCACATGAGTAAGTGCTATTTGTGTGAGTAAGAGTTTGCTGGTTTGGCTCCCTGAATCTGTATTCTTTACAGAAACAAAGGAGTTATATATAAGAAATCTCAAAAGGCTCTTCACTGCAGTGTCACAAATGCTGTACATATCCCAAATTGGTTTTTGTTAAGGATTAAGGTTGCTTAGACTGGTTGGATGCCCTGCCCACACAGGGCACATGCTGTAAAACATAATAGCAGTTTCAGTTGAGTTTGAATAATTTCATTAGATCAGGCCTCTTTGTCTTTAACAACCAAATGTAATGTTTTCTTTCAGTATCTTCCCTTGATTATGGCCCCTATTTGTAGGGTAATTTTCTTGTCTGCAATTAGGGAGGGATAAAATATGAGGCCACTTTATTTATTTATTTTCTTCATTATAGTAAGAGAGAACTAATGTAATGGAAGGGGCAGAAATGTCTGTTGAGCTGAAGCCAAGGCAAAGTTTATTAACTCTTGTGAAGTGCTGTATCCAAATCTCAGAATGCTCAAAAATGGATGAAGGAAATGCTTCACCCTATTTTTTCCATACCATTTAATTCTACTTATTGCAAAGCAGGACAAGTTGCTGACCAAGCATTGAACAGAACTGCCCTCCTTCCTATTAATTCTTGTGGGCATATTAAATGTATTGGACTGATTCCTCAGTTGGGGTAAACGTGAAGATGTGTTGAAGACACCAGCTGAGCTTTTTAAAGTAACATTTGTATTTTAATACAGCAACAACTTACTAAATTTCTCATTTAAAAGAAAAGAACATTTAATTCTCTTGTTACTCCAGGGAAACATTTGTAGCCACAGCCAATTTGTAGAAGATGCAGGAATGTCACTAGACTGGTGTACTAGTGTGATGTGTCCATATAATAAAGATAGTTGTGTGAGAGAATTGGGTGTACTCGACCATGAATGCTGGTGATGTTAGTTTTATTTCCTGACCCACGATGACTCGTACAGATAGAGAAATGCATTTTACTGCTTCAGCCTTCTCCAAGGGAAAACTTGTAACTAATTTTTTTTTTTTTTAAACCATCAGGGCACTCCAAACAAAGGCCCTTTAAAATATGCAAGAGTGGCCTTTGAAGTCATATCAAGTGAAAAGTCCATTGACTTTAGTGGGGAAAGTCACCTCATGTATTTCAATGTAACAGCTCAGTTGTTCCAAGGATATTTAAATCTTTAAATTGAGGCCTCTGTTGCAATGGATGATGTGCTAAATGTCAGAGCTGCATGTAAAATGGAAATGTAAAAAGTGATGGGAGAACAAATAAACAGGAAAAGAAGCTTAGAAAAATATCACTTTGTGATTCAGCCCAGTGAAGCAACACTTGAGACTGCAAGCCATGCTTAGGTAATTGCACTGTCCACACGTGGCTTCAATTGGTAAGGTATATGAAGTTTCAGTTTCTCAGATTTTAAAAAACAATGCCTGAAGCAGTGGAGCAGCCAGAGTAAGCTAATTCAAGGCATTTTAGACAGCAGCCATAAGTAAGGGGTAGTTCAAGGTTGCACTGCTTCAAGGGTTGCTCACTCAAGCGAGGATTATGCCTCATATTGTTCACTTAAACTAGGGGAGAATTTTTAAACTTGTTAAAGTCTTCATGCAAACCTGCTTTTAGATAGTTTTAAGGATTCCTGATCAGAACACCTAAACTGAGTCTACAGAGTGGGGCAGATTTTGTCTTGGGTCAGAGCTTCGCTCAGTGCAGGAGGCAGAAGTGAAAAGGAGATGCTGGCTCCCAGCTCTGAGATTTGCCATTGGTGGTGGAATGGCTTTCTGCCACTCCCCTGGAGGCTGTCTGACACTTGTACTGAGCTCCTGCTCTGTAAGGTGGTGGGGGCAGAGGCACAGGGCCTGGGTATGGCTCATTTGTGACCGCTGGGAGCTCCTCTCTTAGTAGGGCATTCTCTGCTGGCAGTCTGAGGACAGAATCCAATCCTTTAGCCTGTTTGAGTTACACAAAAGATTCAAATCTCAGAAGACAATCTGATGTATTGCCTCTAAGCATTTTAAAAAGCGATTTTAACTGGTTAGGTTTTAAAACCAGTTAGAAAACCTTCCCAGAACCGAAAGGCCCATAGGTCTGTGGCATCATCCCTTCCTAACCTCACAATGTGAACAAAACAGTTCTGCACTCTTCTGTCCTTGGCTGTCATTTGAATGCCTGCTCCCACCAGTCTTAGCTGACTCCAGACTTGTGACTGCTCTTTGTACTTTGCTCAGGGTATGCAAGGTTGTTCCGGGGAAGCTCCTTGTGTTATCTTTCTATCCTGTACACCTTTATGGGGCATAGGGTCAACTCCATCCGTCTGGCTTTTGATCCAGTGACTACTTGCGTAGGCTTTCCCAGTTAATTGTTTAGCTTAGTGTTGTTGAACATCACTAGTGTAGATGAGCAGGTATGCAGCAAAATAATTCAAAGCCTGATTTTAAGCAGCGTGGAGCTCCCCAAAACCATATTAGGTCAGTGGAAGTTGCAGGTACACAACATCTTGGAAAATCTGGACACCGCCTATTAACATCAAATCATACAAACATTGGGCTGAAAAAGACCTGGAGAGGTCACCTAGTCAAGACACCCATGCCAAGGAGGCAAGAGCAAGTAAACCTAGAGCCTAAACTGCCTCTGATAGATGTTTGTCCAGCCCATTCTTAAACAGCTGTCATGAGGGGGGATTTCACAACCTCCTTTGGAAGCCTGTTCCAGTGCTTTACTATCCTTGTAGCTAGAAACCTTATTCCTAATATCTAACCAAAATCCCCTTTCAATAGAGTAAGATATTATTTCAGAAGACATGGAGACCAGCTGATTACCATCCTCTTTATAATAGCCCCTAACATAGTTGAAGACTCTTATCAGCATATTCTCCCTTCAGTTATCCAAGTCATTAATGAAAATATTGAATAGTACCAGACTAAGGACGCTGTAGGTTTCCACTAGATACATCCTCCCACTTAAGATAGCAGGGGGGACCACATCAAAAGCCTTACTAAAATCAAGTCATATCACATCTATATCATCCCCATCTGCTAAGTCAATGTCCCAGTTAAAGATGGAAATTTAGTTGGTTTGGCATGCTTTATTCTTGACAAATCCATTTTTCTGATGACTCTGTATTCTCTCGGTGTTTACACACATTGTTTAATAACTTATTCCAGTATCCTTCCTGGAATCAAAGCCGGATTGACTAGTTTACAATGCCCTGGGTTCTCTTGGTTTCCATTTTTAAAGATAGGTTCTATGTTTGTCCTTCTCCAGTCCTCTATGAGGTGGACTGTGGTGTTTTATGGGGATGACAAAATTAACATCAAATAGGGTTATCATAAAGCCCTAGATGGTGCTTAGCTGTGCATATCCACTTGTCTTAGTTACGTATGACCATAGTGTCTGAGTGCTTCACAACACCTTTGTGCAGTGAGGAAGTACTGTTATCCCATTTTACAGAAGGGAGGCTGAGGCACAGTGTGCTAATGTAACTTGCCCAAGGTTACACAGATGACAGGCACTCTATGAGAGTTCTAGTGTAGTGACCTGTTAGATCATATTTCCCCTGTATCTTGGTTCATACACTAGGGACTGAAGTAGGAACCAAAAGAACTAAATGCACAAACTGCTATAGTTTGACAAATAATAGGCATTAGTCTCTTGCTGGGGCTGTAACAGACTAAGATGCCCTGTGGATTGGGAACAGATAGAGACATATGAAACACACTAACCAGTAGTTATGTATTCATCAAACGCTTTCACATGAACAAATGAATGTTATTCTGTTACTATTCTGCTAGTGCTAACCAGGAGGAGCACCTTTCAGTGTGAGTTTGAGAAACTTAATTACAAATGGTGATTCTGTTTTATGGACCTGCTATTGCACTCCTACTCATGGTAGGAGATCCCGTGTAAGATTGGGTCCTCAGTGAATGAGGCATGGGAGCATGATCGCCCTGTCTACATGCAGGATCCTGACAACTTGAATCCAACACAATATAAATGGAGAAGCCAGAGAGAAGATTAAATTCTTGAGAGCTTCCAGCGAAAGACTGAGCTCCGTCAGCCAAAGTGCTGGGAGAGAGACATTGTGCTGGTGACTCATCTCATTCTCTCTTGTCCCCACTATTGTATTTAAAAGTGTCTTTGGTGAGGTAAGGCTTCTAAGTCAAGTCCTTTGTGTAATAAGAGGCATGAAATGTCCTGGTGAGACATTGCACAACATGATGGGATATTATAAGATGTTGCTAATCAGTGGTCACAAAGAGATGTCCTTGTGTGGTAGTCCATTAATTGAATAGCTTACTCATAGCAGTGATTTAGAAACAAGACTCTTCCACTCTTGCTCTGTACATTTTTCTGAAGTTCCATGTGTTAATTGGGAATTTGGACTAGAGGATAAAGTCATTATAATTGGCATTCATGAGCAACCAGCACCTGGTTGAAACTGGAACATAGAGTTAAATTTAGGACTTCACTGTTTGACCACTAAGAATCCTAAATCTGATCTTGGATGCCCTTGTGTATCTTCCACTGGGGTCATCCTGTCCTCTGCATGTTATCACCAAGTGTCTTAGCAAAGCAGCTTTGACACATGGCATAGGATATGTTACAATGTGCTTCACCCATGTGGAGGGCCAAGATTGAAATCTGAACCTCTTGTTCAAAATTTTATAGATTCAAATTACAATACTTGATAGGAAAACCTCTAAAAGGCCTTAGTCAAGCTTTTGTAGCTCTAGAAGTTCATTCTGGAGGGTTTGAGTTTGTACTATCCTCTAATATTTATTCTTGTTAAACTGTAACATCTTTCAGCAGCTAGAGTTTTGAATCATAACTTCATGGACAAATAGGCCTTTGAGGACATTCAGAATCTGGATCCCAGTTTTCCATTTTGACTCATCTTTAGCATGACCTCAAAGTGGAGAAACCCCTTTTTACACTGGATAATTTTAGGATGTCATTCTCTGAGAGATGCTGGAAAGGTGGCTTCTGCAGCTCTCTTCATGCTTGGAAAGGAGGCACACGTGTAAGGGTTGCAGGGCCATGTCCCTAGAAGCCAGAATGGTCTTTTTGGGGAGTTTCTTTTCTGATTTATAAAGGAGTCTCCATAAAAACTAACAGTGAACACTCAGCTTCTACACGTCAGTAGGACTTGCAGTATGATGGTGCCATTGCTGAGAATAAGATGGCAGAAGAACAACAGTGAACTCATTCCTGCTGGAAGACAAAAATCACTTATTCCTCTCTGATGTACCTGCATTAAACTATTTTTTGGGGTAGAAGGAATATGCTAAGGCACTCAATGTAAAGCCTTTTAAGTAAAGTAGAAATTAATTAGCACTCAACATTTTAAGCCTCTCCATCAAAAACTGGTGCTTTAGGTCTACCGTAAGGAATAGGGACTTGTAAACTGAGCAATGTATTTTCTGTTCAAGGTTTTTGACTTGACACAGAAATATGTCCTACAGACAGTGCCGGATTTCCCATTAGGCACTGTAGGCACAGTGCCTAGGGCCTACAAAATTTTTAAGGCATACGAAGGAGAGAAAAAATTAAAAAAGCAGAAAAAATGAGGAAAAATAAGGAAAATCATGTGATTTAGCATTAGAATAGTTTAAAGTGCATCATGTCAATCGACGTAATTCAATTGCTGTTTATCCCTCTTTTTGTACATTTTGGAGTGCAAGTGCCTAGGGCCTACAAACACCAAAATCTGGCTCTGCCTACAGACCATAGCTGGCACCACACACATCTAAAGAGATCTCAGGCTATTAGTGTCTAAAACAGGCAGTAGAAATTATATTATATGCTGGAGCCTGGCTAATCGAATTGAGCCAGCTAGGTATTGTGTATTAATTTAATTATTCGACAAACTGCTTGAAATCATGACATTCTTGTTCCACATCCAGTGCTATACTCAGTGTTACAAGGCACAGGCGGTTAGTGGTGGGAACAGTTATCTGAACAGATCTTAGCTCGCCTCTCTTTCTTAAATTACAAAATAAGGAGCAGTGTGGCAGCATTGGAGATTGTGGAAACTAGAGTGCTGGAGCTGCTTCAAATGGATATATTTGCTGTTTTTTGGTAGAATGTTCTGGATACAGTGTCCTCCTCTTTTGCTAGCCCCACCCCATATGATCTATGGAACCTAATTCCTATGGAGTGTTTTTGGGGCATTTCCAGGGCATTTCAGAGGATGGGGAAGAATGACGGAATCAACATGCACATTTTCCCCTTGCACAGCTCCCTGGGTTGAGCCATATCAGGGTCCTTTTGGCTCATAGAAGCCAAAGAGACAATTGGGGCCACTGTTTTTGATGGTTAACCTCACTAAGGTAAAGATAATCATCTTATGCTTCATAACATAACCTTTTTGCCATAGGGATCAGGCAAGCTATTTTTCCCTAGCACAGAAAATTGGTTAGATACATAATGGAGGATTTCCCCCTTATTTGATGGTGCTAGAAGCAGATCAGAGGACCAGAAATTTGATCCTGTATACCAAACTATGTACTTCTAAACAGCTCCCAAGCAAATAGGAAGAATCAGTTGTGCCCCTTCTTTTCACCCCTTTAGTCTGTTGTTCTCTGCCTTCTCAAAGGCTTTACAAAGTAGGAGCAAAATGCAGCTTTTCAAAAATCCTGATAAGTGCAGATCATGTGACCAAAAGCACATACTGGACCATGGAATAGGTGGTTAAGGATGTTGCATTAAAATGATTGGCTTGGAAAGGTTATGGGGTTAATGGGAAAAAATTGCTAAACTAAATTTTTCAACATCAACTGTAAATCCTTCTAACAAAGTCACTTGAGTCCATAGTGAGATGCCTTCATAGCTAAAAACCTTCCTACTGACTTGCAGAAGCTCTGGGGATTGATGTGGTGACAATTGATTAACATTTTTGTGTGTGTTTGTGCAGTCATCTGAGGTGTCAATTGACTTTACAGGTTTTCAAATGGAATAGTATTAATTTGTTCAAAACCCTCATATGGGAAGAGACTTGTTTTCCATTGGCATTATGCTCCTTCTTTTAAAATTATCTTGACAGAAATCCTGTCGTTCTAAGTGCTAAAAGTTCCCCTGTATGGATTGTTTTTGCTTGCACAAAGAGAGACTAAAAAAAAAAAAATTAGCTCTTCACTTCTGGGGTTTCAAGTGAAATGCCACATAATTACCCAGTGCTGAGTAATGTCATGTACTCAGCATCTTGAAGGGTTGAACGCTCTGTTTCTGTGGTGGCCTTATTCCCTGGCAAATTGGATCTGAAGAGAGATTCAGAGCAGGGTACAGAGTAGTAGTACCAGGATCTATTCTGAAAGGGTAGCAGGAAATGCGTGGCCTCTAAAATCCACTGTTCCCAAATCATTCCCTCCATGAAAGCCAGTACTTGGAAAAGCTTGCAGCATTTTCCTTCCCCCTTATTTCCCTCCCAGTGTCTTTTCCATGGGAGGAATGTTTTTTCCCCAGGAACGGAGTTCTGGTCTGCTGCGTAGCAACACAAAGCTGTATGCAGTATGCTGGTGTTAACTCATTTCTCTGTGAACTTCAAAAGGTGATGATTTCATTAGCTGGAAATGTCTATTAATGGCCATTGCTCCTTCCTAATTTGACTAAGCTCTGGGCTTTTGAAAACACATATACCAAAGAAGATGTCTGAACATTTGGAAAGGTATAAGAAGTAAGATATCTGTTTGCAAAGTTTAGAAAAAAAATGCTACTTGGTAGATATGCCAAAGGGCATAACAGGTGTTACTAAAGGTCTTGTCTTCATCACACAAGTGAGATGAGTGAATACATTTTTCTGCACATTTTGTTCAAATTTAACAGTGAATTTGCTTGAGCCACGTGTAAGCAGTTTTGGTTGTGATCACATTTTATTAGAGGAGCACAGGTTTTGCCATGCAGATCAGTGTCCCTTTAAATCAGAATTCTCTTTTTGGTGGTGAGGGCCAGATGCTTGAGAGGAAGGTGGAAGAAGTTCCCTAATGGACAATTCTACAGCATCCTGAATACTATTAATTGATGGTTTATGCCTTAAAATGTTATTTTACTCATTATATTTTTATAATCTTAGTTTATGCCATTGTAGAGCTTATCCATAGCAGTGTCTTATCCTTTTTGGAATTCTTTTGATGCTTAGTACCATTGATATGTTGTGGTGTGAGTTCTATAAGTCATTTACCTGATGGGTAAAAAGAATTTCTTTTATTTGTTTAAAATTTTTAGCCTTTCCATTTCACTGGACAACACCTTCTATTTTATTGTGATATGAATGCTGAATGTCTCTATACCATAAGTTACTTCATATCCCTATCTACTCATTTTGATTTAAAAATACTTTCAGAAAATGCTTTTGAAAACCAGAATTATATGAAGCATGAGTGTTGACATAGATAACTGTCTACAAAAGGTGCATGCATGATGATATAACTGTATTGGTTCCAGGATATTAGAGAGATAAAGTGGGTAAAGTAATATTTTTTATTGGATCAACTTCTGTTGGTGGGAGAAACAAGCTTTGAAGCTTACACAGAGCTCTTCTTCAAATTACTTGCTTCAGGATATAAACTGAGTCCTCCATGGGCAGGTTATTCCATAATTGCTCCATCCTCCATTAGAAGTGTACAGCTGAAATTTCAATTAGCCTGAAGAAGAGCTCTGTGGAAGCTTGAAAGCTTGTCTCCACCAACTGCAGTTGATCCAATAACAGATATTAACTCCCCACCTTGTCTTGATAAGAGTTGCAGTCATCCATTCAGGAATACAATCAGTGTTATATTACTTATGTGTAAAAACTGTAACCATAACGCCCCAATACAACTTGGCTGTGGAATGATAGTAATGAACAGCAGGTGTCCAATCCATAGAGTAGAAACAACAAGTACTTGTTGGATCAATTGCCATTTGCTGACAGATGTCTCATAAAGAGAAAAAACTAGGCTCCTACTAATGTCAGTGAAGTTATTGAAGTCAGACGAGCAGAATCTGGCCTGTGCTTGGTACTACCAGTAAGACCAAATTCTTAAGTCTCTAAGATCCTGATCATATGTTGACTCCATGCAGATGAACAGCTGGACCCAGCTGGAGCCCAGTTTATTTGAGTGGGGTTAGGCACCATCCCAAGGGCCAATCCACAAGAAATCGTTACAGAGTCTGGGCCAGGATGACTCTTAAATTCCCACCCCTGTTCAAAAGCAAAGGATAAATAGCCTGATTTTCAGAGATGCCGAGTGCCCTCTGCTCCTGTTCACTTCAGCTGGGGCTATGGGAATTTTGTGCCTCTGAAAACCAGGCAACACAATGGAACGAGCTGCCAAGGAAAAGACAAGGAATAAAAATGTAGAAATTTTGAAATGTAAGTGGTTATTAACAAAATGCACTGCAGTTTAGAGCCAGTGTTGTTCTCTATTTTGCTTTTAAATAAGGCTTTTCACTGGTCAGCAGCGGTACAAAGGATGTTAAGACTCATGGTAGGAGAGCCAGTCATCAGGAACACCAGTACAATGCAATAGCATCTCAGAACAGTAAACCTAAGTGTCTTGTTTCTATGTGGTGGATTGGGGTACTTCAGCTTTTACACAGGATCTTTGGAAGATGAAGCATTTACTTTGTATTTGGAACAGAAGAGTTGGAAAGTAAGTTTGGACACTGATCCAAAGGCTATTGAAGTTGATGGAAGTCCTTTAATTGATTTCAGTGGCTTTGGATCAGGTCCTTAGTTGCCAGCAGGCTTCTGTATGTGTATTTTCTCTTACTTCTCGTACTTCTCTCCTGCAGAGTGTTTTCCTGCCAGGGACCCCTCTTCCACCAGATCTCTGGGGATACACATGAGGGGTCAAAACTTCTCCTGTTAGCCCAAATCCACTGCCGCACACGACAGATTCATGCCTGCAGTGCTCCTAGGTTTTGTCAGCTCCGTAAATTTTATTTCCCTTATGTGAGTGTTTATATTGCTTTGAGACTGCCGAGGTTCATGTTATTCATTTTTTAAAATGTGGAGGTTTATTAGTTATTGCAGCTCTGTGATTCTTTGGCATTTGAATGTTAATGAAACTTTGTCTTTTCTGGAATAACTGGGAAGCTGGATCTTAACTCAGGCTTGGCAACATACCCGTGGGCAGATTTCCTTCTCTTTTCGCCTCAGTTTGAACACCTTATATGACATTTCATCCCAGAACAATTTTACCCCATATATCGTCATGTACAATATTGTACCACACAGTAATTTTGCAAGCACATGAAACTGCTGCAGAGAGGATAGTGGGCTTATTTACCAGGGGAGGGATGGATGGGCTAGTTAAAACTGCCTGGTTCTAAGAGGTTATGATTTGTGTGTTAGTACTTCGTCAGTAGAACATGTTTAACAAGAGTCTATTATCATGTGATTTAGCAGTTAGGGTTTAGCAGCAGAAGGGCCGTTTGCGGCCCCAAAGAACACAAATACTGAGACTGTTCTTTCATCCTTAGGAAAAACAAATAACTTGACAACCATAGCTGGCTCAGCAGGAAAAGGTTAAAGAGGGACTTTGCCACTGCCAATTGCCAATGTTAGTCTCTCGGTGTACCAGGACTCTGGTTGCAAACTATAGCTCAGGTCCTCAGGTTTGGTGGGTTCGGTAGGCACAATACTGGGAGATATGGAAAAGGTAAAAACAAAATAGTTTTATTAAACAAACAGACAAGAAAGAAAAGAAATAGGAAAGAACCAATGCTTACACCCCTTCAGCAGATGGGAACCCCAGTTAAATGACTGGAGGCATAGAGTGTGAGTAGCAGCGAACACAGCAGTTGCCCCAATGACGGAGTTCCAATAATTGAAAATTAACTACCACTCTTTATACACTTAGCCAAGGAAAAGGGGTGGGGGCTTGTAGTGTCTGCTTCGTTAGCTGTTTACTGGCTACATTTCCTGAAGGTGTCTTATCTCTTGTTTCGCAAAGCTAGCGATCCCTGTTTTTCTTCTGCAGGTCTGCAAGATCATATGCGCTATGTCCACACTAGCAAATTAGTTCGAAGTAAGGAGCCTTAATTCAAACTAATTTGAACCCTGTCTACACTAGGCTTTGCCTAGTTCTAACTAAAAAAATTTTTAGTTCAAACCAAGCAAAGCTTACTTCAAACTAATTTGCATATTTAGTTTGAACCACCACAATGTAGATAGACATGCTAGATCAAACTAAATAAGTTTTTGAACTAACAGTGCTTTTAGTTTGAACTAAAAAATGTGCGGCTAGTTTGAACAAAAAGTTAGTTCGAGCTAACCAAATCTGAACTACAATGATGACTACAACTAATTTACTGCCTGCCTTTACCAGGTTAATTGGTCAGGGCTGATTGATGGTGACACCACCTACTCTCAATGCTTATCACCTAACAAACTCTTCCTTCTATCCATACTAGGTTTGGGAGATATTGATCTCACATTTTTGGGACTAATCTCCCACTCCCGTTCTCAAGTGACAGATTAATGCAAATATTAGGACTTGGCTTGAGAAAGCCTGGTTAGTCTGCCCTGTTAAAAACATGCTATTGTGCTGCAGACAGAGTAGACAGAAACTGAATGGGCTTTGATGTAGTGAAAGTTCAGTGAATGATACTATATTCCTCATGGTGAAAGGTTGTAGTAATGGAAAAGGAGGTCAGAGGATGAGTAGCCTCATGCTATGTAGAAACAGCAGGTACGTTTTTTTGAGACGTATTGTTGTATTAGGTGTATTGATGCATGTATTTACTGTAACTTTTTGTGCCCTTTTTTGCTTTTATACTTAGCCTGAGTCCCCATCAGTGCACTCCAATCAACTCAGAAAATAGTACTATTCACTGTAAATAGGGAAGAGCAGTAGTACCAAATTGTTCAACACTTTATTCTTGGGATTAATCAGCATCAAGGTCTGCCCTCCAAACACCCATATTCGCATAGCAACATAGAAGTCTTGCCTTAGTGCCATCTAAAGCCAGCTTTCAAGGGAGCTCAGTCACCATCATTGTCAAACTACCCACTGCTGAGACCATGGTAGATCATCTGTGGTGCATAATCTAATAATCTCCTGTATTAAATACAATGGGACTAGTGGCCATGTCTTGTCTAGGAGGAGCTATTTTTCTGGCTTGACTTACCAGAGCTGGGATTTGCTGATTTTTCAGGACATGAGGTAAGAGTGCCAAGCCACTTGCTGTTAAGATCGCAGGAAAGTGGTGGGATGGCAATCTTTAGATGAAAGAGTTTCTTAGGAAGTCCATCTTTTGTGTATTCATTTGGATATGTTTTGATTTTAAAGTAGTACTGGCACATTGCTCCCACAGAATCAGACAGGCAATTGAAAAAGCCAGTGAATAAATCAGATAAAACAAAGGAGGAGTCCTGTGGCACTTTTAAAAACTAACAAATTCATTTATCATGTGAGCTTTCATGGGTATATCCCACTTCTTCAGACGCATGAAATGAAAACAGTTTTTTCACCAAGCTGATGGATTTCCACTTCGTACAGCTAAATTCAATGCCGTGCATGATCACAAGTTTCAGAGGGGTAGCCAAATCAGATAGTAAACTTTAGGTCAGAGACCGTGCCTGTGTTTGTGTTAGCATAGCACCTTGTGCATTGGGGCCCCAAAACTGATTGGCTACTATGAATTTTCAACCTTTTCTATGCTATGTCTTCCTTTTCCACCCACTTACTTGTAACTGGGATGTAACCAGACCCCCTCCTGTTTAGCAATATGTAAAGGGCTGTTTCCTCCAGGCTGAGCACCTCTGGGCTATCAGACTATAAATATCAAATGCCCATTAAAATTCACTTGCAAATCCGAGTCATCACGCAGTAAAAGGAGCCAGCATTTTCACAGTTATAGGGCAGTATTTTTCATGTGAACGTGCTGCCTTTCTACCAACCACCCGCAGTGCAGTGCTCAATTCCTTACAAGTGATATTTGACTAGGGCTAGCAATAAGAATGTGAATCTCGCCCCCGCAGACACCTTGTGCTTACGTAACCCATTTCAGCACATCAGGCCGCAAAGGGAAGGTTAGTTTCAAAGGTTCACTCTGGAGGGGCCATGGCATAACTAGATTGTTACATTTTTATCTTGGAAGATTATAATGCCAGAAAAGGTTACAGAATTCACTGCAATCCTTGTGTTTTGAGTCATCAGTCACTTTAACCTGTGTTTCACCTGACCTCATTATCTATCTACATTTCATTCTAAACTCTCTAGTTTAACAAAGGGCTAATTACTTATCCCAGATGAGAGTATCCTTTCCTCCTCCTTTCCTTTTCTCCCCTTTGATTTGGAGTGAAAACTCTGGGGTTAGATTCAGCAGTGGTTGCTGCGCTTTTTCCAGTCAACATTCTTATCACATGCACTGAAAATGTAGCTTTGTATGTCTTGGCCCTCATAGATGGCATTGCCAGATTTACTGTAGTCACATTCTGTATGAGTAAAGGATCAGATGTTCTGTGGCTGGGAATATACCACACATGCCGCACATCTTTCTGGAGTATTTACTAGCCAGAAGGTCTGTTCTTGATCTGCAAGCAGTTCCAACAGCCTCTCTGAGCCCATATATGGTTTTTTAATATATCAGCCCTTAGGACTCCAACTGCTTAAATGATCTGTGTAGAAAATTAAAGCAAAATACAGTCTGATCCAACACTGAGCTATTTTTTTAAAAATTGAACTGGATAGTGCTGCTGAAGATTCTGAATGGCACAAGCCTGTGTTTCTGTGCAGAGACTAGCTACCTTTCCTGACAATTCTGTCCACTTTTGCCATGGCAAACATTTCTGTATTTTCTCTTAACATGGCTGCTGTGAATCAAAGCTGCTCCCTTAACTTAGGCATAGATGCTCTGGGCGTCTATAAGTAGTGGGGGCCCTATAATCCAAATAATCAAGTATAAAAACATGCACCGTCATGACAGATAGATCATAATATGTGTCTGGGTCTCCCATAGCAGTGCATAGAAGGACAGAACAGAGCTCATTACTGCCTTAACCTTTTATTGCAACAATTTTGGGGATGTCTGTCCTGACAGCAGCAAAATTGCTTCTGTCAGTGCAATCTTCCGGGCATGATTCAGCAGCAAGTATGTACCACTGAATTGCTCCGGAAAGTGCTTCAGCAACTCCAGCCCCAGAATTGGAGTTGCTGAAAGCTGACCGCAAGGCATTTGCGGTCGGCTTCCCCTAGTATGTATCAGCGGCTTAGAAGTTGTTGGCAGATATGCAAGGTATTTTACATGCCTTCTGTATCTGCCATCAACTGTTGCCAAAAATCCCTGTAAGTATAGATTAGGGCTTAGGGTCCCCACACTTGTCTCACAGAACACCAGACCTGCTCCCCCAGCAAGAGTCTTAAGACCCTTCACCATTGCAGGCAGCTGCTCTGCAACCTGAAGCAAGCATTAGGACCTGTTTGAAAAGCTGTTCTTGCCCTTTCCAGCAAGAGGTGGCTATATAGCAGCGTAAACATTCTGCCTCCCAGGGTTTTAAGCTTTAACTCCATTCCTCATCCCTGTCATCTGACAGAGTGAGAATATGAACTCTCCTCTCCATAGCAGTGCAGTGGGCTACATCTGAGCCCTAGGGAGGATTATATTTTTAATGCCAATCCAGTCAGCACTATGCAACAGCCTTGACAGAACTGGATAGTCGGCACAGGCAGCACAAAAGTAGACTGCAGTGCTGAAGCCGAGCTTTGCTTTCTACAGCCCAAAAGCTGATGCCTGCTAGGAAAGGTGAAACCTTTGAGGACTGGTGCTTGTAGAGACCTGGATATTCACACTGAGTCTGAACCCACATAAAATTCCCCTGATTTTGGGTTGCATTATAAATGTGAAACTCACATCAGAGTTGTCAGCAGATTGGAGAGCATATCAGGGCCCACTCTAGCACTTAGTGGGTGATTTATCTGGTTTAAGACAGCAGGATCTGAATGAAGCTGGTAACTCCATTTCCTGAGTGGGTGGCAGAAAATGGAATTGAACCCATCGAGCAGAATGGCTCAGGTGAGGTAGCACACTCAGGGGTGGGAGATCAGAACAGTGAGTTGGGCCCAAAGAGGAGCGCTGTGTGTGCTATCCCGAGTGACTTAGCCAGGCACCAAGCAGACGTGCAAGAGGAAGAGAAGCAGTGGCCTGATCACACTGCCTAGGGTCTGAACTCTACTGGACGTGTCAGCTGGTTCTTTATCAGCACCCTACCTCTTAAAACAAAGGGTGGGGTCCTAATTCTGCAGCTCTGTCAGGTAGGGGAAGACCCTCTCCTTGTATCCAAATCTAACCATGAAACATTGGGCTGAATATTAGAAAGCCCAGAGGGAAGAGCAACACAGACATTTTATTCTTGTTACCCACTCACTTGCCCTTGGTAACTGGAAAAAAATGATCTTACCAAGGCCAGGAGGCAACTTTGGCTGCTGCTGGATAGATAATGAATGTTCTCCTGGTGTGTGACCTCTGACTGACATTAGCAGGCCTGAATACAGACAAGTACTTTCTATTGAACTCCAGAGTGTGGGAACATGAAGTCTTTCAGAGCATTAAATCTCTTAGCAAATATTTAGAAATTGATAATAGATTAAACATAGAAAATGCATCATCAATGATCTTGGGGGAGGAGGGAAGCATGACAAAATTCAAGCCTATTTGTTGTAGCACTCATTCAATTACTACGCTTAGTTAAGTATATCACAGAGGAATGAAGACTGCAGTCCATTAGGATGGTTGTTAATATATATCATTTGATTGTGAGATTGCACATAAGCCATTTTAACATGCGTAGAGTAACATTATCCTTCTTTTGTAGGTCACTATTCTCATAAGTCTGGCTCTTGCATTCCTTGCCTGCATAGTCTTTCTTGTGGTATACAAAGCCTTTACTTATGATCACAGTTGCCCAGATGGATTTGTTTATAAGGTAAGAGATTCCCGCCAGATGAATTGTCAAAGATGATGGAATCTAATTGACTACATGGTCAAGGTCTAACAGCATTTACAAGAATGTGTTGAAAAGTGGTTAATGTTTTGGAAAACATGGATTCCATCTGCTTCCAGTAGCCACCACTTTATATAGTCGGGATTAGTTGTCTGTGAATGTCATGAACAAATGTGCCTGAACAATTCCTCATATTTTGGAATGAATGCTCTGAAGCTGAATTTTTGGGTTTGCTTCCCACAGACATTCAAGTGATCAAGTTTTACTAGCATAAATGTTTAGACAAAACAAATTTCAATGAGGCACACACAAATGTCCACAGCTACTGTATTTGAAATTTGCATGTACCTGTATTTTAGATGCATGCTTGAGCACCTCATCCAACTGGGGAACAGAAACAAAACCATTCAACGTGTTTGACCAGTCACAGCTAATCAACAGAGTTTAAATATCAAACGTTCATTAAGAATCATTTGCTCAGTCCCCCGAGTTTAAAAAAAAAAAGTTTGCAAAACAATTCGTTGACTAATTATTTACAGCAAATAAATTCATGGAGGTCCTAATTGCTTGGAAATATTCTATGAGCAGGATCAGTTAGTTGATAGATTAATCATTGTGAATTACTCTTAGTGTACGTAAAATCAGAGAGGAGACGAGTCATAAATTTTGGATCCAGACTAAGATCTGAATGTAAACTTCCTTAGACTTCATGCAATTTGGATTTAGTTTTCTGCATTGGTCTTATCCCGCTTTAATCACACTACAGTGGGGGAACTGGATGGCTCAGGGGCTAGGTACTTATAAATGGTGCCCTTTTCCACCAAGTCACCACTATGAATCTGATTAGGTTGGAGCAAAGGCTGTTACCTTCTGTGGCCTTTACAAAGCCAATTGGTTCTCTCAGTGCAGTTCCTAGTGAACAAGTGTTCACGTTGCAACAGTAGAGACTAGCTGGCACCTGCAGCATGGGGCGGGGGCACAGAAAGGGACATGGAGATTGCTCCTCGCAATCTCTAGGGGTAGCTTTCCTGGAGGTCAGAGATAAGGGGCACAGTAGCAGGCTAGCACGTAAGAAGCTTACATTGCTTCTGCCTGGCCTGTGTCTGTTCTAAAGACTAATACAGCACTTCAATCTACAGGGCTGTGAATCCAATATTTTGTGTGCTAACCCATGTCCTCTACCACAATCCCTGGCAAGTGCCTGATCTTAGTGTGTCCCATTACAGCAGGATCCCCATTCTGTAAATTTGGTTTTGTTTCATAGAATGAAACCCATCTTCGTCAGGGGTGCCAACTCCAGTACGTTTTCACATCTGTTGTCCCAGTTTCAGTATCCCCTACTATTCAGAGATTCTGGGCATTCCCCAAGCCAGTTGTCAAATGAAGGCTGCACACATGTTCCATTACAGCAGATAGTCCAGTTTCTATGAATCAGTGAAATGAGTCAGTCATTCACATGAGAGAGAATAGGGGTGTTAAAATAAATTTTAAGCAATTTGACTGCTACTTATTTTTCCTGCTTTCTCCCTCTCTCCAGCATAAGCGATGTATCCCAGCCTCCCTGGATGCCTATTACTCAGCACAGGATTCCAACTCCCGAGGCAGATTCTATACTGTCATAAGCCATTACAGCATGGCTAAGCAAACCAGCTCACGGTCTGTATCGCCATGGCTTTCTTCAGGATCGGTAAACCATGAAGCCAAAGCAGCCAAGACAGAAGGCCATTAAAGCTGCTCAGTGGTGACGAGAGGGGTTGGGAGTGGGGAAACAACACCATGTCTATAAAGTATTGCTCTGCTTCAGAGAGGGCACTGTGCTAACAGCACGACAAGAAGAAATGAAACTCAAGTGCAGGAGTCATCTTAATTGATATTTCTTTTCGTGCGTTGTTCTTGTTGATTTGTAATTGAGTCAAGCTCTTGTACAAAGGCATGTTGGATGTTGACTGTAACTTACAATGTAAAATATTTTTAAAATCATTGCTTAAATATTTGTTAGAAAAATAAATTAAAAAAACAAAAAAAGCAAATTTAGAAAAACAACCAGAGAGGATGGAATCAAACAAAGAATTTCACAGAAACTGATAGGAATTTGTGACCCCAGAACAGTATGTAAGGGAAGAATATTTGATATGTCGTTTGACATGAAAGGGTCAGTGGAATCTGTCATAAATCACATCACTGGGTAGTTGAACTTGCCAAGCAGAGTCCTTCTACTGGCAAACTGAGCTGCACAAAATATGGTGTCAGCATTAGTTTGTGGTTAGAGAAAGATGCATGCACCCATGTGCATACCCACACCTGAATTAAGAACAGAAAGAACTAGGGATTTAGAATACACAATTGAGATACTGGAGAGGTACCATGGGTTTTTTAAGAATTAAGTGGATTAGACACAGAGCAAGAGAAGGAAGCTGTTGTCTTTAAATCAGTCATTTGCTCTTCAGCACAGGACTAGGAGTCAGACTTTATTTCCAGGTCTGCCACACCACAGATTATGTGGGAGATCTTGAGTAAGTGACAGGGGGCTTCCTCCTTTGAGATGCTGAGCACTTCTTTGGGAGGCAATGAAACAAAATAACATCATTGTAAACCTAGGATGCTTGGTACCTCACAGAAAAGGGTTAACAGCTTAAAGAAAAAGCCCTTCTCTGCCTCATTTTCCCTTTGTCCATGTTTTATGGCCACTACCAACATAGGGATTGTGAAGGTTTGTCTGTTAGTGTATAAAGTGTTTGGAAAGTCAGTGATAGAAAGTGTTATCAAAGTTCTAGTTGACTTATAAACCCATGACCATAAAACAAACCCTAAACAGAATCCAGCCCTGTATAGCATTAAACATGGCTCAGGCTGTAGCATGTAAATTAATCTGAACAAGCATGACAGTTTTGTAAGACTTGAGCAGAAGGAGTTGTTTTGTTTTCCCCCTAGAGCTGCCACCTAAAACATAGCAGCATGACAGCTAAAATACTTGGGATCATATTCCACTTGAGTTCAAAAGGATAAGCGCCAGGAATAGAACAAGACAAAGGTCGGGGTTTGCATTTCACCAAGTCTGCCAATCAGTTTGGTAGGTATCGTGGGCTAGAAGCTGGGAGCCAAACCCATGCTGGGCAGCGTTTGTCCTTCATTATGCACACACAGCTCCTAGTGATTTGAACAGGAATAGCCTCGTGTAAATTGGGGCTGACGGGAGTCATGCTAAGCAGTTGTATAGTACAGTATAGCTAAAACTGTAGTGCCAAACCCCATTGTCTGACTTCTCCCCTCCATATTTCACCTGTAAATTCATTTCTCTCTTCAAATGTACAAACCCCACCCCCAACACAAAAAACTCAAAACTCCAGCAAACTACTGAACAGTTTATAATTGTGTGGTGTGCTTTTTGTCAGTAGGTAGCAAAGACTGAAGTATTTTTGGTGTAATTCTTGAACTTTTCTGACAGGAAAAATAAAGCTAGATGTGTCTGAGAGCCTCAAACTTCCTGAAGGGTTTCTTTTGTTTGCGTCTGACTGTTGTGCTGTGAAGAGGGAGCAGTGGTTATGTTTGCGTGCAGGGAATTGTTGGGTATGGTTTCAGCAGCAAAACCTACTCTGCACTGGTTGGCATGAGAATGTTTGGAGCCTTCAAAGATCATGCAGAACTCACTTGTGGTCATTGCTGGCATGCGGGACACGGACTCGGACACAGACACACACTCTTGGTTTTGTTTTTTTATTTTCCATCTGAAAAGAACCCTTCCTTCAAAACAAGAGGAGCTTAGATCCTGATGTATTTAAACTGGGTGCATGTTCCAGATCTTATTCTCAGTTACATAAGGCCTCATTTTCACAGTTCTGGCAAAATAAAAGAACAAAAATATCATCTAAAACCTACATAGCCTTCATGGACCTCACATAGACATTCAATGCCATACCTTGTGCTAGCTCCTAGCATAAGGTGTGGGTCAAGGAAGTAAAGCCTGCAGGTGAGGAATAGAAAGGGGGAGCTAGGGAGGGGAGTGACCAGAGTAAACTGATATGGCTATTCTCTGCTAAGCTCTGGGAAGCAGAGTGTACATTATAGCAGCCCAGTGGCAGCTTTAATTTACAGAAGGGCTAGGTACACAGCCGACTGCTTCAAGTTCAAAGAAGAAGAGCAAAAGGCATAAAACAACCTGCATACCCTTCCCTCTGTCCTTCTAATTCTTGCCCCAAGCACTGAAGAGAACTGAGGATAGGATACAATGATTTCTACAGGTTTGAAATATGTTACTGGTTTGACTGGTAATACCCCATTTTAAGTACAGAGAACAATTCTCCTCCTGGTAGAATCTTTCAAGGAACCTGTTTAAGCAACATATTATTGATCACACTCTCACAGACACTGTGAGATTGTTGGCTACGTACCTACTACTGGATTTGTCTCAATAATAGGAAATGTTACAACTCAATGGTATATTAAGTAATGGATACACGGAGATTAAGAAAAGTAGAGGTGGGCTGTACCAAGAGCATGGATCTGGCCTGAGCTTTGGATCTGTAACCAAACATGTGGCTTGGTTTATGACAAAAACATGAACAGATTAATCTTATATTCCCAAGAAAGCAGATCCTATTTCCTTAAATTCATCTGGCAGCTCTTTGAAATGGAATAACATTCACTCTAAACTTGCTCATTTCCACAGGCTCATGAAAGGCTTTATAATGTTCAGATAAAACCTCTGGATGACTTCCCTTTTTGAAATGCTCAGGGTTGTGAAATTGAGCTACTGGAGAAAAGGAACCACTTTGGTTTTATAGGTCACTACAAAGAACCTGTGAAATTCATTAAAAAGTGCATAGGGCTCTCTTCCAGACTGAGTCATGTTGTAATTTGACTTATTTCTGTTGCATTTATCATGGTAATATTTTAGCTCTCTGTTTACTTTGATCAAAATCCCAGGAATCAAATTTATGTATTATAGGGTGGAAGGTATAATCGGATAACTGAGTCAGTGGGGATAAAAAGTTTCTATTTAATAAAAGAACTACCAAAATTATATGTGGAACAAAATGAAAAAGGGCCCAAGGGAGATGCAGGGGACAGTAAAAGACAACCACAGCTAGAAGTTTCATTATTCTTCTCATTGTTATTACCACAATTACCAAGGTCTATGTTCAAGCTAGAATATAAATTCCAAGATCAGCCACTTCTTTTAGTCACAGTAATAGGATGAGACTTGATTGAAATGGTAGTAGCTATCCTCTCACGTTTTAAAACAAATTTTAGAAAGCTACTCAGTCATGGTCAATAGGCATTCCTTGTCTCAGTAGCATGTGTGCGCACGTGCACATGCACACACACATGCATGAGTAGCACTGCAATTACTGCATCAATAAGCCTGGACTAACTGTCTCCTAGCTACTTCTGCTTCAAGAGTGTGTATTTGGCATGGTTCGCCCCAACACCTTCCCCTTCTTTGGTATGAGGGAGACCTTGGCACATACCTATCTTGAATATGCCAGGTTGCAGTCCCTCTTCTGGCTCCTCCAGAACTTCTTATTGAGGTGCTGGCTAAACTTTTCCCCACCCTTGTTTTTATATGCACTCCTCATCCATGGCCCCACAAAGTCACTGTCCCTCTGCACAAACCTCCTCCTGGCCTTTGCTAGTGTGGCCAGCTATAAGAGCAGGGAGAGGAGGTTGGCAGAGGGGGGTCTCTGTGACTGTGAGGCCTACTTCCAATCCCTTGTTTGATCACGTATCTGGGCAGAGATCCTCTGGACAGCGTCCACTGGCTCCCTTAACACCTTCCAGGAGCAGTGGGTGCTGTCCAGGGGTCTCTGCTTGGTGTCCCCTTCCAAGTCCCTCATTTTCAACCTTTGGTTATGTCTACACTGGCAAATTAGTCCTGACTAAGCAACTTAGTCTAGACTAATTTAGTCCGTGTCTACACTAGCCTTTGCCTAGTTCAAACTAAGAAATTACTTAGTTCAAACTACTTAGTTTGAACTCAGCACTTACTTTGAATGTTAGTTCAAACCAGCATGATGTAGATGCCTTAGTTCGAACTTAAAAAATTCTAACTAGCCGCGCTTTATAGTTCAAACTAACCAGAGTGGCTAGTTCGAACTAAAAACATGCATTTAGTCCAAACAGGGCCATAACTACGGCAGGGCAAAAGGGGCTTTGCCCCAGGCATCCCAGAGTGGCTCCATTGAGCTGCTCAATCAAAGAGCATGTTCTGTGCTACTGGTTCAAGGCGCTGACCGTTGTACGGAGTGCCGCAATGGGTACTTACGGCTGTTGAACTAAACCAAGGTTAGTTCGAACTAACCAGGAACTGCTTAATTCAGACAAAGGAAGTCTGAACTAAGCTTTCTGATACAGACATAGCCTTTGACTTTCACACTCTTCTTTGTTCTTTCATTTGTTGTCCCCCACATCTAGTTGAACCCAGGCCTAGTGCTTCCTCCCCTTTGGCTGGGGGAAGGGCTTTAGCAAGCCTGCTTACTACCTGGGTATTCAAATAGGGGCCACTTTTGCTTCCTAGTATGTTCTACTTCCTGTCTCTTCTACCGCTGAACTGTTACTTTTCTTTGTGTTGGTTTCTACACCAAGCCTTAAGCCTCATCTTTGGGCCCCCTCTGTGCCACAGCTCCAGGCACCTTGCTGGCTACTACTAGGAGGAAGGATCAAATCCTCAAACAACCTTCTTCTTTGTGGCCTTCAGCCAAGTGTGCCAGCTGTTTGCTGACCCCACTGACCATAGGCTTAATCAGCAGAAGGTAGGTTCCCATGTAATATGAGCCAATTTACTGTGAAGTTTCTAGATTCTGGCTGGCAGGGCTCCTTCTCTCTCCTGGCAAAACAAGAAAGTAGCTGTATCAGCAGCTCTGGGGAAAGCTGTTGCCTGTCTGTCTTCTGGGGGGAACTTAGGGCTAAGTATCTCATTGGAAGGGAAAAAGTGTTTGCAGTAATTTGTGTGGAGACCAGAAAAGGTAGCAGAAAGTCAGCTGTACCTTTAAAAGTAAAACATTCCTACAGAACTGTTTTAATTCCCCTTCTGTTTTCTTTTGCATGGCTATGCTTAAAAAGCTTTTTCTAGACAGTAATAGGATCCCAAATAATAAGTATAAGGGGCTTACCCTGAAATTTCCATAGTCATACTTCATATGATTAATGTTTTTAAAGCGCCCAAATTGTTGCCTTTCAAACTGGATTAGACTGCTCTCATACTTGATTTTTGCTACTGTAAAACAGAGAAAGTGACAAGATGGGGGGACCCACTTTCTCTTTTGGTCTCCTAGAAATTTTTATATACTTTGCACTATCAGCAATGCTAAATGCTGGTTCATTCAGTTGTATTGCATAGCTATGAAATACAGTCAGAGTGCCATATAGTTCAGCTCACCTACTAAAGTGGACAAGTGTCCCTCAAAGAGGACTTGAATCCATCTCCCCACCCCCCATGCTTCCAACAGGGAGTATGAAATAAAATTATCTTTCTGCCAAAGAAGATGGATGTTGCTTTACTCAGGACAGCCATGGCTGAGCAATCTGCAGGACATCATCAGGGATAATAATTGTTGGCAGGTTTGAGCAGAGGAAGGAGGTGATAGCTGGTAACCCACGCCCATTAGCTAGATTCTTCAGCAGGATGAGTGCTGAAGAGGCTTCTGGTCTGAAATAGCCTGACCATTAATAGTAAAAAAATCAAAGAAGGCAGAAAAGGCACAACCTATCACATTAGGTCATTTGGTCCATCTTTGCCCTGCTAGTTGTTTGTTGGTTCATGCCACAGGTGACTACAATTCAGTAGTAGGTAAAGGGATCCCTAAATGTTTTTAAGGAACTGGCTCGTGTGTACAACTTCCTTCTACTGATGGAATGAAACTAGCCCAGCTGTGTTAAGGGCATGTCCAAGGACCTATTCAGCTGACAGAAATTCTTCATCAGCACAAGTGACGGGGGCCTGTGAGACTCCATCGCCACTGACATTATAAAGATGCAAGTGGTAGGTGCTTTAATGAAAACCCTGAAGATTTTAGGTAGATATTCTTAGAGCCTATTTACTGCCTTTTACCCATCTAATTTTAAATGACTCAAGCCAGGGGGGCTTCCACTGAGAAAAGCTATGAATAATGATGAAATTATTAGCTGTTTCCTTCATGTATATCATGGAAGGAATGGTTTCTAACATAATCTGCCTTCTTCTGGATGTCAAGTCACTGAAAAATAAATTTGTTTAGAATATGCAAATTACCTTCCAAGCTAAAGGCTCAAGAAAAGAGGTCACTCTGGAGATAATCAGGAAGCTGGACAAAAAGGAAATCCAACCAAACTATGGCTGGCTAGCAAAGTTCATTATATCATAAGTTTTCATTTTACATGTGCCTCACTATGGTACAGACTATCCCTAGTCAGCCTTAAGTGAATAGGCAGTGGTTCAGCAAGACAGTGAAGGCTTTGGGGCAAGTATCCTGTGTTTGTACAGCATACAGCACAATGTTCATCCAGTTCTGTGAGCAGGGCTCCTAGATGTTACCTCAATGTATTTATATTGATGATATAAAAATAACAAGGATTTACATTGTCTGTAAATGCATGCACTGTACTGTGGCAATCAGCCATATCAGTTTACACTGTCATCCTGCCAGACCCCATTAGACACTGGTAAATACTTCAGTGGGAGATCTACAAAGACCATCTTGCTTCTTCAGGACTTGGTACTGGGTATACAGTCAGTGGCCATCTTCCCTCTGAGTGAGTATCCCATTACTGCAGCAGAGTGCTTTATGGGTACTATGATGTCTTTGGAATGACCTATATAACCAAGGAAAGAGAGATCTCAAGGTACTTTTCACACAGTTGTATGTATCCTGGCAAACTGCTAACTCAGGTAATTCTAGCCTTCATGCAGTTTCAAATGGAAATGAGCCACTTTGTAGCCTACCTTAAACTATTGCACAATCTTGTTAAACAGCTGCTAAATTTCACCCCAGCAATGGTTACATTTCAGTTAACAGGAAAAGTGAGTTCTGTGTACCATTTGTATGCCACATTATTAAAGTACTTTGGGGTCCTTTTGGATGAAAGGCAATTATATAAATGCAAGACCATTAGCAGTAAATGCAAAGGGTCAAAAAGTCCTATGAAAATGCATTAGAAACAGCTTCTGTTTTGGAAATGTAAATCTAGTATTTGGCAGGGTTAATGGACTAGTTTGTCCTGTGTACTAGAATCTTAATCCATGGGGAAGAAAAGGCTATTTTTACAGTAAGCCTTACAGGTACATTGACCCAATTAGTTTCCACTCTCAGGGCTTGAACTGGGTCATATCAGGTTAGTGACCCAGAAGTTTATTTGTGACTGCTGTCTTGTTCTCCAGAACCAAAGATTTCACTTAAAAGGAAAAGCAAGTCATTAGCTGACACCATTTCCAAGAAAACCATGGAAAAATAAAGCAAGTGCAGAGACATCTGCCAGCAACAGCAAAGCACCAGAAACAATAGCACTGAGAGGGGAACTGCTCTGGCCAGCTCAGTAGGGGTCAACTCAGATGCCTCCTGGTGATATTTTAGATGGCAACATTATTAACTGTTTCATTGTTGATCAAAGGATGTAATAAATGCCGCGTCACAGATCTGCACACTCTGCTATGACTTATACCTCATTTTAGTACCAGAAGTGTATTTTTTCCTTAATTTGACTCAGAGTCAAAGGATGGGCACAGAGTGTGGGGGAGCATCTGAGCCTTTCTAAGGGGGAGCCAGTCCCACAAAACCAAATGAAGTTCTGAAACAGCCTTCCAAGGGGAGCTATGGGGCCAAAGAATCAACCTAGTTTCAAATTTGAGCTTGATAAATTTATGGAGGGGATAGTCAGATGGGACAGCCTAGTTTGGCAATTGATTGATCTTTGACTACTGGTGGTAGATATGACAATGGCTTGAGATGGGACATTTGATGAGGTGGGTTCTGAATTATTACAGAGAATTCTTGACTTCTGGCTAGTGAGTCTTGCCCATATGCTCAGGGTTTAATGGATTGCCATATTTGGGGTCAGGAAGGAATTTCCCCCAAGAGTGGCTTGGCAAAGGCTCTTGAGGTTTTTCTCTTTCCTCTGTAGCATGGAGCATGGCTCACTTTCTGGCAGATACTCTGTATCTTAAAGTCTTTAAACCATGATTTGAATACTTTAATAGCTCACTCATAGGTTAGAGGTTTATTGGAGAAGTGGGTGGGTGCGGTTCCATGGCCTGCATTGTTCAAGTGGTCAGACTAGATGATCAAACTGGTCCCTTCTGACCTTGGAGTCTATTCATTTAAGTGGCAGGCCTCAGACTCCCAACCAGCTAGAAGCAACACCCTAGAGCAGCTGCCATCAAGTTGGCTCAGGTGGTGGATATCAAGCCAAGTGGTTTCTTCCCTTGACCATATTAGCTGCTGCTCCTCCTGAAAGCTATCTGCTGACTCAAGAAGACATTGTTGCATCAGTGATACTTAAGTCCAGTGGTAAACTTCCTTGGCAACCATGATAGGCTGAAACATTTTTTGGTTATTGTTTTAAATGGAAGCTGAGACTCTAGGAGCCACAGCTCTGTTCTGGCTCTACTTTAAGCCAGCATTACCTTAGGGCATTTGTGAATCCCACCAAGAGAGAAACCACACCTGAGTAGCCTATCCAAATATACATAGTCACATGTTCACCATCTACCCAGTCTGCTGTGAGTGACCTTTCATTTTTGCCATTTCAAGTGAGTGGAACTTGGTTCGTGGGTGGAGCATGAGAGTACCCTCATTTGCCTGTCCCTACATTTCAATCCCTGGCCACTGGTTATTTGTTGTGGTTATCTCAAGTCAGGGGGGACTTGAAAAGTAGTTTTTTTGTTGACAAAATCTTCAACAGAATGCTTTAGGTGACATGTTTCTGTCATTTAAATTAGTTGGCATGTTACACAAATATTTGAAAGCCACGATAGCTTTAGTTTATGGCATTTATGTTTGTCATATGCCATTGTCAGTGTACAGCAATAGATGGCTGGATCTTTAGCTGGCGTAAATCACTATAGCACAGCACAGCTACATCAGTTTAGTCCAGCTGAAGCTCTGGCCCAGTGACCATAATGCTTTTGTAAGGCTGTCATCCAAGGTCTTACACTGGTTGGTGAATACTATTCCTATGGAGAGATGGGTAAACTGAGGCTCAGAGTAGGCCAGATTTGGATTCCTTTGCTCCCACTGATATGAGGCTTTTTTTGTGCTGCAGTAGCTCAAGAGTGCTAGTCATGGACCAGGACCTCCATTGTGCAAGGTGCTGTACAAACACAACAAAAAGATGGTTCCAGCCCTTAACCAATTTTACAATTTAAATAACTGATGACACGCATGACCACAATGAAGTCACTCAGGGCACTTGTGAAGCAAAGTGCTGCTCACTGTGGATAAGTATATCACAATCTGGTGCATAGCAAATAGCCAAGCTAAAAATAGAACTTGGATCTCTCCGATCCCTATACTATTATAGCTGCATGAAACTGTAAAGACCATTCTTTACTATCGTAATGTTTGAATTGACAGTAAGCTGAGAAAGTAGCACAGTGGAAATCATATAACAAAGCTGAACCAATAAATGCATAAGCTAGATTGTAAAGTCTATAATGCAGTCTTATTCTTCAAAAATGGTAAATGTAATTTAACCCCCCCCCCCATGGGTTAACACAGTGCTTGTTTAAAAATGCGTGGCCTAACCTTTAAAAAGAGCAGCCACTTTTTTCTCTTTGCACTAACTAAAGGGAGACAATATCTATGTTCTGTTTTTTATACTGCGCCATTGTTTTGTGGATTTTTTTCCACTGTCAAATTCAATCTCCATAACCCAGTGGTGATGGTCTTTAATATTAAAAGAAATATTTTTTCTTCTCTGTTTCCAGTAACACTTTGGATTTTTTTTCCAAAGAGAAGATTGTTGACTTTCATCTGAAGCCATATTAATAATTTTCAGACAGGGAGTGGGTGAAAGAAAAGGGAGAGAGAAAAATGAAGTAGTCAGGGCCTTGAACAGCTGATATTAGCAGGTACCAGGAGCTACTTCTGTGAGAAGTTTATTATGAGTCCCATTAAAAATGCAAAAGGATCAGGAGCCCTTGGGCATTCTATCAGTTAGTCAGCCAGAAATAAATTAAGGATGGCCTACTTTCCTTGGATGAAGTGTGAAAGGGCATTTGACCAGTCTGGTCCTGATCAATTTGTTGCACACACATGCATGCACACGTGCAAGATTGGAAGGCTACATATGAAGAACCCCTCCGCCCCAGTTATTTTATTAAAGGATATTGGGCCATCTGCAGATTGCTATAGCCAAGTTTCCTAAATGGATTTCCTGTTACTAGGGAGATTTACAGTTATTTTAATTGTATTGATTTTAAAGCAGCAGGCACCATAATGTTTCATTTTCTGAGGCCCCACATGTGGTAGTTACATACATAATACCTAGACCCCCCCCATTTGAGATCAGAGTGCACGGTGCTAGAAATTTTAAGAGAGGTCCCTGCCCCAAAGAACTGACATTTTAAATAGAGAAGAGGGGAAACTGAAGGACATGAAGGAAAAGTAATTGTTTAGGTCACACAGCAGGGCAGAAATTGAAGCTAGGTCTCTGTAGTTGTAGTTTACCACCCAATCTGTTAGAGAACACTGCGTCTCTGAAGTATGGTTGTTTTAACAAGAAATAGGTATCAGTTAGCTGGCCTATTAGTTTGGTATCCAGGCATCCAGTCCCCATGTTTTGTTTTGGAATGGCTGCAGAGAATACGTGACTGAATCTGTAGAATCACAAAATGAGAGAAACTGGAAGGGACTATGACAGGTCATTGAGGCCAGTTTCATGCACTCATGGCAGGACCAAGTACTCCTATTAAACCATCCCTGAAAGGTGTTGTCTAACCTGCTCTTAAAAACCTCCAATCTAGGAGATTCTACAACCTGCCGAGGCAACTTATTCCAGTGTTTAATCACTCGGACAGTTAAGAATCTTCCCCTAATGTCCAACCTAAACCTCCTTTGCAGTAACTTAAACCCATTGTTTCTTGTTCTATCACTGGCAGTTAAGGAAAATAACTTTTCTTCCTCTTCCTTGTAACAACATTTTAGGTACTTGAAAACTGTTATCATGTCCCCTCTCAGGCTCTTTTCCAGACTGAACAAAGTCAGTTCTCTCAATCTTCCCTCATAAGTCAAGTGTTCCAGACCTTTAATCATTCGTGTTGCTCACCTCCGAACTTTCTCCAATTTGTCCACATCTTTCCTGAAATGAGGTGCCCAGCACTGAACGCAATACTCCAGCTGAGGCCTAATCAGTACAGAGTAGAGAAGAAGAATTACTTCTGTGTCTTACTTATAACATGCTTGTTAATACACCTCATAATGATGTTTGCGCTTTTTTTTTTTTTTTTTTTTGTGACAGTGTTACTCTGTTGACTCATGTTTAGTTTGTGGTCCACTATGATACTCAGATCCCTTTCCTCAATACTCCTTCCTAGGCAGTTATTGCCCCCTTTTTATGTGTGCAATGGACTCTTCTTTCCTAAGCAGAGTACTTCACACTTGGCTTTATTTAATTTAATTCTATTTACCTCAGACCATTTCACCAGGCCGGAGCTGTGGCTGGTCCTGTCGGTGCATGCTGACGATGTGCTCCTCGTGGTCCAGGACCTGAGCAACCTGGCATGACTGGAGACCTGCCAGACCATCTATTTGGCAGCCTCCTCTGCTCGGGTCAACTGGGTCAAGAGCTCTGGCCTGACGGTAGGGGCCGGGTGGTCAGCGGGCCCCCTCCTTCCCGTGCTGCAAGCTGTCCAGTGGAGCGTGGGTCCGCTGCTCTATCTGGGCGTTTACCTCTCTGCCACCCATCCCTCCCCATATGAGAACTGGCATGAGTTGGAGGGCAGGGTCGCTGACCAGCTGCAGAGGTGGACAGGACTGCTTTGGTGCCTCTCCCTCTGGGGACAGGCACTGGTTGTCAACCAGCTTGTCCTGTCCATGCTCTGGCACCGGCTCAACACCCTGGTCCCACCCTGGACACTCCTAGCCAACCTCCAGAAGACAGTTCTGGAGTTTTTTTGGCCAGGACTGCACTGGGTCTCTGCCAGGATCCTGAGCCTGCCCCTGGAGGAAGGAGGGCAGGGCCTGTGCTGTGTGCACAGCCAGGTCCACACCTTCCGCCTCCAGGCCCTGCGGAGGCTCCTTTATGATGCAGGTAGTCTGGCGTGGAGCCACTTGGCACGCACCCTCCTCCGCTGCTACTGAGGGCTCCAATATGACTGGCTGCTCTTTTATCTCAACCTGAGAGCTGGTCCATGAGACCTCTCTGAGCTGCTGGCCTTCTATCATGACCTCCTCTGAACCTGGAGGCTTGTTGCTGCCTCCACGTTGGTTATACCCACTGAGGGGGAGGACCTCCTCACAGAGTCCCTGCTACACAACCTCCATCTTGGTGTGCAGGAGGCAGAGGCCCCCTCCATGAAGCAGAGGTTGGTCCTGGCAGGTGTCACCAGGGTCAGAGACCGCCTGGATTATGCCCGGGGGTACTGGGTGGATCCCCATGAGCTAGCCCGGCGCATGGGACTCTCCACCCCTCATACCCCCCGACACCTACTCCAGGAGGTGAAGGCGGGCCTACCCCCTGCTGCTCGGGCCTACCTCGGGCGGGTCCTGGGAGAGGGTGCTCCCCGCCCCCTTTACAGTCGTGGCCCTCCGGAGCTCTTGATCGGGCCCTGGCCCCGCAAGCCCCCCCTGGCCACCCACGCCCCAAGCCGGCTGCCAGACCCGCAGCCGGTGCCCTTCCAAACTGCGCCCCACCAATATCTGTACATGCTCGTGCTCCACACCATCCACTTCCTCGCCCTCGTGTCCTGCCCTGACACCAAATGGTGGGACCTGATCCCATCCACAGAGGGCGAGGATCCCCGGTGCGCCAGCCTGTATGCCACCCTCACCCCGCAGCCTGCCGGCTACATCAGTTGGCGTCTTCTCCACAGAGCCGTGAGCACAGGCGGGTACCTGGTGTGGTTCACCCTCTGTCCTGACACCTGCCCCTTTTGTGGCATGAGGAAGACTCTGGCGCACGCTTACCTAGAGTGCGCCAGGTTACAGCCCCTTTTCCGGCTCTTCCAGAACCTCCTATTGAGGTTCTGGCTGCACTTCTCCCCACACCTGTTCCTCTATGCACTCCCTATCCGTGGCCCCACAAAGTCGGGGGACCTCCTCGCCAACCTCCTCCTGGCATATGCCAAGACCGCAATCTATAAGACCAGAGAGAGGAGGTTGGCTGGGGAAGAGGCCTGTGACTGTGGGGCCTATTTCTGGTCCTTTGTCCGTGCATGCCTCCTGGCGGAGTTCCTCTGGGCAGCATCCACTGGCTCCCTCGACAGTTTTTGTGAGCAGTGGGCACTGTCTGAGGTTCTCCGCTCAGTGTCCCCTTCTGAATCCCTTGTTCTAAACCTGTGACCCTCACACCCATCCCCGTTAATACCTTAGTCGTCCCCAGGAATCATTTGAGGAATGGCCCAGTGCCACCTCCTCTTAGGCTGGGGGAGGGGTTTTAGACATGAGGGGGCTCCCACCCACTACCGTTTCCTTCAATAGGACCATTTCACCAGTTTGTCCAAATCAGTTTGAATTCTGATCCTATCCCCCAAAGCACTTGCAACCCCTTCCAGCTTGGTTATCATCTACAAACTTTTTATAAGTGTACTCTCTATGTCATCATCTAAATCATTGAGGAAAATATTGAACAGAACTGGACCCAGAACCGGACCCAGAACCGATCCCTGAAGTACTCCGCTCAGTATGTCCTTCCAGCATGACTGTGAGCCATTGATAACTACTCTCAGGGAGCACTTGTCCAACCAGTTTTTCACCTATCTTATAGTAGCTCTACCCAGATTGTACTTCCCTAGTTTGAGAAGGTAATGCGAGACTATCAAAAGCCTTACTAAAGTCTAGATACACCACATCTACCACTTCTCTTCTATCCACAAGACTTGTTACCCCATCATAGAATGCTATCAGGTTAGTTTGGCATGATCTGTTCTTGATGAATCCATGCTGACTATCACTAAACACCTTATTCTCTTCTAAATGTTTGCTAATTGAGTCCTTAATTATTTGCTTCATTATTTTTCTTGGTACGGAGGTTAAACTGACTGGTCTGTTATTCCCTGGGTTGTCCGTATTTCCTTTCTTATAGATGGGCACTATATTTACTCTTTTCCAATCCTCTGGGATCTCCCCAGTCTACCATGATTTCATGATTCAGTTATTTGCCATCTTAACAGGCTTTGAAGAAGAAAAGTTCTAAGTATTGTTTTATTATTATTCTCCTCCACAGGCAGGAATACCACCAGCTGAGCTATGGTGCTATATGTATACACACCCTGTCAATTCAAGTTTGGAAACAACATGTGAGGCTGGGCTTTGTGCCGGCAAATCTGTTTGAAAGTGCAGCTCACTCCGGTGATAATGATGCATGAGGATGCTGGAGTTCTCCCTTTGTAGATGTACAAGTTCTTTCCAATGCACTTAGGAACCAGCCAGGAGGAGCCAGGATGGCAGGAGTAGAAATGGCCTCATTATCCCTCTGTTTGCTGCCTGTCAGAGGATATCTGGGGTGGAAGGTGCTGTGCTGTACCTCTAAAACGTGAAGCCCAGAACACTTACAGCAAGAAGGGAAGCTATGGTGACTTTAAGTCCCCTTTGTGTCCTCCCTATCCAGGACTGTTCATGGGGCACTGTATGTCACAGCCAGGCCCTGATATGCCCTTCCAGCACCCCTACCAGGACTTCAAAGGGGGAGTGCTTCGACAACAGCTTTATGGCTGTCCCTGGAGTGAATCCTCCCCAGCTGGAACCAGAACTTCTAGGGCTTCTGGGCATTTCTTTAGCCTTTTTACCCTGTATAAAAGAACCAGAGGATGGCTGAGGTGCTCTCCCCAAGCATTTGGGTGCTCAGATTATTTTTTATTAAAAGCAAGAATTAGTCAGAAAAGACTGAATCCTGGAAATCAATGCCCAGCCCAAACAGCCAGGCGGGGTACTAGAGTTCTCTGTGGGAACGGAAGGAGGAGCCTTGCTTCTTGATCTGCTCACTGTCTGCTAAAGCAGCTCTGTGCAGAAGCTCCTCCATGTCTCTTGTGTTAGAGCTAGGACTTGGTCCCAATGCATAAGAAGATGTTTCCTTCACTGAGGCTTCTGGACACAGATCCTGTGGTTCTCCAGTTCCCAGACTGACAGCCTGGGCTGCGTGATGTTCCCATATAGGGTTTTCCTAAATAGTTGACTGAATCACATGGTCATGGACAGGTTTGGTGACTACAGCCCACTGCTCTGCTCAAGATAATGGCTGGCAGAGCAATGGAGTGGGGTGAAGCCAGATAAGGCTGCAGATTGAGGGAGCATCTTCCACAAATACCCCTCTTTGTCCCTCTACATATGGGGGAACTGTACTTGTTTCTAGAGACCTCCGTAGCTAGAGGCCAGTGGGCGGAATATATCAGAGAAAAGAGTGGTGAGGGAGTTATTTGCTTTAGTGAGTTCTTTGTTCAATTGGGGAGACAATATTCTGCCACCTTCTCCTTAAAACACCTTGGACTTAAAAGCAATGTCACTACATGGTAAATCAGAAGTATACTCTGTCGATGTCAATGCAACATACAAACACAGTGTAACTAAAATGAGAATCAGGCCTTTTCAGTAACTGAACTGAAGCATCAGTTTGGAAGTTCGGTGGTGTCCTGAAACACTTTACCTAGGTGTTCATCCACATTCCACACCCCCCTTCAAAGTATTCCACCCAGTAAAATTCACAGAGATTAATTAACCACCTAGTAAAAAAACCCACAGAGATTAATTAGCTGTAACAAATTTCCCTTTGCTTATTAAAGTAAATTTTAACGAAAGGGACCAGAAGAGTTGGAGTAGCCTGCTAATTGGGTTTGAGTTGTTGGGATTTGTTTGGGCATGTGACTGCCTGACAATATATTTTAACCAGCAAGAATGTATGGCACATGCAGTTTGGTGTTGGAGCCAAGCCTCAGCAATGTAACATCACTCAGTCCTACAGCAATTAATGGTAAGATACATACCCCTCACACTTGACAATAACAAGAGAGAATCTAAATACAGCTACAAGGGCTTGTTTTTCCTTCCTCTTCTGTAGTAAAAATTCTGTTGTGAGCCTTAAAACAAACCATGGCTAGGTAGCAAGATGGTGTCCTGACTTTAAGACAGTCTCCAGGCACAAATGAGTTCTAATCCTTGGTATGACACTGAATTACCATGCTACCTTCTTTTTTATCTCACTTTCCCTATGTGAGGTAACTCTTCTCTCCTCCTCACAGGATTTGCAAGGATGGTTAATAAACGTATAAAGCATTATGAAGATGGAAAAAAAGACCAGAAAATGTAATGTAGTGAGACTTGTAGTGTATCATTGAATGTCACCTTGACGTGAAATGAAATAATTGGCACACAGGACATTATAGGAGGGGCAGATTATCTCCTAGCCAGCAGGGGCACAATGTGGCATATTTGCATAGGGAAGTCCTAGAGAACAGGGTTTTTTCAAACCATGCGTTGCGACCCAGTACTAGGTCGTGGTGTCCCCTGCTGCTGCTGCTGCCAAAAGACTGGAATACATTGCTCAGAGATGTAATTGCTGTGTCATGGGTGTAAATGATTTTTTTTTCAACTGGATCCCAAGAACAAAGTTTGAAAATGACTGCTATAGAATATATAAAGCAAAAAAAAAAAAAACCTAATAACTTTTCTACAGACATTTTAGGCCATCCTGTAGAAGATAAATGAAAATTTTATCTCCTTCAGAGTTCTGTAGGGTGGCTCAGAAAAGTAGAGTGATGAGATTATTTTTTATTTGAGTAGGTTGGTATTATAACTTTCATACAAACTAATAGTTTTGTTTCCCTGTTCACTTCTGTGGGACTGCTTCAAAAGGGGAAATGACACACAGACGGGAGGGTAGTGAGCAGCAGGATAGAATAGTAACCTGTTTGCTGCACAAACATACTGGACCAGCCAGGTGGGGGTTTCTGATTTGTTACTGCATAGTGGAGGATGTAGGCCCCCAACGCAGATGGCAGGCTGGAAGACAGCAGGGAGACCCATGACTCTAGAGGCAGATACCAAGGTTTACGCTTCCCCTCTGTAGAAAGAGGTGGACATTCCTTAAGTACAAGGACACTCTGTACTTTCTTAATGGACATGCTGTCTAGATGTTTAGTGAGGAATTATTCAATACCCACTCAACCTCTGTTTCTGGGGTAATATTACTCATATGTTCCTAGCCCTAGTAAAGATTCCTTCTTTAATAATAGATATTTCTTGTGATCCCTCCAAGGTCCAGAGCTCAGTGTTTGGAGGATTTACTAAACCTGCCTTCCACCATGTAGTACATAGAACAAGGCAACAGCCATCTAAAGAGAAATATCCCTTGAACTCCAGGGGACACAGTGAACTGAGATGGGGCTGTGTGTGGGAGAGAGGGATTCTGAGGAATAATCCTGCATGATCTGTCTAATCTAACAGAACGCCCTTCTCTGCTCCCCTCAGCTCTAAGGCTATGTCTTCATTAAGGAGGCTTAATTTGAACTAAATTAGTCCTTGTCTACACTGGACTTTCATTAAGTCAAATTAAGAAATTCCTTAATTCAACTTAATGAAAGCTTAGTTTGAATTAATAAAAACTGCCTGTTAGTTCAAACTAAGCCTTAATTCAACTCCTTAGTTCAAACTGAGGATGGTGTAGACATGGATTAACCCTTAATTCAACTTTATTAAATTCAAATTAAGGACAGTTAGGTCAAATTAACAAAGTGGACTAAGTTTACTTAGTCCACTTTGTTAATTTGACTTAATAAGGTTGAGTTTAGTTTGAATTAATTAACAAATTTGACCTAACTTTTTCTAGTGTAGACGTAGCCTAACTTTCTATAAGGACTATATAGTATGAAGTGCTAAGAATCTGAAGTCTTACATTGCCCATATTAATCCATATTTCTGTCATCCTGGCCCCCTGCTTCCCCTCAAAAGAAAGACCAATCCAAAAACCTAAACCAAACCGGCAAAGATCCAAAGGGGTAGTTTGTTTGTTTTACCAAACAAAAAAACCCTGAGCCATTAAGTACACCTGTGTAAAGATGAAATGAAATAATTGGCACACAGGTCATTTTAGGTCAAAAAGAAAGATTACTTGGATAATATGAGTGACAAAATCCTTACCTAGAGGTATTTGAAGCTGCCTGCATTCTGCTGCATACAATAAAACTGCTGAAAGATGACTACTAAAAAATGACTTGAGACAAAGAGGGTGGGATTGGGTAGGTGGGGGGGAGGAAGGGAGAGAGTGAGAGATTACAAAACAAGCAGAACCTATTTACTCTTCCAGTTCAACAAAACAAATGATCTCTTTACTGAGCCTATTTAGAAATAATAACATACAAACCTTTATCTCCACAAAGCCAGAAATGCTGCCACTACTTCTCTGTAAAGCCTGGGTGGGCAACAGTGTTTTGATTGTGGAAGTAAGTGTGTGTGTGTGTGTGTGTGTGTGTGGTAGTTCTTAGTCAGGAATAAATACAACATACTGACTATTAACAGTTGTACAATGAAAAGGACTCAGCTGACACATGCTGTGCAGTCCTATCGGGCTGCTTTCTATTTTTAATATTTCAAAACCTGTTGTGCTTTATATTTTGTGGTGCTATTTTGGTTACCGTTCAGTGCTAACTTACTTCTACAAACACTCGATAGGTAACACTTCCCCCTCACAAGCACTGAGTCCATACATCAGCCACTTTGCTGCATAACCCTTCTGGCTTGGAGCCCTGTCAGGAGATCCTGGTAACACCTGTTGGTACGTAAGGAGAAGAACCTCAAGTTCACAGTGCTGTTTAAGCCAGATGGACAGAGTCTCTGAGAGGTTGGGGAAGAAGTCACCATGTCATTGCCTATTTTGCATTTCTGTGATGTGACAGGGCTGGGCATTTTGGTGACAATTCAGTTAAGCTTTTAAGTTGGAGATTAGTGAAACATTATTACCTCAGTTGGATAATAAAAGGATTGAAAGACCTGCAGCCTGTGGGCCTGAGGCAAGGGGGTCACTCTGAGGCAACCTGCAATTCGACTTAGATTTCCCAGTCAAAACTAGAAAAGAGGGAAAAGGTGTTAAGTGGCTGTTGGCCATCATGGGCAAGCTCTCTTTGGAGGCAAGGAGGCTGCTACGGGTCAGATGGCCATTCATTTCTCTCTGAAGACTTAGGGAGAGGGGAAGTGGACAGAGCTGAGGTAATAGTCAACAAAGAGCCAGCTTCAAGCTGAAGTAGTTTGGGTTGAGACTGAAGCCCCAATAGCTGCCTAACTTGAGGCCTTCCTGCCCACTGAAATCACTTGAGCTGGGTCAGGTGATAGAGCTAGAGGAATCAGTATCCCACACAGGGAGCTGAGCTGGACCTTCCTGAATTTTGGGCCCTGCCAACGAACTGTGAGTAGGGAGCCGGGGGTGGAGGAAAGTGGCTAATGTAAGAATGTGTTGTCTTAGTAGCAACTCATAACCATGTGGGGAGGAGTGAAGACTGTTGTAAAGTGGGAATCTTTTCTAATTGATAGTGTTGGTTTATTAATTGCTGGCCTTCCCAAGTTTATGCTGTGCCCGCTCCCTCACATAATAAAGTTACTTGTTTTGGACTCAGTGCTTGTGAGGGGGAAGTATTACCTATCAACTGTGTGTGTCAAAGAAGTTAGTTAGTTTTCCCAAGTTTCTGGGTGGGACTAAAACTGGAGTTTAGTTGGATTCCCTTGATAATTGAACCTAACATTTTCAGCCCCTGACAAAAGCTGGTGGTGGGGTTATGCTACCTTCATCACTGTTCAAAAATGGGTTTTTTGTTTGATCTCTCAAACCCTGTGTGAATTCATGACTCAATAACATGAATTAGTGATGGGAAGAAACTGTGGTAGCTTGAGTGTGACCAATGAAGATGATGGCTTCAGATTGCTGTATTGCCAGGGAATGCTGGTTAACAGATTTATCAAACCCATCAGTGTGAATAAAAAAATAAAACAAGGAGTCCTATGGCACTTAAAGACTAACAGATTTATTTATTGTGTGATAAATCTGTTAGTCTTTAAATGACACAGGACTCTTTGCTTTTTTTGCTGAACTAAACTAACACGGCTGCCCCTTTGGAACTAGTGTGAATGGAGTCTTCCCTAAAATACTTGTGAGGTTTTGCAGAGTTTCTCCAATCGGAGAACTTGATTGGACAAGAGCGTTGATATTTAACTGGCAAATTTTTGATTATTTGATGTCAGTTGCACCTTTCCCTCTCCTTTATAAAATGTAATGAATAAAGATAGGTCATGCAGCATGTACTTAGTAATGCATTAAAAAGAGCTCAGTTTGTTGTCTGTTGTGCATTTAAAACCAGAAGGCAAAAACAGAATCTTCAACTCTATCATTATTGTAGCAGGGGTCCCCTTTTATGCTGGATTTTTGTTCAGGGGTATTGCTTGTACTTTCACTAGCGAGAATTATCTAGAATGATTCGTATAGGACCTAAATGAAAACACCTAATTAGTTGCAGAGAGAACATTTTGCAGGATATAATTGGATGGAAGGATGGGGGAAAGTTTGTTTATGTTGTTAAAGTGCTGGATGGGAATTCATGATTATCTGTGTGACATGTTGTGTCAGGGATATACATGCTCTGTGACGCAAAAGCTAGCACAGTAACTTCAGTGAGAGAAAAACAAGGAGTCTCTAGGTACTTTTAAAGACTAACAAATTTAATTATCTTATGAGCTTTCATGGGAGAAAATCCCACTTCATCAGATGCTTGAAGGTGGAGAACCTATATAATGGGAGGAAAATAAGTGAGACAGTCTTTGCCACATGTTTTATTATGGTATGATGAAAAAAGAGTTGGGTGAGAAGTAAAAGGTGACCCTCTGACACAGCACTGCTTTCTTTCAGGGGGCTGCAGGATGCTCTCAGCAATGTGCCAATATGAACTTCATGAACCTTGCCATTTGCAACGCATTTAGGAGAAAGGCAAGTGCACAGTCTCTCTCATTGCAGGTAGAAGATCTGTCTTATTTTTATGATATTGTCTATGAAGCCTGCAGAGTGCTAGCACGTAATCTCAAATCTTGGTTTGAATTCTCAGCTCTGGACTGTTTTGTTTGAAAACCATTACATTCAGCTTCCACTAGAAAGAAGAGCATCATAACTGAGAAGAAGCAGTCTTTTCTTTTGTTTACAGCATATGTTCATTTGCCTTGGCAGAAGCCATTCCCACTCTGGTTTCTATTGGTTTCTAAGCTCTGATTTTTATTTTCTTTTTCTGTATTGGTATTTTGTAATAACACAAGGAGCTCCAGGCAAATAACAGGTTTCAAAAGCAAATAGAAACTCCATCCAGTTGCAGATTCCTTCAGAGATATGTATATGAGGAAAAAGATTGGAATCTGTAGAGAAAACAAAGCCCTTTCATCTTTAGGCCAAATGATCCTGAGAGCTGCTGATCGCCTTATCTGGAAACGGAGCATACTTCTTAACTTGCATAAGGCCAGCTGGAGCTATGTCAGTTTATACCAGCTACAGATCTGGGACATAATATGCTCTGTGCAAAGGCCTCACTTGTAAGTGGTTTTTTTATTAGCAGCTTTCCATCTGTCCAATCAAAGAGAATTTTTGTAGATCCGTTAAGTGCCACAGGACTCCTTGTTTGTTTGGTCCATCTAGTTGGCTAGCAGTCCTGGAGTCCCAACCCTGCCACCATCTTCAGGTAAAAGAAGGGAGGGGAGCGAAATGGAAGTTATGCTCTCATTGAGACAGTGGTGCTCCTCCAAAGAATCTATGTTTCTGGGACTACCACTCACACAAAGAGGAGTTACAGAGCCCATCTTTGTAGTAAAAAGGTCATTTCTTTTTCTTGTACCACTTAAAACTTCATCCCTGGTTTAAATCCTGATTTTGTTGGAAGGAGACTTAGCGATGTTCACTGCAGCTTTTGTGGCTGCTATAAAGGCGATGAATGGTGAGGTACGTTAACTGTGTCCTGCTCAGGCAGCATGTTACTGTGAGATAACAGGAGAAATATAGGCATTACTGGATTAATTACCAGTTTAATGGTGTCTGTACTATAAAAAGGACCAGCTACTATATAACCCCAAATGTCTGTGGGCACCTGCTGATGAATAGCTCTGTTCAAAAATAAGAGGATGTTAGTGTGTGATCCCCTTAACGCAGGGTACACCAAAGCTATCTCATTTCTCCAAAATAATCCTATCCTGAGATTGCTGTAATGGAAAGTTAGGGGTGAGTGGTGACTAGTGAAAAAGAAAAAAGTATAAAAAGAAAGGAAGCTCTTGTGCCCAGTTTGGAGAGACAACACCCATGATACATTCAGTTAGGCGGTCTTGTGTTCTCATTTTACAATTTTAATTTGGTCTGGCAATTTCTAGGAGTTTTTCTTGTTTGGGGTGGAAAGACAAGCTATTCAGGTCAGCTCTTTGCTGTCTCCTGCTTCATGTGGAACTAGCACATTAGATTTCCTGAGACAAGCAGGTAAAGCTATAGGGTTTCTCTGCAGCTAGTTTGGGAAGAATGCTCATGACACTCTCAGTACAATGCAATTTACAGGCCAGATCTGACTGATTTACCTTCTTGAGGAAGGCTGCAAAGAGAACTTGGATGGGCAAGATTTAGTCATGCACCAAAGGAACTTTTGCAATAGAGGTAAATCCTCTTGGCATCAAAGCTGGTGATCTTACAGCCCCACTAGGTCTGGAAATGGTGGGCCAGACTTTCAAAATTGCTCAGCATCCACTAGTGGGGCCAGGTTCTAAATGGGAGCTGAGCTCTTTCTGAAATCAGGCCCAGCCTTTCTATCCCATGGGAAAGAAAATATTCTGAGCTTCCTGGTGGAACACACACTGTTGGGTTTTTACCCTGGAAGGGTCAAAAATCATGGTCCATTGTCAGGGGGTAAAGTCCTGGCCCCATTAAACTTGATGACAGTACTCCTATTGACTTCAGTGTGGACAGCATTTCAGTCAAGATGTTCTTAGACTAGAGTTATTTTTAGATCTTTGTTAGTACTTTCAGTGGCTCCCTCTGAGCCCTGTGTGTCAGTGTTCATGGTAACTAAGAAACCTGATGTTACAGAGACAGGGATAAAAATAAAGAGTACTGAGAATATTTTTAACTCTCTCAAACCTTTTTCAAATTTTGTTTTTCAGTAACGTAGGCAACATATCCAGGATACAGCATGGAGTATAGTGGTATAAAGGTATTATCAGCCTCTGTTGGAATAACTCACTTTTGTTCAGTACTGAATAATACAGCTGTTCCAGTTTCATGCTGATAAACTTCTATGCCACCTTATATTCCATATCTGTTTATCTCCCTCACCATAGCTAAAGATACTGGCACCTCACAGGCATAATGGGCCATGTACCAGTGGAGGATCTGGCCATATATGTCTCAATAGTGCACATCATTGTGTGTGGTGTTTCGTTTTGCTTTTGAATTTATAACCTTGATGGTGGTTTATTGTAGTCACTTGTTGGCTTTCCAAATTACAGTATAAACTCTGAATAGTTGCTTCACTGGACTGTAGTCTGAGCTATTATTTTAATGCTCTTCTACTGTATTTATTTCTTGGAGAGAACTGGAACTGTTTATGCCAGGTATAACTCTCTTTTATAGTCTTGTCTGTTTTCAGCAATTTACCCACTACAGCAGCTGAGCAAACGGAAAGAAAACGACCTAATTTAGTGAGGCATAGAATAAAGAGTAACTGTATTTCTAATGTCCATTAATATATTTTATTATCTGCTGCCAGTATCCATATTTTGTCCAAATATCAATGAGAGATACTTCAATAGGCATTATTATCCCATGCCAATATTCAAGTTTAAATCTGGGATGTTCTAAAGATATAGTGGATCTTGTTTATGTAGAAGAACACTGATGAGGCCTGAAAAATAATCCTTGTTTCCCCTGATATTGTATCAGCAAAACTCATGTGTCTCCAAAGCACAGCATCCCAACTTTCACTCCTAAGGGGGGAAAAAAATCCCAGTATAAATAGCCCTGCATTCACAGAGTTCCACAATAACAAAACTGTATGCAATCTGTTTCCCCTACCATAGCTACAATAACAGACCAATGGAAGAAACCTTTGGGTGAGAAGTTTTCATTCTCAGTCTGAATCTTTCTCAAGATCATTATGAACAGTGGGAGAAATATAGGACTTCAAAATTGAGAAAGCTACTTTGATAATATCCTTTTCACGTCACTTTTTCCAAGTTCAGAAAAGTTTAAAACTGACCCCCCGCACCCTCCCAAAGGGGTTTAGAAATGAGCAATAGATTTTTTGCTTTGTTGTTGCCTTTGTGCTTAGTCGATGTGAGACATGACTGGTATAACACTTAATGTCTTCCAGCTGTTAATCAAAATGATATACAGGATATTAAAGGGCATTTGTGTAGCTGTTAACTATGAGTGCATTTGGAGCCTCCCAGACTGCTGTCTCTTCCAATTAGACTCCAGAGAAACTATATGCATATTTCAGTCCCACTACAGCCAACTGATTCAATGGATCACAGGGTTTATGCAGGAAGGAAGCCCATTCCATTGAGCTCTGCACTGTGGCAGAGAACTAGAAAAGATAGGCATGCTGGGTCAGTCTCCTCTTCATTGTCAGCTCTTGCCAAAGAAAGCAAGAAGGTTCCTGCCCAAGACTGGCTCTGCCTTCAAAACTGACCAAAAAGTTGGCTTAAGGTGGACTTGTCCCTGGAGGTGGTACTGAAGCCTACCCAGACTCAATGGAATTGGCCATGGAAAAGCTATGGGGGCATTGCAATGCAAGATGCAGGAGCAAGAGGTTTATTGAAGTTGAAATTTACAGGAGAGAAAAAAAAGCATGCCACAACTTGCATCTAATTCTCCAAACCGTTCATGTGAAATCAAATAGCTGGTCACATTGATACAAGGGACAAAATACATCCATGACATACAGCTATGGAAACATACCCCTAGAACCCAGCACAGGAAATGAAAAAAAATTGTTTATTAATGTAGCAGCTAGTGGTCCTGACTGAGACCATCTCCTCACATTGCTAAAAGAACATGCACAGACAGCAACTGACCCAAAGAGTTTATAGTCTTACTAGGTAGACAAAAGAAGTTCTATTATGTCCATTTTGCAGATGGGGAGTTGAGGCAGAGAGATGAAGTAACTTGTGTAGAGTTATGCAGAAAGTCTATAGTAAAATCATGAACTGAAGGCAGATCTCTTCAGTCTCAAACTAATGCCTTAGCCATGAGACCATCCTCTTCCTCCATGCTATAGTCAAGAACCAGCTCTGCACATGCTATATTCTTCATTCCATACAAAAAAGCTGTGTGAAACTTTAGTAAGGACACTAAGAAAAGAGCTCAAGATACAAAATGTGTCCAAGATTTGGCAGGGATCTAATTCTGCCTTCAACTGCCAATGCAGAACAATACAGCCCTTGATTCCATTCTGTCCCCTCTACCCCAACCTCTGCTATCTCATTCAGTGTACAGTTTGGACAGTATACAGTAAAGGAGGTAGCAGTTTAGTATTTGTTTTATCTACCCAGGACAGTTAATCAGAATTAACTAAAAATGTGAATTTAAAGTGGATTAGTTAAACTACGTTAAATCCCTGTGTGGGCACTCATTCAGACTAGAAGTGGCCTTAATTTGGTTTCATTTAATTCACTTTGGTTAATTTGGATTAATTTTCTGTAGTGTCCCTGTGTAAATAAACTCTTATATTTGTCCTCATAGTACAAGGACAGCTGCCTATTCCCTGCACATCTCCTAACTGATGCAGGTACCCATTGTGTAGTTACTTTTCAAAATAAAAATACATTGGGAAGCCAGAGTCACATGCAGATGTGCACAGATATTACATGTGTAATTTGCATACACAGTTATTGGGTTTTTATTTACAAATCAGGTATTTGTTTGCGCTGCATAGGCTGCTAAATATAGATTTGGATGTGTACTGCAGTAATTGCACTAGTGAGTGAGGTGTGCATTTTTGAGTATGATGCTGCCTTTTTGGTCTTTGAAAATCAGGGATTAGTAGCTAGCCATTTTAGAAAGTGGAACTACTCTGAATAAGCAACTTGAGAAAAACTGTTACTACAAGACCTTACATATTTGCTTTTCTTGGCTTCTTCTGGTTCAAACATATAATATTAACATACTCAAAGTAGAATTATCATATTATATTTGTATGGTGAACAAGAAGAATTAGAAATCATGTCCATTCATAATAAAGTGGTTTTTTTTTAAATAATTGCCAAGTAGACTTGGATGAATGCACTTTTTAAAGCAGTTGGCATGGGGACAAATATAATAATAAGTGATTAGGAACAAAGAAGCATATGCATGCACATTTCCTGGCTATGCATCTAGTGATTAGAACTAGCAACTTGCTTTTGCTTCAGTCTCTGCTGTTGAGTCGCAGTGTGAACTTTGCCAACCCACTCTAACTGCGGGTGCCTTTGTTTCCTCATTTGTAATCTGAGCATAGTGATAATGTATATATTAGCCCCCTCGATAGGATCTTCTTTGGGAACCGATTCAGACTAAATAATTGTGATTGGTAATGACTGTTACACACTTGGGACGGTACTAACAAATGCCACTCAGCAAGAACACATTTGGGTAATGCCATATTGCTTAAGTGGTGCTTAGCCACTTGTTAAATAAAGGACAGAGGCACAGATTCTCACACTTATTTAACCTCATCTTGGTATGCCTGTCATGCAGGATCTAAGCATGGTACAGTAAATACAATGCTAGAAATAAGTCAAAACAGTCCCAATGCAGAACCACAGAGATCTTAAAGCAGCTCTTTAAGGAAATAAGAAATGGGATAATTTTTATTCCAATATTTCTTTCCAGCATCATATAATTTATTCTGTCTTTTCATGGTTTAAATAAAATGGCCTCTTTTAAATAAGAGTTTTTAGCCTTGATTCAACAAAGATGAGCCAGGGAAGCTTAAACAGGCAAATCCCCTGAGTGCACTTCCTCAGTGGACATATGCTAAAGCAGGTTAGGAAGAAGGCTAAAGCCAGTCTGGTAATTGTCATACATGAATCAAGGATAAGAAGGAAGGTATCTAGCTAGCAGAAGTTAGCAGTTATAGTTTCCATTCTTAACACTGGAAATGTTAGGATGGAGTCAACAAATGCATGAGTGTTTTGCAGAATTGCTCCCCTAATTCAGATGGTATCTGAAATAAGTGGATTCACCTAACTCAACAAGGGTTCTTTGGAGATTAGTTAGGGCCTTCTAAAATGTTTTGAGATCATGACAGGAAAGGTGCTATAGCTGCACAAAATATAATTCCTCTAAGTTGCGTGGACCTGGTTTCCAGCTATATGAGAGTGGAGGAGGAGGGCTAAATCAGATCCAAATAATAGCTATCCTTGCAAAGCTCACTGTAACGAAACAGGAACCATGATAAAACTCTGTGCCAATCTACTCAGCCAGTGCTGTGTTGAGCCTCACTTAGCATGAGAAAATACAGGGCATAGTCAAGCAGTGAAGAAAGCAGTGCAGCACCAGAGGTGAAGCAGAGATCTATAGCAGCAGCAGAATGTTTCAGAGCAGTGGCCTCAGGAGGTTGTGGAGAAACCATTGCTGCCTCTGCCGGTCATGGGCAATGCAAAGGGGAGCCCAGGAAACAGCCTTGTTTGTAAGGGCCTGCTTGTTTGGAGACTAGAAACACTGAGCTGTCCCAAGGAAGGCCCCCGCAAAGGTTGTCTTTATTCCATATTTCATGTCTGCAGCCGAAGGCAGCCTGAAATGAAGGTGACAGCATCCAAGTTTCAAAGTTGTGTTACTAACTGAAACTAGAAAAAGCCAGAGGTGACTGAAAGCCATAAGTATATGACGAATACCAACAGTGATTTTGTTCTTGGTTGTACTATGATCACACCGAGAGGCCTCAGCCACAATTCAGGTCCCACTGGTCTAGGCACTGTGCAAACACAAAGTAGGAGAAGTTCCTTGCTCCAAATGCTTAGTCTAAATGGACAAGACAAAGAATGAGAAAGGAAACTGAGATAAGTGAGTAACTTGCCCAAAGTTGCACAGCAGGCATTTGCAAAACTGGGACTAGAATTCACATTTCCCAACTCTCAGGTCTAATCATTAAATAACACAGCCTCTTTTAACCCAAAGTGGAGATGATATGAACCAAAATTATTGGGCATAGTTTGCATTTATCATGTCTCATCTCTCCTTCAGCTAAATGGCACAACTCACTGTTTAGAATACCAGAGCGCTATATTGAAAAATTGTTACCGTTGAAGAAATGGTTGATAGTTGCAGAGCTGTGTTCATAGAGGCATGCTTTACCAACATGCATCTGGGACTGTGGGAGCAGCTGCCTAGCATTATTGCAACAAACAGGGGCTTTTGGACAGATTCTAACTTCATGGCACCTCGTTCAGGGATAAACTGCTGATGAATAAATAGTGTCTGAACCAGAGCAGCTTGCATGCTTGTGGTTTCTGGCCTACAATATAGGAAAGTTCTGCAAGACTTGAGAGGAACATTTTAGAAAGACTTGAGTGGAAGTCTTCATTGCAGCCAGCTAGAGCTTATAAAATATCAGGGACAGCTGCTGTGTGGAGAGGTTGTTGTACAGACATGGTAAATTGAAAGCATTCTGAAGTATGATTTGTTGTTGTGCATTCTCACCTAGTGTAGACAGGGCCTTTGAACAACTAAGTGAAATATCATTCACTCTAACCCTCTTCTTACCAATGACCATTTCTGCATGTTAGAAAGAAACCAGATGATCTTTTACATACTCAGTTCATTTGTTACAATCTGTCTGGCTCATCAGAGCCAAGCACAAGAATTGTACTTGCAAAGACACTGAGCATCAAAATTAACAGCTTGCTTGGAATTCAAAATGAAAATGTAAACCATTCCCCTTCAATTTTCAGTATGCTGAACTAGGAGAATGTGGATTTATCTCACGGTCACTTTGTTGTCTTCAGAACATCCAGTCCTATGAGGTGCTGAGTGAATTCTGCGAGGAACTGAAGGTCTTAAACGTCCAGTGAAACTGGTAGGATCAGAGGAGATGCTACACCGTGTGTAATGGGGTCCATAGTACTTATTTTGATATTATAAAAAATTCTTATAGAGAAATAGCCTTATAGAGAAACACGGTAATTGACAGATCATAGGACCCTGTGGGTGTAAAGATATCAAAGTACCTGATAGACCAAAGGGCTGTAAATTCAGCCAAGTCTAACATAAATCTAATGCATTAAAATAAGAATGGAGAATAGGAAAAAATGGGTTTACCGTCTCTCACACAATACCTCTGTGCAACCTTTTTTCCTAGCTTCTGAAATCTTATTAACCTTCTAGTGATTTTTTTTTTCCTTTTTGATTGCTTTGTTCCAACCAAGTCCAAATAAATCTAGTGTGTGTGATGTCCCTGGAAACTCTCTTGAAATATTTCATATATGCCGTTTAAAATACTTGCATAAAATAATTGCAAAAGGCAGGAAGAAAGCATCTTCTGGCTTTTTCTGATTTTGATTTTTCACTAGAAAACTAAAATTTATATGAGGCTCACTTTGTGTGAATATATTGAAAGAAAAGAAAAATTCTCCCACCCTTTTTCTTGCCAATTTAGATTGAGTTGGGGACTGGCTCTTACTAGGTGTTGTGTACAGCATCCAGCCTAATAAAGTTCTGATATCAGTTTGGCCTTCCTGGCATTATTGTAATAATAACTTCAGTTGAACTGAAATAAAAGTATTATCTTGAAATTGTAAAGGAGCCCAAGTTTGTATTGCAGCACAGGTGATAGCCTGGTTCCCTTTGCAGATAGTGAAGTGGCTGAGATAGGTGCTGTTCAGGTGCATGGGTGCCCTGGGGCAACATTATTATCTCATTCCAGCATTCCTAGAGGGAAACTGCCTTGATCTACCCACAGCCATTTGTCTGAGCACAAATTGGAAAGCAGGGCTTGAGTCCATGTGCCACCATGTTCCCTCTGTGCTCTGAATTACCATATATTTTTGCCTCCTCCCCCATGCAAATATAGATTGCTCCTCATTAATCTTTTCTCCAAACTAGTCTCCCAAACTTCACGCACTCTACTTTAGTTTGTATTCCCTCTTGCTGATCTTTCCTCCTTCCCCTGTCCCACCAGCTTGACTGTAAGAAAGTGAAATCATTCAAAGCATTCACAGTTTGCACACCATTGCGGCACAGGGTCACCGCAGTGGCCTAGGCTGCCTGCAGCTGTAATGGGGACGTTTTGCAACAATGTGTTATGGAAATGTCAAGCCAAAAGATGATTTATTGTGAATGTTTGAAACCGGGCTAAAGGACTTTTTACAGGAAGTCTCTCTGTCAGCCCAGGATCTCAGTCATGAAGTTCAGACCCTGGCAATATATCCAAATTTCAACTTTCCCCACAGTTGTTTTAAGGATGTTCTGGTTCAGTCCTTTGACATGGTCCAAAGGCTCTTGTTTTTTAGCAAATAAGAAGGTAAGTCCCTGCTAGGTCTTCTCTCAAAGGCAGGCAAACAAGCCATGGCTGATTATGGAACACCAAAAGAGGTTTTAGCAGAAAATATGAGAACTTTGTTAAAATTGGTGGTGGTGGTGATTTTATTTCTACTATTTGGTCTCTGGATAGTTGGTGGGCACAAGCCCACCCACTGCTAAAGACCCTCCCTCAGCCTAAGGGAGGAGTCACTGGTCCCGGGGATCAACTGATTACGGGGGACAGCATAATCAAAACAGGAATGGGTGTGAGGGGTCAAAGGAACAAAAGCAGGGAACCGGAGGGGGACACTAAGCAGAGAACCCCAGACAGCGCCCACTGCTCCTGGAAAGTATCTAGGGTGTCAGCGGACGCTGCCCAGGGGAACTCTGCTCGGATACGTGACTGGACCAAGGAATGCGAAATAGGCCCCGCAGTTGCAAGATACCCTGTGGCCAGCCTCTCCTCTCTGGTGTTATAGATGGTGACTTAGTTCTAGTTTTATTATTTCTAGTTGCTATTATAGTAGCACTTAGAAACTCCAGGCAAGATCTTTCATGGTAAGTGCTGTACAAACACACAAATCAAAAAGTTTGCAGTCTAAACAGATGAGCCTGACAAAGGGCAGAGGAAAGGAGATATTCTCATCTCCATTTTGCAAATGGTGAATTCAAACACACAGAAGTTAAGTGATGTGTTCCAAGTTGTGCAGGAAGTTTGCGACAGAGCCAAGAATTGAAACCAGTCTTCCAATCCAAGGAGTTAAGCAAAAGAACATCTTGTCCTTCCCTGGTTTCACGATAGGTGCTGGTTATGAAATTCTTACCTAATTTTGGATTCTCCCATATTTCAAAGGGGCCTCTGATTCAGTGCAGCAAGAACTGTACTTGGGACTAATTGTGAAAGCATTACCATTTCCCTATCATCATTATAGGTCCGAACATCTGGGCAAAGTTCCCCGTTGATATCAATGGTAGTTTCACTAGCATGAAGTCAGAAGGACTTGACCCTACATCTTTATGAGTAATTCATAGATGACTTACTGCTTTTTGTGCCAAGAAAATATTTTTCTCTTACTCTTCAGTATCACTTTATTCTCACACAACCAGAACCTCTGCTGCCTGAGTGGTCTTCACATGCATACCTAAGTCTGGAGAAATAGCTGGGGGGCAACTGGATCATGGAGGAAACTGGTTTTCTTCCCCAACATCTCTATTTTCTTATAAGAGGCTCAAGCAATCTTGGTGCATTTGGTGAAGACATTTGTGTGTATGAAGTGCTACAGCATGCGCTCATCTCTGGGAGTGCACAGGTGTGCAGATGTCATTCAGATTTGGGTTTGCTCTCTCTCTTTCTCCATTAATGGTCATTTTATCATTCATGGGGTGATGAACTATATATTGTTTCCTAATACAATCAGGGTCAGATCCTTAGCTCATGTAATTTGATGTAGCTTTGTTAGAGTCAATGGGGTTATTTTGATTTATGCCATCTAAAGATCTGGTCCTGTGTTTGAAACTGAGTTCCCAAGAATGAGCAATGAATTAATGGCCATTTGGCTGGAGAATGGCAATGCTAACTTAAAGTAAAAATTAAAGCAAAACTCTTGGCTGTGTTGCTATTTAAGTTCCAGCTATGGTGTAACACTCAGGATCTTGGTGTAACAAAACAGAATGAGCAATGCTTGCTTAATCTGATAAATGACCTAACATTTCAGTTTCCTTCTGGAGAGTGAAAATCATTAAGACTTCTACATTTATTTTCAAATGAACATCTCTTAGGCTTTTCTAACACTCCCATCACTTTTTTTTGGTGTCCAGAAGTCAATATAAACAATCTTTTCTCTGAGTATCTTTATAAGACTCCATACATTTAAGAAATAAAGAGAATAACCTGGTTATTGTCTGAAGACCCACTGGTTTATTGTTGGAGACAAGCGCATTCCCATATGGTGATTTTCCTAACCCTGTGGTGATTAAATTATGATGAAACTTGACTTTAAGGGATGAATTTGGTGTGGCTTTAAAAATGCGGCTATTGAATTATTTTATTTTTGTGTACTGGTGGCATGAATTAGTCCCTTGTGAAGGACACTGAAGAACTCTTGATAATCTAAGATGCTGACAGATGAACGGGTCATGCCCACACCATCAGATACAACTCATCTTTGTACCCTCTCCCTGCTTTTTGGAATTGATTAGAAACAAAACTAACAGAAGGTTGTAAATGAAGGCTGTGTATGAGGCATGGTGGGGGTGAATTTACAGTGAAATTGGTTTCAGATCAAGTGAATAATCTGTCAGTTGATTTCACACAGTCCTGTCAAATACATGTGAGACCAGATCAAAACCTCAGCTTAAGCCACAGATATGGAGGAGTTCACACTACAAATTAAATTCCAATCCTGAATTTTGCAAATGGCTCCTTTGTTTAACTAAAACTCTGGAGCTAGTCATCCCAAAATGTTGGTGTTAGAAGTTTCTACTTTCAACCAGAAACAAGGCCAAACTTCACCATTCTGGCTGAGTTACACTTTGCTTATTTGTGTTCATTTAAAGTTCATAATGAAACTTACAGGACGAAAACTCCACATGGATCAAACCTAAAGAAGCTTTCCCAGTAGGAAGCCCCTCTGAATCAAACCCATTACATTAAGTTCAAATACATATTTGAAAACAGCTGAAAAATCAAACTGTCATCTTTGAACTTTGGGGATGTCCATACCCTGATCCAGAGACTAACATAATGACTAGAATGCTGAATCTGAATCCTTTTGATGACCCTTGACCTTTAGTTCCAAAAGGGTAGCGATGTTAGTTCAGTTCCACAAAACAAATGAGGAAGACCATGGCACTACCAGAAATGCCCCCTTGCCGTATATCTGATCCTATGACTTATACTTCCCTGCTTTTATTTGCCTCCTGTTCTGTAAGTTCCCCATCTTCAAAGTGTCTGAAGTGGAATTTTCTCCCACGAAAGCTCATACGATAAATAAATTTGTTAGTCTCTAAGTGCCCCAGGACTCCTTGTTTGTTTTGCTGAACTAGACTAACACGGCTGCCCCTATGGAACTTGTCAACATGCAAGGCACTGAATACGGCCATTTGAAGTGGAAATCCATCAACTTCATGAAACAATTTGAACAGATTCAGACAGATACTCACCAGCAACTACAGACCTAACAACAGAACCATTCAAGCAGGCACATATCCCTGCAACAAGCCATGCTGCCAACTCTGGCCACATCTGTGCAAAAAGCACTATCACAGGACCTAATCAAACCAGCTACTCCATCAAAGTCTCATTCATCTGCTCATCCACTAATGTGATTTATGCCATCATGTGCCAGAAATGCCCCCTTGCCTTATGTATTGGACAAACGGGATAGTCTCTGCACAGAAGAATAAATGGGCACAAATCTGAAATCAAAAATGACAACAAACAAAAACCAGTATGTGAGCACTTCAGTCTTCCTGATAATTCTGTAGATGATTTGGCAATTGCTGTGGTTAAACAAGTGATTAATAACTCAAGGCTTCAAAGAGAAACTGTAGAATTGCATGTCATACTCAAATTTGACACTGTTTCTTTAGGGCTAAATAAGGACTTTGGATTTTTTTTTCTCATTACAACAGGTGATTTGACCTCATCTTCCTGTCTATGCTGTTCCCCAGTGTTTGAATCTTAACAGCTTCCTTGATTTGCTGTTACAGTGTGACCTGATCTTATGAGTTACACTTTCCTGCATTTATTTTCTCCCATACCGTAAGTCTCCCCCATCTTCAAAGCATCTGACAAAGTGGGATTTTCTCCCACAAAAGCTCATGAGATTAAAATATTTTAGTCTTTAAATTCCACAGGACTCCTTGTTTGTTTTTGTAGAACTTCTAGGAAAGCTCAGGTTCCAATCTGAGCTTTACAGCCTAGTCCAGTCTATGTAATAGTCAAGAATGGAGCCTGGAAAGAGAAAATACTGATTCAGAACTAAACTCTGTGCTGCAGGCACATCCCCTGGTATAGTAGGCTTCTATTTAATCTCCATATGCCTCTTTACTTCATGCACATGCTCTCCTCTCAGCATCACCAGTCATGCCCTGGTAGCTATGATAATCCTGAACCTCTTACCCCCTTTTTCGCACTTTTAAGCACAACATGCAATGAGGGAGATAGAAAAAGAGTGAGCAAGTCCTTGGAGAAAAAATAAGTTATTGGGCACCATTATTCGCCTTCCTACCATGGTCTACTGGCAGTTTAATCAGTTCTGGTATTATGATTTCTGTACCTTTAGCACCACTCCCTCTAGAATCAGTGTCTGATCCAATGTGGGCACTGGGCTGCCGGTCAGAAAGCGTTGTGTTGAACATAGCAGGTGCCTTGTATGGACCCAGATCCACACAAGTCATTGGATAAACTGCAGACCCACAATGACTAAGTTGTACAACTCTCCTAGCTGTCCTCTGTTTCAAGGATGGGTAGCCAGGGAATCCAGATGTCATGAATCAGGAAACAGCTTTTGTGGCCTCTAGCAGATCTCTGCAGCCATTTCTATCTAGTCTGCAACTAACTATTCCATCAGAGAAACAGGCTGGCTTTTTCAACTTGTTCCTGTCTGTGAATGTAATTATTCCATTTCTCAGCACTGTTTGGAGCAGTGGCAGGAGTTCAGGCCAAGCTGCATCTTCGATTATCCAAGAAAGAGCCTGTAAAAGTGAACTTCTCAGTCCCAGTTGTTTTGAGCAGCAGGCTAGAAAGAAACTGAAGCATTTGGTCACTGGCAAAGGCCTTTAAGTTTCTTCAGGCTTCACAGTATGGGGAGGAGGATGGGTGGTGAAAAATTACCATAAAATGGCAAAGGGAGGGCAGGGAATGTTCCCTTCTTTCAGGCAACTGTCTCTGGACCCTCTGAACTCTTTGGGTCGTACCATAAAAGTCAAACCGTTGTCTCAGTGCCACCAAAAAACAAAGGCAAAGTCTTGAACAAGCTGTTACCAAAATCTTTTACATATATATTCCCAGAAGCAAAAACTTCATTTAAAACCAGTTGAAGTTGTTTTAAGGGTGATGTTCCCATAATGCAAACCCTGCAAAGCATGGAGATGCCAAGTTAAGGGCTGCCTCTTAACCATACTCTGACCTGCAGTCAGCACACTTCCACAGTCACTGGCAGACTGTGAGCCTCCTTTTGTCACCTGTGAAAATGGGGACCCGCTGCAGGCAACACATTCCTTTCCCTCAGGCTATAGCACAAAACCTTAGCTGAGAGATCAGTAACATTTGGAGATATTTCACACTGACATGCACATAGCTTGTCTGTGATGAGACTGCATGGGAAGGCTGAGATTCCCTTTAAAGAGACACAAAGTGCATCTAATAGTGCTATTGCCCTTGTCTGCCCTGATCTGTCCTGTGCAACTCCCAGCCACATGAATGGATGGTGCCACTATGCATGAATTCCTATGGTAACCATAAGGTTTCACCTACAGTTAGCGGATAATGTAAGAAAGATAGTCATGATGATCTGAACCTCCTTTTTCTAAAAAAACTGTCCCATTGTCTTTTCCATCATATCTCTATTTCTTAACTCCCATTTCCCCAAGTGCTTAGTGATCTAAACAGATTTGGTGTCACCTCCTTGATTTTGATCTTCAGGATTCTTCTGTATCTAATATGTGAGCTATTGGAATGCAGTGACACTTTAGCAGAAGCAATGCTGTAGCTGCAGGGAGATATGGCCCATGTGGCCAATGCCGGAGAGAGCCTTTCAGAAAGACACAACTGTGGCATCTCAGGGCACATGGGCATCCAAAGGGGTTAACACTTGTAAACAAGGTGAAAGTGACATTTTTGAATGAGGGAAGAAATCACAGTATCCCTGAGGAACAAGATGCGAAATAGACTCGATGAGGTGGGTAGTTAAATTTTTGGCTGTTGATTAACACACTTTAGAGCAGGGGTCTCAAACACATGGCCTGTGGGCCGCATGCAGCCCCTAAAGTTATTTCCTATGGTCCACAATGATGCTATCAACATTTGCAATATCATAGTATGAAAAGTTTTCATTGGTGCAGCCCTCGGGCTAGCATACTAGTCCTCATGCGGGTCCTCATGTAGCCCTCATGGTGATTTGAGTTTGAGACCCTTGTTTTAGAGAGATGTTGTTCCTTGCTCTTCTCTA
>ML682007.1:16946858-17417873 GCA_007922195.1 Podocnemis expansa | reverse complement strand
CAGGTAGCCTGCATTAAGACAATGAGCTATAACAGGTGGAGAAACAGAGACCACGATCCTTTTGAGAAAGATTCCTTGCTCAGTGACACCCCTGCCCCACTGATTCCCATTTACTGACTGGGTTTTGCTGTTAAGAATACAAAGGCATGGGACGCACATCCTCAAGTATTAAGATAAGCAGTGCTTTCAGGCTTCTTGGGTGATCAGTCTTTTCCTGGACACCCTGCTATGTCCCAGCTCCAACTCCCCAGCTTTGTGCCAGCAGTTCATTGACAGCAGCATTGCAGTCTGTTCTACTGCAGGGGTCTTTGACTAATAACTGATTACACTTCACTCCCTTGCTGTTACACCACCTGTGATCTCCAGCCCGCAGCCTATCGACTAGAAACTCATACATAATTCCCTGCCTACAGGGAACTGTCTATATTTCATACTCAAACCTCTGAGCACAACTCACCTGTAATTTGCTCAGCCTGTAAAAACTCCCTGAAACATTCTCTTCTCTCTTGAGCCCTCAGAGCCCCACCGCCCTGCAATTTTTTGCTTCCTCAGTCAGCTAGACTCTGTACACGCTTTTCAGCCCTAGGCACAGGTTCAATTTACTCACTGTGTCCAGGAACATCTTTTTCCTCAGTGTTATTCACAGGGATAAAGCAACTGTGTTAATCTGTGTCTGTGGAGCCCCGTACAGGTACTTCTGAGTTTTTAAACTAGTCAGAGGTTTCAGATCCCTCTGAGATGCTAGTATAGCAGCCATGGCCTTTAGATATAAGCAGCCAGGAGAGAATGCATATTAGAAGGATGGCAGGATTTTTTTAACCATAAATAAATTTTTGCCTACCTCAGTTAGTGTTTTTGATGTCACAAAAACCCCTACAGTATTAAAATGGCCTATTTCCAGAGGGAAAGCTGTGTTAGTCTGTGCACAGCAAAAACAATGAGAGTCCTGTGGCACCTTAAAGACTAACAAATTTCCTTGGGCATAAGCTTTTGTAGGCTCCAACCCAGTTCATCAGATGCATGCAGGCCTCCATGAATCTGACAAAATGGGTTGGAGCCCACAAAAGCTTACACCAAAGAAGTTTGTTAGTCATTAAGGTGCCACAGGACTCTTGTTTAAGACTGCCTGTATATTTGAGTTGTAAATTGCAGCTACTTGTAGTTATGAAAGACAGCAGAGAAGCATGCTACAATATAACATGGAATGCACTATTTTTGTAGTCTGTTATACCAGAGGTTGTATTAGCCCTGCAACTTTTACTACCCTGTGGAAGATACTGCCTTGAAATATACTGTAGCATGGGGAATATGAACCCTGTAGCTTGTGTTTCAGTATCACATTTGCTATTTCTGCAATTTGTATTAGCCCATGTGAATGTACCATTCCTGCAGCAATATAGATACTGTATGAAATAACTACCCCAGAAATATGTTGCAAAATGAAATTGATGAACCCTGCAAAGTCTTACAGAGCACAAGTACATGCTGTCTGATACTATTTTCCTTAAACTTTGCTTTGATTTGAAAGAGCATGAGCTACACAGACTCAAAAAGGGACGCCCACTGCCTAACCGTGGATGCTGCATATTAGAGGTAGGTGGGTGTTGATACCTGACCTGATACTGTCAAAATACTCTGTGGATAATGAGGTAGCCCACTTACTACAGTACTCCAAAAAACCCCAGCTTGGGTGTACTGTTGTGATGCCAAGAGCATGACTGCATGGGGTTCGAAAGTCTGATCTCATTAGCATTCATCACGCATGGCCAGAGCATGAAGGAGAATTGATCAGAGGAGAAGAGGCTTGTTGTGCTCCACAAAGAACAGTTGCTTTAATGAATAATAATAATAGAAACCCACTTCCATTTGCAGATCAGGGAAACAAGAAGCAGATTGTAGATTACAATCCTGTTCTGATTGATTTAGGGAAGTATTTTGCACTGAAGTAAAGGGATAATAGAGCCCTTGGCTTCCATGTCGCAATCCCCTTTCTGTCTCCAGTTTACAGAGCTCATTTCTTAATTTTTCTTCAACAATCCACAGACACTTTCTTCCTTTGTTTTAAAATATAGATCTTTTAATTCCTGCCTTCAGTTTTGGATGTGTTCCTTGCCTGGTCTATTCCTTGATTCTCCCTTTGTGGACTACTCACTTTTGTTAGCTTTCTGCTCAGGTTCCCTTGCTGAAGAGACTCCCATGAGTTCTGCTTTCAGTTCAGGAAGTCATCTCTATTCAGCCAAGCACTTAAGCATATGTTTAACTTAAATATGTGTGTAACTCCCATTGACTTCAAGTTAAACTCATGCTCGTTTGCTTCCCTGATTAAGGCTACGTCTATGCTGATGGCAGCAAAATCACCGCCATCAGTCCGGCGTTCTGGGAGCACTGAGCAGCAGATCTGAACTTGCTGCGGCATTCCCAGAAGTCGGCGCTAGAAGTCCTGGGGGCCAGGAGGTGTAGGGGAAAGCCGATCACAAGGAATTTGTGGTCAGCTTTCCCCAGTGTGTCCCAGTGGCTTAGGAAGTCACCGTCATTTATGCAAGGCATTTTATGTGCCTTGTGTAAATGATTGTCGGCTGCCACTGAAAAGCAGCCACAGTGTAGACTAGGGCAAATGGATTTAAACATTTTAAGTGCCTACCTGAATCAGAGCCCTTGAGTTCCAGCCATTCTCTCTTTCTCCCTTGCCTTCTTTTTAAGATTGATCATTTATATCACAAATAAGTGGCACAGTTTTAACACTCTCCTGCTAGTCTCAACAATCCTGTGAGACACAACATTAGCCATTCTGAGATTATAGTAAACAGACAGACTGGTAACAACTCTCCTGAGCAGTGGGGCCTAATACAGCACAGGACTCAGAAGACATGGGCTGTATTCCTAGCTCAGTTACTGGTCTGCTGGGTGACCATGGGCAATTCTCTTACTGCTCTGTTCCATGGGCTTCCCCGTCTATAAATTGGGACTAATGAGACTGATGTCAATGTGAAATGTACTGATGAACAACTCTTATCTAGAGCTTGTGTTTTTTTGTTGGTGTTAATAGTTATGCCTTCCAGGGCTCTCTGGTTAGTTTTAGAGTATGGGAAATAGTCATCTGAAATACAGTACTGAACTCCAAATTTCCAATTCTGTACTTCTAGATTTCTGTATAGAACTCCACAAACAATGATTTTTACCCTGCTGTACCTATTAATTATGAAAGGTTGCTCTACAAGGATAGCAAGAATTAGCAACATTAGTAAGAACAGGTGGAACCAGTGCTGAGTGACCAGAAGTTCCTATAAGTTGTTTTAATAACTTCTTAGATTATTCAAAGAACTTGTCAAATATTTATGGATGATTTCAAGTCTTCCCAGTTTATGCCCTAATCAAGCAAATTGCTTAAACAGGTGCATGAATTTAAGCACCTCAGTAATTCCACTAAAATCAGTTGGACTACTTAGTTATGCATTAGCTATGTATGTGTGTGTGTGAGTGAGTGTGAGTGAGTGAGTGTTAGCTCTCTGCTCATTCAACCTGAGCAGCATACTATGTAATAACAGAAAAATACAAAGTTCTGCGGTCTTCACCAAGAAAAAGATTTCTGAGATTTTTGCTCTAAAAATATATACTTGAAATTATGTATTATTTCATCAGGGGCCTGCAGCTTGCCCTGTGGCAGTACATGATAATGACAGTGGAGGATCAAGAGAGATTTGTTTAGTCTTTTTTGGAGAAATTTGTGTTAGAGACTTAGCATTGTGAGGTCAAAAGAAAACCAGTCCAATCAATAAATACAATGGCTGAGTAACTTAAAGCAATATCTGCAGAGCTAGGGACTCAATCTGACAACAGCTGTGAGTTTAGATTGAGCATCTAATGAGGGGATTTAGTACCACCCCTACAGATCATGACACATAGCAGTTGGGAATATGATGAGGAACAATAGTTTCTATATGTGAGATGCTGAAATTGATATTCTCCACCTATTCAGAGCTATTATCTAGATACCATTTCATATCTTGCCTCTGACCAGAATTGAAAGAATAATAGGAAAAAAAAGTTATCTAAATAAAAATCCAAAAATGAATCAGCTGAGTCCATTTCTGATCATTCTGTTGACTTTTTCATCTAAATTCCTGTTTTTCCTCATATAAACTATAGACTTGGAATTTGGGAACCTCATGAGAATTAAATACAGAAGGCCTTGGAAGACTATGAATTATTTAGATCTTGCAATCTTTTGCCTTGCGGGGGGGAGAGGGTTTATTATCCCATTTTGTAGATAGTAACACTGAGGCTCAATAAGGGGTGTTTTTTGTTTTTGTATTTTTTTTTTTTAAAAGCATACCAGGTGTAACTGATTATACTGTGTTGGGGTTCCTGGAGACCTCTTGTGCTTGAGTAAGTGCCTGACCTATGTTTATGATTCAGTGTTGTACTGTGCAGTGTGATGGGAAGATCATCGCACCAATGCCAGCATTTTCTTTGCAACTAACATCACCAGTGTTGAGGCAAAGATTATGAAACATCAGCCTTGCTGGGCTGGTCATTTTGTACAGATGGCTGATACTTGTCTTCCAAAGCAAGTCATTTTTTCTCAACTTAGTCATTGTAAGCAGACCTGTGAGAAACAGAGGAAATGATTACAAGGACGCCCTGAAAGTATATTTTAACAAGGTAGGCATTGGTCCCATGAATTGGGAAGAACTGGATGGCAGTAGAGGGCAATGGCATCACCTCTTACTTCGAACCTGAGTCTGTTTGGAAGAGAATCTCCTTGGTCGAGAGGCTGAGAAATGGCAGATCAGGAAGGAAAGTGTACAGAATCTTGGCTAGCAGTTGTGCTGTCTCCAAGCAACCTCCTGTTATATGTGTGGAAAAATCTGTAAAGCACAAATTGTACTCCTCAGGCTTCTTAAGTGTCATCAATGACTTGTGCATTGGCAGACATCATCCTTGTATCAAGACATAGCTGGTGATGAAAATTTAGGAAATTAACTTGTGCCATCATCTCTTCCATTGTCTGCTGGGAGATTCTGAGGAGTGAAAAGGCCTGCTCCACAGCTTAGTCTGTCACCTCAGAGAAGCTACCGAGGAGTCGAGTCTGAAGATGAAGGTGTGACATAGCTTCACTCCAGCTTCAGAACATTTCTTTTCTTGTATTTACTCCATTCTGACCATCTCAGAGCAGTGGGGAGAGCATGCTGGCATAAGTCAGTCTCTAGAAATCCAGGTAACTTGACAATGAACTTTTGTGACAACAATTTTCAAGTCTATGTTGCAGTGTTTTTAAGCTCTGTCTCTCAGTACCCTTCTGAGCATTGACTGATGGTCTCTCCCAGTACCCACCCACTCATGCAGTCCTCTTTAAAGTTGCCATTCCTATGCAAAAAGAAAGTGTTGACTTTATCCTTTTGTGAGCCAGGTGAGAGTCCAACCCAAATTTGGCTGGGTTCAGTCCTCTCTGTAATCTAATTGCAGTCCGCTGCTATCATGCTCTGTTGCAGAGGTGGGAAGTCTGAGAATTAGAGGGGGGCTTGAGTCCAGCATATGAAAGGTCATTTGATTTCTTTATCTCTTTAAAAGAAGATGGCTTCACCATGTCGAAAACACTGTCTGAGAGCAAAGGATGCCACTTCTTGGCACTACCGATCCCTGACTTATCCCAAACACAAATATTTACTTCAGGGTAAATTGAAATGAAAAGGACAAGCTGAATATTTTAATCAAGATCGAAACATCTTAGATCACTTTCTATTCACAGCAGTTTAAAAGTACGTTTGAATTCCCAAATAGTACAAAACCACCCCACATCAATGAATAATTGGAAGCTATAAAGCTCCTCAAGGACTTATTTCTCTCCTAATTTTGATGGTACTTGTATTGTGCTCTCTTCCCATTACGACTTCTGGGATCTATATATAGTAGTGATGCAAACATCAATATATTAATGTCAAGAAAAGAATACAAAGTGAAATTGAATGCCAGCAAGTATAAAGGAAATGCAACAATAGCTTTCCCATTGAATCCTCTGCAGATTCCAGATAATGGATAGACTTTCAGCTCATAATCAGGAGCCCATTTTCACTTGAAATTTGAACTATTGCTCTCTTAAATGGTGATTATTTTCTGACTCCATTACCAGGTTCAGTCTCAACACACTAGCACAATTTCTTTATCTTTTTTCTTTAAAATGTGACTATATTCTACAATGTAAATGAGAACAGACACATTCTCCATTGGTGGCTTTTTGTGTGTGTGATTTATTAAAAGTCCAAGTAATATATCAGAGAACAGCAAAATGCTGCTGAAAGTGAAATACATTTGTAAGGTGCAAGTGCTCCAAACAGATACCCAACAGCATTCCTTGGGTACACACACAACAATGTAGCATATGTTAATGTTTAGCAGAAGCATCTATAACTCTACCAAGAGCTTTAAAGTTTGCAAAGGTGCTGAACTTGACACTGACCATCATCTTTTTCTGACAAGAAATGCGCCTGTAACTTTGAAGACAAGTTAATGGGCTGAAACGAGTTCAGTTCAACCCCAAATCCTTACTAAAACAAAGCTTTTGGACAGCTTTCTGTTCTGAACTACTTAAGGCAATTGAACCATTGCACAAAGTTACAATTTGAGTCTTCCAAGATGTGTTTACTGAGAGCAAAAGTTGAGTGGGTTTGAGTCTGGAACATCATCAAGTTATTGTGTAAAAAAGGAAGGAAACCTCATGCTCAACTCAGCCAGTCATTTTAGAACATGCTGCTGCCCAGCACATTCTCTGCGTTGTATGTTCACCTTTGTGTTGTTTTAAGGGAAAGGTGGCACCAGCTTGTCCAGTAAAGAATTGGGATGGCAACATTACTCAGAGTCTAAAGGATCAGTTATGTCAATGGAAAGATCATTTCAGGACAGCTCTGAGTTGGTAGAAAATTCAGGAAGAGTCTCTCCTTCCTTCATCCAGGAAGGGATTTAGATCAGTTTTGTAAGCAGAAGCCTGGGAAGGCACCACAGGTTTGTTACATTACCCTGGAGCTGTGGCAGAGAGGTGAGCGAGCCTACATGGTGGCTGTATAGACTCTTCCATACCATCTGGTGTGCTATCATCATCCCAAATGACTAAAAAAAAAAGGGTGTTTTTCTGCCTCCATTCAATACTGTGGCAAGGCTGAATGTAGCATTTTTACTGGTGTTACTTTAGTGTCAATCCCAATGAAAGTGTTCGTTTATATGTCAATACCTCTATTCAGTGATGTACTTTAGGGTAAAAGTCAGAATATTCAGTGTGGGTCATTCCACTGTCAACCAGATCTTTACGTTGAGGCAGCTTTTTGAGAAGAGTGGTTGAATTTCAGAAGTGCCTTTTATAGACTCCCAGCAGGCCTTTGATTCAGCGCATTGAACAAATTTGTGGGATCGGATGAGGTGATTCTGGCATCTCTTAGAAGACAGTATCAATGAAAGAAGAGCTTTATAATGGAATGAAAAGTTGAGTTGGAGTTGGTGGCTGATAGGAATCCATGTAATATATCTCCACTGGACTTTGGCAAGCCTGTGTCCTGTTGCCATTGTTCTATATGAACATCGATTGGTTAATGGATAAGCTTAAAGAGACAGCTGTTGGTGGCATTGAAATGTATGCTGTTCTGCTTGGAAATGTTTACTATGCCAGTAATGCTGTCATATTGGGTCACGTTGGATTTAGTGAATCGCTACAGCTGATTGCCAATCTGATTGGCAAGAAGCACCATGCGTTGGTTTGTTTATTAATCAGGATAAACCCAAACCCCTAGGTATTGCCATGATGCAGGCTCCAGCTTCAGAGTACAACCAGCTCAATATTAACCCATCCAGATCTGACATCAAATAGGTAGCCACAATCAAATATCTGGGCACTGACAGTTCTGGAGGATGCTTTAAAGACATAGATGCTTTTATGGCAGCAACTGTTGCCAAGTTGCCCCTCCGGAAACTTTGTGACATCAGGTATGCTCCATCAAGCTGCACTTCCAAAGAAGCACATTTCTATTAGTTCTGCAAACAGAAATGACACATGAGTGATAAGCAATGTTTAAGAACCCTTGATCAGTATTTTTGGTCTTTGTTTACTTTGTTAGTTGCTTTATATCCATGAAGGACCCAGTGAACATCTCCATCAGCACTGGGCTGGTTTTAGCAATTTTCTTGGTATGGATGTATTAGAATGGAAGGCTGAAGAATTCCAAGAGGTGTATCAAGCAATGCTGCTACGTTATGGACATTCATATGGGCACCAAAAAATTTGGTGGTGTGATATGATTGCAAGTGATGGACATGAACTAAATATATAGCTAGACTGTCTTAAGAACCTAGCCAGAGAGTGATCTGGGTGGCACCTGATCCTTTTGAAATTTGCCCAAATGGTGATGACAAGAGTTAGGTGCCCAAATCCAATTGAAAGTCAATGAATCAGGAGGTAGCGATTCATTCATGTCCATTGAAAGCTGTATTTTATATTTCCCATATATTTAGATCTAGTGCTTTGGTTATCCCTAGTCTAGTGATTAGGGACCATTTCACAAAAATTTTGATGTAAATTCAGATTACAACCATCTTGAAAAATCCTGGGTATGCAGGTCTGGAGTTTTGTTCAAGTACACATGTAAATGTTGTCCACTGTGCATATTTTCTGGTCACATAAAAAGTGATGACAGCCTGAAAGCAGGTGTGAAACACATCTGGTTTTGGATTGTGTTCTTTGAAAGGTTCACTGCAGATTGCCAGCTCCTTGACAAACCTGATCAGTTTAAAACAATGTGAAATGCAGGATCCCTCTTGTCAGCTGTGGAAAGCTTTAATGTTTTATAGCATGGAAAATTTCTTCCTCAGATCAAAACGTTCCTTAATTTCTTCACCTGACACAATTTCTGTTATAGAACTCTTGTATTTTTCTAGCCCCATTTCAATGTAATTTCAGGTGACTGATTGGTTTCTCATTTGCTCTCATACTAAAGTTACCCAGTTGTGGGGGATTTTAAAATATATATTGAACAAATGCTGGATAATTGACTTTAGGGAACAGTTTTGTATTGGCAAGAAGATGAAATGAGTAACTCAGATTTTTTCACTATCTCTAATTTTTCTGATTCTTTGCCACTAATTTTCTGGTTAGCCTCGAGTAAGTCCCCGTTAACCTTTCCATTTCTAGGTTTACCCATCTGTCAAATGGATATACTGGTTCAGTAAGATGTTGGGAGTCTTAATTATTACAAAACTGTGAGATCTTTGGATTAAAGGCACTATAGAAGGGACAGTTATGATGATAAAACCAGAATCTCTTAATAAACATTTCCTCTGAATTTAGAACTCTTATTGGACACCTGCTAAGATGTTTGGCTTTCTTACTATATGTTTGCAACACTACAGTCCTCTTTGGTGCTAATCTTTTAATACTGCTTTCAGAAAAAGTGCTGTTAAAACTATGTTAGCTGTGAATAAGCCCTTGTTAAATGGCGTGTTCAAACAGCAGTAGCTCTCTTAGCTGGAGAACTCTAGAACAAGATAATTGGCCATGACAGTCATGCACCTTCGCCTTTGGGCTGGGCCACATAACTAAATTCCTGGTCAATTACAGAGCGTGCAAGAGTGAGCATAAAGGCCTAATTAAAGAGTAGCAAGAAATAGACACAAAAAGGACGATCTTTGAAATTAAAGTTGCACAGATGAATCCAGTTCCAATGAAATAAACACATTCTTAATTGCATAGAGTTGGAGTAACACACTCCAATGGACTGACAAATAGCCTTAGCTTTCTAGTGCCAGGATAGCAAAATGTGATGATGTCTTTAGATAAAGCAAAGTAAACAAATTAAATCTAATTAGTTTGCCTTAGTGCCACGGACCCCTCAGTCTGGTCACCTGGCAGGTGCTCCTGGAGATGTTGTTTTGGGAAATTAGGCTCAAGTCTACCTCCCTCCCCACCCCCAGTGTCTGGTGCTGTCTGTGTCTTCTGCTTTTTGCAGAGTGACCCAGCCCTCTGGCCAAGTTACAATCCAAGGTAGCTCCCTTTCCAGGGCAAAGTCCAATCCCGGCAGCCCACTTAGTCCCAGTGGCTACCTCTGTCATACCTTATTCCAACCCCTCTCTTTAGGCGTCCCTCAGGGTCTGCTCAAGCCCTTCTGATCGCTGTCTGATCACTGCCTTCCTCAGCTTCACTCCAGCTACCCTCAAACCCCAGCAGTCTCAGTCCTGGCTCCCTCTTGCAGGGTTCTCTGCAGGCCACCTGGACTGTCCCAGGTGCTGTTCTCTTTGCCCCTGCTCAGGCAGGACCACTGCCCCTGCTCTGTCTCTGCAGCCTGGTTTTGTGCCCTGTCCCAGGTGCTGATTGGTTCAGCTGCTCTCCCTCCTGATTGGCTGCTTCGCCAGAGCTTTCCTTAACCTCTTTTCTGCCAGGGTGGGGAAACGGCCCTGTCACACTTACATTATAAAAACGTACATTAGCCAAGCGGAGAAGTTTCATTTTTGTAGCTAAAATCCATTGTCAGTGTGAGCTCCGACATGTGGGTTACCAATGCATGGTTTGGGGACGACTTGTGGCCCTCATTGTTCACATGGCAAAGAAAAAAAAGATCAGTAAGCCATACAAATCTCTGTTGGCAGGAGGGATGGCCATGTGGTTATACCAGTGGACTGAGAATCAGGAGATCCAGGTTATCTTGATTTCACTTTATTCCTGCCACTTTGACAAAATTCCTGTATGATTTTAGGCAAACCACTTAACTGCTCTGGGCCTTAGTTTTCTTATCTGTAGAATGGCAATAATACTTATTCACCTCAAAGGAGGAAAGCAAAGCATCGCTCTTTAATTCTTGTTTTGAGATCTTCGTATGGAAGGTGCTATAGAAGTGTGGAGTATTGTGACAATTAATTCCACAATAAGTTTGTTTTGACTCTGTTACAAAAGATAAAAATTGTTAATATGCAACTCTATGATGCACCAAATGGCCTATGGATACAGCACTGGGTGCTTCTCATGCGATTCCAGTCCATGAAAGTGATGTGGGGCATGAAAGGAATTCAAGGATCCAGGCATCCTTGAAATATTCAGGGAAGAAAGAGAAAATGCTTAGAGATGATCTTCTGTGTTTTCAATGTGATGGAGAGAGAAATATTCATCCTAAACTATTATAGTCAAGAAATGAAAGTCCAGTGTAAAGGCAGCACACATACATGGCAGTTTCATGGAGCCATTTAGGTAACAATGAATGTGACAATGTGTAATGGGAAAACCCAGAATGGTTTTCAGCCAATATCTTTATCTTTTTCAAGGAGAGTGATTTGAATACCCCCCCTGCAGCTTCAGACTGTGGCTGATGAATGATAAATATAAAGCAAGTGACAAAGATTCCACATTATATTCTAGCATACTTCCTTCCCCCTGCAGCAAGTCTTAAGATGTTATTTACAGCTGAACTCAGATAATCTTGGATGAAGCCAGCCATGCTTTTTGAGGGGCAGGGTGAGGGAGGGATAGACATTTATTTATAGTCACATGGCTACCAGCAGGATGTTGCAAGGACCCATGAAGGATATTAACTGTTTCACTGCAAAGCCACTTCCATTCTGGATCTGAAAATGCTTTATACACATTAGTGAGAACATTGACATTCTTACTCAGTTTTTACTTTGCGGGAGTAATTGCCAAGGACCTGATTCTGCTACTGTTTCTCACAATGAATAGTAGGATACTCCCACTGAAGTCATAAGGGGTACTTACAGTGTGAGGTACTAAGATGAGTAAGAGTGAAAGATATTAACTCTGAGTAAGAATTTCAGGGTTTGCCTCACAGTTATAAATTAAGAAGGTGGGATCTGGTTGAGGGTGCTTGGGACATGGAAAAGGTGCAAGTTACTTGTATTTTTGCCTGGATTGAAACAGTATTCAGTTGTGGGTCCCCAGGCAAAAATATTATCCATTTACCAGATAGGTCTCTTCCTTTCCAAAAACAGGGGGGGGTGGCTGCCACCATCCACACTGTAACTAGCAGGCCAAAACCCTATACGTCCCAGCTAGCACCAGAAAATCTCTTCCTACGAAATCTCTGACTATCTGGGTAAATTGAATGTGACTTATTATAGGTATTGTGGCAAATAAATATTATGTCCGCTTTTGGAATTTTTGGCAATGCAAATATGGATGGCATATGTTCAGAAAATTTGTCCCGGGGTGAAATTTGGTACAGAAGAGCAATCTGGCTCTGACACACAAATATCAGAAAAATAAGAGAATGCCAAAGCAATGCTACAGAGATCTCATGTCCTTCTCTATAAAATTCCTCTTCCTCTTATGAACATTCTTCCGTTTTTAGGGAAGAACTACAAGAAATAAATGGTTTGCTGAAGTTCACTTTCTTTGTTTACAATATGGACTAATACTGTCAATTTGCTGCTGTATAAAATGAGAGGCAAGTGTTGGGCAATTTCCTTGGAAAAATATAAATTGCCTCCTTATGTACGACACATCACAGTTACCAAATGAACTTTTGTGACCCCAGAGACAGACATTGAAAACCAGACTCTGTGATATTTCAGTACTGTAGATGTCATTAGGTATCTGGGATTTTTCTTTTCTGCTGCATTAATACAGCTGCAGTTGTGAGCCAGACATGTCAGGTGGTGGCTCTGTCAGTGCCATTCGTCCCTTCCTCTGAGCTTTCCAATGCCCTTAGGTCCAGTTCTCTCTGGGCTTTTCCCACAGGGCATGTAGGTCTTGCTGTTCCAAGGTGCTATGTGCCTTTAGTCTGTATTGACTTCAGCACAAGTCACTCAGCATTTCACATGACTGGGTTGCAACTCATGCACGTGCATTTTCTAAAGTTAACTTATGATTGTGTTTCTTTCTTTAAAAAAAAAAAAGAACCTCTGTTTAGACAGACAAGATTTACATCAACATTTATATAAGACAGCAGAAAGCCATACTCCATCCCAGGAGGGGGCCAACTGCCTAATTTCATTTTACATATTACCATTTGGTCACCTTTCTGGGTTTTTTTCCCCTTAAGATTACGATCCCTAATTCTCTAGCAAAGAAACCTTCTGCCCATCTGTGTAGAGACTATGTTTTGCCCAACACTGCAGTCAGCCTCCAGCATGCACCAAGTGGACGAGGTCTTTACTTTATGTTCACCAGTCTGCCTTAAACAAATATTAGTGAGCACTGTCCCCCTGGGGAACATTATAGCAAGCAGCAATTTTCCAGCAAGCTTAAGAATAGATTGTTCCTGAAGCATTATTGCTCACTGAGGCACTACTATATTTTATATGATCTGTGTGATACTTTTACTGCCTTCAAAGGAGAGGGGGAAAAAACATCCTACTGACATACTGGTAGTCCATGAATAAGAATGTATTAATCTGATAAAGCCCATATCTCATCTAAACATCTTGCTTGTGTCGGGGAGCGGATGGGGGTAGGGGAGAGGAAGAGGCATAAACAAGAACAGGAGACTTCTTTTTTTACCCCCATATCCCTTTATGAAAATCCGTGGGACCTTTTCCTCCTCTTTCCCCATGCCCATCCCTTCCTTCATTTCTGTGCTGTAGCTAGAATCATTCTGGTGAATATTGGGATTCCCTAAGGAGCAGGTCAAATTTTGCTCCCAAGAAAGTTTGCTGTTGAGAGATGCAAGGCACATTTCCCATCCAGCTCCTGCTGTACAAACTGAGACTAGAATTCAATCCAAGGCTTCTCCATGGACAATGCCAAGCTCCAGTTCTGGGCCAGGAAGGAGGCAAGTCGCTTTGTGCTATGGTACTATCCCCCCACTTACTGAAAAAAGAGCAAAATCATGGTAAAGTAGTGGACAGCCTGTACTGGGAAAAATATGAGATATTTTGCAGAAGAAAACAACTATGCAGGAAAAAAGCATCATGAAACCCCACTGTCCTCATGGAAGGAAACCAGAGAGTAGAGGGGCTGGATAGGTAAGCTGCGCTCTAAAGCCAAGCAACATGTGTCTCACTCCATTACTGACTGAACCTTCGATAAAATTGAGAATTAGTTAATATAACTAGAAACAGTCAAAATAGGGATTTGGGGGCATGCAGAGATTTTCTAAGAAAACCTGTTGGACTTTCTCTGCCTTGTGCTGGTTGGCTATTTACTCCAACCTCCTCCCTCAGTATCTCCATCGCAGTTGTCTCCATATCTACCCTATTAGCCGTCCTCTCCTTTGCCCGTTTCCTTTCATCCATGTTCCTTTATGGTCCCCTCTCCCCTGACTTCCTTTCCACTCAGGTAACCCCTGCTAACTAAATACATCTTAAAAACAAGCAAACAAAAACTGTTACTTTCTGACCCCCTCACCTAGTTCACCCTGCTCTGTCTAATGTAAATGGTCTGTTAGTTTTTTGGGGCAGGGATTGTCAGCTACACTGTGTCTCTACACTCCTTAATGTAGTGGGGCCTTATCGTTGGTTGGTCTTTGGGTATGACAGTAATCAGCATGACTAATAATCCTTCCCGAGCCACAATACCCAGAGCACAGCCCACAGTGACAAGCTGTTGTTTGGATGGGAAACAAGCAGCTCAGGTGAGGTACGAAAGGCTGTAAGGCTGGCACAATATTCATGGGTTTCGGGTTAGGTTTTACGGAGGATCCCCAGCATCTAAGCATTTCCCCAACCACAACTGTTGCCCCTCTGTATGCCTTCTTGAAGATTTTGGGGTGGAGGTCACAAGTTCTTTTATGTGCACTCCTCATCATGCATGTTCCAGAGGGACAGTTGTGTTAGTCTAGTTCAGCAAAACAAACAAGGAGTCTGGTGACACGTGACACTTTTAAAGACTAACCCAGTTATTATCCAGTAATTGTTAAAATAGCCATACAACATTGTTTTGTAGCTGTTTACATGCCTACATGGCAGCAAAGGTTTCCCTTACTGCTTAGACATGACAGACTGATCAATTGGGAGCTGGGATGAGGCTGCTGCAGAGATACACATTTCACATTAATGAAAGGCTCTTTAGGGAAATAACAGGATGTTTAGCAAGACAATTAGTATGAGAGAAAATGAGCAGAAGTAACTATGCAGGGAAGGAAACAAATGACAGCCACATTTCCCTGTTATAAGATACCTATCTAGCTGTCACGGTGAATGGCTGCAGTCACTGATATCAGATTGCGGGTGGGGATAAACATCCACTCCCTCTTTGAGATACTTACATGCCTCCTATTACTGTGGTATCTGAGCACATCACAGTCTTGTAATGCCTTTATCTGCCCAATATCCCTGTGTGCAGGTAGGAAACCAAAGCACAGATAGGCTAAGTGACTTGCCCAAAGACACAAGAGGTTTATGAGGTAGTTAGGAATTAAAGATGGGTCACTGGGTAGTGCTCTTGGATTATCTTGCTTCATCTTTCCTTCTCTTGTAGTCTGGGACAAAATCCTGAAGATGAAGGGAAAAGATGGGTGTAAGAAGAAGGAGCTTGCAAGGGAGGGACTGACAGGGAGAAATATGCTATTTTATGGGATTTGTTGTGTGATGAAATCACACAGAAGTGATCAGTCAACTCCTTTTTTTCCTCCAGGCTGCACTCCTTGTGCACCAGAACGCTGGCTCCCAGGAGCATGAATATATAAAGGATGCAGGGTCAGCTACTACTTCAAGTTGCATATCTTAGTGCTAATTTCTAGTCTATGGTTGAGACACATTACTGCGTCACCACAAAGTGGCAAGTGTGTTGCAGAGAGCTGGGGTGATGAATGGACTTGGCCTAAGGTGGGCTGGTGTGTCCTGTACGTTCATGATATATGCCACCAAGTGTGTCACCACCTGTACAAGGTTGAGAAACTGCTCTTCTAATCAGCTCTTACTGTACAGAGGGTCTTCACTTGTTTTCAAAGCTTGCAAATCACAAAATGAAAAGGATCCTAAACATTTCAAATTCATTGTCTGAGAAACTGTTCAGTCAATGCTAGCTAATGAGTTTAGGTAATGCTTACAGGGAATTTTGAAATTGGATGGTGTATTATAAATGCATAGTTTTACTGCCACTCAGACTGCTACTAGTGCATGCTGTCAGACAGCATGGACTTGTGTAGATCTTTTTTCGGCACGCATGGGCTCTGTGTCTTGTGAGGAGTGGCTGTGCCTATATGGTAGGGTTGGTGTATTGCTTAATATTAGATCAGACCAGTTTATGAGGATAGTCTGAGACATCCCTCATTAGAATTCACAACATATCTGGACCAGAGACTGCACGTTGTTTTCAAATAGGAGCCACATCTGAAAAATGCAGAAGTGGCAGGGGGATCTTTAGCAGCATTTATCAGAGATCCAGATCCTCAACTGCACGCATACACTCTCTCTCCCTACCTTGCCAGCCATTAGACGACATCTAGAGCAGCAGTCTCAAACTCAAATCACCATGAGGGCCACATGAGGACTAGTATGCTAGCCTAAGGGCTGCACCACTGAAACCTTTTCCCACAACAATATTGCAAATATCAGTAACAATAGTGTCTTTGCGAGCTGCAGGAAATAGCTTTAGGGGCTGCTTGTGGCCTGTGGTCCACATGTTTGAGACCCCTGATCTAGAGAGAACCTATAAATGGGTTCCAAGACTAAAAACTCAATCTTAGCAAAGATATTTAATGTAAAAGCACTTTTTCACTTCAGTAATAAGGAATCAGTCAGTTCAGTGACTGACAGAGGCTTAATTCTGCCAGATTTGACAAAGGAATCTGATCTTCATAAAATTCTATCCATCACTTAATAAATAATACCCAGACAGCCATGCCTTTTTCATGCTGAGAGTTTTAAAGGCCACTGTACTGGTGCATGTAAACTCAATTTCATTTTCTCTGCACACTAAATACCAAGTAATTACTAAACGTCTAACTCAGAGCATGGGAAGATGCTGCACCAGCCACAGAATCCACTGGTGCTTAGACAATGGCTCTCTGATAAAGGCAAAAATGGATAAAGTTGGGAAGTATTGAGGTGATCTGCCTTTTTTTTTTTTTTTGGCTCAGCACACACGTGCACCTGAAGCAAGGCAGAACAAAGTGAATGGCTCATGAGGTTGATATGCTTCTGGAAGTACACTAATCCCTTTCTGAAAAGCAAAGCCAAGGTCTTTGCCTGTCGCTATTGACTAATCTGGATGTCAGAGTACTATGAAGTGTCTAGGGGCAGCTTTGTCAGGCAAGTGAGTGAAGGGCTCTGAGGGAAGAAGTGAGAAGCTGTGCTGCGAAATTGGAGCTTAATAACCAGGAATAAAAAGCAAATCCTATAAGACGGGCCAAAGGTGCGAATGTTAAAACCCTTCAGGTTAACTCCCTGTGTCTTGGAGCTACTCTGGTAAGTGTTCCATATTAGACCAGAGCTCTTTATGGGGCTCAAGGGACCCTTCACAAGGTCAGGCAGCCCTGAAGTACAATGTAGTGTTTAAAAAATGTGGGTTCCAAAGGGGGTAGCTGTGTTAGTCTAGTTCAGCAAAACAAGCAAGGAGTCTTGTGGCACTTTTAAAGACTAACACATTTATTTATCACATAGGCTTTCGTGAGAGAAAATTCCATTTTGTCAGGTGGTTTGAAAATGTCACAGAAGTTCCCCATCTTCAAAGCATCTGATGAAGTAGGATTTTTGCCCAAAAAGCTCATGCAATAAAAAAATATGGGGAAACTTCTTTGCACTAGCAGTGTGGTGATGGAGAGGATGGAGCAGAAAGCGCTGAGGCCAGTTAGTTTCTTCCATGTTTGCTGGTCATCATTCATGAGTGATCTTATTACGAATAAATGCGGAAGGTTCTGAATATACCATGGGAAATAGGATTTAATCCCCACCATCCTGCAGCATGAAATTTACCAGGCAGTTTTAGTTCTCTCTTCCACGAAATGTCACAGGCACACAACTTCCTCCTCATACTCATTAGATTTATCAAGCAAAGCATATGACTCTCCCAAAGACTTACCAGCCCAGATGCTGTCACTGTATATGGAAAATGGAAATGATCTTACATACCTTGCAGTCCTTACTTCCAGTGAATTAAATGGCAATTTTGACTGAGATCTCAGAATTTGGACCAATATGGTTGAATGGGACAGTTTTGATAGTTACCATCTGTGTGATGAGGATTTAATGACATAATGCATTAATATTAGACAGAAAAAAATAAAAGCGAACATCTTATTTTTAAGAAAATTGGGTAACGATTTCCAGAACAAAATCAATGCACAACTGCATCTTGCGTACAAGGTTACTGCGCGTGCCAAGAGCTCATGGTGTTGTTTGTGCATGCAGTTTCCTGATTTGTGTGCACAAGATCAGTAATTATATATGTAAATTAGTGCTCTGATACAGCAAGAACATACTTCCCGCTCTAATATGTTTCAAGTTAAGCACAAGCTTAAATGCTTTGTTGGATTGGAACCTAGGTTTGCAAACCCAGGCCTAACTTGATGAAACTTGAAGCCCAAAATCTGCTTTTAAATCATGGCTAAAGAGCTTTCAGATTTTTTTTTTTTAACTCCAATGCTTGTTGGCTAATGTGAAGCGTTATTAGTAATTTTGGCATCAAGGAATGAGTCATTTGCACATATTCACTGTTTGCGTGGTGCTGTGGATATTGTCAAGGAATGACAGGGTTGTCCGTTTGCACGGAGAATCAAATGATGTTTATTTGGCGCTAGGAAGAGGAGGGGATCCATGAAGATGTGTATCTTTGAAGAGATGACCAGAAAGGGGACCTGCTGCTGAGTGGTCTTTGTTAGGCTTGGCTTGGGGGAAGTGGAAATAAGCAGGAGGTCTTATTTGCTAGTAAAGTGGATGTGGTATAATCTGATTTTGTGAGCAGTTATTAAAAGGAGTAAAATGAATCCACCCATGTAATTTAGTATTTACTTTTTAGAAGAGAAGCCCAAGTTTAAAGATTACAGCTAAAGCCTTGTGTATATATAGACACCTCATGTAAATTCATCTGTCCAACTGAAAAACATCTGGACCAGCTAGCTGTGCTGAATACCAAAGCATTTAAAGGATATGGAGACATACTGAGGAGAAATTATGGAAATGAATTGCTTGCCTTTCCAGATCAATGCAAGGGAATCCTTGGACGAATGGTGCATAGATCACTTTAAAAACCTCTAGCCCTAAATTCAATAGGATTTTGCTGAAAGGTATGGTGGCTGATGGGAAGCATTATTAGTAATTTTGGCATCAAGGAATGAGTCATTTACACATTTTCCATGGACTTCCATTACCCTGGTAGTCTGAGACTTTAATTTACGGGCCTGTTTAACTGTAATAGATGTGCATTTAGATGAATTTTTTAAAAAGCCAGGAGGGTAAGGATGCAAAGGGGAAAATACTGCTATTGATCTTGACAATCTTGTTCTCTCCATCAATGGTATATTTCAATTGACAATGAAAATGATGAATGACTAGGCCCTCAGGACCTCCACTGAATGTATGGAAACATCTTGCCACCTGTGATGTTTTGTACTGCTTTTGGGGCTCTTGGGAAGCTGCATTCCTGACTCACTAGAGAATTGCTTTATTCATCTCTAGCTGGAGATGTTGCTATATACTGTGACTAGTTCAAAGCAGTCAACATCATATGGTTCAACTGGCTGCTTCATTCTAGGAATTTCTAACCAGTATCGTGGATTGTGCCCCAGAATGATTATGTACAGATTCTATAGGGGGACTGTGGGTTATCATACCTAATTTCTATTTCTGTTGAACCCTGATTTCATGTCTTGGCTTAGTACACAGATAAAACACTGAGAGTGTGCTTGCAAACTAATCTCATGAGAGCTGTGTGGTGTTGATGTTTGAATTCAGCATGATCATCAAACTGTGCTATGAAAGGGCTGAGAACTGGGATAAGACTGTTTAGAAAGCAGTTGTCATAGTGCTTTGCATTTAAGAAGGCTCTTTTCATATTAGATCTCAAAGTGCTGTGGTAGATTGGTGACTCACTTGAGGTCACACATTGATTCAGTGCCAGTGAAAAAACTAGAAGCTACATCTGACTCACCCATCTATGGACTAATCACTAGATCACACTGCCTCATTTCTCAGATAAAGTCTGAAGTGCCTGATAATGCAGTTGAGGCAGTCCAGGCTCATTTCATACTCCCCATTCAGTCACTTAAAAGAGCATTGCCATGCTCTTCCCAACTGAGGGCTCAGCCCTGTATTCATTGATGACAGTGGTGCGGGATCACACCGTTAGTCCTGTCAGGTTCTCCTTGCTCAGAACATGGAGCTACTCTGCATGCGAAGAACGTGTATAGACAAAAACTATACTGTTAGCGTCTAGTATATATGGCTTGTTTTAAGTGCTACTGCAAAGGTATGCCTTTTTCTTCAGGAAAAAAACCTCTTTTCCTTTACATAATACCATCCACTTTCCCTCCCACTCATGCCTGTGGGACCTCAGCACTCATGACAATCAAACCATATATGCTGTCTACACCATGTACTGGAGAAGAACTCAAATGAGAAACAAAATGTAGGTGCTGATACAATGAATGTTTTACCTGTCTTTTTGGTACAGAATGACACCCTCTCTCCCATCCCCACCATCTCCACCCCTCTCTTGGCAAGAAAATCATGACTCCTCTCTTCTTCTTTGTTTTGACCAGTGACAGCTTCAAATAACTGCATCCTGTTGCTAGGTTACCAGTCTGTGTTCTGCAAATCCCACATAGCTTTTGTTAACCTCACATTAAATTGCAGATCACATACTGTATTATTTTTAGTTTGTGGGGGGAGGGAAATGAGGAATGATGTATATTCCTGCTCAAGTGCTACGATGCCTCTGGTCATTTGTGTGTGTCAGGGGTGTTCCTACTTAAATAGATAGTGTGTATGTGGTACATTAATGAAATATCTGATTGACTGATGAACATCAGGTGACACCTTTTGTGCTGTTTAGGGTCCTCGATCATTTGTCTTCTGTTCAGTTAATAGCCAGAAAAGCTGGAGACCGATTTGTTTTAGGCATTGATCCATCAGGAAGCCCATAAAGACCTGGCAGTGGTGTTGTAAAGCTTAGCATTTACACATGTTCAAATGCTCACATGGTGCTTGGATTCAGATTTTTTTTCTCCTTCTACCCTCTTGAAAAGGCATCTACGTGTGTGTGTGAGAGAGAGAGAGAATGGTTGCAGAATAATTTTTTTTTTCATAGCAATGGCTGAATTATCAAGTCCCCATAACATGTTCCACAATAAAAAGCACAAGATGGTGCAGTGATGTTGTTGCAAGCTGAAGCTTTTGGGACCATTGTTGTGGAATATTACAGCACATTTAATACAAGTCAGTGAATTCATAAGAACAACAGTAATGCCTACCACTTTTTATGTTACATTTGAAAAAAGGTTTTGTCAGCATCTGTATTCTTGCCCTCGTGTTAGAGAGGGGGAAACTCAGGCACACAGAGGCAAACATATGACTTGACCAAAGCCTCATACTGAATCCTATGACAGAACCAGGATTAGATTCCCTCTGCAAAATTCTAGCTCCAACAGTCAATGGCAAAAATCCCATTGACTTTAAAAAAGCCAGTAATTCAACCCATATTTCCCAGCTTCCTGTCCAGCGCTCTGCCACCTGACCATCATGCTGCTGCTGAGAAGGTCAGGGTTACACTGTTGGAGAAATTAATTGATTCTAGAGCTTTCCAATTCCTTTTTCTGCCACCTGGCATGTGTTCACTCTTTCATACCTCCCTCCACCCCCCCAAAGAGCTACAACGCAATACACTAATGATTACTGTTGCAGATTGTGCTACAACAAGGTATTGCAGAAGGTGTGATCAAGGGATCTTCAACTCTTTTTTTAAAAGGAAAAAAATAGCCTTATTTTCAAAAGCCACCCTACCTTTTCTTTTGCCCACAGCTTACACCCACAGGCAACTGTGATCACCATTCTTGAAGTGGAAAGAAGGTTACCCAGCATCACATTTACTTCATTGTGGCTGCAAATCAGGTTGATGGGTGGTTGCACGACATCAAGAACCCCCAGGGTAGATGAAAAAAGGGGATAGCTAAGGCCCATTTAAAGCTCAAACCTAAAAGGCCAGCTCAAAGTCAGTGAAAGCCTTTATCGTCTTCCATAGAAGCTGGATTCACCTTAAGTAAGTATTGTCAATTATATCCAAAATAAATGTCTGTCATCAAATTGAGGGACAAGCCTAAACAAGATCTCCTGGCTTCAGCCATGCTGTTCTTATGAACATAAAACTATCCTAGCTTTAGAATTGTTCTCGCCACCTGGCATCAGCAGGAGATTTAATGTTGACAATAGCAATAAGGGGCTCAATCCACAACAAAGGGCTTTTCTATTTTCTCAGCAGCTGTTTCAAGGGAAATAAAGGGGGGGAGCACTTGATGCGTTAGCATTCTGAAAGATATTGGAACTAATGAGAAGATGAGGGAATGGGCTAAGGAAAAGGACTATGCTGATAATATGTGCAGAATTCAGAGAAACTGCTTTTTAGTGGCACACTCTCCTTTTCGGAAATTCAACAGTCCTTTTTTATATAGCATTTCATCTCTTGTCCAATTGAAGAAAAAAAGCACTTAGATACTGTACCAATTTCTTTTTCCTCTTTGTTTTTTTTATTTTCACTTGAAGAGATGCTCAAATCTATACTGTTTTCCACTCCCCAGACTTCAGTACAGAATAATTAGACACCAGTTAGAAACAAAAACAACCTGGAGGAGCAAAGTTACAGATGGTGCTGTAGAGCCCTGGTGGAATAAAAAACCCCAAAAATCCCATCCTCTCTCCTTCTCCTGAGATCAAAATAACAACCCTTGAAATTTAATGGTTAGGAACTTTTGAGAAAGGAGGTTGTTAAACTAGTCCTGAATTGTGTCTGTTTTATCAGATAGTGACTTTTTTTTAAAACTAGATACCAACTTTTATTCCCTCTATGATTGTGTGTGATTTCCGAACACGTTCCCCGAGGCTAAAAGTGTTTCTGAGCCTTGCAATACGACCAAGGCACAGACCCAGGTTTCTTTTGTGTATTGCTTAAATCCACTGGCTTTTGTTGTATCATATTCAGTTAAATTTGCAGATATTGAAGTCTAGTTAACTAGTAATTTCCACGTGTTTCCTAACCCTGGTCTTTGGAGCTAGGTATTGGCCAATATTTATTGTTTGCTACTGCAGTTGCCTTGTCAATCCTCATTATATGTATTTGCTTTCATGTAAATTCAGTTGACGATCAAGGGGCAAACTCAGAACTGTGGTAGGCAGGTGTACATCCATTGGGTCCTTTACTCCAGGGTTAAATTGAGCCTGGCACAATGTCTACTGCACCCATTTTGTATATTCTGCCCCCCACCCCCACCATTATCGTAACGCTAGCTTTGTCTCTGGAGAACACATCTCTTCTTGTTGATCTTGTCTCTCTCTGTATATGGCAAATAAATCTCTTCTGTTTGATTTCTCTGCTAGTACTAAAAATACTGCCTTGGGTTTGTTTCTTTATGCATTAACATTGGCTGAGTGGAAATGATTTGAACTTCAGCACTTTGAGGGTGAAGAGTCTGAATACGTCTCAGATCTGAACTACACTGCGTATGTCCACACACAGTCTTTAAATTGAAATGATGTGGATTATTTCGATTTAAAAGATTGCAGGTCCATACTACGTTTCCATATATTGAGATAAGGAGCTGCCTTATCTTGCAATAAGGAAAGTCATTTCAATATAATAAAACCTCGTATTGTATCGAAATGATGGTTAAATCAAAACTATTATTTTGAAATAATGCTGTATGTGGATGTGTTATTTTGATTTAACTGTTATTTCGATTTAACACTTTTGTGGTTCTCCTTCCCAGAGTGTTGTCCTTTTTCTATATATTGGGGGGGGGCATGGGCCTTCTAGGGGGCCATCTTGCCACACCTCCCATGGTGCCTCTCTCCTAAGTCAAACTTGCAAGTCCTGTCCATGGACGTGTTAGTTTGATATGAGTCTTTAGTGGGGACATGTTAAATCAATATAACTTAAATCAATTTATTAAATTGTCTATAAAAATTATTAAATCGATTTAACTGCCTAAGTGTGGACATCGCCCTTTGGCTTTTAGAGACTCATTGAAACTAGAGGTGAAATAGACCTATTGACGATTGAGGCCTAGTCTACGCTGTGCTGCAGATTGCGTATCGCCTGTTGACTTAGTTTCTCTCACTTACTCTGGTGTCTTTACTCAGCTTGAAGGGCTCTCCTGTCAATACAGCATCACTCCACTTGGAGGAGTGGCGTTACTGAGTTGATGGGAGAGTGCTTCCAGGACTGGCCACTCAGTCGATCCCGCTACATCATGGGGACGGAGATTAAAGTATAATTTGGCAGGCCTTGGAACCACCCCAGCTACTGCTCCCTACACACCTATGCACCACCCCAGCTACTGTCCCTCACACACCTACCACCCACCCCAGTTCCTGGCCCCCGTCTCACTGCTGGTCCCCCAACACCCCATCGTGCTGCACTGTCTTCTCCTGCTGCCCCAGGCTGACCACCTTCCCTGCACTGTTTCCCCACCAGGCTGGCTCACCTGTCCCCGACCCCCACAGGACCTCATTACCTGGCTGCCATGTCACTGAAGAGTGGCCCTGGCAGCATGCGGAGCATGCTCAGGCCAGAGCCTCAGCTCAGACAAGGGCAGCTCCCTGTCTCCCAGACTGCGGTGGAATGGTATTCTGGGGCCCACTATTTTTAGAGGCTCAGTGTTGGGGGGACCTAAAAATAGCAAATGGAGCTGGAACGCTGTATTCTGGTGCCCACTATTTTTAAATGGTGGGCCCTGGAATGCAGCATTCTGCCTCCATTTTCTATTTTCAGGGGCTGTGGAACACTGAGCCCCTAAAAACAGTGGGCCCCAGAACGTCATTCCTGTGCATTCCAGTTTACTTTAACCCCCGCACTGGGATCAATGCAGTGCAGACAAGCCCGTGGGGAGAATCGTTCTCCTTCAAATGATGAAATACTCCCTACTCAGGAGTTAAAGGAAAATTTGGTGGGGCTCACAACCCTCCTCAATTTCCAGGCCCCCTTTATGCACATCCAGCACCCCTTCACGCACTCCAGCTACTGCCCTCCCACATGCCTGACCTCAATTCCAGCTACTGCCCGAAAAACACCTACCTCCCACCCTAGCTACTGCCCTGAAACATCTATATCCCATGTCTTCCTCAGCTCCAATCCCCATTTCCTAATCAACCTGCCCTCAGCTCCGCCATCTTCACTTCACCCCTTCAGCCCCCCAACCCCCTCTACACCTCACAGCCCACCTCCCCCAAGGCCCTCCAACCCCTTCCCTATGCACCTGCCCTGCTGCTGGCTTCTCCTGCTCCCCCAAACAGCCCAACCCCCTCCCTAAGCCTCCGAGCTGTTCCCTACCCCCCCGCCACCTGCTTCCCCTTCCCTGCACTCTTTCCCCACCAAACCAGCCTGCCTGTCCCTGTCCCTGACCCCCCCCCACCTGGAGTCCCTTACCTTGCCACCCTGTGGACTGACCCCAGCACAGGCTGAGGCTCCCACCCAGAGCCAGCTCTGAGCATGCTCTGTCAGACCAGGCTCAGGGTGGGAGTTTTAAAAACTCCTAGGCCCAGTCTGGGGCAGTTCTCTGCCAGCAGGAAGACTCTGTCTTCTGGTCGTGGCTGCTGGCTGTGCGCAGCTCCAGAACACTGTGTCCCAGTGCATTCCTCTATTTCAGGGAGCCCTGAAATGCAGCATTCCAGTGTGTTCCTCTATTTTTAGTGGGCCCAGAACGCTGACCCCTAAAAATTGTTCTGGGGTGTTCTGGCTTACTTTGACCCCTGCCCCTACTTTACATAAATTCACTATTCTTTTATCTAATTCCATTACGAATGTGCTAAACAATGAGACTTCTGTAACTTCTGTTAGGAGACTGTTCCATCAAAATAATTAACACTTTTGGCCTGACTTATTTTGATTCCTACAAATTTGTGAGGGTCACAAGAGGGGAGTGTGTTCAGAGAAATGGTACCCAAATCTGAACAAACCAGTAATAAGTTCACCAATTCAAAAACTAACTAATAAGGTTTCTCCTTCCATGTGTCCCCTTACTTCCATGGGCAATATTACTCCATTAGCAGGAACCTGCACATCTGTTTGGAGCTAGGTACTGCTTCATCTTTGTATTCTGTCCCTGTATTCATCAGTTTATTGCAGAAAAAGGTGTTTCAGGGAAGCGCTACTGCACATTTTGTATTTTTATGTCATTCAGCAACATCAGAATGGAGATCGTTTAGGTGTTCTTTTAGAAAAACAAACATGTTTCATCAACAAGATAGTTGGATTTTTAAAAAGAGGGTTTTTAGAATGTGGAAGCCATCGTCCTTTAGGTTATAGCAACATACCACCAGATCATATCTGATCTTTAAATAGGTTGATTGTTTTCTTGTAAATTCAGCTAGGAGCACCCATTGTAGGCCAAACACTTTTTGCAGGGCACTAACAAATAGTCTTAGATTTAGGGCTAGCTTCTTTTGTATTTTGGCCCCTTTGTAAAAAAGAGCTAGAAAGCATTCTGGTCTGGCCAGCTGATAACATTCCTGGCATGGTGGAAATTGTCAGCTGGCACAGAGATGGTTAACTCAAACCCTGTACCACCCTCGCTTGACCCCAGGGAAGGGTGTGTGTTGAGCTGGGTGGGAGGGCTAAGTTTGAGTGGCTTGTGATCTAGTGTGGCACAGTTGATGTCTGTTCCCTTAGGGGCTGTAGTCAGAGGGTGTAAATCAGTAGTTTTCAGACATAGGGTCGGGACCCATTATAGGGTTGCAGATCCGCAGGCACTGGGTTGCACCTTCTACCACTGCCAAAAGACTGGAATGCATTGCTCAAAGATGTAATTGTTGGGCTGTGGGCATGAATGATTTTTTTCAACTGGGTCCCAAGAAAAAAAGTTGGAAAACCACTGGTGTAAATGAAAGAGCATCCTCAGGCTACTATAAAGAATGCCAGGGGGCTCAGCTTTGCCCTAAGACTCAAGGATTCCTAATTGGTGCCCCATCTGCCCTTCTCTCCTGCTGTAGTGAGACATGTGGGCTTTAACTTTGATTTGGATTTTATGATCAAACGTAAATTTGTGGAGCAGAGAATCCTCAGTCAACCAAACTGCAGCCACATAGATACCCTTAGTTATACACCACCACCCAGATTTTTGCAAACACCTAATTGGAATCCTGGTTCTTTGGATTTGTTTTCATTTTAAGGAAAACAATCCTGTGCTTCATGACTGAGTGATATGAGAAGCAGAATGAAACCAGTAGCAGCCTGCTACAAACAGAAGTTCTGCTGACCTGTCTAGTTTAATTGCCCATGAGAAGGGAAGTATAAACAATAAAATAAATAGAAAAGACTTGCATTCAGATGCTGAAATGTTAGCTATATTCTTAAGAGTCTTTCCTTCCTTTACAAATCTGGGGTGGGGTTTATGACAGAAAGAAGGAATTTGTTGAAAAATAGATGAGTTTTATGTTCCCTGTGTCTCTAAAATTTTATATGAAATATTCATGGGGACTGTGAGGAAAGGAGATTCTAAGCTTGCTCTGCTTTTTAAATAAAATGAAATGAAAAATACAGTAACTAGCCAGAGGTCTTTTCATCAAAGGTCAGTGTTAAAAAAGAAAATAGTGCTGTCCTGTAATCAGTTATTACTATGATGAGGACCATATAGGAGCTTAACAGAGAAATTTCCAGCCTTTTAAAAATTCTCTGCTGCTTGCAATTACACATAGTCTAATTTATCACAGATGCCAGATGGCACAGCTAGTGTATTGACAATGATTTAAATAAAAATAAAACAAAAATGGCTGGTCCATTCTGTTCCTCACATTCTCTCTTCTTTCCCCAGAAAACCTAACCTTCCTCCAGTTTCCTTTATGGATGGTCTTTATTTAAAACAGACATTTGGAGAAAGAGGCAGTCAATCCAGAAAGGCACTCACCTTTGTTAAATACACGACTTGAATGACTTTAGGTCCTTCAACAGCGAAGGGGTAAAATCTTTCAGTTTAGGATCTGAGTCTGAAACAAGAAATACTATCAACTCTACTGGCAATGGAAATTTATGAAAATTTAGGGTGCATGAGCACATCACAGGAAAAAAAATTCCACTATATTGTAAATAGAGCATATAGGGTGGCATTAAGATTAAAAATTATTGCACAGGCTAAGATTTTTCCCATCTAAGCAACAATGTTTGTTAAAGAGCCAACATCAAAAAGAATTTTCAGTTTTACCTACTTACAGCAGCTGGCTCAGATTTAAACCAAACCAATAAGTTGAGGATCAGACCGGTAAGGGCTCAGAAACCAGCCACTTTAATTGTTACATTTGTGGCCAGACTTCCAGATCATCTCTGCACAGAACAGACTGAACATCACTGTTGAAAATGTGGCCACTTATTGTTTGAGTAGAGGCTGAATTCTCTTAAAAGTCTGCCCCACATTTTGGGTGCTGAAGAGTTTTTGAAAACCTAGCTCAGAGTCCAGAGATTAGAAAGTGAGCCTGAACAGTATGGATGAAACTCTGGCCCTCTTGAGGTCAATGGCAAAATTCCCATGGATTTCCATATGGTTAAATCTTGACCCTTTATCTCTATTTAGATTTCTCTGTAGACCTAGTTCCAATCTATCTGCTTTAGTTTACTTGATATTTCATCACCACTGATTTAATTTTTTTCATTTATCACTGTCACAGCTTCTTCAGTTGCTCCTCTCTGAGTGATGCTGTTTGGTAGCATTCTCAGGTTATTTCAGGTTAAAAGTATGCAGCTTTTTTTCTTAAATGTACATCTAAAGGGAGAAAGAAGACAGTGAGTGAATGATACGGTCACTCTAGTAGCCTTTAATATCATTCTTTGCATTCACCAAGAATAAACACTGAGCCCGTAGATAGAGAGCTAATCTCAAAGTACGCTGCTTTAAAATGTTACACTTTACACTTAATTCTGCATCACTCTCAGAGATTATTTTGGCCATATCTTGTTAGGTAAATCCTGGCATATTAATTCCCCATTCCCTGTTTCATCATGTCACAGCATAACCAATCAATGTTTACAGATTTATTTATAGTCCTATTTTTTGAAAGACACCTCCCCCTACCTCTCAGAGACACATTTCTTGGCTCCAATAAATGCCTCCACAGAATACATTTGCTGCTCTGAGAGGTTTCTCAAGCCTCAGTAGATTTAGGGCTAATGTTTCTAGGATTCTCTGGAAGGCTAATTTCTCCTGGGGTCTTTTGTTAGAGACTGAGGATGGAAGCTATGGGTAACATATTATTCCCAGGTTGCTCTTTGCATTTGCAGTAATTTGCAGAGCGTGTGTGTGTGTGCACACGCACACACCTGGAAATAGCTTACAACTGCATAGTATGGAATGGGAAATTGACAGAGAGCAATGTTAGTTCCTTGTAGGTTGAAACAAAGCAAAACAAAAGGAACAGTTAAGAAAATGCCTTGGAAGATGGAATGAGTGTGTGTGTGAGAGAGAGAGAGAGAGAGAGAGGGCGCACGAGCAACATAAGGCTCATTTGATGTAAATATGACCCAGCTGAGACATGTCCCTCCTGTTTCTGGAAGAGCAAAAAATAGTACAGTGTCTGATGATTTCTTCATTATTCACCTGATCATGCTTCATTTCATACTCATGTTTACCTTTTTCCTCTCCAGAGTGATACCACATAGTTTTAGTGAAGTGCTGCCAAGTATGGGCCCAAAACACAATTTCCTAACTTGGTCCAGATCATTGTGTCCCATGGGAATGTCATGAACCAGGGCATGGGCTATCAGACCTGCTGGCTGGAGCTGCCATCATGAGTCAGAAGCTGGAGCCAGGGGTCAAAACTAGAGTCAGGAATGGAAGCCAGGGGTCAGAGTTTGAGTCAGGATGCCAGAAAGGAAGCAGTGCAGGAGTATGGCTGGGGACAAGGCAAGCAGTAAACAGCCACAGATCAGTTGTTGCTGTTGGGCATAAGAAGAGTCTTGGTGACATCCTCAGCTGAACAAGGCAAGTGCTCAATCAGACTTAGCTGTGTGTGTAGGCAGCCTGGAGACTATGAGGGGGGAAAAGCCCAGTGGACTAGGGCATTGGAGAGGGCATCTTTGCATAGGGCTTTCCCATAGTACCTCTTTGGATGTTAGGGACTGTAGGGTTTGGCACTCCTCTGGAGCAGGCTGAGATTGCTACCTATATCTTGTGGATTGCAGGGCTGGTGCCTCCACAGCACTGGCCCCCAGCTGGCTCTTTTATCTGCAGGTGTTGGTCCATTGAAACCAGACTACAAGGGCTCCCAAAGCCATGGTTGCCTTTAGCCCCAGAGGAGGGCTTTATAGAAAAGCCCATATTGATGCAGAGAGTGGTATATTGCCCTAAGAATCTCTGCCAAGCTGTCGGGAGGCAGTGCACATCTACACTGGCTCCAGCCCACCTATCCTCTGCATGCTCACCGTACACTGTCCCAGCAGTCTGGATGTGATGGAAATCATGTTGCGGAGGAGTTTGACCTGCATTCATGGGGGAAGAAGACAGACATGCACAGAGTGGGTCATTGAGAAAGCCCATCTTCTGTTTCTTCTTCTACAGGCAATGACTTGTAAACCAATATTCAGATGACCAGAGTTTGCAAAACCATATCCACATCCCTGCCTCCTGAGTATGGATGGAGACCACAGAAGTGGAGATGGTTAGTGGCAGGTTAATAATAATTCTTTTGGGGGGAAGTGTGGGAGGAACATTTGGTTTTTGCACTTCTACACTTTCAGATTTACTTAGTGTCACAAAGGACATGAGCAATTTTGTATATTTAATATGCTGAGGGTTTGTAATCTGCTTCCAACCTGGATGTTCCATAAGCAGAAAAAGAGGTTAAATTCCCTGAGTGAATAATTAGCTTAGCATTAATAAACCCCTTAGGAAAGTAAGAATAAGCCCCTTAGGAAAGTAAGAATGACTTGGGCCAGCTTTTCAGTCTGCTTGGGCGAGGAATGCATGTCTAATTTGTGCACATACCAACTGGATTTGCAAAGGCCCAATCAGATGCATTTCTACCTGCACTCATGGTAATTGTGTGTACAAATGAGATGCATGATTTGTATGGGTATTTGCACACCCATATGATCTGAAAATCTTGTCTTCAGTTATTTATGCTTCTAACCTTAACTTCTTCTCTTGTTCCCTTCCCCGTATTGCAAGGAATGTATATACAACTAATGGCATAACATACCTTTTTTCAGAACTCAAAACAGTAGGGTAATGCACAGACAGATCAGTTTCTATTGAACTATGAATTTTCCTGCCTTTTCTTGTTTTTAATTTGTTTGGGGCAAAGTGTTACTTTATCAGTAAGTAGGCCCTTCACCCTGCTCCATTGCACTTGTTATTTAATAGTGCAATAGTCTAGTTATTAACTTCTGCCACCATTAACATGCTGAGAATGTCAAGGCTGCCTGTGTAATGTCTTCATGTGAGTGGGAGAACCCTCTGAGACAAGGGAAGGAGCAAGAAGAAATAATGCCATGAATAATTGCTTTGGCATCCTAGAGAAGAGAGGAGGAGGCTTATGCTTGGAAAACAGCTTGTCATTTGCCTTTAATAAGGAACAATTGCAAACCAATTTCCTGGAGACACTAGCCACATACTGAACTCATTAAAAATCACGGGCTTCCTTCCTCCTTCTGGGTGCATTTCCTCCTGTATGGCTCAGGAGCTTCCTCCCAGAGTTCAGGCTTGCAAAGAGTAATCAAGGACCAAGCATCGCCACAGGGAATAGGGCTGGGGAGGATGGGTAAGGTATGAAGGATGCTTCAGTGGACAGAGCAGTCAGGTGATCAAAGTTCTGTTTACAGCTTTGCAATTGACTTGCTGCCTGGCCTTAAGCAAGGAACTTATCTCCCCTGTGCTTCAGTTTCCTCATCTGTTAAAAGTCGGCTTATGGTACTTACCCAACTTGCTAAGTTCAATGAGGCTTATGGCTTAAGGGTGCTAAGTGTTATTAACACTGTATACTAATTGCACCTCCTTCCTTTACAGCAATTATTGCTGTGATATAACCTCCCAGTCCTCAAGTGCTGTTGGGATATTCTTGGTAGAAAAACATGGAGAGGCAGACTCACTGGTCTATACTGAGAGGGCTTCTCAGCGGCAGTCAACGGTAGATACACAAGGCACGTAAAATACCTTGTGTATCTGCTGGTGACTTTCTAAGCTGCAGAGACACACTAGGGGAAGTGGACCACAAATGCCTTGTGGTTGGCTTTCAGCATTCCAGTTCTGGGGCTGGAGTTGCTGAAACGATTTCCAGAGCACAGCAGCAAGTTCATACTTGCTGCTGAATCGCGCCTGGAAGATCGCGCTCATGGTGGCGATTTTGCTGTTGTCAGTACAGACATACCCTTAGAGAGAAATTATGCAACACTATTCCAACTTGAGACCTAACATTCACAGCTTGCTCACTCATTCTCTGCAGAAATGAATTTTGGATACCAGCAGCTGATTGGCACCTTAGAATTGGTTTTGTTTTTTCATTGTTTTGATGGGCAGACTGAGGCTCCTGGACAGTGTAAAACACCTACCAGAACTCTATCTGATAAGGATTTAGAGGAAATGGACCCTAGATCAGGCCGATATTGAGGGTGTTTTTTCTTGTTTTCTCTTTTAAAATGTTTCATCTTTGCATTGCTTTGCAGCCCCCATCCCCATCCCTGCTCCCAACCCCTCACTGCCACTACTGAATGGACCTTCTTGGATGGCGCTTCTTTTTCAGCAGAGATAAAGGGAGGGCAGGGAAAGATGGGGTCACCACAGCCCCATCACAGCAGGAAGGCCAGGGAGAGGTGGGCTCACCATGGCCGCCCCCATGCTCCATGATCTCCCATCAGGGAGGGGGCTATGCAGGGAGGGCAGGGCCATCATGGGTAATGTTGGCAGTGGCTCTCGGGGACAGACTTCCCCTGTCTGTGATACCATCCCTCCATGACCCGAATGTGTGAGAACATGCCCAGGGACAGGGGAGTTTTGGGCTTTTTCCATGTCATGTGATATATTGGGGCAAGCCACATGGAGAAGAGATATAAAAGGCAGCTGCACCATCCCCATCTTGTTTTCTTTTCTGCTTCTTACCTCTGGATCGACTTGTCTACAACTAAAGCTGTGAAACAAAGGACTGAGACCCATCCAGCTACTGGATGTGCACCAGAGGGACTGTACAGGACTGCAAAGTCCACAGTTCTGCTGAGAGACTTCTAAGTCATTTGTATGTATTGACTGCTTTGTCCATTTAACATTTCTTATTTGTTTCTTTCCTTTTATACTAAACCTTTAGGTTTTGATACTAAAAGATTGACTGGCAGTGTAGTGTTTGGTTAAGATCCAAACTTGCTTTGATCTGGAAATGTGGTTGACCCTTTGGAGGTCAGGAGAATATTTTTGGTAAAGGGAATAGAGTTTTAATAACTTATCTCTTTACTGGAACTAGTTACTAATTGGGGGCCAGAAACTGAATTGCTAGAAAGGGGGCTGTGTTATGTCTTTTTTTTTTTTAATCTTCTTGCTAATCGATCTGAGGAATCACAGGCACTGTCTGTAACTGGTTGGTGAATCTAAGTGCAGTATTAGCCAGCAGTTTGGGAGAACCTGCTCTTCTTTTGGAGCCTGCCCTGACTTTGGCATTTTCAAGTAGGCTAATCCAGGCATGGATAAGTCACAACTAGTCTTTTTTGAGTATTTTATTCAGAGTTCACTCCAGAATATCTTAATGAGAGGAAAAAATTGAAATGGGAAAGGGTGAACTTTTTCCTCGTTGGTTTTAAAAGTGAAGCCATTTGTCACTAGGAAACTGCAGAGTAAAATGTTTCTGGAAAGAGTTAATTCTGTTTTTTTTTTTTTTAAAGAATAATTTGTTGCTTCAGTAAGAGTGATTGATAACAATAATTATAGCACCAGGATAGTGCTCAGATGCTTTCAGTCAGACAGGGAGAGCACAAATGAACTAGTCTGGCTCTTCTGAGAGAGCTCATAATTAGGGTCTAATAATTACGCACCCCGCTTTTTACAGAAGGGGGAAAATGGCTTTCTGGAGTGTTGGGGAATGTTTTACATATTCATGGGAACTGACACTGGAGAGACTGGTTTGAAAGTATTGGGTGGGGAGTGGGGAATATGAAACAAACAGAAAAGTCCATCTGAAGTTATCACGCACTATATATGATGGTTTTTTGCATCATCTTTGTAGATATGATTTTTCCCCCATTAGCCGTACTCAGAATGTAAAAAAAGAGATCTAAAATAACATTTAGTTCCAGGGATTCCCAACATTTTTAAGGTTGGGGACCCCTTTGCAGTTAAAAAAAAATTTGCTGCCTCCTGGAGAGTGCTTGGCACTGCCACACAGGGCAGAACTGCACCCCTGCAGGGCAGAATCAGGACCATGCTGCTCCCCTCCCAGGGAGCTGGGGAGTTGCCATGGCCATGGCCTCCTCCCCCTGCCAGGGAGCTGGGAGCAGCCATGGCCCCCTGCACCCTCCCCGTGTTCCCTGCCTCCCAGCCTGTTCTCCCCCCCCGCCCCCCAGTTCCCCATCATCAACCCATCCCAGGCCCCCTTCCTCCCTCCTTACCTGGCCACTGGCGGCACTGCTGCACCTGGCCACTCCCGAGCCTGCTTTCCCTGAGCATGCTGTTCATGCTCAGACAGGGCAGGAGTTATAAAAACTTCCTGCCTGGGGGAACTGGAGACCCTGGTGGCATTTGGCCCCAGTTCCCAGCCTGTCCGTGGACCCCTTAGAGCCACTCTGCAGCCCACCAGGGGTCCACAGACCACAGGTTGGGAACCACTGATTTAGTTTAATATTGTCGACATCTCAGCTATGTATTCCTGGTAAGGTGGGGCTCATTTATAACTGGGGGCAACTCTCTTCATTGCTTTGTGACTCAGTTTCCTAACTCTATATGAGGCTGGTTCTTCTTTCTCCTACCCTCTGACTGTTGTGTGTGTGTGGTATGTAAGGTCTTTGGGGTAGGAAGCGTCTTGTACCCCTGTGCAGCATCCAGCACACTGGGGCTCTAATCTTGGTTGAGGCCTCTTGGTATTACTCTCGTAAAAACATGGTGACAATTATCACAATCATTAATGGACATGACTTATGCGTGCATGCTTGGTCCCTGGGCCTCAGTTGTACAAGCAGTTGTACAGAAGGGGGACAGGCAAAATTGAAATGGGGAGAGGAGCACAGTTAAGATCTATTTGCAGCCACATGACCAAGTGGTATTTCAGCAGTGCTGATGGGACTACTGTGTTGTAAGTGTCTCTTATGGACAAAACAGTCAGAATTTATTAGGGAGTGACAACTTCCCATTGTTGTATTCTGTGTGGTTGTAGCTGGGTCCATCCCAGGCTATTAGGGAGACAAAGGGGATGAAAAAAAAAGATATTTCCTGATCTGCCTTGTGTTTCTTAACAGCCTATTGACATTTTTCAAGACTAGTCTATGTAACAGGGTGTAATTCTTTATTTTGTCTGATGGGTTGATTAAAAATTTCTATAATTCTCTGTTAAAGTCTACAGGCCAGTTCCTCAGCAGCTGGTTTCTCTCAGCCAAGGATCTAACAGATAGATAGATTTTTCAGTCATTTCTCTGGAACCCTATGGGAACCCTAGGCCCCAACACTGTAGGTTTCTTGGAGTAGGCAGGCCCTAATAATCAGCAATATGGGACTTTGAGTACTATTCTAAAGATGTCTAAGCTGCAAGAATAGTGATGTAGTCTCCCTTGTCTGTGAGAAAAAGGTTCAGGATGAGTGTTGTATAGAATGTTCCCAAGGAAGCTCCAAAACCTGGCAAGTTTCATATTTTGGATTTCTTGACAATCCCAAATCTCACCCAGCTTTGCTGAAAGCCCTTCAGACTAACTTGGCTGGCTTTTGCATTAAAGCCCTGAGAAATTTATGGCCACCCCAAATGAGTGTCTTTCTGAGAACTTGTGTTATGAACTCATTTCTGCCAGAGAGCAATTTAGATTTTAAGGAGAGGTTGCTGTGTGGTAATCGTTTGTTCAGGTTGTCATGCTAAACCCTTACATCTTGTGTTTCTGTGAGATATTGTAATACACCAGATCTCAAGCCACCCTAAGAACCACTGTGTAGTTGAACCTGGGCTCCCTATGTTGTTTATGTGGTGCTAATGTTGTTGATGCCGATCAAAAAACATTCAGGTAGTAAAAACAACATTGAAATAGCATTAGGATCCTATCTTCAAATGAAAAAAGAAAAGGAATACTACTCTGAGCTAAGGCTGCCGGTCATTCCTTCATGCCTAAGTATTGAAGAGCTCTCCAGTCAGGTCTCAGAATGTTCTATATGATATCTGCTACAATATCTACCAGGAGTATAACCAACAAACTCTAAATAGAAATCTAAGATGAAGGCCACCTCATAGCACAAATGGTCAGATTGTGTTAACTTGCCTGTCCTTGGTGCCTGGGCTCAGGGCTGTCATAAAACTGCTCTTATTTTATTTTATTTTATTTTAGATGGTGCTTCCATACATTAGTACTAATATGAAGATTTATCTGTTCTTGCTTGGTGAGCACTGTCTTAACTTTTACACCAGAAATGTTCTGTCTGTTCAAGCCTCAGTGAAATGAATATGCTTGGGGTTTGGTTTCCATATGATATACAAGGTTTACCTGGAAAACTGAAAGGTACCAAGCACCGTCAGCTCTCATTGATTCCAGATTTATCTATAACAAGCTAACTCAAAGCCATATTAATGCTCCTTGGCTGCCTGGGGCTAGATCCAAAACCCACTGAAGTCAACAGAAATGTTTCTGTTGACTCCAATGGCCTTTAGATCAGGCATATGGAAAGGACTACAGAGACATCATTTTTATTTTAGGAAATCTCTTTTGCTCTGACAAAGGGTTGAAAGCAAACAAACATTGCAAAGTCACGTAAAAATCAGATTTCTCCTTGAATTTTGCTGTGTAAATGAGATGCTGTAAATCCTTAGCATCATGAGTCTGCAGTCTAGAAAGAGATGCAGGAGAGGAAAATGCTAATAAGGTGGACCCTTTCCCAGAACTCTCTGAACTTGAGCAGAGGCCTGAACAAATAATCTGTTTACCTTTGTGGCTTTGGGTGCTTTACTGATACAGTTTAGCAAATATTGGCCCCTTTTTGGAATATGCATTAAATGATTTTTAAGTTCCCTAGGAGGTAGCCGCATGGTACTGCTAGATAGAGCTAACAAAATAACTTCCACAATCCCTAACTGCACCCCCCCCCGCCTCCTCAGTTCATGAATGAGCTACAGACAGAGCACAAAATGTTTGGATTTATTTGTTGTTCTAACCTGCTTGTAAACTTCTTCCAGGAAAAACAAAATTGGGTTACAGATCATTTACAAGCGGTTCTCTTCTGAATTGTCGCAAATCATTTATAAGTGATTCTCTTGTGAATAGTCGCAAATCACTATTCAAAATTGAGCCAGTGGTTGTGCTCTTAGTTATATCATATAGTACTTTCTGTCTCATGACTGGATTATTTATGCAGCTCACCAGTACAGAATGAACTATAACTGCAAATGTCATAATTGCTGAATTAATTGATTCACTTATTGCGAGCCAAGCTAGGAAAAAAAACCCTAAATTTCGATGTGTGTTTATAAGAGGTCTGGTTCTTCACTTATAATGTTGTAATTGTGAATTGGAGATAATGTCACTGATGTTAATGGAGTCATGGTAGTGTAAAATGGGTATAAGTGAGAATGGAATTATGAAAGTAATATGGTCCATATCTCCATTGATGCTGGCCAAGAAATACTCAGCCATAAATAAAAGGACAGGCAGGGGGAAAGACACAATTTCAAGCCTTCTCTTTCAGTGAGAATTTGCAGATAGTTCTGAGTGTTTATATATCAGTAGAGATCAAACGCCAAAGGTTTTAAAGAGGCTGATCCAAAAGCCTTTGCTTAGATTTAATATTGATAGACCATTTTTCCCCTCTCTCCTTGATCAGCTATACTTGTCAATGAGCGGATATAAAAAGAATACAGCCCCATGCTTCTTTACCCTTTCCCAGATTTACAACCTCCTTCTTCCCAGCTGCTTTTTGTACCCATTTCAGCTGCCCTTCTTCAGACTGCTATCAGCTGACTCTTCCCTCCAGGTTGGACCCTGTAATTTCATTGTCCACAAACTTTGCTTCTGTCAGGGGTCTCAAACTCAAATCACCATGAGGGCCGTATGGGGACTAGTAGAGGGCCGCATGAGGATTAACATGGTAGCCCAAGGGCTGCACCACTGAGACTTTTCAATGCAATGCTATTGCAAATACGAGTAATGATCATGTCATTGCGGGCTGCAGGAAGTAGCTTTGGGGGCCGCACGCGGCTCCTGGGCCCGTGTTTGAAACCCCTGCCTTCTGTGATGCATCTGCTGTTGAGGTACCTGGGCTAGTAAAATGAGAATAAAATATAGGTTAAAATATAGGCTTTACCCTTATTGTACATTCCAGGCTGAGGGCTCTTTGCATCTCACAGGGTGCCTCAGCACCATTCAGGCTTCATCCTTTTCTTATACGTGACACAAGAAAGAGATCACAAAAGAACAACTGATGGAGGTGAGGAGGAAAACCAAGCAAGAGAGTGCCAGTTTCGCACACAAGTTTTCTCATTGCTGTGTCTATATATATTGTATCACCAGCCCCTGTTATATTTTGCTGTATGCTAATTTATTTGATTGGATTTCTAAATTGAATTTTCAAAGGGGCAGCCATGTTAGTCTAGGTCAGTCAAACAAACAAAGGAGTCAGTGTAGGGCAGAACTAGAAAAAGAGTGAGTCTGTGTGTTGTATGGGAGCAGAGAGCTCATTTCGATCACAAGAATATTAAATGTTGAGGCTCTCTAGACATAAATATGTGGCTGGATAAACCTGCATTAGTACTTCTCAGCAGTAGCATGTGTCTCTCCTGATATTTTTATATCCATTAGCCACTTCCTCTGTTATCCAGGCAGATATCAAGAACTCTCACATCACCGACATTCTTGCACATTCCCAAATGGTGGGAGAGGTGACAATTCTGTTCTGTGCAGGGGGGCTAATCTGAATGCCCAGTCACTGGAAAATACATATTAGTTTATCAAAAGCATTTTCAACTTGCAGGGTTTTGATTCTATTCCTCATGACTCAAATGGAAAAAGACTTTTGCTGGTTTCATTCAATAACAATTATATGAATTTTACGGAGTACCTTTTTAAAAAGTCCAAAATGACTCTCTTTAAAAGGAAGCATTGCTTGGAACTTGACAGACTGTGTTTTTTCCTCCCTCACCCTGCTAATGAAATTCTGAAAATGTGATGGGTGGTTGTTGCCATAGTAACTTAGCTCTGGCAGAAAGTGTAACCGTTTAAGACTGCAGATTTATTCATGCAGCTTGTTAGTCAAACTTGATGCAATAACAGCAAATTAATATTTCTGTCTCATCAGGTTCTTGCAGCTTCACCTTTCCTCAGCATCTTTGTGGGAAAGAAATAACAAACGCTGCTGCTGCTGCTGGCCAAATTGTAGGTTCCCTCCTCTGACAAAGGGCTGGTTGTTTTCAGTGTCAGTTCTGCCTGCTCCAGAGTGAGGGCCTGGCCCTATTCTTGTTGATAACTGTGGGCGTGTTACCCTTGACCCCAGGAGTGACAGGCACAGGTATTAAGTAAGGACTGCAAAATAAACCATCCTCTTTTATTGTCTTCCCAGTGCAGGCTCTTCACAATGGATAGGGTAGAGAACTAATTCCTTCGAATCTGAGAGCTAGTCTTTACTGATGGCAGCAGATTCGCTGTCATCTGATTGACCTGCACTGAAGACCCGCTTAGTCGATTGGGATGTCAGTCACTGAAGACCACCCCCACAACTGCAGTAGCACTGAGTCGAAGGGAGGGCTTTTCCTTCGACTCAGAGCAGTAGACGTGCCGGGCATAACAGAGTTGAAGGGAGATAAGCAAGTCATTTTAAGTAAAGTGTGTATGTCCCTTCAACTGCCGCTGAAAACGGCAAGCAGTGTAGACCTGCCCTGTGTCAGGCATCTTATCTAGGGTGGCCAGATAGCAAGTGTGAAACATTGGGACAGAGGGTTGGAGGGCAATAGGCACTTGTATAGGAAAAAGCCCTGAATACCAGAACTGTCCCTATAAAACTGGGGCAGCTGATCACCCAAATCTCCTTTATCAAAGGGGCCTAACAACTTAGCATCAAGAACCATTTTTGTTAGTCCTATAACAGTCATAGTCAAAGCACCCAGAAATTAACAACTGGTAAATCTTTACCTGTGGGATAGATAAGTATTACCCCCCACCTTCCATTAGAAACTGGGGAAATTGAGGCAGACAAGCAGGTGACTTACTCCAGGGCACACCCAACTCAGTAACAGAGTTAGGATTGGAATGCAGCTCCACCTCCTAATGCTCAGCCCTCTGCTTATTCCTCCAGACTGCACCACTCCATGGTGATCTTTACCAGCTGCTGGTAGATAAAAGCTCTGATCATAACACTCTGGCAATTTTCCCCTACCCATTTTCACGTATCATCAGCCTCCGTAGTTTCCTTCAAAGAAATAATCAAAAGCAGGACTGGCTGCACGTTTCATGGCATGCCATCACAAATGGGATTATGGCAACAGAAATGGAAATAAGCAGCAGGAGCAAACTCCAAAGAATAAGATCATCATACAGTTTCTTATTCATGATTTCTTATCACATCCTTTGTCATGGGCTGCCTGAATTGCTTCAAGACGGCAGGGCTGTTGAGGTCAAATTTTTAAAAGGGTATCGACGTCAGGGTTTACATGAAGATTAGATGTGTATCTCAAGGCATTTGCTCTAAGTCATAGACTATAATGAATTGAGTAGCGCACACATGCAGCATCACTCTCTATTGGATGGAGCCAGAATTGCTCAGCTGTATGTCATTAGTTCTTTACTGCTAAAAGCCAAGAGACATGGTCCCTTAGCTAAATGGTAGGGACCTGAACCTTTGCAGTGTGAGGATTCTCTTTCTGATGGTACCATGGGATACAGAAATAGTGGCATGTTCTTTCTCAAAACTTTCTCTCCTCTAATATGTGTGATATTCGGAAGTTAATTTGTTTTTATGCTTTGAAATATTTCATGATTGATTTTAATTATGAAAGTTCCCATAGTGTGCTAGGTGCTTTACCAAACCGAAAAAGAAGGTGTGGTCCCTGCCTCAGGGTGCTGGCAAGCTAAAAGATGGACAGAAAACCAAACTTCAGGAAGGAGAAAGACCATAAGACAGGAATAAAGCAGTCAAGGTGGTAATTGTGTATGGCAACATAACTTTCAAATAATGTTGTGAATTCTTTTTGCTTAGCAAGATACAATATGTAAATTGTGTCCCACTCCTCACAGCTTAGTTAGAATCAGAGGGTTTTTTGCAGGTATCCCCATAGAAATGAGGGGGTTTGAAAATGGAGAGGGTAGAGGGCTTTGCCAGCAGTTCAGCAAGGGGTATTCCATACACAAGGGCCCGCTCAAAAAATATGTACGGGTGCATCTACACTTCACCTGCTACAGCAGTAAGGATCCACTGTATCAGATCCTTGCAGGGCTTGTCCTTAAGGCAGAGCTATCGGGACACCAGAAGAGAGATACCACCCTTCCTAATTTTCGAGGGGAGGATGAGTGCTAGAGACAACATTTTTGAACTTGAGTGCTTGTCAGTTGAGCCAAGTTGATGCATCTGGAAAAAACAGGTATATTTAGGGGCACATAAATGTGGATTTGTGTGTCTAACTTTAAATACCATGTCATGGCTTTGGGATACTCCAGAATGAGAGTAGCTTCAAGACATCTTGGACAAAATTCTGTGCCGAATTATACCTTCCGCAATCCCATTTAGTTTGTTTGAATCTGTTAAGGTGTATGTCAGTGCAGAATCTGCCCTCTAGTCATTTGAAAAAAGAAATTAAAAAGCTTTAAGAAGCAGACTGATTAGGAAGTGAAGTGATCACCAGCAACAATTGTCAAAGTTGCATGCTTTGTTCCACTTATGAGGTTAATTGCTGTAACAAAGTAGATCATTTCAAATCGCTATTTCAGATGACACTCCTTTCAAATGTTTGTGGTTTTTTTTTCCTGAATGCCTCACAACCATGTACAGAAAACTGACAATGAAGACTAAACTGTGCAAACAAATCAATGGAGTTTAGTCCATTAGAGATGTGCATTTGTACTCGTATCTTATGACTTCTTTGTTAGAACCCATCTCCTTGAAAATCTGGACTGTCCATAAGATCAATCAATTATATTTTCTTTCTTGGGATTGAAGGGATTCACATTGAGAACAATGGACAAACTCTCATTGATTTCAGTGGTGCAGGATTGAGCTCTAATTCAGCAAAGCACTTAAGCATGTTTAAAGTTAAAAATACACTTAAATCCATCCCTCTTCAGCAATAGATTCAAGGATGTGCTTAAGTCCCACTGAAGTCAAGCTTAATAGAAAAGTTGAAAGTTCTACATGTACCAAAGTGCCTTCTTGGAATGGGGCTGTAGGACCCAATCCTATGGATACAACATATTGCTTATTTGGAATAGTCCCATTGACACCAGTGGGCCTTCTAACTCAGTATTGTAAGCATATTTTTGGTTATAAGTGTTTATGGATTAAACCCTTTTGCCTTCAACACTGGCTGCTTTGTGTTTTGGGGACACAAAAATTAAAAAGCCTTAAGAGATTATGAAGGGAAGGATTTTGTAAGGACCTTTCTGAGAGCATGTTTCTGGTAAGTTTCTTCATTACAACATGGTGCTCACACATGAATTCACAAGCCCTGGACTGTTTAAAATATTCCATCCATAAATTTATTGAATTAGGGCCTCAGACATATCATGTTCGGGTTATTTATTTTTCCCTATAGGGGAAGATGTGAATCTTAAGAGAAGCCCCTTTTGAGCAGCCAGATTCTGCCACTAGTATTTCTATTGAGTAGCAATGATGTAAAAATTTCCCTTACCTGCAATATGATGGTTGCCAAAGATTTGTTGGTTTCTAACTGGGCATTTTGGGGGGGGATGAACAGGTACCCCTGAGATGCATCTGCATTCCCAGCATTAATTCCCTTGGGTTCTGACATCAGAATGCAGATTTTTTTCTGCAGCATTGCCAGCTTGCCAGTGGAATCTGTCATCTGAGCATCTGTGGTAACCAGCTAGCTTACAGTTAAAATCATGCCAAGGTTTGCACCTGTCAGAAGTCATTTTACATGCTGTACATACATTTATTACCATTGCTGTGACAGTTGTGTAATAGATTTCCATTAGCCCTATTCTGAGACCACAAACTATATTTTTGTAGACCATATGTGACTGGGAGGGGCCTGAGGATTACAGCTAGTATAGAATTTTATCTAGTCCAGGTTAATACATCTTTATCAAGAAAGAAGTTGAGAAGAAATCATATTAAATATTATCTTAACGGGACAATATCAAACTGTTTTCAGGCCTCATACGTAGGCTTTAGGGGTTTACTAAGCCTAGATTGCTGAGATGAGTGGTGATGTATACCACAATGTATTGTACTCCATGGACCTGATTCTGAACTCAAACCACTGTAATCCAGGAGTAATGTTACTAAAGTCAATGTGATTACGCTGTGGTAAAACCAGTGTAAATGCATTAAGAATTGGGCTCCATGTATAAGTTGGACAGAAAACAAAAGTAAATAGTAAGAGAGTAACTTATGCTAATATATTCAGTGTAGTTGTAGCCATGTCAGTCCCAGGATATTTGAGAAAGGTGACTGAGGTAGCATCTTTTATTGGATCGACTTCAGATGGTGACTGAGACAAACTTTCGAGTCACAGAGAACTCTTCTTTCCAGACCAGATGAGAAGCTCTGTGTGGCCTGACAGCTTGTCTCTGTCAGCAACAGAAATATGTCCAATGTAAGATATTACCTCCCTCATCTTATGTTATACTAATATGGTATTCATTGAATGTACAAAGCAAATGTAACCTCCATGCCATCCACAGAGAGAGGTGTGTAGCAAGAAAAGCAATTGTCAAGGTCATCTAGAATATAACACTTGATTCTTCTATCATTTAGATCAGAGTCTAGATTTATGCCTGTGTAACAGGGGAGTCATGTTCAGAGGTGGAAGGTTTGAGAAATTGGGTCAGAGGGTGGAGGCAGCATTATATCAAGAAATGAACCTTCCCAGAAATCAGAGGGATATTGACTGATCCAAATTAACTGAAGTGCAAACATATACATCAATGTAATGCATGGTCAAAAATGAATTGTTTTTAAATATTTCCTTTCTAACACAGGTGAAGGATCTCTCGATATATATTTATCTGTATCTATATGTAGATATACATGACTTCTCTTTATCTTGATAGAGTCCTTTCCATATGGGGTATGTCTACACAGAAGAGTTTTTTGAAATAGAGGCTTATTTTGAAAAATCTTTTTTACCTGTCCATACAGGCATTTTGTTATTTTGAAATAAGTGATTTCATTATTAAAAAAATAAAAAAGAAGCACTATTTCAAAATAAGTAAACCTGCTTTTGTTTTGAAAGAGCAATTCTTTCAAAATAGTTATTTTGAAAAAAGCCATTCTAAGCCACGGAATTGGCTTTTTTTGAAATAATGGCCCTGTACTCTTCCCTGCCTTCCCCTATGTCAAAGAGCAGTTCTTTCAAAATAGTTATTTCAGAACAAGCCATTCCAAGCTGCAGAATTGACTCTTTTTTAAAATAATGGCCCTATACTTTCCTGCCTTCCCCTATTTCGAGATGGAGTGTCTAGTGAAGACTCTCTATTTTGAAATAATAATTTCTACCATATTTTGAAATAGACAGTCTTCACTAAACTCCTATTTTGAAATAATAAATTTAAAATAATGCTATTTTGAAATAATTTTGAAATAAATTCAAAATAGTTATTTTGAAATAACTATTTTGCAATATCTTTGGCAGTGTAGACACCCCCTTGAATTTATTTTCATTCCATTCTCTAAGTTCACCCATCTTCAAAGCATCTGACGAAGTGGGATTTTCTCCCACGAAAGCTCATGTGAAAAATAAATGTGTTAGTCTTAAAGTGCCACACGACTCCTTGTTTTTTTTGCTGGACTAGACTAACACGGCTATCCCTTTGGAAATAGTGTAGACATAGACAATCTCTTATCACTTGGATTTCTGTATTTACTAGTTGTCTGTGATGCCCAGCCAAGAATCACATCTGAAAAATGTTTCTTGTTATTGGGCAAAATCAGAAATTTTCACAATTGAGCAGATTGTCACTATTTTTGAAAGGGGGAAGGAGGCTGGGCAGAGGAAAAAAATAATTAATTGGTAGAGGTGATGCAGTTTTGCCCCGGGCCAACTCTATGATATTCTTGAGGAAACATCAGTTTATGATATGTGAATAGTAGACAAAACAGATATGTGGAAATCCACCTGGGAGAAGAAATTTTGCAGATATCACAGAGAAACTTATGTGCTGCAAAATGTTGATTTTTCTACTTATGAAAGGTCTTCTGAACTGATCTTCTGTTCTGCTGTGTTCTCTGTAGTTCAGGCAAGGCAGGCAAGTTTCAGGACAAATCAATAAATGGACTAGGGGAGTTGTACCAGCTGACATAAAGCCTGAGTTTCACTCGAACTGTTTCATTGTGTTTACTATACTGCTCCCTTCCACTAAAATCAATGGGAGTGTTAGGATGTTCCAGCATAGCCAATGGGAGTGGGGAGTCATTTCTGTTGCTGGCATGAGTGCAGCTCCAGTGATATCCATGACATTGCACTCTTGCCTCTGGCAAGTTAGTCTCTGTGTATTCTAATTAGGTGTATTTGGAAAATCCAGAAGCTGAACTGCATCCTTCCTGAACTTTGGAAAATTCAGCAGCCAATCAGGGCAATTTACAGTGGCAGATACAGACCAAGGACATTGTTTCTGGACATACCAAGAAAGTGTGGTAGCAGGACAGGTGTATTCCAACTGGACATGCAGTATCTGGAGTGTTCAGCAACTCCTACCTGGATATAGCCGGAACACTTTTCAGTAGTCAGCGTCCCTAGTACTTTGACAAATACTTCAAATTTAAGAGGGCCCAATACATACACAGGTCCACAGGTCCAGGTTTGGAAAACCCTAAAGTTCAGAAGTGTTCAGATCCAGATTTTTGGTTCAAGCTGATCTCTACTTAAACTGACTTAGTATTTTGGGACTTCGCTATTTTTGTTCTGACATTTGTCTGGGGCTCACTCCCTCCAAGTGGTATGTTAGCTCAGCATAGCAGTGGTTCCTATTTCTTCTGTTCTATGGACTTTCTCTTCCCCATGACCACTACCTCAATCATCATTTACAATTTGAAATAATTACTCCACACCATTATAGAATGTTCCCACATGCACCCACTATCCACAAGAAATACTGAGCCACATCTGGCTTGGATATATTGGACATCTTACCATTCTCCAAAACAGAACGACAGCCAACAGAATTCTGCTCATGGGTGTTTCATTGTAGTGTAGCTGGATATTCTGGGGCACAGATTTTTCTCTCAGGGCGATTACATGGTGGCATGAATGCCTCAAGAACTTAGAACCATCATAAACGTCACCATTTTCAGTTCTGAGTGCAAGGCATATTTTCCTGACCTATCTTCCATGAATATAAGCAGGCCTTCATAGCTCTAAAATCACCCCCACTACCACACCTTGCCAAACCAAGACAGTCTACTGCATGCACTTCTTTCTCTGAGGAGTGAATGGAAGAATTAAAAACACTTGGCAAATGTGACATTATGCTGTTTAATGCATTACTGGAGGTACTCAGATACTATGATGAACAGAATAAAAGGGACTGGATAGCTCAGGGAATTGGGAATGAGACTTTAAATTCTAAGTCACTCTTTGAACTAGGCAAACTATATAGAGGGTCTTCAATAATACCTAGGGTTTCTACACAAAGCTTCTATTTGAGGATCAGAAGCCACTTTACAAATGTAAGCCAAGCCTGCTTGGTGTGGTGCTCTGATCCCTTGTAGTGGTAGCTAGGCCAATTACAGGTTGATGAGCTGGCTACAGCCATGACTAAGAAAACCTGTGTCTTTTACCTCAGGCAGTAAAGGCTCATGCCTTAAGAGCTGGAGGTCCCAGGGGACTCCGGGCTAGGTCCACAAAGGGATTTAAGCACCCAAATGCCTCTTCAGGTGCCTGAGTACATTATCTAGGCATGACTGGCCTTCACAAAACACTTGCTTAGTTACTGCCTAAACCCTTATCTGCCTTAGTTTCTGCAGATGAGCATGCATAAAACCACTACAGTCCTAGCACAATTGAGTGGCTAAGCATCCTCACTCATGATCAAGCCCCAGCAGGATTCTCAGACTAAATGCTTTCCTGCTTCCTTTGCCCATGGGGCCTATCCCAGTCAGCACAAAAGAAAGCCATGGACAAGATGTTTTGAGTCTAGCTGTGTTCCACTTTATCCAATAGCCTAATGGGTGGAGCACTCCCATGAGAGGTGGTGGACCTAAGTTTGAACCCCACTTCTTTCTGATTTGGAGCACAGAGTTGGAGGTCTCCCACCTCCCAGAAGAGTGCCCTAGCCACCACACTCTTCTGTGGTGGATCTCCCTCAGTCTCCCCTGTTGAAGTGCTACCATTGTGTATAGCAAAACATACATTGGAGCAGACACTTGAACTCTCCCATTCATTGATGAAGGGACTTGAACTGACTCTCCTATGTACAAAGGGATTGCTCTGACTGCTGGGCTATTGGCTATAATGGGGTAGGTGGATCTCTTTTCCATGAGAAAGGGACAACTTAGCTTAGGCTCTCAATGCTAGGGAGGGCTCACAGCTGTGAATACCAAACAGAGAGAGGCATCTAACTATTGCCAGGCCCCATTTCATCATTCTTTGGTATTTCCAACTAGCCAGATTAGGCAGCTTCCCACTCAGCTGGATGACTTGTGGATCCCTTTCTTAGGTTCCTAACCCTCTCCATACAATGCATGGAAAGCCTGGGGGCTTACCTCAGGTCTGAATTCCTCTGGTAAACAGAATGACTAGGAGTTGGGCATTGTAACACTTAAGCTGTTTTGTGGCACTAGCTCTAAATGATTTGCCCAACACCGTGACTTAGGAAATCTGTGGTGATTAGCAAAGCTAGGAATAGAACTCGGGACAGAACTCCATCTTAACCATGAGACTTTCCTTCCTTCCTTAAAAGGAAGTAGAGCAGACACATGGGTTCATACTCTCAGCAGTCCTTACACCCTTCCTTCTCTTTATTGGCCATGTCTTTCACAGACTTCTGTAAAGACTCAGTAGTCTAACACTACACAGGCTACCTATGTCAGTAGACTTCTCCTATATGTCCTATATGCAAACACTTTTGTGAGCCTATTTATCAGGCAGAGTCCTGGCATGGTACATGACCAAAGTCATCACCTACTGGTGGCTGTTTGGCCATAAGATGAGCTATGGTCTCAGGTTCTTTCCTACTACACATCTGCCCACATCACTCCAGACACTTATCTCAGCAGAGGATTGAACTAAACTTTCTGATCACAAGACTTGCTGAGTAGTTTGGGGAAGCTCACTCTGTCACTAACCTTATGATTCCTGTTCAATGGAGGAAGTTGCTATGCTAATACCAGCCAGGAAGTCACAGGTGTGTCCACCTTACTCCACAGTGAGGAAATATTGAGTAGTTTTCCCCCCAGAGGTTTCATGTATGCCCTGAACTGAAAGTTGATGAAAAACAAACAAGGAGTCCTGTGGCACTTAAAGACTAACATATATTTATTTCATGAACTTTCAGAGGGAAAATCATGAAAGCTGATGCAATAAATAAATTTGTTAGTCTTTAAGTGCCACAGGACTCCTTGTTTGTTTTATTGAAACTAGACTAACACGGCTGCCCCTTTGGAACTTGAAGATTGGTGGTTACATAGAGAATATTGAAGTTTGCACATTGCTGGATGATGAAGCTTAATGTGATTCACAAGTTGATTTGTTCAGTATCTAGTGTTAACTGAATGGTGCAGAAAAGTGATAGTTAAATACTAGCAGCAGGTTGGGGAAGGAATGACGAGGACAGGGGAGCATATGGGTGCGGAGCTGTCATCTTCTAGAAGTTACTTTAAATAAAGAATCCAGTGTCATCTCAGACAGCTCCCTTGCTTCTGTCAAAATACAACAGAAGGGACTCAGCCATTTCAGAAGGCTAATTATTCTGGAAGGCACCTCTCTGATCATTTGACAAAAAGCCTGTGATGCATGTTGATGATAATTATCACTTCCTCTGTGTCCTTAAACGTCTCTTACAGCTGTCAGCCACACCAGATGAAGAGGTGTTGAAACGCATTCCAAAATACAGTGAAAGAAGCGGGGACCATTTCCTTGCCTGCCACTACAGTGTGCATTAATGTATTTAATTTATGTGCTCAGTTTCAGAAAGGTGAAAATTTAAACCCAGGTTATGTACAGGTCTGAGATGCAATGACTATTGCAGTTCTCAGCATCATACAGTATAGAGGCACCAGTGCAAGCCCCCACACCTCTGGACTTGATAGTTCATTGCCATGGGACCTCTGGGCTTGCTACATCAGATAGGTAAGTTAAAGTTTGCTTGAGGCCTGAAGCCTAATTGGTTGAGCCTCAGCACCTCTTTTCTTACAGATTAAAGCACTGTGAGGCACCTTTAGTAAGCTATAGGAAATAGCAGAGCAGAAATGGTCCCATGATCCTCCATGCTCAGGAGCTGCCTGCTTATGTATAGGCTGTTCACATATTCTGCAGATGAATGTGGTATGAAAAGGGAGATTAGAATACAAAATGGTTTTGTGTTTTTTTACTAACCATTCCCTATCCTAAGCTGCTTCTCACTTGACTTTGCTATTAGACCCACTCTTTCTCTGTGTCTCAAGGTGTATTGGATGTCATTACCAATTCTAACCAGAATGGATAGCTTTATTATTAAGGTCAACAGTGGCATTAAAATGCTTCCAGGCATCAATCCCACTTTCCAAATTTATAGCAACAAGAAATAAATTATCTGATCACTTAACCAGCTGGCAGAGAGATAGGAAATTGACTGGCCAGGCAGACAAGTTTATTTTCTGTATTTGTTTGGTTTTTTTTTTTTTTTTAGAAACCAAATCTTTGGAGGTATAAAGCTCTCTGTGCAATTTTAACAGGCTTTTTAACAGAAACTGCATGCTTTGAAGGTTGTCTTCTGTGTGGTATTTATAAGGGGCCTTTATTACTATGGTATCTGAGCACTCTGATTTTATTCCTACAGTATCCCTGTGATGTCTTATCCTCACATTGTAGCTGGGAATAGACATGATTTAGGTAAACTACTATTACCTTGTTCACATTCACACAGGATCTATGGTCAATCCAGGAACAGAACTCTGATCTCCAGAGTCCCATTCTGCCCTCACCACTACAGCTTTTTATTTTTTTATTTCATTCTTTTATTTTTTAAATTAAGGTGGAGGGGAGTTGAATGGAATGAGTCAAGTACCTCTAAGTTATATCTCTGTGACTGTTTTACTCTGATGTAATTTTTTTCTGTATTCCATTCACAGAGAATGACATGTTCTTGCAGCCTTGTTGGCTTTTATATGAACAAGTGACAAGGAAAGAGAGAAATATAAGCCTCATATGAGACATTGAAAGTAAAGGTGGTTTCTTGTGCAGGTTTATATGTCTTGAGCTGTATTTTGTGTTTAATAAGCATTCCATACAGCTTACCTTTTCAGACAGAAATGTCATCTTTAGTTATTAAAACAAATTCTTGGAGGTGCTGTAGGTTAGTGCAGAGGCCTTTCACTTCTAAGAACTGGATTCATATCCTAGCTTGTGTTCCAAGAAAGATGGGTTTGATCATTAGCCCCACCTTTGTCCTTTTCTTTTGCACATCACAGCTGTTACTAGACAAAGCAGGATTCAGACACTCTGCTTCAAAGAGCTTTCTACTTGTAATACATAGGTGGTGAGTTCAGGGTAGGATGGAGAGATATTGATATCACAGGGATGAAATAGATGGAGAACTGAAAGTCAGGAAAAATTGTGGAGTAGGGGGAACACAAGAATAAAATATCACAGGTGCTATAAGCCATTGACAGAACCACATTGGGAAAGCTGTCACAATGCTTACACTCACTATTTTTGCGTGTGGAATCTTGCACAGTATTTATACGTACTATTATCACACTTGTAGTCATGAGCAATAAAATGCACTGATTATTTAAAAAATAAAGACTAACCAATAATGAACCAACAATATATACAAGAAAAAAAATTCATAGGAGATATGTAAAGACTAATGAGGGAACAACAACAAACAATGCGTAAATATGGACCTATGAATAGGCTTTTTGAAAATAGGACAGGTATGCAATGATTTGGAAAGAATAAATGGTTTGTCAGGAAAACTTCCCTGGATCACTTACTAAATTCTGTTTACAATGTAACTGGTTTTGTACAGAACTGCTAAAAAAGATTTAAGAGAACTGAATAAAAATGTTCTCCGCTCTATAAAATGTTACTGCATTGCATTTACTGTCTGGATGGCAGAATAAATGAGAGCTACAAAAATACTGTTAGAACTACCAATGCACATCTTTTTCAGTTCCTGAATATACAGTCCAGTTCTATTTACCTGAATGTTCATATAAATGGAGGTGCTATTAACTAGTTTTGGGCTACATAGGGGACACGCTGTGAATTCAGATAACTAGGATTTTTGAATGCAGAGAATTTGGAGCTCTGGAATTATACAGTGTTTTTAAACGTTGTCTTTACAATGCAAAAAGATTTAGGGGACAGGGAATAGTGCACAGCCCTGAGGGACTCTGAGATACCATGGGTGGTCTACAAATGGAAGGACTTGAGATATTTTTGCCTGTTAGGTATTGTCATACAACTAATCCAATCATGTGGCTGCATATTTCATTTGCAAAAAAACTCTGCATGTGCTTCACTAGGTCTACACAACTCCAACATACAACTATGCACCTGAGGATTCATTTTACATCTGAGAGCATTTGAAAATAATGTCATTGTTGCAATATTTTTTCTGGTTGATTCTATTAATGGAAATATATTTACTATCTATTGACTTCATTGGGACCTAGAAAGATTTGTCAAATCTGGATCCCTGAGCTAATTCTTTCTTCTCAATACTGAACAGTTTAATGACAGAATCATAGGACTAGAAGGGACATCACAAGGCCACCAAGTCCAGTTTTCCATACTTATAGCAGGACTAAGTGTCCTTTAGATCATCCCTGACAGGTGTTTGTCTAACCTACTGTTAATCTTTAGTGAAAGAGACTCCACAGCTTCCCTATGCAATTTATTGCATCCCAGTTCTTAACTAACCTGGCAGTTAGGAAGTTTTTCCTAATGTTCATCTTAAACTGCCCTAGCTGCAACTTAAACCCATTTCTTCTTCCCCTATGCTCAGAGGTTAAGGAGAACAATTTTTCTCCCTCCTCCTTGTAACAACCTTTTGTGTATGTGAAAACTGCTATCAGGTCCCTTCTCAATCTTCTATTCTCCAGACTAAACAATCCCATTTTTTAAAATCTTTCCTTTTACGTCATGTTTCCTAGACAGTGCATCAAACAAGGACTAACATTACATTACAAGAGATGCTTCAGCATCTTAAACTGGAGCTCAAAGAGATAAATTAGGTCAGTATAGTGCAGGGGTTAAAGTATAATTTGGTGGGCCCCAGAATCCTCCTAAACTGGCAGGCCCCTTCGCACTGGTGCAGGCTGCCCCCCCACCTACCCCACCCACCCCAGCTCCTGTCCCTCCACGCCTATCCCCCCCTTACCTGGCTGCCATGGGGAAGGGTCCTGGGCCCGGCTCAGGCTTTGGCCTAGAGCCTGGTCTCACTGCACATGCTAAGAGCTTCTGCGCATGCTCAGTAAGCCCAGGCTGGGGGTTGGAGTTCTGGAGCTTGCTGTTTTTAGAGGCTCAGCATTCTGGCCTCTAAAAATAGAAAACGGAATCAGAATGCTGCATTCCAGGGCCTGCTATTTTTAAATGGTGGGCCCCGGAATGCAGCATTCCAGCTCCATTCCATGTTCCGGCCCACTTTTAACCCCTGATATAGTGCTCTGGTTTGGATAGAGAGGTAGTGTTGGCCCATAATTAGAAGCGGAATAGAAGTGAGGAGTTCTGACATCTGGTATTCATATGCTGAGTGGCCTTGGGCAAATCAATTAACATCTCAGGACTTCAGTTTACTTTTCTGTAAGATGGCTCTATCTCTTAGGCTGTGACTATGCTACCTTGCAATTTTGACTCTGGGGTGTAAATAGCAGTACATGCCAAAGTGCTGCCTTCCAGCGCCTCTGTATGGGTGCCATGAGAGTAAATGGTAAGGTTACTAGTTCACACTAAGATAATCCTATTTAAAGAGAACCATGTCAAAGCATACTGCTAACCCTTTAGTTTGTGCCTGCTGCATCCACACGGGGGAGTTACAGTGCAGAATTTTGGTGCACGATTCTAGTCAACCCTTTGAAAGTCTGAATTGTGGCCAGTGTAGACAAGCCCTTAGTGAATGTGCAGTGGGTTCTGATAGAGAAGTTCCATTGATTCAAGTTTGCAATGCAATGAATTCTTGGATGGAGATATACCTTCTAAGTGCAAAGCATGATTATTAATCTGAAAGCCAAGGTAGAGATGTGTTTTATTCATCATGCCACAATATGCTACCAGGAAATCCAAACACAAAGGTTCAGAAGACTCTTAATTAATCAAATCAACTTGTCCATGCTCACCCTTATTTCCCGAGTGCACAGTCCAAGGTTTGGGTTGAACACTTCATGGTTAGAACCAAATTTCAAAGTTGGAAGCTCAAGTTCATTGAATAAACACCCAATACAAGTGTCCTGGTGACTGAGTGCTCAGTTATTGTGATATACATGCAAATCAACTTAGAATAGCTTATTCCTAATTGTATAAGCATCTTAAAAACACCTGCCCACACACTGAAAAATCAGTGGAACTTGTGATCCTAAGTCAGGGCTTGACAAAAACTGTGTGGCAGGTCTCCATGGTGATCGGGTTTTGTAGCTTGGCTCCTTGTTCCGCTGCGGAAATGCAGCAGAGGAGTACCCTCTGGTGATCAAAAATAAAACTGCTGGCCCTTAGCTGGGAGCCAGTTTTGTCAAGTCCTGTCCAAAGTTATTTAGTTGCTCTTCAACACCTCGCCTTTATGAAAAAGGATAGTTGTGTCCTTAATTAGCTATTTGTGTGAGCACTCATTTATTTGTAGGTACAATGTGTGGGCTAGACCCTTACCAGACAAAATAATCTAACTTGGTGAAACTGCCCCACAGTAGTCATGTATGCAGATGAATATCTTCCACCCCATGGAAAGATGGTTTCTGACCATTCACAATTATTTTCAGTCTCATTTGGTTCTGTGGTCAAATGGCTTTTTTCAAGCACTCGTGTTTTATGTAGATATCTTGTTTCCTCTGACAAATCCAAATTCCTCCAGGAGCAATCAGTTGTCATGACTCCTGTGTTTCTGCTGCTACCTCCCAGCAGTAAGATGAATGGAGGACTAAAGGAGATCGGAGAAGCCTAATTATAGCCCAGACTCTATTTTTCTCTCTGAGGTAGAAAGGAATATAAATGATCATTCCTGGATACCAAATCAAATAGAATTAGTTATCTCCTGAAATCCCCACTGTCTGGACACTCCATAGCCAAGCAATGTGCTGCCTAATTATCCCAATGACACACAGTTGCAGGAGGAGGAACTCCCAGACAGGGCAATAACTAGAAGCGAAAAAGGAGATGGGTTAGAATATTTATGTGTTCTGTTTTTCAGAAAGATTTCAGAGTGGTTTTTGTTGCTGCTGTTGTTGTTTTTTTTTTTAAATTTTGAATGAAACCAGAATTGTAGGAATTCTCTGCTGGATTCTGAACAAGCCTGCTTCAGGGAGAAATGTGAGCAGATGAACTTTTGTAGTACAAACAAAAACCAAGGATTTATGGTAAGGTTTAGCTTGTCATAAAGAAAGCCTAGTCCAGAATTTCAGTATTCTCTGATGAGATTATTTTTTGGCTGAACTGCGGCGGGTTTGGGGGCAGACCCAGCTTTAAGCTGGTGGGGAGCAGCGCTGGGCAGCGCTGAAGCCCGCCGGTGCCTGCAGCCCCCTGTGGAAGTGAAATAGCATGTTCACAGTGTGAACGTGCTATTTTGTTTCCCGCCTTTTTCCTTATTTCGAATTAACATTTTGTTAATTCGAAATAAGTTGTTTTGAAATGAGCGTTATTTCGATATACGGTTGTTTCAAAACAACCGTATCAAAATAACCTGCTGTGTGTGAACACAGCCTTTGAGGACCCACTATCCTTTCAGACTCTCCAGTTGTCCTTTCATCCACAGAAATCAATTTCATTTCTCTTTGTTCCATCAGGTTTTCCTCTGATTTGAGTGTTTAGCTGCTTTAAAAATCCAAGGTTTATCCTCATCACACTCATAAGAGACAAATAAATAGTGTCACACCCATTTTACAGATGAGGAAAGTGAAGCAGAGGGTGTTACTTGTATAACATCACACAGGAAGTCTGCGTCCCCATTGTGTGCTTAATTAGATAATTTAGTCAGTGCTTACGCAGAACACCACCCAGTTTCTCCATAGCCTCTCAGTGCCTTGAGGCTGTCATTTTACAGAGCGTCTTTTCATGTTTCAGCCAGTTTGTGAAGAGTCATGAAGGAAATGTTTAGGCAGTTCTCGTACTGGTTGGGAATATGAACAAAGGCAAAGTTATTATTTAATATCAAAGAAAAAGGCAGAAAATGCAACTCGGACTCAATCTCAATGGAAAACTGGTTTCTATGATGGGAATTGCCTTGTTATCTCAGCATTACATCAGTTACCTACAGACTGTAATACATGATGTAAACAGCTCACATCTCCTGGCGATTAAAGATAAGCCTGAGCCAAACTCCCTGATCTGGGCAACCCCTAACTTTGCAGGTGTACAGAATACAAGCTCAGATCTGCATTTAATTTTGCCTCTGTCTTTAAAATGGTCTGAACCAAACCTGTCATCTTTGGGTGTTTTGAAACCCACATACAAATTCTGCAGTTAGAGTCCATCTCTGTTAATAATTCTGGACAGAGAGAGGGAGGGGAACACTTATGAATATGCAGCAAAAGCATGAATGTTAAATCTTTAAGCAAGGTGTCGCTCTTTCATCTCCTGTTTGATCTTCAGATCAGTGTGTTGAATATTGTGTATTAATTGGGCAATGTGCCTTTTCTTCAGTAATACCTGTTGCAGGCCTGTCAGCTGTGCACAGTCACTGCATAGCTATGATATTGCCGTGACTTGGCATGAGGAGAAATGTAAGGCTGTGAATAACAGAGCTATAAGAGAAGAAATTCTTCAATGGGCCTGTGATTTTTCTTTCCTAGAAAGAATTAACAAGTGTGTAGAAAATCAGGATACAATCCGTCACAATGGATGTGGTGACATTGCTATATCAGCTTTTAGAACAAGACACAAAAAGATTCAGTGCATCATAAACTGCAAACATAAAATACAGCAGGGAAACTACTGCCTTAAAAACACAAAGCAACCCTTTCTTCAAGTATTAAACCACACCTTTGAAAATAAACCCTCTTCATCCTCTGCATATAAATGCAGGAAGAGGTCAGGGAATCCAAACTGTGTTGTTCTAAAGATCTCTGGTGAAACTAGGTTAATACAAGTTTACAGGCTGACATATCTATACAAATATACAGAATTTTGCAGTCTGCTCGTTTCCTGCTCAAGCAAACGGCTGGCGCAGAACACTTAATAAAAAATCACGTTGTGTAGCTGTGTATTGTATATAGCCAGCAAGGGAGGGTAACGCTTTTGGGATATGTTTTCCCTGATGGTTTCCTGCACCTTCCCCTCTCACATTAACATTTATGTGAGCTATGCATGTGCATAAAGGAGAGGGCACTGGACTCTCAGTTTCCAGCCTGCCAGGTGACCATGCTTGCATAGGGCAATAGATGTGCTGAACTGAGGGAGCAGAGATTCTTTTTTCTCTTACCCTTTGCAAAGTATGCTTTCAAGTTTGAATTCCTTAGTGAAAGAAAGAGAAGTGAAAAGACCTTGAGAGAAAGTTCAGCTGAGAAGATTGTGCAAAATGTATGGCAGCCTGCAAAAAGTTCCCGAGCAAACTGCTGCGGGGGGACTTCAGTCATCTTCAGCAAAGGTTTTTTGCCCTTATTAATTATCCTTGGGAAGAAGGAGACAAAGCGATTCCTTTTATTAGATTGCAAATGCATGGACAAGTACACGTGTATGCACCCTTCCATGAGCCCCCACAACACACACATACTTACCAGCACATGCAAGTGTGTATGCTCATGGACAACACCCAGCCACCCACCCACCATATACATATACACACACAGCATGAATACAAACAAACATGCACAAATACACACACACCTGTATACATACATAAGTGCACTCACACTCAAATCCTGGAGAAGATAACACACATTATCTGGCACTGTGTTAGCCCAGTGAGGAGCACACTTCTGTCCTTGTACTGGCTATATCAGAAACATCTCATCAGTACTTAAAAGGATATATGAGAGATTTGTTCCTTGCCTCTTCCCGCACTGAATAACCCAACGCCTCCAATTAACATTAACTTTTCTTTTGGCGTCAGTTCATTATTTTAAAAATGTGATATATTCTATGAAAAGGCTGCTTTTTTCCAAGCGGACTCATACAGTCAGATCTGATAGGACCTAAAGTTCTATTTTTTTCTATCAATCTCAGTCTTTTTATTTTCTGCTGGTGCTTCAAAGAAAACTCAAGAAAGAAATTAATTAGCCTCTGGTAATGGGGATTATCGTTTTATCTGTGTAATAGAATTCCATCCCCACAAATGAGATACAGCTTCCTTCCTGCACAGTTGCAGTTCAAATATCCGTAACAGTGCTTGAAGGATAAAAAATTATCACTGCGGCTCTGCTGCTCATAGGGACCAGACATTACATTTATTTCTTTTGACAGCTTTGACTCTAAAGTGATCCACTCAGCTTGAGGTGCTGGGAAATGGTGGCAGAGCACATTCCCCCCTCCCCCACCAAAGGATGATGGTGAAATTGGGCTAAATGAATGCCACTGCAGAACGATAAATGGTTTTAATGGTGACATTTCTTACCATGTCAATCAAGAGTCACTCCTGGTGGAAAATAGGAAATGTATTTTTTCCCCACTGCCAGGCTGATTGTCTAAAGAGCTCAGATGGGTTTACTTTACACTCATCACATTACCTCATGTGTAGCAATCACTGTAAACATGTTCCTACAGTATTTCGGCTGGAAATTTTGACTTGCAATACCGTTCATGACCCATGGAGGATCTAATGAAAAATATGACAATCACGTATGCCTCGGCAAGGCATATGTCAGGCCAGTGAGCTAGGATGCTTAATACTATCAATGCTATCCACTATTTGCAAATCATTTGCATCCTATAGCAATTACATGTTATGTGGGGGCTTTGGCAGCCCTCTCTGTCATGCAGATTCCATGTTTTCTCTTTAAACGAGAGCAGGAGGAGCCATGCAATTTGAAGCCTCCCAGTATCTGGGTTTAATGTCATTAAGTGACTCAAAATGCCATTTCATGGCTCTCTAGTCAATGTGGTTGGAGACACTGATTTAGAGAACTGCTACAGTTCTTCCAAGCTGATTTTGCTGCATTACAGCAATGGCACTTTCTATCACTTTTTCTCACTGCGAAACATGCCATGACTTCCTTTTCTCGCTAACTCTTTTTTTGTTAAAAGTTAGATCATTCTGAGATTTGTGTGGGTTTGACTGCCAGTCACAGAGAGGACAGAGAAAGAGAAGTGGCTTGAGAGGAAAGATCTCTCACATGATGGGTGGTGAGGAATGAGTGAGTTCAGAACCCTGCTGATGGAGAGAGGAGACTCAGGTCCTGAGCCTATGCTATTGAAGTCAATAAGAGCTTTACCAGTGACCACAATGGATTCAGAATCAGTTCTGCAAATGGGGAAGGGATCTCTGCCAGAACCAAGGAAACAATGTGTGTAGCTGGGTTTACTGTAATGTCTTTATCTGAACAACTGATCTTACACAGTAAACCTAAGCCATTCCCTTTTGAAAGTCTGTCCAAATCCCTTGCAGCCTAAGCATCACTGCAAAACTTCACCCCATAGTCTGACTGATCTTTCTTCTGGCCCTGCAAGAAAGGAATCTTCTGAAACACTGTCACTTTGTGGCGGCTGAGAGATATAGCACCACAAGGCATATTTTCATTACTTCATAGGGGGCATAAAAATAAATTCCAATTGTAGAGCTTCTTGGCACCTGAATTGTACATACAACCTCCTTGAATTGCAAGCACTTATAAGCCAGAGATCACAAGTCCTTTAGCACATTGTGCGGTTTTGGAGGGAAGGGATCGTTTAGGCCAAGAATGATGGAGCTCATAAAACAACAACAAAAAAACCCCAGGATCCTGGATGCATGTTAGCCAGTGGCTAGCACCTCTGCTTAACATGCAGAAGGTCCTGGGTTCAATTGCCAGGGGGTTGGACTCGATGATCTCATGAGGTCCCTTCCAGCCCTATGATTTGATTGATTGATTGATCTCTGTAAAGTCTTATGTCATGTCATCACTGGCTTCTCTAAGCACTGCCTGCATACACAAGATTTTGGTTTTCAAAGGCTGTCTGACAAACCCACACAAAATTAATTACACTGGGGCTCTGTTGCCCCTTCTGGGATTCAACATGGGATTCTAAGGAAGTCACAAGCCAGCCACTCTGCTACGGTAGCAGTAGTTACCAGGTTATCAGGGGTTATTAGAGGGACTTCTGACCCACTTCCTCCCCAGTACAGAAATACTGTGAATAGCATTTCTGCAGACCTGCAGTATTATGTTATTGTATTAATGTCTTGGTGATGGAAATGAGTCCACCTACTCAGGTGATTTTATCTTAAAGATAATTATGGCTTGTCTTAATTTCATAATTCATTTATGTACATTAATCCTCACACTAAATTCCAAGTGCTCAAAACCTGCCACATGAATATTGCTAATTAAGATGAATTGTTTTGATGCTTTGAAGATCCCTGGGAAATGCATTTCATTGCACATTACAAATGGAGAAAAACAAAGCTTGCTTCTGTAACACTTATTAGCTTTGTTATTTCAGCCCTTTATTTTGTTGGCTCCCTCCTGGTTTCCAGAATCTCATTCTTTTCTTTCTGACTCAGGCATTTAGTATGTGAAGCAATTTAAATTCATTTTCATAGCAAGATCTCAGGATAGGTACATCATTGTTACAAACCAATCATTCCAGAAGAGTTAATGGAGCAAACACATCCCTTTATGTAACTCCCTTGGATTCAGAGGAGTTATATCAGGGATGAATATAGCTTATGCCTAAGGACCAGATGCTCTCAAGTGTTCTGTCCTCTTTGTGCTGTTCTTGCATTGCAAAGATGCCAGAAAAAGTCCTGATCTGGCCCGCTGAGAATTTCCCCTGTGGGAAGGAGGTCTTAGTTTGTACAGAGCTAGCCTACCTGGATGCTGCTCTACCCAGCCCCACTGTCAACGCATTCAGTGGTGGAGTGAGGACATGACATAAGCCCAGTGTTCTCAGACAATCCCCAGCTGATGTACAGTTCCTTTTGAACTAGTCCCAGCTAGTCCCCAGGCTGAACTCTCCATGGACCATGCTGCAGTTGGCTGCCTGGCATCCCCCTCACCTTTTCAACAAATGGAGCTTACTCAAGAGAGCATCTCAACCTAATTATTCAGTGATCTATAATAAAATACCAGTGTGCATCCTCACAATACCATCACAGGAAATTACACAGATGACAGTTTTGTGACCCTAATGCATTGATCCTAAATTGCACTGGCTTTTTATTCAGTTAACCAATAGCTTAAGAAGCCTTTAATCCTACACTATTCTTAACCTAAAACTATTACAAAAAAAATTGAGGAAGACCAAGAAACTGAGTGCACTGGGGAAGGACGTACAAAGACAAGATAATCAAGCTCCCCACAGCCAAATGGATGAATCTTAGATAAGGTGTTTACATGAAGGACTCTTCTGAAAAATATTTCTTCCTTGATCTTGCATACACTAGCACCAACAGATGTCCATCTCTAGTATTGTCAGATCAACATCTTTCATAGCACTAAATTCACTGCCACAAAAGAAGAAAATCCATTTGAAAATCCCTCAGAGGTCTTGTTTATTGGCTCTGGAAATGTTTAGACAACTAGATCTGTAATACACTTGTACAGTGATAGACAAATATTGTCTGCCCTGGAAGCACTCTTGCACAAGTTAAGGTAATGTTATGTTGTCCTGCATTGGGGACCTTGCATTTCATCATACTTACTTATTCTTTCATCCCTTCCATAATGGATGAGCTCTCCAAGCTGATTTTTGGAACTTTAGCTGGAAGAAAATGGTCTTCAAGAGCATCTCCAGAAAATGTGTGTGAGATATTTGCAGTAGAACGTCTTCGATTTTGCATTGTGGTTCCTTCCTTGGTTGGCCTTACAGGCTCAAGTGATCTACTTTACCATTATTAGACATGGGCTCTAGGCACATGTCAAGTTTGGACACAAATCTGAATTCAGATGGCTGATTTGTGTAAGGCTTGGTAAGTCTCAGGCTGAGTCCTGTAGAGCTGCCATGTAGTGAAGACCTCTATTCTGCTGTTCAGCAACAGCTGTAATTACTCCATTTTGCACTCCATTTATCCAAGACCATTGCAGACAGAAATCCCAGGAAGACCTGCCTCAAGGGGTCTGATGGGCAGCAGTCTTATGGTTCCTGAAACTAAGTGGTCGTTCAGGAAGTGTCCAGGCAATACAGGGGGCGGGGGGTCCTGTCATTACCATGTCCATTCTTCCTTGTGAAATTGTGATTTTTTTCACAGTGGCTTGATTTGGAATTTGATAGTTGTTGAACTATGAAATTTGACTTTGACTCTGATCCTTGGATTTGACCTTAATTTGGAACTTGACTATGAGTCTGCTACTCTTAACCTCAGGTTTGATCTTGCCCTGATCCTTGGTCCTGACTGCTCTGGTCAGGGTTGTGACAATGTGTCTCAGTGTAGACAAGGGGCTGCCATAAAGCTCTGATTTAGACTTGGGTTTTCCAGAATTTGGACTTCTTTACATTTAGGGTTCGGTTTGGCTCACTCACCTCTAGAAATTCAGTCACTAAATCATTCAGAAATTTTAAAAAATCAACTGTAATAGCTACAAAGAGGTTGGGACAAAAGCCATGAATCCACCTACCCCTGTATGTGGAAAATGTTTGGATCCAGACCCAGGGTTTGTGACTATTAATCAATATGTTTGTGTGAGGAACTGGGGCTAACTTTGCTGGCTGATTGTGACAGAAAACAGCTATAATTCTGAGAACTCTGATGAGACAAAGGAGGATGCAAAAGCATCTTTGTCAGTGTGCCAACACAAATTTGGGACATGATTTTTGGATCAAGTCTCAAAGGGCCAGATTCTGGTACTGTTACTCATTTTGAGTAGTGTCATATTCAGCAAACAGTACCATTGATTTCTATGCCCAACACTCAAAATGAAAAATACAAGAACAAGTGAGGAGCACCAAATGATGCATGATTAATCTCAGCATTCTAAGTCTGTTCATAACACATTATTCATGATGTCAGTGATTCAGTAATATACAGTAAGAATAAGAAGACACCAAATTTGTGTTGGAACAGCAACAAACTTGGCTCTACAGTGCAGGATGCTCTAATAGGGAAGGGGACTTGCGTTCTCTGTGCTGAAACACAAAGAGATCTCAGTAGCATGCTGAGGCCGACGTTTATCAATTGTTATTTAACACAAAGAATTTCAACCAAAAATCTGCATGTGTAAATTTTAGCTTAACTGTAAAGCCGGGAACATTTTTTGCCAAAGGCAGAAAGGATCAATTGCGGCAGGGAGAGACAGGCTTTGAAGAGGGAACTGCAGAGAATAGGGCAAAGAAGTAGAGGCGCTATTAAGAATTGACATGAGTATCCATTTCATGCTGAGCATGTAATGGAAATTAATTTTCTCCTGGAAACGGACCTGGTAATTAGACGTATATGTCACCTTCTGTTTGCCACATAATCACAGCTGAAGTTTCAGTTCTGGAAGAAGTCCTCCTCCCAATGTTTCTTTCACCAAAATGAAAGGAAAGAGACATCTATAAATTATCATCAGGAAAAAGATAATAGATGCTGACAGCTCCCTAGAAGCAATTTTTAAGTTTTCTTTTCTGAGTGGAAGCTAAACACTGTCCAGTGAAACTCATTAAGCAATCAGCATACTCCTCCAAAGAGCTGACGTCAATCCACAGCCTAGGAGCTGCAATTATAATCCTATTCAAGTTTAGTTACAGCATGATATGGAGTCCAAGAGCTTTAGCTGACACCAGCTGCCCTCCCTCAAAGAGTTTATATGGGAAGGTGAAGAATTAAGACCAGTCAGATCTAATCATTTTTAACCTTGGAAAAGCTTTTACTGGGTCATATGATCCCCTCCCCATTCCTCCCACTCCCACAATATTTCATTCCTTTCCTCCCTCACAGGAAAGAAAATGAGTAATAATCAATTCAAAGTAGCTTTGCATAAGTATCTGAACTTCTGAATCCTTATCTGAACTCTACACTTTCTGAGCATTGCAGAGCCATTCTCACCAGTACAGGGACAATAAAGCTGTGCAGCCTTTTTCTGTCTCGCACATCTGCCAGCTAAATTCCTGATTCTAGAATCTTTACAGCTCCTGACAATGTGAGAAGTGGAAAGAATATATCAAGCGCCAGGCTGGACTGGCAGTCACCCGGTGTTCGGGATGTCATTCTCAGCAAGTCAATCACTGCTGAGCCACAGCTAACCAAATCTTTAGCCCTTGGGGGTGTTCAGTTGGGCCCAGATCCATTTCTGGCACTGGAGCCAAATTTGCAAGTAGAAATTTGCCTCTGTCAATTGTAGACACACAGATACCATGGCAATGGGTACCAAATAAATGGTTGTAGATAAGTATTCCCAACCTGTGTTCCCAGGGCTGAAAGTGGCCCTTGGGGGCTTTCAAAGCAGCCTTTGACTGTCGTCCTGCTGACTGCAGAATGGAGTAACTGCTTAGGGGTCCAAGTGGCGTGTGTTTCTGCAAGGCGAAAAGATCAGTGCATGTTCCTTGCTACAGCCAAAGTGATAGGAGATCAGCACTCCCATCCCCCTTGCTGTAGCAGGGAGTACCGCAAAGCATTCCACATAGGTCCATGGATGCTAGGGTCCTTGCTGGGGCCAGAGGGAAGAGAGGGGAGCACTGATCTTCTGTCCCCCTGACTACAGATGGGAGTCACTGCTTTGTCATCCAGATAAAGTACAGAGCTGTAGAACGTGTGGCTGCAGCCAGGGAGCCAGGAGATCAGTGACCAAGGAGGCAAACTGCTTTTCAGGGGGGCCTGCTGGTGGAGGTGGATGGCCCTTCAGGGCTGTAAAATTGATATCTGTGGACCTCGAGCCAAAAAGTCTGGGAGCCACTGCTCTAGACTATCAGTCCAGGACTGTCACCTTTCTGTGTGTCACTCTGAAATCTAATTTTGCTGGGTCACTGTGAAAGTGATAGGAACAGCCACAAGCAAGGCAGAGGGCTCTTCTTTGTTCAGAATATCACCAGGTTCAATCAGAGCCAGGCTTTGAAGTCTTGCCATCCAATTTCTAAGTTCTTTGCCATTTTGACTCTACAGATTAAACACACTGCGTGCTGCACTACTGGAGTAAGGCGTATATCTATACCAAACCAATAGTCTTAGACCACTGTGATATCAGAGGCAACTGAACAAAACACTGCCCGTAGTCAAAAAAAAAAAAAAACAAAACAAAAAAAACCTAAATTGTATGTAGTTCCGTTGGTTGTATGAGGGACACTGCACAGATCATGGATTACTTGGCCCAACTGCCACACTTGTGCAACAGCATGGGCTTACAGTGACGAATAGTATTAATAACCTCCTGCTCCAGACACCCCCACTAACTGCTGATCTCTCCTGGCCCTCCAATCCAAGAGTCTTTCAGTAAGCGATAGCTGGTGCAAGCATCCACTCCTCCCTGCCCCCCCCCCCCAGGACTCCTACCATGCACTTGAACTAATCTCACAGAAGCCCCTGTGTGGATAATAGGTGGGTGAATGCTGCGGTGCTCAGCTGAGGACCAGGGAGAGTGATGGTTCTGGAAGCAGGAGGGATGGGGGAAGTGAAATGTCATTCTCATGAGATTTCTGCCATTTTGTTTCAGCTGTTAGAAATCTGAATGTGCATCAGGATTGGGCTAAAAATTCACTCCTGAGTTTCAATTTTGTTAGAGTATTATACATGTCACCGCTAAGTGGAATATTTGATAGGCTGTAGCTTTGAAACAGGATGACTTTGTGATAGAAAATTCTATTTTATAAATGCCTAGGAGCAAAGTTATTGCATGTATGTTAACCTGAAGACTGACTGACAACTTCTATCTGTATCTCACATTAGAGCTTCTTTCATTAGTCTTTCATGACAGTTTCCGCAACTGACTTGCATTTGTTTGATGAATATCTAGCATGGCCAGGCATTCCTAGCTCTGTTCTTTTCCAAGGCATTTTGCTAACATTTGGCTGATATTAACTTTATTACATAATACCATTTCCATTCACTGAATTGTACCATTCATCATACGTGCATGCTCATTTTTTGTTTTGTTCTGAGACAGACTCAATTATCAAACTGTTGCAAGCAGTCATTACCTATCTACCCTGTTTCTAAATGTTAGGAAAGCATATATTTAAAACTGTGGTTCTTAACCACTGTGTCAGGAACATTACTTTGTCGCCACACAGTGGTCAGTGTGTCACAGAAAGCCAGTGAGATGGCTGGATTTGGTCTGTGGGGGTGGGGTGGGGTGTCCTGTAGGGTCGCAATATGCTGCCAAGTGTGTCACATCTGCAAAAGGCTGAGAATCACTGATTTAAAATATAACATTCTTTTAATATACACTCTTCTTTCTCTGAGTGGTTTCTCAGCAAATCGCATTTACACTCATATTTATGATCAATTAATGCAAATTAGCAAAGTTCCATTGACTTCTGCTGAGCTATGCCCCTGAGGATCTGAAACAAGATTTTCAAATACATTTAGGTGCCTAACATGGCAAGTGGGTGCATAATGGGATTTCAAAAGTGCCCAAGAAGGACGGGTGCCTAAACAGTGACTGGAATCAATGGGAATTAGGTGCCTAGTAGGGCTGGATTAAAGCAGGGGCTTTATAGGCATCAGCCCTGAGTCCCAGCCTAAAGAGGGGGCCCACAGTCCCTTAAAAATCCATCCCTGATAGTGCTCAGGCCAGCACAGCTTTCTTCTCTGACTCAGTGGCCCACACAGCTCACCCGCCAGCCCTGCTCTTCTAGTGCTGCTGTCACATACCGGCCCTCCCCATCATCACATCACGGGGAGCTCTGATGGGCAAACCAGCCAGCTGGCCCTGTTTCCTCCAGCACTGAGCACCAGCTCCACTTGGCTGGCTAGTCTGACAGGTCCCCCCTGAAGCCAGTGTGCCTGAATGCTGTCCCTCCCCCCAGGGCTGGCCACTGTGGTGATGGTGGTGGGGAGCTATGAAAGTGGGCAGCCTGGGGCCTCTTAATCTGGCCCTGGTGCCTAACCTACTTGTGTGCTTTTGATAATCTCACTAGGCACCTATAACATATTTATACCTTTTGAAAAATCAGACTCCTAGATCATACTTTGAGTCAATAATGCACTCCATCCAGAAGGATCCTTGAGTGCTTAACATGCACTATATCTTATGAACTGCTTCTTTCACAACTGAAATTCAGTCTCTTCAGGGACAGTGCACATCATTTTAGGACAGGAAGTGGAAGAACATCATATCCCAGGGGAATTTAGCAGCAGGATGTAAACTGCCTCACAGAAATGCTCCCTTACAAAGTGGTTCTCAACCTTTGAAGACTACTGTACCTTTTCAGGAGTCTGACTTGTGTATTCCAAGTGTCACCTCACTTGAAAACTATTTACTTACAAAATCAGACATAAAAGTATGTCACTGCACCCTATTACTGAAAAATTGCTTACTTTCACTTTTTTACCATATAATTATAAAATAATTCATGACGCCTGGGTTGGGGAACACTTATAATATCAAAACTGTATAAATAAGTCTTTGCCTATGTAAAATTTTAGTTTACACTGACTTCACTAATGCTTTTCATGTAGCTTGTTGTAAAACCAAGCAAATATGCAGATGAGTTGATGTCTCTCCTGGAAGACAACTGCTTCCCCCTAGGGCTATTCATACCCCTAACTGAGAATCTCTACCATAAAGCTCCTCTGAGGCAAACTCAGGATCAAACCTCCAAATGCCCTGGCAGCATATGGAGCAGGCGTGGAGATTTTCTTCGTAGCAAAGGTTGAGCTCCACCAAAGGACGTTCTGTAGACACATAGGTGCTTAATAAAATACGGAAAAGCTAGATCAGATATTTCCAAGGGGCTCTCCTGTATCATGATTTGTACCAGGTGTAGATACACTAAATCATTTGAAAATAATTCAGGGAGTTGGAGAACTGTGGATCCTGTCACTTCCTGATGGTTCTAGTCCCAGGCTGAATTCAGATCAGCATCAGCAGTCTAAACTGATGAATTAGCTCAAGCTTGATGGGCATCCAAGCCTGAAGGTATGCATTCTTGAAAGAACAGCATTCACAGATTGGCTTACTCTTGTATGTTGCACATAGATCCTAATCATGAAGCCATGTAACAGTCTCCATTTCAGGCTGAATTAAACATGAGTAGTCAGCAAAGGTCTAGAGAGAGATGGGGGGGAGCTTACAGTGATTTGCTGTGTCATCTGCTCACAGTCGCAGCAGTCATGTAGAAGGCCACCCTGAAGGACTGTGCTGTCTTCATCAATCTGTCCCAATCACTCACTGGGCCAGTGATATCCAAAGAACTTCACTGTCTATTTTGGCTTAGTGTAGTCTCTCACAGTGTGCCTAGAGACATGCTACCAAGAGCTGAACCTCTGCTCAAGGAATCATGTACAGGGATAGCTTTACAGTTGTATCTTTAGCCTAGAAGGACAATGGGTAAACTTATTAGGTGACCAGAATGAAAAAAACAATAAGCTGTAATTTTCAGAGCTGTTTTAGGAAGATCACGGGCAACTAGTCTCCACCAGGGATCCTAAAGTTTCTGTCATCTGAGAAACCTTTACATCATCCGAAAAACCTTTACGTGGAAACAGTAAGAATGTGATAGATTCTAGATAACTGGTTTCTCCTCTAGAAACAGATCTTTTAGGTCTATGTGGCCATGACAGTCTAATGGTAAACATGAGTACAAGCTTTTTTTTCCATTCTCCAGCCCTCAGGAAGTGCCACAAGCTCCCTGTTGCCTGTGAAAAAAGAGTGGAAGGAAATTGGTAAGAACAAATACTTTTGAGAGCAGATCCCAGAAGTAAGGCAGGAGAATCAGGCCTTCTTTGTGATGTGAAGGCAGGGGGTGGGAGAAAAGAGGATGATTCAGGGGAATAATCATTATTGCCACACATCCTAAAGAAACTAACAGGATGATGTGAGAGCATCTTTAAAGAAGAACAGATGATTAACATACATAGTGCAACTGGATACAGCTTGTCTGGAAGAGCATCTAGCCAGAAACACCAGGCATGTGGAAGACAAACAGGTAACAGGTTGGATATTAGGAAAACCTTTCTTGCTAGGAGGGTGGTGAAGCATTGGAATGGGTTGCCTAGGGAAGTGGTGGAATCTCCATCTTTGGAAACTTTTAAGACCCGATTGGACAAAACCCTAGCTGGGATGATTTACTGGGAGGGGTTCTGCTTTTAGCAGGGGTTGGACTAGATGACCTCATGAGGTCCCTTCTAGCCCTAATAATCTATGATTCTATGACATATGATTTCATAGAGTTTAAGGTCAGACAGGACCTTTAAATCATCTTATCTAACCTCCTTTATAATTCTGACTATTCCATTTTATTCCATTCATTTCTGGCTATCCCATTTCACCCAGACACCCCAGCTGAGCTATATAAAAGCATTTCAGTCCTTAGGAGACTAGCCTGTAGGGTGCTGTGGGAAGAGAATGTGTGATCATTACTGGTTTCTTGTCTGTGTTCTTTGCTCACCGAGTTATGAGATGAAATGCACCTAGTGAACATCATCTAAGAGAAGTAGAAGAAGGTGGGAGAATAATCCTATGTCCTCATATTCTATTCCACTTTCCAGATCCAGGCTACAGGCCCTCTCAAGAGAAAGCAAAACCCTTCTCAACTAAGTCCCAATACTAGAGATCACTCAGAATACAGAGGGCATCTCTTCTTTCCTGTCACCAGTGTTCAGTGAAGGAATAAATTCATTCTAACATGGGTATGTTTTCACTTCACATATTCTCCTCACTTTTATCCTTATTTGAATCTCTTTCTTCATCCCTCCAGCTTTCCTAAGGTTCATGGCTTTCACAAACTTTCTTTTCTCTTCATCAAAACCTCCCTGGTCCTCCCTTCCTCACTCCCTCCCTCCCACCCTTCATTTAGTCTTTCATTTTTATATTCTGAATTTGTTTCATTTTTCCATTTTTCCCTTATTCTTTCTCACTCTGATTTTGATTATCTCTTTTCCTCTGCTTCTTTATGGTTTTAGACCATTTTAGTGTCTCTCTCTTTTTTTTCATTTTCTCTGTGTGGTATCTTCACCGCTATCTGCTCCATTTTATTTCTTCCCCTTTTCGCTCTATATAATGAGAATGTATCTGATTCGCCACCCTGCTGTTTTCTTCCTATCTTTTCCCAGTTTAGTATCTTTTTTGTTTCCTGAGTGTACTCTCCACTGTGAGCCTCAATAGAATGAACATGGAAGATCTAGTCCTAATAATGCATAATAAATTCCATGAAAATAACCACTTTGGTATTGACACTCATTTGTCTAGGACTTAACCTGGTGCCGAGTGTGGTGTAATCTGACGATGAGACATCATGTGGTGATGTGTGCATTACCATTGAGTTCATTTCAGTAGCTGTTGAAGGACATAGGAATCAGGAGCTGATTTTAATAGCGGCCATTCACTCCGACTTGTTATTTAACTGCATAGCAATAAAATGTTCATGTGCACTACATTTTTGCTGATGTAAACTAATGCAGTTGTTGTTGCACGCTGATTCAGAGGCAGAAGGAACCTTAAATCACTTCAGTCCTGTTTATGCAACTGTGCCTTATTATGTGCATTTATCTTGACTTGTCTGGTAGGTGGCTGTTACAAGGTAACTTTTTTTTTTGTTTTTGTTTACAGATTTGTTGTGTCCTTGCATGATATTTGTCCCTTGTCTGTGATGCTTTTAGTTGTGAGCACCTGGCCTCCTTTAGTGATGGAAAGTTTCATTGGAAGTGTGTCTTTGCCCTAGTCTACACCTGAGGGCTTTTTGGTGGCACTCGACTGCCAGTTATGCAAGGAACGTAAAATTCCTTGTGTAATTGGTGCAAACTTTCTAAGCCACTAGTATACATCAGGGAAAAACTGACTGCAAGTCCCTTGCGGTTGGCTTTCCGCTAGGCCCCCTGGCCCCAAGGACTTCCGGGGTTGACTTCCGGGAGCGGTGCAGCGAGTTCAGACTCACTGCAAACTGCTCCCAGAATGCTGAGCTGCCAGCGTTGAATTTGCCACTGTCAGTATAGACATACCCTTTGTTACCTAATGTAGGTGCAAAAGCTACTGGAAGGTTGACATACCAGTCAGAAACAGGGCCCATGGCAGGAGAAGGACAGCCTTTTAATTACACATTGCCCTTGTGCTCAGAAAATAAATCTTCTGTAAGTGATACAGCAAGTAATTTGGAGATTTATTGTTTATCATCTTAAAGGACTGCTGTAAAATAAACCTTTCCTGGATCTCTCTGGCAGGAGTTTCTGTTTCCAAGAGCTCTTGATATTGAAGGGATGCTTGATAGTCAAGAGGGTTAAGTATTTGGTGCTGACTGATTTCAAGGCCAGGACTTCTTCCGCTTGTGACTAGATGATAAACTGTTCAAAGGTGTGCGTGATGAGGAATTACTTTAATATGTACATTCTTACATGCACCAGCTAGTTGCTGAATTTGCTACTCTCTCTTCTAGCCTCATGGGGTGTGATGTGATGTCATCTTAAAGCATATGTATGCTAGAGCTGGCAGTTATGAATTCCAGCTTGACTCATTCAGAATTTGGCCCATATTACGGGATTGGAGAGTATAAAAAATGCAGTCTCATTGATTTTTTTTCTCTTGCATCATGTATATAGAGTCACAGGTAGGGGTGGGCATTAAAACAGACCTGAATCTTCTTCCAAAACTCAAGTCAGACCTTTTCTGAAGGTTGAAAAAAATTGGGTGATGTTTAAACAGACAAAGTCCTAAACTGGGATATGAAGTCTGAATGCCGCCAAATTGGGAATTTCAGATTGATTCCAAACTTTGTGACTTGGGCCCATCTCTAGGAGAGTGACCCAAACCTAGGGGATCTGGATAGCTTTAAACTTTGGAATGGTTTGGAGCTACATTCAAATTTCACAGTATCAGCCAGGTGAGACCAAAAGAAAAAGTGCTGACAATACTGTCGTTCTTGTTTAATTCCCAGCTTGACTGCATGGAGAAACCTCAAGAGAAAGGCAGTAGGAAGTCTATCCAGTTTCTGTGTAGTGCAATCAGATATGGTTGGCATAAGCCATCAAAGTGGGTGTTAGCTGAACAAAGCATTTGTACTTCTTGATATTTGCCCATCCTTAGTTACAGAGAGTTCTACAGACCTTGTTGTAACATAAATTAAGAGAAAATGAACTAAGACAAGAGCTGGAGTTCAAGTCCCAAATATCCTTCTGATCTGAAACTGCTCCTCTTAAAATCAGATTTTGCTTATAAAGACCCCTTGGATCAAGTGCGCTATTTACTTTCCCTCATTGACATCCACATAAAATCTACTCAGCTGACAAATCACAGCAAGATTCCTCAAACTTTTGGCACTGCAAGCTCTACCTGAAGTCTAAAAATCAAGCTGTGCTCTGTGCTTCATAGTGTTCATCTCCAACAGTAAAGATCCTGGAACGAGAACCTGTCTGGCAGGTTTTGTTAATGATGCATGAGTTAAGATAGAATACAGCTTTGCAGCTGTATTAGATTCATAAAGCTGATGACCCTAAAAATGTCACTGTTAAATGAAGAAAATGGAATAAGTCAGGGGAAACACAGAGAGCAGATATCCAAGGTACTGCTTTTATAGAATTCATTTTGTGATCAAAACTGCATTTGAAATGGGTTCCTGTTGAGACAGGAAATAGTGCATTCACTTCAGAAGCCTGACCTTTTCCATAAAACTGTTTGGGTTATTTGCATTTTATATAAGCAATAAAACAAGGCAGATTTACAGGGAATCTGCCAACCTGTTTACTGGGCTCAAAATCTAACTTCTCTCTGCTGCTTCATAGCACGCAGTAAATAAACAAATATGGGGGACAGTTCTGGGAACGTTTTAGCCAACCTTACCCATGGTGCTTATCCACAGAGGAAGAAGAATACTAGGAAAGAGCTAGGTTTTGTTACTGATATTTGACCTGCATTTTTTGTGTCACCAGGGCATGAGTTAGGCATGTTTTATAAAGTAAAATAAGAAAACATGGGTTAATATTCTAGTAAAACCAAAATAAAATAGCTTCCATTCTAACCTGGAGTGAATACCTTCATACGTATGAGAGGAGTTGTCTCCATGACCAACACATTTCCTGACACATCTGCTCTGACTGCCAACAAATATATCAGTTGTGAGGTGGACACCTGTTCAGTAGGAAACAAAGTGAGTCCTCCAAGCTCATTTCACAAGATCTATCACACGGTTGCCAGAAGATGACGACTTTCGATCACTACCATTGTGTCTCCTTAATATTTCCAAAAAATGTATGCCAAAGTCCATAACTTTATAAGTGGTGGTCTAAGTTACATATTAAATATGTTAGTTGTGGGTTGGGTGTAAGTGGGCACAAAGTGGTGGAACTTGTACCAGCTGGATGTTTGAGGAATGATGATAGATAGTGGTAGTTTACTATGGGATTAGAAGGTTAGAAGCACAGCAGGAAAAGCAACTAGTAGATAGGTATACGAGAAAGTGGCCCAAAAACTTTGATGGAAGTTTCCCTGTCTAAAACCAGGCAAAAATTCACTGTGTTTTAATGGTAGATTCACTTTCCTCTTTCTTCTTGTTGACTCCTGATGAGCTGGATCAATACAAATGAAATGCTGGTCTGTTACACAAGCCTTTCGTTCTTTCTGATCAATTATTTTGTGTGCACATGTTGATGCAATGCCAGGAAGCTGGAAAGTGTTTTGAATTAGTCTGTTAGGGAAAGCAATGAAGCCCTGACTTTGTTAGAAAACAAAACAAAAACCCAAGGTTTTTTTTTTTTAAGTGTTTATGGAATTTGTGACCTTTTGTTTCTGGACTACTTTTGTTGTTGAGTGATTAGTCAGTAGCTGTCATTTGACTAATTAAAAGGTAATTAATATCTTTTGGCATTTGGTCACCAAAGACAACCTCTTTGCCAAAAATTCTTTCCTTCAGCTATGGGTTTGGGTTCTTTGTATGCCCCTGCGGAAGGATGATGAGTTTCCAAAAGTGGTTAAAAAGAAAGTCATGTTATAGGAGAATGGGTGTTGCAATTTGTTCACTCCAATTTGTGTGTCCAGAGCTTGGGTAACAGGCTGTTAAATAAAAATTAGATCATATAAAATAACTATAAGAAAACCAGAAGCAGCATTGCAAAAGCATAACCCCATACCAGCTTTTTGTAAACAGCATCTGCTTGAAAATTAAATTGTACTATACTATACGCATAAAAATCTGGACCTGTGAGTAAATCTAGATAGGGAGCCAGAATGTTTGCCTTTGGAAGTATCCATGGAAATAGGATCTGACTTGAGAAGGAGTGTTCTAGTTAATTCCTTACTTTGAGTGCCCTCTGATACATGGTTGACCTACAAGAGAAAGAAATACAATTCATCTAACTTGGTGGACTGGCAAAGCACCTGATACTGAGGAAAGCTAGTTGTCTGTAGGCTTGGGGGGGGGGGGGGAGGAACCACAAATCTACTGCAAAATAATTGAAGAGCTAAAATGTAGCCAGAGTAGAAAACAAAAGTAAATGGTGCATGATGATTAGTGGTTGAGTACTAAGTTTATTTTAAGGAGAACATTCTTGCTGAGCCAAGGTAGAGCGTGGCTAACTAAATGTACACCACCATGACAGCATTATTTCTATGGGCTTCTAGAGAGACTGGGACAGGCTTTCTTCAAGTGGGGATATTAAAGGAACAGCTGATGATAAAATTGACTTTGGAGCAGATCCTGTTTGAAGACCAAAGCCTGGAAGCTTGCTTTGCTGGCTCTATAACAGCAGTCAGTGGATATTGACCTTTCCCATGTGACAGGCAGGGGCAGATTAAGGGCCACATGGCCCCTGGGCCTCCCCCATCAGTAGCCCCCCAGGGCCCACCTGGGGCCTCGCCCGCCCTGCCAGTCTAGGGCCTTGGCTTGGCAGGGCTGACTGGCATGCATGGGATGCACCGGACGCCGTACTGCTTGCTAGCCAGCCCTGCTGCCAGAATACAGCAGGCAGTTGTGCTGGGCCACCCATCTCCCAGGGGCAGACTGTCCGGCCCAGGTGTGAGGTGGGAGCCTGGAGGCTGTCCTCTGGGCTGGCCTGCCCTACTGCCCCCCAGTGCCAGCAGGGTGGAGGGCCCCCATATTGTGGTGGGCCCCATAGGCCTGTGTGGTAATCCTTTCTTGGTGACAGAGGTTTAACCATTATAAATCTAACCTGTAACATCTGCCAGGTGCCAAGAGAAAAAGGCGGATCTTTTGCCAGACTCTCTTGTTGCGCCTTCAGTGGCAGTACACTGGGTAAGGAATGTAGATTTTTTTCCCATACTGAAAACTCTAATACAGTCAACATGTCCTAAAATCCATTTGCCCATTGGAAGAAAAATCTTGTACTAACAAATTCATCCTAATTGTCCTCTTTTCCCTCCCCCCCAGTTACAATGATCACTTGTCAGCATGAGTTATTTTAATAGACACATCCTTTCAATGCAGAACCCACAGTCTCTGCTGCTCTTTAATTACCAATGGAAAAAAGGGACATCATTCACATCATTGCAGTAAAATGAAATATGAGGCAAGTGATTTAGCTGGATGGATGGGAATGTGTTTGTCATTCAGCATTCACCTTTGTATCTGGAGTGGGTGCATCATGCTTTAAGCACAGATCAGATGCAGATCTTGCAAAGTGCAAAGAATGTCTTCATAAGGGGGAATTTAGAGGAAAACATTCTGCAACCTTCTTTCATCTAGTTCACCACAAACTCAAACACACAAAAGTGCCACAGGACTCCTTGTTTGTTGGGCAGAACCAGAGACGCTTTCCATCTGACCTCAGCAAAGGTATTAGCTCGAAGACCTTTGAAATGGAAAGAAGCAGAAATCCTGCCACCTCTAGTGGCTTTCCCTGTAGACTACAGACTCGTGGCCTTTGCTGCATATTCCCTTGTAGGCTTGTAAGAATCAGTTGGTTTTGTGATGCCAAGATCATAGTTTAATGCAAAATGAGACATCCCGAGAGAGTGATGTGAGCATGTTAAGAAACAGCCATGCCACTAAGGTGTTAGTCCATCTTTGGATTTCCCAGACTTATTGCATAATTTAGAATTTCCCACACCAGCAGCCCCAGCCTCTCTCTAGGGGCAGAATTTGAATGAAATATTTTTCTTCTTTGCTTAATGACTACACTTCTCAGACTCCTCATTTCATGCTACTTATGTTTGGCTATGAGAATATCTTAGGGTGCCCTGAGGTCAGAGAGCAAAACATTTTTTCCCAGAAATAAACTTGGGTAGGATGTTAGCCTTGTGGTTAAGGCACTGGACAAGCATTCAAGTTTATGGGCTCCATTCCTAGTACTGGCACAGATTTCTTGGGACCTTGAGTGAGTCTCTAAAATCCAGAGTTTTATAAAGATACTTGGACACCTAAAGATGCAGATGAACATCTAGTGGGATTTTCAAAATTGTCTAACTGCCATTGAAATCAATAAGAGTTAGGTGCCAGGAGCTTTTGAAAATGCCACTTATGTGCATCGTGAGACACTTAAATATCTTTATAAGTCTGGCCCCTTAACCTTCCATTTTAAGTGGCTTGGCTTTCTGCATTTCTGTGTGGCATTTCAGGGTATAATTAATTAAACACAGCCTGAGGTTTCTGCTTCAAAAAGGAGTAGACGTGACCCTGTTTACATCTTTTGAGAGTGATAGAAAGATGGAGAGTTGCAGTTTTAAACATCTAGCCCCTAAGCACTGTAAATTCTTGTTCCTTTTCCTTTAATACTCCTTACCGAGCTCCTTTATTTATCTTCTTGCTCTGCCTTGGTGCCTCAATATCAGAAATTTAATCTTTTCTCTGTCCTCTGTTTCTAGGAGGCAACTGTTTTTGGCCTTTTGCTTTCGTGGGTGTCTTGTCTCCTGAGATTTGTGTAATTTGTTTGAAAGTTTTTGCAAGCGTCAGAGGGGTGTGAATTCTATCCCATCTGATTATCATTCAGCTGATTTCATATGGCAAGCAGTACATATTGCCAGCCCCCATGAACTGTGCAGCATGATCCCCTCTGGCAGGGCCAGCTCAAGGGGTTGTGGCGCCCCAAGCGAAATTTTGAGTTGGCACCCCCCCATCTCATTCATGGAGGTTGAAAATGGTTTTCCAAAGTGCATAAATCTCCAGTGTCAGCGTGCAGAGGGATTTAAAGTGCACTCTGCCTACATGACTTAAGCTGCATGTTCACTAACAGTGCTTGAACTGCTAGGAAAGAGTTGAAGAGGCAGGAGCCAGCCTGATCCTCAGGGGGGCTAGGTGCCCCTAAGAACTGTCACCTGAAGCCATGTCTGTCTCTTGCCTCACAGTAGAGCCAGCCCTGCCCTCTGGCTGGGGAATGTAATTTGGAGTCACACTGCAGGCTGTCCTAAATGCATGCACATCCACATGCGCACGCACATGCAGCCCTTCATTCTTCAGCACTATCAATCATTCCTACAAGTCTCTCAATTTACCCTAAATTCCTTGCGGAGGGGAGAAGGGAAGAACAAATTGTCAACATCTAAATGAAAAATGTACTTGAGACTTGCTAACAGGGCAAAGACTGTAGTTAAGTTGTTCATTACCTCTGTAATACACGCTTTTTTGCCTTTAAAAAGTAATGGGGGAAAGTATTATTTGGACAGTAATAGCCAGCACTGATAGAAAATGCAATCTTCTTCTTATTTAGCCAAGATACCTTCAAGGCTGTAATTGTTTTCCCCATGTTATAACCTGCAAGAAAAATAGCATCAAAGTCATCCTGTGCAAGTTATTTAGAATATTCTGCTGCTTAAATGCTTGGGTCTGAACTGCCCTTTCTATAAAGCAAGTTCCAAAGTGGTAGTTCTGTTAGTCTAGTACAGCAAAACAAACAAGGAGTCCTGTGGCACTTTTAAAGACTAACAAATTTATTTAGCCCATGAGCTTTTCGTGGGGGAAAATCCCACTTCCTCAGATGCTTTGAAGTAACTGATGAAGTTAGATTTTCTCCCAGGAAAACTCATGCAATAAATATATTTGTTAGTCTTTAAAAGTGCCTCAGGACTCCTTGTTTGTTTTTCTATAAAGCAGCATCCGACTGCTGGTGTAAATGACTGATACATTCATACAGAAATACCATGGGACAGGGAAGCAGAGGAACCAAGCATCACATATGCTTCATTAATCTGTGCTGATTTAGGCAAGGATCTGGCCTTAGAAATGGAAAACTGTGATTTCTCCTCTCTCCTCAGTTCTGCAATCATAGAAGCAAACAAGGAGCCTGGTGGTAGCACTTCTAAAGACTAACAAAGACACCCTAATGGAAATTGGGTGTGAAAATAGTTTCTTGTCATGACAAAATAGAGTGATTTGAAGTTGATCAGCTTAGATCAGTTACTTTGGAAAGAAGTGGATTTTGTATGAGATAGTGGGTTAGGACCAAGACTGAGAGACTTGAGTTCGATTCCCAGCACTACCACTTACCTGCTGCGCAAACTTGAACAACTCACTTCACCTGTCTGTGCTTCTCTTTCCCCTCCTGAGTCTAATGCTTTGTCTTTGTCCATTTAGATCATAAGCTCTTTGGGACAGGGACACTCTCTTAGTATGCGTATGTACAGTGCCTTGCACAACACAGCTCTAACCTCATTCGTGGCTACTAAGTAAGATTTAAGAGGTTGGATTTGGTTTGGATCAGTTACAAATGAGCAAAATACTGCAGTCTGATTGGGCTATGGAGGAGGCTGGTTTTGTGGGTCTTTCCACCTCTACTCCTTCAAAACTTCCTATTTGCCCCCACCTTCTAATTTTTAAATAGCTGCTGCCTCTCTTTGGTACTGTCCAAGCATAACCAGTTATTTAAAGAACTCCCAGAAAACTATTAAGAAAAGTGTGCTAAAGTGACAAACTAATCCTGTGAACATCTGTGACCTGCTAAATGTAACTGGGCTAACAAATTAGACTCAAAATAAGATTAGACACACAGAACTAAATTAACACCTGCACTGTTCCATTGTCCTGGATAAAAAGAAGAGGGCCATCAATGTTGATGCTCATCTGGGATCAGAATGAAAGGTTTCATTGTATTGTTATAAGAGCACTCATTTAGCCAAGTGCATTATCTGGGCATTTCACTTCCCTTAGAAGCATCTGGTGCTGGCCAGTGTCAGAGACAGGAAGTTGGAGTCCTTTGGTATATTGCAAATGATGTATAGAACAGGATCTTGCTGTTTGTTTTTCAGGCCTCTGGGCATCTTTGTGACTCTGATCTTTATAGTCAGTAAAAGCTTCTACCTCAAGAAGCCAGAAACTGTGAGTCCAGATAAAATGTGTTCTTCTTGGAAAGCTGAGCTGGGAACTGCTGGAAATCTCAGCTGACCTGCACTTACACTTGAGTTAACAGATGACCATCTCGTGTTTGTCTAAGGCAGGTGAAATGTTTTGGGGATCTGTGTATGGGAGCTTATGAAAATCCAGTTTGATTTTATGAACTCTCTGCAGAGTTGCCTATCTGAGAAAAGGGTGATCGTTAGCACCTGCACTCCAAGAATTTGCCTAGAAGACCAGAACTCGAGACAGTGATTTGACTCTGTATGGACCCAGCTTGCCTGAGAACATGTGGCATCTATCCAAGGCAACAACAGCCTGGCGAGTATCCTCCAGAGGGAGCTCATCCATGGTTGTTGCAGCTGCCCCCAAGAGAATGATAGAAGTTGGTGATCGCGGCAGGGTCCCTGGCTCCCTAAGACACAGACCTTACAGTCCTCAGACAGTGACTCATTTCAGCTCATACAGCAGCATTTTGCAGAGGTGGAAACATTTTTTTGTCTCCCCAGAAAGAATATTTGATATAATAACATTTCAGCAATAAATTCTAAGTGCTAGCCATGTTAGTCTAATTCAGCAAAACAAACAAAGAGTCCTGTTGGCACTATGACTTACACTTCCCTGCATTTCTTTTTCTCCCATTCTGTAAGTTCCCGCATCTTCAAAGCATCTGACGAAGTGGGATTTTCTCCAACGAAAGCTCATGCCATAAATGGATTTGTTAGTCATTAAAAGTGCCACAGACCACCTTGTTTATTTCAACCACAGTAGTAGTTGGAAGACTGATGTGCAAACAAGAGCAAGCACTCAGGTTCAAGACGACTCTGCCTCAGAAGGCGCCGTCCAAGAATAGGAGGGCAGAGGTGACTTTATGCCATATTGTGCCTTCCTTATTTTAGCCGGCATTCGGGGTGTCAGCAGAACCCTTGGTGTAAGTTAGAGTAGCTTGATGGGCTGCTCTAACTATAAGGCAACTGTACACAATTTCCTCTGCTCAACATATCAGTAGCATAAAGGTTTTAGAGCCCCTCCCACTGCCACAGAAAAGGGCTACAATGGGGGGGCTACAGTCTGGTCTGTAGTCTCTATCTCTCTATGGTACACTTATTCACTATTAAACAAAGGTAAAACATTAGGTATTTCTCATGGTTGCTAAGCAAAGCACATAGTGGCTAATTGTATTTTTCTAATATCTAGCTTCTTGTTTTTAGTTTCTTTATTCCTGCTTGCTTCTTTTCTGAATTCTTTGTGGAGTACTTCTCTCCTTCTTCTTCTTTTCTAGGATTTTCTTTTCTAACCTTTCTGATGAAAGTCACATTCTGGTTTCTGTCCTACTTCTGAGAGGAATATATCTGAATTCTATTACTAATGGGGCCGGGTTTCAGGATTACAATCCAGCCTTGTCATTAGCCACATTTATTCTTTTTTTTCCCCACACCCCTATAAGCAAAGCAACTCTTGATCAACTCATTATGGCCCAGTGGCCCCAGGAATAGTTTGCTGAAGCCTCAATTTTCTTACAGCATTAGTCTTCCCACACTACCACCTACTCAATGTTGCTTTTAGCATTCCGAGGGAAGAGAAGCAATGATGTTTGGCTGTAGCCCTGACAAACCTGCTATCTCTTGTTCTATGCGCCTCAAATTAACCACTCCCCTCCTCCACTTTTCTCTGCCACAATCAACAGAACAGGCTGTTCTTGTGCCCATCAATTGCGGGGGAGGATTTAGATCATTTTATGTATAACCGAATAACAGAGATTGATCTTGAAGCCCAGACAGGATTGCTTTTACGCGTGTCTGGACAAGCAGTATACACTCTACTCAGGAAGCAATCTTGGCTTGTTTCATTGTTTGAGAAAGATGCACACTTAATATAAGTTTATTACATTTTCACTCACATAGTAGTTTCTGCATTCAGAGGCCGTGAAAGTATTTTTCATACTTTCCTATTTATAAGAATTGTTTAGGTATCTTTATTATGTAATCAGAAGGTCAGATCTGTTTTCCTACTGATTTATTTTCAAACCCATCATGTGGACACATTGTTTTCCTATTGCAGTGTTGGTTCTGAGTGCCAGATCCAGGGCCCTGCACAAGGGGGGCCAAGCAGGGGCACTCCCCTCCCAGTCTCCATGTATTCCTGCAATCTGGGGAAAAAGGAAACAGTACAGGGGCTGGTTGCTGCTTGAGTTCCTCCTGCTGCCACTCTGACAGCTGCAGCTTGCTGCCTCTCCCCTGCTGCTGGAGTCCCAGGTTGCCTTTGTCTCTGCCCCCTGACTCACTTCAGTGTGTGATCTGGAAGGCAAGCAGCCAAATGGGACTCCAGCTGAAGGGAAGGAGAAACATCAGGGTTCAGCTGTAAGGTTGTGAGGAGGAGAAGCTCAGCCAGGGACCCTGCTGCTTCCATCCTTGCTGGGCTTCAGGGACAAGGAGAATGCCACAGCCAGGGGGAGCCTGGCCACTGCACCCTCATTGCTGAGCCTCCCCCTCAAAAACACTCAAAGAAATCTGCTGGGAAGGGAGGAGAACATCACATGAATCTTTCATTGTGTGTCCCTTCAGAAACATTAGAATATAAATTCCTTTGCACACCCCAGTTTGCTAGTGCAGAGTACTCGGAAGCAGAGCTGGTAGAATAACTAGGGAATGAATCTAGCTGAACAATTCAGTGACCTTTTTTGTAGCTCATCCACAAAATGGGCTGTGGCTTTTCTGAATGATTCTTTTGTATTACAGTAGCACCTCGAGGCTTTGTTTGAGTGAGGCATTAGAAGAGGTGCCCCTGTTCCAGAGAACTTCCACTCTGAATGACACAGCCAATAAAGGGTGAGAGGGGAAATAGAGGTGAAGAGACTTGTTAAAGGCCACACAGGCAATCATTTGGTAGAATTAAGAGTAGCACTCAGGTCCCTGAATTGCACTCCAGCACCCTGTCTGCTGGTTCATGTGCCTCTTAACTTGATTCTTAGCATAATTGTTTGAATAATTTTTGTGAACGAATGTACCATGTGGCATTTAACTGGCTGCTCCAAATATTTGCTGCTTGTCATTCACCATGGCACCCTCTTTCACATGGCGGTTTTTCTGTCCCTTAAACTTTACCAGGAAGAGTTGCTTTTCTGTTCCTCAGTTGTCTGGCAGCAGATGTTTGTGGGATTAATGTATTTGGAGAAAATTAAAAAGAGGCATGAATATTCTTGCAATGCTGTTGCTTTCCAGGAATATGGCTGTGAATATAATATTCTTAAATAAAGGCCTGATCCAAATGCATGTCATTGTGTAAGCAGGGTCCGAATGAGTTCCCTCTTGTCCAGCTGGTGAGAGGGAGGGGAACGGGTGTCAGGGCCAGACTGTGTTTGCATGGGTATGCTCACCTTTTCTGTATGCTTAACATGATGGGACTACTTAGCCCAGATGATCCCTTTGACTAGTGTTGGGTTACAAATCAAGTTAGTTTTATATGCAGGGGTAATGAAATGTTCTCTTTATTGTATTAGCAAAAGGCAGCAGAACTATGCTTAGCTTGTCCTGATGGAGGTGAAAAGCTCTACAGTCCATTCTAAATCCACTGAGCAGAGGTCACTTGTCATTTTTTATGACTGCTCATCATTTTTGGTCAAAGAATTTACAGTATTAATTATGCGCTCCCATTTAGCCCAGAGCAATGAGCCATGACTGAAGCCTATTGACATGCAGCTCTCAGAATTTGTCTTATCCCAAAGGGTGGAGACAGAACCCAAAAAATCCAGAGATACAAGGGTGTCCCTGGCACTAAACAAGTTAATATTGTTTTGGCAGCAGTGTACTTCTGCGCTGCGGGGTTATTCCAGTAGCATGTTTCTATTTAGCACAATAAACTCATCTGTCTGCTTTAATGCTTGAGCGGCTAGCAAACTACATTACACTCCTGGCTGAAGTGACCTAATTAGTTTTTGGTTTGTGCTTTTACAGAAAAATCATCCACAGTGGAAGCACTTTCCTCTCTCCCACCTCAATAGATTGGAGTTTAAATCTGGCCCAGACATGCCTCATCCATCCTCACTTGCAAATGCTAAAACCCCCAAAATGGTTTTGATTCTGATCTGATTTATACCAGCTTGACATCAGCATTACTCCTTTAAGTCCTGTGGCCTGAAGCTGTAGGGCAGGAGCCATCTGATCCTATCTGTTGGTGAGGAGAACAGCCACAGAATTGCTTCCTACACATAAAGAGAAGAGAATGGAAAGGGCTCCTAACTTGTGGAGCCCTAGTGGTGGGCCACTGGGATTAAGCAGAATAGAGCCAGCATCTGATAGGTTTCCAATCTGTTCTCCATATAGCAGTGTTTTTCAAACTTAGGGTCAGGACCCAGTACTGGGTCGCAGACCCTCAGGTACTGGGTTGCGGCCAAAAGATTGGAATGCATTGCTCAAAGATGCAGTTGCTCAATGATGCACTTGTTGGGTCATGGGCATAAAGCATTTTTTTCAGCTGGGTCCCAAGAAAAAAGTTTGAAAACACTGCTTTATAGGTACTTTTGTATACTTATCCTCTGCAAAATGGCACTGAGTTGAAGACACTTGTACATTCAGTGATGCTTCCTTCCTGCCATCAGAAGCTGCTCTAACCCTAGCCCCCTGCTCAGAAGCATATTCCCACTTCTCACCACCACACATATCTAATCCTTCCCAACTGCTGAACTCATTCACCTGCAAAGCCTCCCCCCACCACTCCAGCGGGTAAATTACCCTACGCTCTCCACAAAGGGACTCTTCTGCAACCCTTCCACACAAATCTCTGTGCTCCAGCTTCCAACCTTCCTTCACTCTTCACCAAGAGTCAGATCTAAAACCTACTGTAGTTAGTGGAAAAACCCTTCATTAACTTCAGTTTCCTCTGAGTCGCACCTAGTGATAAATGTGGCACTGACAAGCACACCCTCACTTAGACCTTGACTACACACACAAGTTGCACCATATTCACTATACTCATGTAGCTAAAGCTATACAGCCAAGCTTGTATGCATACAATTACATAAATATAAAAGGGCCATCTCAAAGGGAAGTAAGTTGTATGCATCCACATGATGAGGTGTGTTAGAATAAAAAATACCCCTTACCAAAATAGTCATAGTGGTATAAAATTGGCATGTAGACCAGGCCACAGAGAACATCCTGTTTTGAGCTGTTGATCAGAGGAAGACTTTATGATTGGAAAGGTTAAATTAGTTTGCTTTAGGGCTAGCTGAGCTCTCTGACCATCAGCGTTATGCATGTCCTTGTCAGCCCCTAGATTGATCTGTCCTTCTTTGTTCACTTTTTGTGGTTTGATTATTCCGATTACCCTTTGAGCCTGATTTTATGTTCAGAAAAGAACAAGCAAAATATTCAACTAAATGCATAAATATACAATGAAGGAATGGTTCTTCCACATGCCTCAGCAGCATCTGCCCCCAATGCTGGAGTCACTGTAACAGGAGAAAATACCTAACAGGTGCAAGCAGCAAAGATTCCAGATATGCTGGGCCAGATTCTGAACTGAAATTAGTCTAAATCGGGAGCAATTCCACTGAAATCTAAATAGAGTATACTCTTTCTGCCAGGTGTTGTCAGTAGCAACAAGAGCCAGAGGTGGTTCTTAAAACTGATGCATGACATTGGCTCATTCTAACCAGAATTTCTGGGATTGCTAAATAGCTAGCTTGGGCAGCCTTCCTAGGCAATTCTTCCCCAGTAAGGCTGTGCATGAAACAAAGAAATCTACTAGGGAAAAGGAATATAACAATTCAGGTACAGTATATCTAATGAGTTCCAAAGGGGCAGCTGTGTTAGTCTAGTAAAGCAAAAAAATCCAAGGAGTCTTGTGGCACTTAAAGAGTAACTGAATATCCCACTTCGTCAGTAAGAGTGACCAATAAAACATTTGCCCCACAGGAACATTGCCAGGAGTCAGTTATCTCAGTTCTCCACCTACAGGTGTCAATGTCCACTATTTGTTACTCTTTTAAAAGTGCCACAGGACTCCTTGTTTGTTTTTATGTCTACTAAGCAAGTGTCCGTTTAGCTATTGTCCCTATTTTATAAGAAAGGTCCCAATATTCAGGGCTTTGTTTATACAGGTGCCTGTTACATCCCACCCCCAGCCCCATTTTTCGCACTTGTTGTCTGATCAACCTACCCTCCACTTCTGCAAGCTATTTATGGCTCTCATCTGCACATTCTATCTTGTCTAAATTCAGATAGTGGCAATTCTTTTTTACAGACATGGCTGCAAAATTGTCATCTGTATGGGAATAAAAAATAAAACCCTGACACTCAGGGGGCATGCCCTGTATAACTTTCTGATGGAGGCTCAAAACACAGTGAGTGTATCAAAGGAGACAAAGCTACCAGCTGGGACCAAAACAGCAAAGTACTAATAAGTAAACCATTCCCATCAGAAGGGAGCTAACAGTGGGTGGCTCTTGTCTCTGCTGTTTTTAATAATACATGGCAATTGCTAACAGATCAGCCATTTTCAGACTGTTAATTGCAGGAATGTTTGTCACTTCCCCAGGATGTATCTCACATCATCCTGAAATATATAAATTTTTTTCTTTTCTCTCTTTTCCTTGGGAAGATTTTAAAATGACAATCACTCATAGAATGCAAAGCAACATGGAGAAAAGGAGAGAATGAAAGATAGTGATCAAGGTTTTAAGTATTAAAATGATATGCATAGATTGTCTTCCCCTCAAGGGGACATTCTGAAGGTGCCAGAAAGGATTTATATAATTAGTTGGCAATGAGTTGCATTGTGGATTTTTTAATAAAATAAATATTTTGAGTATTCTCTCTCTCAGAGAGAGCGACACAAAATAAGCCTTGGTTCAGCAAGGAAAAATCTGAAAGCTCAAATATTCCTTGACAGCCCATTGAGAAGAAAATCGTCTGCTTTGATGCTTTCCAGACTTTACAGTTCTTCTAAAAGCTTCCCATTACCACCAAAAAACCTGTAACACCTCATCAAATTCTCAAGTGTCATCTGATTACAGATGTTGCAGCTATGATCTGTTATCAACTGGCATAAAATTCTGCTCCTAGGTTTATTTGATTAGGGAGGACAGAGGGAGTCAGAAATTTTTTATGGTCATTTTAAAATATTTTTGAGGAGGAGGGGTGAAAAACTTATACTGTAAAGTTCAAGAAAGTATTATAAGATTGTGCTGGTTTATTTTTTAAAACTATATTGAATGGTGAAAGGAGAAATCATAAGGGAGTTAAGTCAGCCTACCGTCAATGTTATTTGCTGGATGGAAAATTCTATTAAGCCCAGCCTAGACTTCATCTTCTCATTTGGTTAACCAGTGTGTCCCTTGGCTAATGGAACAAGATACAGTGGCCATGTTCAGCAGATAAAGAGACAGACCTAATGGCCAAACCTTGTACAGCCTGTGTTAAATTAAATTAAGCTGGGCAAGTAATGACTGGTTGAAACTGAAATGAATGTAATCTTCTTACATTTTTTGCCTGATGCTCCAAAGATCTTGATGAATCTGAGTTTGGTGACCTGAGGGAATTAAACTGTTATCTTGTAATCTGCATGTGTACAACTGTAGAAAGAACTTTTGAATCAATAAGGTCCTGATGAAAAGTCCCTTGAAGTCAGTTGGAGTTTTCCCTTGATTTCAATAGACTTTATATCAAGGCCTCAGTGGCTGACTGAAGAGCTACAGAATAAAGATGGGACAAAAGTAGAATCATTTATGTGAAACCACCTCCTGCCTTGAACCTTGGAGGTTCAGATAAAATAAAGATTTTTTTTAAAAGAAAAAGCAAGGTTCCGACAAATTGAAATACCTTTGCTTCTATTATAATACACCATTTCTTTGAAAGTTAGGAAATTCAATGTCTGATATGCAGGATAGTTGTTGAACTCAAGGGTGAAAGTCATAAAATGCCCCCATTTTATTAAAATATCCCACTCTAGTTAGACGAATCTTTAAACAAGTCTCTGTTTAAGTAGAACCTACACAAACTTAGTGCTCTTTTACTTTCCTCTTGCTATCTCTGCTCCCACAGATAAACAAACATCCTTCCCGAAGCAGTGCATAAGATTATTTTGTCAGGCTACTTAGTCCAGTCAAGAAGTTGAGTAGGGTGTGTGGTGGCACTAGATAGCACAAGCTGTGTGAAGTAGAGCCAGCTAGTTAAAGAACCAGAGGCAGACACTGGATCTGTCTGTGCCCAATGGCCTTGATAATGAAAAAACAACAAGGAGTTGTGTGGCACTTGAAGACTAACAGATTTATTTTGCATGAGCTTTCGTGGGAGAAGATCCCACTTCCTCAGATGCTTCGAAGATGGGTGAACTTACAGAAAGGAATGAAACTAAATGCAAGGGGGTGTAAAACAGGATCAGGTCATAAAGTAACAGCAAATCAGAGCAGTTTATAATGAATCTTCCTTTCATTCATTAAAACGAAATCTAGTTTCTTCTCCAACATGAGGGTGTAACAACTTAACAACCTCAATCGGTTTCCTGCTGGGCAGCAATCCACACTATAGTCCTAGCTGAGAAACCAAGGGACAAATCCTAGCATACACTGTCCCAATGACTTTACTGGAGCCATATCAATTTTTGTATACTGATGATTCTGCTCCAGGAATTTAAACTAACCCTTCAGCATATGTGTAGCCCTACTGGGTCGAATCTTCTTGGCTGAACACTAGACTCTGCTGCTGCCTCTCCTATACCTCTCTCTGGATGAATAAAGAATTCCAACCTCCAGGGCTGTCAGTCCAGAACCTTCCCGCATCTGTCTTTTACTGGAAAACTACTAAAGAAATCAGCTCACTACAATTCCTTTGATGGAATATGAGAGAGTCCTTAACGTGGACTTTAAAGAAAGTCTCTGATTCTCTTCTCACTTGTAGTGAAAATGCTCTGTTGAACTCAGTTGCATTATAATGGCATAAAAGAGGTGTAACAGAGAAGACTCAGCCCTCCCTCGTATTTGAGCTTTTTGTTGCTGTAATGAATGCTTGAGACATTAGGTTGATTGATTGGTTCAAGGATTAGAGATGAATTCAATAAATAAGGCAATAGTGGGAACTGGAAAATTGTTCAGTACAAAAATTGTCAGAAAGGAAAGCTGGATTTTCAGTTTGAGCCAGGCACACGTTAACAGACTTGAGCTTTGCATGGCAAAATTCAGCACTACACACAAAGTGTTACTTGAGAAGGTTCTGTATTCATCTAAGACAACCTGAAGTTGATATTCCTCATGTAGCTTCGATAGGACAATCGAAAACAATCTGCTTCATCGCACTCAAAAGTTCTTACTAATGTAAAGAAAAACATTTACAGTCACTTTCAACCACAGGGGTCCAACAAACAGCTGCAATGAACAATGTTCAGCAAGGAAAAGTGGCATTTGAAAGTGAACTGTGCTTAATTTCTGCATCCTTCCCCATCTTGCACTATGGGAAGAACATGGAGAATAATTAGTGTGTCAAAAATAGTGAATGTGTTTCCAAAATTTTTTGTTTATAAATTTTCTGCAAATGTTACAATTTTTTTTGACCAAAAGTGAAAGTCAACAGAAAATTACCTTTTTTTTCCCCCTCCCCAGTTTTAGGGAAATGAAAATGTTTTCATCTTCTGTTTTTTCAGTTTTTGGTTCTTCTATTTTCCTCCTCATTTTTTAGCTCCTTCCTCCCCCCCACCAAAAGAGGATGAAACAAGGCAGAGACAAAAAACACAGAAATGTGTAAAACCTCAAACCACTGAATAGAAAAATCACCCCTACCTTTATTTTTATTTTAAAAAATAGATTGTTTTAAACAAAAAGGGAGAAAAAAGACATTTTTGCTCTAAGGAAAAGTTTCAGGAAGTGAGGTTGTATGTTTTTCTTCAGGTTTGTGTGAGCTCAAAGCTTGCCTCTTTTTCCAAAAGAAGTCAGTCAAATAAGATGTTATCTCACCCACCTAGTCTCTCTGCTATTCTGGGTCCAGCCTAGCTACAAAAAACACTGCAGATAGTAATGATTATGTGCAGTGTTATAGCACTTTTAATCCAAGGAACTTGAAGCACTTTACAAACAACAGTTAAGTCTCATAACATCCCTATAAGGTCTTATACCCATTTTCCAGATGGGAAACAAAAGAACAGTCAGATTGTCTTTTACCCAAGGCCACCCAGTGAGTGAGTGCCAGTGCAGGCAACAGAACTTAGGTATCCTCACTATCTGTCTGCTACTCTAACTGTTAGATTCATAGTCCGTCTACCGCAGCTCTTCTCCTCAATTTTTCTGCATTGTACACCGTATGAGAAGGCTATTCGGAACATTTTCAAGACTGGTAACTTTTAACATGGAGATTTATTATTAAAGGGAGTGCTGTGAAGGGTCTCTGGATAATTGGGTCCATTCTGGGTAATAATTCTACAGTTTTATTAACAGAATTTTACAGGAAATACCCTTAAGGGAATGGGTTATTTTGTATTAGTTCCATATGAGATTGCTTAATTAACATGGCAGATGCATGAAGGTAGGTGACAGCAGCAAAGTTCCCTCTGTAGGCTGAGAGTTCACAAATTTACCATTCCATGCTGACCCATCTCCTGCCATTCAATTCTCTATCTCAGCCTCTCTTTCTGATTTCACCATTTGGATATCTTGTCATCAGTTTGAACGGTACATGGCTAAAATAGTTCCAAGGGGCAGCCATGTTAGTCTAGTCCAGCAAAAGAAACAAGGAGCCCTTTGGCACTTAAAGACTAAATAGACTAAAATAAATAAATAAAACTAAATAGACTAAAATGCTACGATAAATAAATTTGTTAGTCTCTAAGTGCCACAGGACTCCTTGCTTTTATGGCTAAAATAGAACTCCTTATCTTCTTGTGAAAACTTTCTCCCTTTCTCCATCACTCTTAACAACATCTTCCCATTCACTCTGGCCTAGTCTGGTGCTCTTCTTTCCCCTTGGCTCCTATTCAGGGTATATCCAAATCCAGCTGCTCCCTCTGTTCAGGTTCAATATCAGGATGGTCTGTTCTTTTCTTTCCATCTCTACCACAGCCACGTCTTTTGTTCAGCACTCATTATATTCTACCTTGTTGCTGCAGGGTCCTCTTGCTTCCCAGACACACACGTGACCTCCCTGAGTCCACACAAAATGAAACCACTCACCTCCCCTTCCTTTCTGTCTACTCAATCCTGTCATTCCCTACTTTGAATCCCTACATACTCTAGTGTCTTTTATTGCATCAGATATAAACTGCTTGTCATCACTTTTAAAACTGTGCAGCTCAGGCCCTCAAAGGTATTTAGGTGCCTAAATTCCCAAAGGACTGGAACTGGATTTGGGCACCTTTGTAAATCTGGGCCTATATGGCATTGTTGATCCTTACGCATCCTCCTTTGACAAGCCTCACATTGTCCCTCTTCTCTGCTGTCTCCTGACTTACTCCACCCATTCATCATCATCTCGCATGATCATCTTCAGGCATCCTCCTACATGCCCCTCTGGAAGGACCCTCAAATGCTTACATTTAATCCTCTGTAATGACACACTTTAACTGTGCCGTTTTCAGTGAATCAAGTTAAAGTCTATACATTTGGCTGCCTTGAGAATGTGTGTACCTTGGATCAAGGGCCATCCTTTTTGAATGTGAAGTACCTGTCATATGATGGCTGCTGTGATCTAGAAGTGTTTCCCAACCGGCATGCCACGGCACACAGGTGTGCCATCAGGTTTGAGCAAGTGTGCCACAAAACTTTTTGAAAAACTACTCAAAGAGCTCTGGCTTGGCTCATTTACTTATGAATATTCATGAGTTCATTTGGAAACTATATGGTAGTGTGCCTGAAATTAATTAAAGGTATCAAGGTGTGCCACAGCAGAGAAAATATTGGGAACCACTGATCTAGAAGAAGGTGGCTGGAGCAGATTTCCTGAGAGGAAATTACAGTAAGTCAGGTCCAGCCCCCTAGAATCTTATAGTCTTCATAGACACAGTACAATAGATGGATGAAACAAATCAACAGAAGGGAGGATGAGTTAACAGGAAAATGAAGTCATTTACACACACACACACACACACACACACACACACACACACACACACACACACACACGTGCATGCAGTATGAAACTGCTGTGTATGTGGAACTCTATTACTAAAGTGTGAACCATGTTCTGACTTATACTCCCCACCCCAAGGAACTACAGGCTACAAATTATCCATCTTGCTCATCCAAACCTGCAGGTACAGCTCACTGCAAAGGTGCTGCATCATGAACCACAGAGGGGAACTAGACAGCAGGGGTATGGTCCCAATCAGTGCACTTTAGGGTGTCTGTCATCTCTGCTTTAGCCTCAGCCCAACACCCACCCATTTTTCACTATGATGCTAATGTTATTGGCCTGGCTGCAAGAACACAGGCTCACAGGGGTTTTGTTGCTTTTATAATGTGTGCCCTTTTGAAGGGCAGTTATGCTGGTTCCATGCTATGAGTCAGTATGTGTCTGTACTGAAGTTGCATTTTTCAGACTCTGTGAGTCATTGTATTTCCAGCAGTTTGTTTGTGCGGCTCTTTCCTGTGCAGAAGAGCTTCCTAAGAAACAGAATACGGTACAGGTTCTTCATGCCATATGTTCTTTCTGGGTGGTGTGAATGCTGTGCTTTTCATGGAAAGAAAGGAGAGTGCTCCCCTTACGGACTGAAGCGATGAGGTTTACTGCAGAAAACCAGGAACAAAAATCTGTTGTTTTGAGCTTGTCTGCAAGGCAGAGCTGACCAAGGAAGTCATGGTGTATAGTCCTGGCCCCATCCCTGGCATGCTGTTGTTTACTACAACCCTCCTTCAGTCACCAGAAGACAGAGCAGAAATGACTTAGTTAAGAAATGACTGGGTTGGAAATATTGCATATGAAATTCTGCTGGGGCTTATACATGTTGACAAATTCTTTGAAATATAGTTTCCAAAAGGAAAAATGGAGCTTTCATTGAAATACTCCACAATTCCCTAATTACTCCTCCACAACAGTGGCCCTAAGTGGTAGATAATAGCAATTAAGAAACATTTTCTGTTCTGCCCTCTCATCCCTCTAGACTTAGGAGACTCAATTTAACAGCAGCTGCAAAGTAAGACTTGAATGAAAGCAGGCTGACTTAGGAGGCTGCATGTAGCACTGCAACAAAGGGAGACAGCATGGTACACTTTCCCAGAGATTAATCCCTGTTGCCTTGGTGTTCTCATACCATTAATCATAAATAGCTAGAGCTGACCAACCATTTCTTAGTGAAATTTCTTTGGACACAGACAAACAACTACACCTCCATGATGCATTAAATGTGTTTTCTTCTCTCTCTCCTTCTCTCAAAACCCTGTTGAGAAATGAACCCTTGGGCTACTTCGTAACATTTTTGGAAACTCTTAATAGAGGATCTGGGGAGGAATAAGAGTCAATCTTAAAGGTGTTTTCTTGTGATCCCTTCCTCCTGGCAGGAAATTGTTTTCTTTTAAAACTGGCCCCGTACTTCCCTACCTCCTAGACTAACTCATCTTCTGCTGCCTAGTTAGAGTCGCCAGATAGGTTCTTGCCCTAAATCTTGGCTCAACTAAACCAGGAGTGGACAAAACTGGCCACAGCTTGGTGCCAGTAATTTTACTTTACCAAACGGTGCTCCTCCACTACATTTCTGCAGTGGAGCTAGGCGACAGGCTACTAAAAATGGTCACCATGGTGACGAGAAACATAAATTTCTTGAGGCCTGGACTAAACAGCCACAGACAGGCCTGCTGATGACCCTAAAGAGATTTTAGGTTAACGTAGGTATCTCTGTGCTGCTCTACATAGCAATGTATTATATATATAAGGTGAGTGAAAGGAAAAGGTTCTTACTTTTTCCAGATTTAGAACATGGCGTAAGCCTCCCTGATAGCCACTTTTAATTCCCTAAGTCGTCTTGATAGTTTCTTTGTCTTGTATTAATAACACGAAAGAAAAGCATTAAGCAGATATTTAAAATCGGTTCATCTGTAATTCTTTGCTCCTTTTGATCATGATGCCCCTTGTTAGTTATGCTATGTTTAACAACCTCCTCTTCCTTCTCGCCCCCATCACTTTGAAATCTTGCCTACTGGGATCTGGGAATAACACATGGAAAGTTTTCTGCTTTGACTTCTTGCCAAATCCATTAAAATATTCTCTGCACTGTCACAGCTTGTGCCACCTCCCAGGGGAGTTGGTTTGAAAGTAAATTACATGTAAGTGTTGGATGAAAAGAACTTCATTATCCAATTCTTCCTACACCAGCATTTCTTAAATTGCTTACTAGCGACAGAAGACAATTAGACATGTGTTTGAACTGAGAGGTAAAAAGTATCTGTCAGACCCAGTAAATAGAGATTACTTTTTGATATGCAAATACATTCACTTGCTAAGTCAGTGATGGAAAAATCAGCCATATTTACTATGGGCCATATGCAGTGAAGTGCTGAGCATCCTTAATTACCACTGACATCAGTGGGATTTGAATTCGTTAAGCACCTCCCAGGGTGAGGCCCCATATGCTGACTTGGCTTTGTGAAAAGCAAAGGTGGGAGGTTCCTGGGGGGAAAAGGAGGAAAGAAAAACTGGAAGATGCCCTTCTTTTCTCTGTGACTGCCAATGAATGTGTAAGCTTTCCACTGCATCCTCCCATACAAATTTCAAAAGCTTCTCAGAACTTGAGCCAAAGTCCTCTGAAATCAGGTGGAGTCTTTTCCCTCTGACTTCATTGGGACTTGGTTGGTCGTTAGATTGTAAAGTCTTTGGGGCACTGCTGAGGACAGTGGATCCTGGTTGGGTTCTCAGGATCCTAATGTAATATAAATACTACATAATGATTTTAACTATAAATGTTCATTTGAAAAAGCTTTCATTAGCAGATAGAGAAGAGCAAGCGGGAGCGACATAGGTCCACACAGCAGCACATTAGCTTGGAGAGTAAATGCTTCTTAGTAGCAAGTCTTACATCTTTCATTGTCTTTTGCTTTCTGTCATCAAGAAGGGTCTGATGAGATCCCATCCTGAGACAAAATGTTCATGGTTACAAGGTTATTGCCACTTCTTTGCTACTGATCAGAAAAACAAATAATTTGAATAAAAGAAAAAAAATTGAAATACAGTAGCCATTGTTTTTAGCAACACCTTGATTCCCTGTTGTGAACTGTCGACACTCCCCCTAACAGCAGCAGCATACTTAGGTGAGGTTCTACTATACAGTCTCATAATTTGTGAGATGCAACATGAACCCTTTAGTGGCAAGTTTGCAATCTTCATTGCTTTTCTTGTGTGTGAACTGTACATTGAGATCCCTCCCTGAAAACAGCAAGGAAAAGAAAATGTCTTGCACTCAAGGAAGCTACCATGTTGCAGGAAAGAAAGAAAAACTTCTGAGTGGGGTCAGGACAAGAGTCAAGAGATTCAGGATCTATTTTGGGATCTGTCAATCTACCTCAGTAACCTTGGAAAGTAATCTGGGAATCAGTTCAGCAAAGCATTTAAGTACATGGCTAAGTGCGCTGCTGATCAAAGATGGACTTATGCACATGTAAATACTTTGCTGATTCTGAGCCACAAATGTCTCTTCATTGCCCTTCTTTGTCAGTAAAATGGGAACATACATCTGCCTTATAAGGATGCTGGGAGGGTAAATTCACAGATGTTTTTAAAGCACTTTGAGGTAATTCAAAGGAAGGTGCTCTGGGAATGCAACTGTTGCATGTTGTTTGATCAGAATTGGATGAATATAAAATAATATTTTTTGAGTTTTTAAAATGAATTCACTTGACAACTCATCTGCTGCACCTCAGTAAGAACAGGGAGCTCCCTGTGTGGGCCATGGCTTTGAGATTTTCTTTGAGCTGTGGGTTTATGGTTTGTACAAATGGCTCTAAAGATGAACCTCACTTGTAACTCAAATCAGCATTTGAACCCAGAATACATATTCTACTTAGAAACAATCTATTCTATTAGGTATCCATTAGACTGTGGCACCTTACATGGAGGTAAAATGGGAGTGTGGAGGGAGAATGAATAACAGTATTTTGGATAAAAAGCTATTTGTAAGTTCTAAATCTTCCAAGTACAATGAGTGGAAAACCTTAAACACAATGATATGCTGAAGTACTTTAAATGGCTTGATTAATTTCAATATCATAGAACTTCTGATTTCAAGAATTAATAATTAGTAAGAGAATATTAAGGATATTAATCTTCATTTTTCTGGTAATATTTTCACAAGATTTACACAGAATGTAAGATAAAACTAACATCTAGCGCCACTATCAATTTCTGTGTAGACTTTTCAATATCAGATTCTATTGTCTGGATCACAAGGACCACTCACGTAAATAAACAAATGAGGATGACTGAGATAATCCATAAAGATTCTTACACATGTTGAACAGATAGACGGTTGTTATTTTATAGATGCAGAATTTGTATTTTCTTTGTTTCCATCTTGGAATTGATTTGTCTCATGATTTTTGGCTAGAGCTGGATAAATGAGAAGTCTGCATGGTTCTGTGGACTGGTACTAATTCAAATCTATTAATTCCTATTGTGATATTAAGGGAGCTGCAATTACTCCATGTCTCAGTTTCCCCGTTTGTAAAATAGGGATAGCAATTCAAACTCTCCGAATAACTGATTTGTTGGCTGTTCCAAGCCATTGACAAGATTGTTTTGGGTCAACCTGCAACTAAAATATTTTTTAAACTGTTGATGAATAGACACCCTGTAAGTGCAAAGTTGAAAAATTTCCTGTTGAAAATGAAGCATTTTGATCCTCCCTGCCTCCCTTTTTTTCCCCAAGAATAATTTGCCAAATTTGACCTGACTTAATGAACAGCTCTGGTCAACCTGTAATTGCATTTTTTTTTAAAATAGAATAAACTCTGTGGACATGTTTGTTATCCAACCCTTACCATACTGTGCCTTTGTAAGTATTTCTCCTATACTGGAACCCTTTCATAAGTGAAACTTAAGATACACTCACTCAACTCCAAATATATTCTGTTGCTAAATATCTACTGAAAGTAGAACACAGTACAAAGGGATCAATTTCAAAATCAGTAAGGGTCGTCCCTTGGGGTTTGGTAGAGAAGCGTGGCCTAGTGGTCAAGGCCACACCCTGTGACTGGCTGAGGGGTTGTGTGAAGGGGATTTCTAGCATTCAGGGCCCACCAGTGGGAGTTACTTCCCTTTCCCTGCTTCTCTCTGGGGTGGGGTCCTCCCTCCCAGCTGTGCCAGAGATACTAGGTCTATAGCTATAGCTGTGGGTTGCAGCTGTGCTTTCTTCTAGCTCTGCTATTGAAATAAGCTGTTCTCTGTCTCTTTTACTCCACCACATAGACTTAGAGCTTTTGCTGTGGGTGTGGTGTGGTGTGGTGAGGCTGTCTGGGCCCCAGATAATCCCTTAATGCTTTCCTGCCCACTGTGGAGTTTATACACCCCACCACAAAATCATATGTCCTTGAATAAATTAGTTACTGAACATTTTTTTTGCTAAGTGATAATTGCAAATGGGCCAATGTTTTATTATTTGATTCAATGGTTTTCTGAAGGTATTTAGGGATCAACTATTTGTGTTGAATAGAGCTAAGCAAAAGGCAATGACCAACTGGCAAACCATCTACCTCAATTATGTCCAGTCCCACCCCCCCCATCAGTCATGAGCCATTCTTGAATACTCTGCCAATTGCTTGGTGTTTTCATAAAATGCATGTATATGAGAGTAGTGTAAGGAGAATAAATTAATTTTCACTTGTGGCCTGAAACTAGGATTTGACTCAGGTCTCCAGAGATGAAAGGCCTTTTGTGTTACTCTTCTGACTATCATGTAGGTCCCATTATAATTTTGAAGGGGGAAGAATAAAGCCCAATCATCCAATTTTCCAGTTTCAAATAGAGACAGACAAGAAATGGAACCTTGTATCTGAACCTATCCTCCCCCCAGATTTGGCAGGTGGAATGAAACACAAACCACTCCCAGTTTTCGTTTTGTAAACCCCAAACTGAGTTTCCTTGGTCTGTTGAGAGGAAAGCTGGGCAAATATTGCAAACAGTAGTCTGCACATATTCATTTGAATCTTTAAATGAACATACTTTGTGTGTGCCTGTGCCAATCTGTGTGCTTTCCACAAAGATTTCAGGAGCATTTTTTTTTTTTGGCAAAGAATGACTTTTAAAGCATTACTGGAGAATATTCCAGGAAGGTGAATGTTAAATTCATAAATGCAAATGTGTACCAGATACCTGAATGAGGACCAGCCAATCAGGAAATAGAACCTACCATGTGATTTGTATAATCTGTCAAAACTAACCAACAGCTTGATATTTGACTGCCAAACATACACAAGGAGCTGGTCATGACTAATCTATAGTTCAAGAACTATTTGTAGCAATTGCTTAGTGATGGTTATCTGAAATGCATGTATCTATGAAATGGCAATGCCTATTTTTTTTTTTTTACTATAGACTTCACCTTTAAATTAAAAAAAAAAAGTTTTCTATGTGCAGCATTCAGCAGCCATTTTGGAGACAGCTGCTGCTGCCTATTATGGAAGAGATGCTTGCTCTTTTTTTGAGACTTGACTTCGCTTCTTTCTGGTTGTTTGTTTGCCTGGTCAAAAAGTCATCTGTTTTAGGTCATGAAAATGTACAAATTTATAATCTCATTACACTGGAGGAAATCATTAGGGGGTTGTATAAAATTCCTGAAAATTCCTAGCTAAATGCTAGGCTATGCCAATTTTACACAACTCTGAGTAAGCCTATGTCTACTTTGCACAGTACTGGCTGTGGTATGTAGCTACATGTAGCTACACCCTGCAGTGAAAAGAAGGCTGCATGGACACTGCAGTGTGTAACTATCCACCAGTGAAAGGTTCAGGCAGGGAGAGGCAGTGGGGAAAGGCTCTAGCAGAGGGAATCTACTGGAGACTTTCCCTTGTGCCTCACCCATGCCAGAGCCCTTTGCTCCTGCTGGAATCTTTCCCTGAAGCAGAGAGAGGCTGTGACTACTCAGCTACTTGTCGTGGGAAGTGCCTCTCCACTCCTCCACTCCCAGGGTCTTTCCTCACTGCTGGAGCCTTTCCTGGGAGGTGGGAAGGTGGCAAGATTCCAGCAGCGGTCACTACATGGATGAAAATAACAGCATAGACAAGAAGGGCATGGCTTGGACATGTAGAGAGCAGGGTAAATGTATGTCCTCAGGTTCAGGCATATCTTTACTGCCTAAGCAGCACAGTACAGTCTTTGCTGCTATTATTATACCTGTGCTAAGGTGACGTGCAGCATATGTGCTCCACATACAGCCATTAGCAGCATGGGGTGTTGACCTACCCTGAGAGATGATGTGTAGCTGTATGGTACCAAGGGAGACAAGGAAGCGGTGGCATCTCTCTGAATGCCCTGACACACATGGGGGCACCTCTGTTGTTGCATCCCACCATGGCAGCACAGTACACTCCATCATAGGTGCACTGGGCCTGCTGTGAATTTGCTGACAATAGTTTCCTCAGCTGTTATCTCTGATTTCCACACAATCTAATTGCTCAGCCTGGTTGACTATTTCTTCTCTTTTCCCACAGCAGAGCACATGAGTACACAAAACTACTGTAACTTTCTGGAGGGGTGGCAGGACTGGTTTAAAAACAAAACAAAACAAAACAAAAAAACGGCAGAATGGTAATTACCAATGGATTGGCTGGATCTTTGTGTTTGAAAGGCTTCCAGTGGAATCTAATTAATCCCATTGTTGATGCTAATGTGGCTCTTTTTTAAGACTTAAAATTTGATGCCCCAAGCAAATTTCCCTTTGATCTCGGAGAAGACTATTGATGTTTTTATCAAGTGCATTTGGATGTCCATGGCTCATGTTAAAGCGCAGTTGGGCCAAACAGGAAGTTGCCAAGAATGCCCCACTTTTTTCTTGAGAGGAAGAGAGAACTGTGATGCTGGGAGCTTTTAGCTACGGCTGACTGGAGCTCAGCATAGATCAGGCATATATAAACTGCGGCTCGGGAGCCATATGTAGCTCTTGAATGAAAAATCGTGGCTCCCGGAAGAACCTCAGCAAATCAATTTAGGAGAGCAGCCCCAGCCTAAGAGTTCAACCCCCTAGGAGGGGGGTGGAATGGTGGGGAGAAGCGTGTCATGGTTGGGGATGGTGGGAGAAGTGCGGCATGGTCAGGATTTTAAAAAGCTAGCCACTAGCCTGCAGTCTTCTATATCGAGCAGCAGCTAAGTTTTTACTGTATAGGCCTAATTTTCATGATAACCTTAAGTAATTATTAGAATCTGACATTAGTAGGATCAACATTTGTCCTCTTTTTATGATAAAATTAAAGTGTGCAATGTATTTTAAACTTAGTAATTTTGGAATAGGTAAAAGTATATGGCTATATGTCTCAGTGCGGCTCTCGAAGATTTAATAATAAACTTGTGTGGCTCTTGAGTTCCATAAGTTTGGCCACCCCTGGCATAGATCATTGCTGGCTTTGGGGAAGGTTTTTTAAGGTTAACCTACTAATGCTCAGGGCCAGCGCTGACCGCTGGCTGTAGGATGCACAGCCCAAGAGCAGGAACCTTTCATTGTAGCAGCTAGGGGAAATGGAAGATGTAAGGCAAGCTTAGGAACACAGAGAGTAAGGCAGTAGCATGGCTTAGAGGGAGCATGACTGTCAGAAAGGTCTGGAATGGAAATGCTAAGGAAGATCTGAAAGGGCCATTGTGTCTCCCCAGCTGGCCTTTGTGTCATATACACTCCAAGCACTAATTCAAAACAAGATCTCAATGAAATGAAAACCGTGATCCAATCTATAGACTGTATGGGCCTTCAAAATGGGAAAAGATGAAAGAGCAACATGGAACTTCCTGGCAAGGCTGTGACTGCAGAGCCATGAGTTTCTGGGCTCTCTTCTTCACTTGTCCCTTACTTCTCTGTGCTTCAGATTCCCCATCTGTAAAATGGGAATAATACTTTACATGGATGCCACGGGTTAGTTAACACTTTGTAGATAAATCATCGTGTGTGTGTGAGATTATATATAGGGTAATTATTCGATACTTTTTAAAAAAAGTCGTCTCTCCTCCATCCATAGTCACAAAAAGCTTTCTTGCAAGGTTACATCCTGCTTATTAGGTTGGTAGATGTCAATTCGCTGCACTCTAACCTTGGCTAGGGAGTTTGATTCCTGCAGAGTAGTGGATCCCCAGCTGTTTACTATCCTGGAAAATTTATTACCCAGAATGTGCCAGTTATTTGACTGCCAAAAACCAGACTGCAAGGACTCTGCCTGGCGTCCCTTTGTTGTCTGAATGAAAGGGTTGCTGATAGAATACTCTTGGTTTTTTTGCCTGAGGTTTTTAGAAGATTGTCTCTTTTTCCATTTCTAGAGGTGTGCTCTCCTATGCTCTTTTCCATTACTCTTCATTCATGTGGTGTCAGCCTCTCAGCTCTCTCCCGCAGGTTCTCCAAGCAGAGCTATGTGATGGTGTGTAGCATAGTGGTAGGGATATGCCAGAGGGCCCTGTTCTTAGAGAACTTTGTTGCTGTGCACTGACTAAATGATCAAAGATTCAAGGTTGGAGCACTCAGAGAAATATTCTTCTTTCCTCATCTTCTGGATTTTTCCTGCTGAAAATAAACCATTGGCCAAGTTCTGCTTCAACATTATATTGCCTGCAACCCTCACCAATTACAAATTCTGTCTCGTATTACCCAGACCCATCTGATTATTCTCCACTTCAGTTTGGCGCACCTTCAATATAAAGGCCCCATCCTGGCCCCCTGATCTTTCCTTTTTTTGCTCCACTGGTACACTGCAAGGGCTGACCACATGAGGCAGCTGAGAATTTTGCTGGTGTTGGGGGACTCTCTAGCAGATTTACAGTTATGCAAATTTCCTCTGCTTCCAGGCTTAGCATGCATCCCTGCAGCAGGCCTGGCCTTGAAAGACATAGACTTGCTAGACCTGCTAGATACTCTGCTTCATCAGTTTCTGCCAGCGGACTGGTCCTTAGACTGAGAACTGCAGTAGCCAGTGTGACTTAGAGCAGCTAGAGGCTACTATAGGTTATATCTGGCTAGGGATCAAGGGAGCAGAAATATATCTTAGGAGACTGAGGGTCATTTCCCACCAGACTGTCCTGCTCTGAATGCATCCTGGCAAGACTTGTGACCTCGGAACTGGTTTTATCCCAGACCCATCAGCTCCACTATCACAGGGGTTTGGGAATGGTCAAAAGAGACTGGTGATATCTGAACTTGGGCATTGAACAACCCCCTTGAATGGCAGCATAGTGATACTTAATGTATCTCAAAAAAGAAGAGCATCACCAGCCTGGAACAGTTAAGCCACATCCCAGAGCTAATAATGCATTTGGACTTGGTGTGAGGACAAAGAATAGAAGTAGCACAGAGCATGGTAAGTGTTTTTTTTTCTTGGAAAGGGTTGTTTTCCAGCCAGTCAGTACGGAGGAGCACCAGTATCAGCCTTGCCCTTCCTGTGTTATGGTGCAGCTTGTGCTACTTCTAGAAGGAAGGGAGAATGTGGTGACATGAAGAAGGAATGAATTGGGCATCTTTAGTTACATATGGGCTGACTTTCTGGAGTGGGGAGAGAGAAAACACATTAATAATGTGTGGGGAGGTGCGGTGCTGCATCAGAGGGGAAAGGCTTTCTCTTCCCACTCCTTCCACCGTGAAGTTTGTCTTGCTATCTTTGAATGGAGAGAGATCAGTATTTATAGTTCATCCTTCTTGCTAGAAAAGTCAGATTGATGTGATGTCGAACAGCTTTGCAGAAATAAATTGGTGGAGTGGGTAGAGCTAGAGGAGCTGCAGAGATAAGGGTGAAAGGCTGACAACTGAGAAAACATCCAGCATGCCAAAAAAGGCCACCGTGAATAAAAAATGAATATATTTACTCTATAAAGATGCAGGATTCTTATAATTAATGTAAAGGGACAGTCTACTTGTTTTCTTATGATCCTTCATAGGCTCAGTGGTTTGACCTAAATGGACCATGGCTTTTTGCACACCGTCTGCTGCTTGTTGCCCATGATCCTGCATATATTGAAAGATTCATATAGTGCTCTAAATTTGTCCAGCATTGTATGGACAAACCATGTTCCCTATCCTGGAGATGTTGCAATCTAAGTAAGGGAAGACAGAAAACAAAACAAAACAAACAGCAGCAGTTCAGAAGAGGGGGGTTTATTACTGATGGGGAGAAAGGAATGTTATAACAGATGGGACTGAAGACAGACTGTAAAGAGAAGAAAGATGGCACTTGGTACGTGATATCTATCTCTGGGTTGGTTTTTTGGGCACAGAACTCTACATTAACTCTGCTGAGAGTTAATATTTCCTGTTTCTAGGAAGGCTAGATAGCTAAGGGAGCTTCCAAGGTTTTTAAAACTTGGGCAAAAATTCAGTTTGTCATGAAAAAACATCAATAAGAAAGGCAACTATATACCAGTTCTTTGCTGACCAGCAGTTCAACTTCATAGCTGAGTCTTCCTTTTTCAGAAATCATCCTGTTCTGGTAACTTTGCAAAGGCAGAATGTGGGGACTGGGTTGGGTAGGACAGGAAACACCATGCATTGCTCAGTAGCATGATCTCTCTAAATAACTAGGAGATGGATTTTGATGGTTGGATGAATGGTGGATGCAGGGAGGCAGGTCACCCGTGAGGGACGTGGAGGAACACAGCACACAAAATAGGCTTCGTCTAAAGCATGATGATACTACTGATGCAAAAAGATAAGGAGTTGTGTGGCACTTAAAGACTAACAGATTTATTTTTCGCATGAGCTTTCATGGGAGAAAATCCCACTTAGTCAGATGCTTCGAAGATGGGTGAACTTACAGAACAGAATGAAAATAAATGCAAGGGGGTGTAAAACATGGGATCAGGTCATACAGTAACAGCAAATCAGAGCAGTTGTTAGGTTCAAACCCTGGGAGGCCTGAAGTCAAATTACCTTTTGTAATGGGAAGAGAACCTATAGTCTCAATTCAATCCTGCTTTCACAGAATTTAATACTGTAAGTTCACCCATCTTTGAAGCATCTGATGAAGCGAGATTTTCTCCCATGAAAGCTCATGCGAAAAATAAATCTGTTAGTCTTTAAGTGCCATGACTCCTTGTTTTTTTGCTGGACTAGACTAACATGGCTATTCCTTTAGAAATTGCAAAAAGATAGATACCCTGTAAGTGATTGGAGCTCAAGCTAGGGAGTGACTGGTGGTAACTGATGAGTTGCCACCACCTTCTGCTTCTCAAAATAAAAGGTTGAAGTAATCTCTGATATAGATCTGTTGATGTGAATATTTGTATGTGGAAATGAAAATGGTCCAAAAACAGTAGTTTAATAAATATTTGGCCATCACAGAGAGACTCAGGAACCCCCTCCTGGCTCAGTGCTCTACCAGGTGAGCTGTGTTTAATGGAAGATGACATTAGATCAGTGGTTCTCAAACACAGTGTCAGGACACATTACTGTGTTACTACACGGTTGTATGTGTGTTGTAGAGAATCAAAGAGATGGCTGGATTTGGCCTTGGGTGGAGGGCTGATGTGTACTGTAGGGTTGTAAAATGCCATCAAGTATGTCATGGTGTCATGACCTACAAAAGGTTGAGAACCACTGCATTAGATATTTAACTGATGAAGAATACAGGAAAAGCAGTATGAAAAAAGTTTATGTTGGCAACAATTCTGATCTGGTGACAAGCAAAGGATGGCTGGTTGGGTTCTCCTACCATTTTGTTTTGTCTCTTTCCACAAAAGGGAATTTATTTCTTTTTTTGAAAAAAATTGGTTTTGCCAAAAATCTGGAAAATGTATGAAGTGATGTGGGAAATGCAACCAGGGTTCCCACTGCAAACCATCTGAGTCCCTTGGTGGAAATGGTGACATTTGAGCCTAGCTCAGGAACAAAAATCTGTTTTGCAGACGTAATAATGGGAACAGGTCCTGAACAAAAATCTGTTTTGCAGACATAATAATGGGAACAGGTCCTGTTTTTGTTGGCTTCATTGGGACCAGACCTGGCTGCTCAGCACTCTCAAAGCAGTTGACTTTTTCAACACACAATACAAACATTATTCCTCACAAATGCCCTGAAGGACAATCGGTGAATCAATAATATTTGTCATCCCCGGCATAAAGAGGATGAAGTTGGGACTTCAAAGGCATCTGAAGGAGCTAAGCACCCAACTCCTGTTGAACTGGGAATGTAATTCCTTCAGAATATTTTGAAAACCCCACCCTAAGTGATTTATATTAGGCCATTCAACAAGCTGGTTGAGAAAACTGATTTAAATTCACAAGGGACCAGACTCCCAGATCTGTGGTCCTTCCCCTAGACTACACCACTTCTTAGTGACTTAATTCAGTTGATTGCTTGGGTTTTCTGACCAGCCTTTCTATGCTTCAACATTATTTAGGACTTATTGTTTTACTGCCTTTTCCAGAGAAATTTATTCAACTTTTCAGGTCCTCTTTCATGTCTTTATTTGAAATGCCTTGCCAAGTGTTTTAAAGTTCACAAGCTGACTACTGATTTGTATTATTTAAAACACACTGCAAAAAGTAAAGACTAATAAAATGGGTTCCTTTGGAGTTGACTAAGAAGCCGTATGGCTGGAGCACTTCCCTTAAGTATAAAAAAAACATAAACTGAATGCAGCCAACCAAAACATTATATCCAATGGCACTTGCTCAAATGGATTCAATTTGTTTCTGTTGGGCTGTAACAAAAATCTCTCTTTCTCTCTCATCTGCCACCCTGATCCTTTTCTAAAGAAACTGAATTTCACAAATGGTACATAACCAATTTGTGTCAATAAAAAAAAAAAAAATATATATATATATATATATATATATATATATAGGAGGCGTGTAATAATGGCTTGTTGAAAGTGCTACCTTGGCTTGCTGACCTGAGGCACTGGATAACTAATTACTGTTTCTTACATACCCAATTGTGTTGGCCTGCAACTGAATCATTATTGGGTTTAATGTAATGAATTTTTTATTGGTTAGCAATAACTAACTCCCGATGGGATTCATCATGAGCAGCCTCCATGCATATTGAGAAGGGAAGTGTTCAAAAGGCCTCTGTGCATTACCAGATTTTTCAGTGTGAATGGCATGATTTGCAGCTTTCAGTGGTGGGTGTCATTAGCTTAACTGCAGCCTTTGCTGACTGATATGTTCCAAATCTCCAGAAAGGATGGTGACAGAGGAGAAAATCAAAGCAAAGAGAGTGGAGTTTTGGGCCAGGCCCACGTTAGCTGCAGATTTCAGTGGCAGTTGAAGAGAGATGCACAAGTTACATACAGGAACTTGCGTATCTCTTTGACTTCCCAATGCCTGCTTTCCATGGCATCCGCACTGCACTGAGTTGACAGAAAATGCCCTCCTGTCAACTCAGCATTATTCTACTCGCTCGGTAGGTCTTAGTAATAAACTGACCTCCGGCACTTCCGGGTTCAACTGAGCATACCTTTACTGACACTCAGACTTGCACAATCAACTGTACATGGTCCGTGGGGCTGCCTTCAGTGTAGCCATATCCTTAGTTTTACATAGTGCAAAAATGAAGGCAATGAAGACTTCACATTCCCCTCTCCTGAGCTTTTAGAGAGAGGCCTTTCTGCAGCACCTGTCTATTCATCTGTATTAGACTGGACCAAGAAACCTACAACTGGAAGTAATAAGATGGGGTTGAGTAAAGACAAAATTTAGGTGGGATACTGCAGATACGTAGGCTTGATTTGGCTGTTTTTTCTGATGTTGGTTTCCCATGGGTCTGTACATGCAGTAAGATGCCACTTAGTTAGAAAATGGTAGTTCTGGTAGACCTTTAATCATTAAAACCAACTGGCTGTAAATTAGTCATGGAATCCCCAGAGTATTAAGTCAGTAGCATTTCTTGTAGTAGAGGAAAGTGAAAACTCAGTTGTAATGAACACAAAGGGGATTCTTTACTCTGGCCATTGAATACAGAAAGATCCCATAGACCCATCTTCAAAACATCTGACAAAGTGGGATTCTCTCTGATGAAAGCTCATGAGATAAATAAATGTGTTAGTCTTTGAAAGTGCCATAGGCATCCTTGTTTATTTTCCCATCTCTTCAGTTTCCAGACTGATTACACACAGTCTGTGCTATCTATCACCACAGGGTCACCCAAACACCTCATGAAAAGGACCTTGAATTGCTGACCACTACAGGCACTTTTAAAGGTATAATAGGCTAAACTGTCATGAAGGGCTATTCCTCCATTTGCAGGTGCAAGCAGTGTGAAGTAGTTGATCTATCCAACAGTTATTTTTGAATCACTGGGTCTTTTGATCCCATGATTCAATGATCAGTGAGTGAGAGTGTCTCAGAAGAGTAGACTTTGGTGCATTTATACTCTTTTTAGCTCTACTCCAATGTTCCTTTGCACCGTTTTTTTCAAACTTTTCTTTGAAACCAGAAGTCTCTGATTGACAGTAACTTCTTTTATCTTTTAGAATACCTGACTATAAATTGCATCAGAGTCAAGAATATTAATATGTCGGTGGACGGTGACATTTACTTCTGCTTGGAACTAGTCACCTCTTCACATTAACATCCTTTAGTTTGGCCTAGTCCATAGGGACATAAGCATAACACTTGTACAGAGTTAATTCAGGAGAGGTATATGGCAGATGACAAGATGGACAGCATGTCAGAATATTGCGGTCTGCAGGAGCACCTTTTTATGAACAGTGGTGACACTTGTCTTATACAGAAGAGAATTAGAAGAAGCCTGTTCCTATACAGAGTATAGCAGTATGCATAAATAAATCACATCAGTGGAAGCTTTGTCAATCCAGATGACAAAGGCCATGGCCTTGAGTAAGAAACATAGGCAAAAGTACATTTTTCTCTGTTCCTTTTCTTGTCATTACACTTGATAAGTTGGTGACATACAGCAATTCAGTGAGATGAAGGCCTGCAGTAGAAGGAAAACTCATACAAGGACCACAGCACCTTTCTCTCTGTCCTCTAACCCAACCCTATTTTGTATTAAAAAAATGTATTTTTGGCTCAGCCAACAATATCAGAACTACTAACTGTGGCATGTAACTTATCATTTAATTCAGCTTCTGTACAAGGTGAATGGAGGAAAGCTAATATGATGCCAATTTTTAAAAAAAGGATCCAGAGGCAATCCCAGCAGTTACAGGCCAGCAAACCTAATTTCAATTCCAAGAAAATTGTCTGAAATTATAGTAAAGACCAGAATTTTCAGACAGATAGATTAATACCATTTGTTGGGGGAAGAGTTTGGGTAACTAGATGTCCTGATTTGAGATGGATAACCCTGATATCAGGGCCTTTTCTTGTATAGGTGCCTATTACCCCTCATCCCCAATCCAATTTTTCACACTTGCTCTCTGATCACTATAGGAAGAATCAACAGGGTGTTTGTAAAGACAAATCATACCCCACCAATCTATTAGAATTCTTTGAAGGAATCAATATGCATGTGGACAAGTGTGATTCAATACTTAGATTTCCAAACAGCACTTTGACAGGATCCCTCACCAAAGGTTATCAAGCAAAGTAAGTGGTCATGGGTTAAGAGGAAAGGTTCTCTTATAGATCGGTAACTGGTTGAAAGATAGGAAACAAAGAAATAGAAAGTAATGGTCAGTTTTCAGAAGGGAGAGATGTAACGTGGTGTCCCTTGGTGATCTATATTGACACCACTGTTATTCTATATATTCATAAATGATCAGGAAAAAGGGGTAAACAGAGGTTAAAAAATTTGTACCCGATACAAAACTATTCAAGATGGTTAAGTCCAAATCTGACTGCAAAGTATTACACAGGAATCTCACAAAACTGGTTGACTAGGCAACAAAATGGCAAATGAAATTGAATGTTGCTAAATGCAAAGTAATGTACATTTGAAAACACACTCCCAACTATATATATGAAAAGAAGAGGTTTGAATTAGCTGCTATCACTCCAGAAAGAGATCTTTGAGTCATTATGGATAGTTCTTTGACAAAATCCATTCAATGTGCAGCACGAATCAAAACTAACAAAGTTGGGAATCATTTGGAAAGGGATAGATAATTAGATAGAAAATATTGTATTGCCTCTTTATAAATTCATGGTATGCCTGTATCTGGATGTAAGCTAGCTGCCCACCCTCCCAATGGGGAGGGGTAGCTGATTCAGGTCCCTGGCCCTTCATAGGGCAGGACTGCCAGGTTTTTAGCCCCTTGGCAGGGCAGAAGTTCCACAGTCTCAGGCCCCCTACAGGGCCAAGCACCAAGTCTGTACCCCTTCGTAGGGCGAACGTTTCACAGTCTCTCTCAAAGGTAAGGGGGGAATGGCAATGCTGCCTCATGGGTTGATGACCCGCAAGGGGCATGGGGTGCCAGGGTAGGAATCAAAGAAGGCTTAGGGTCACACAGCTCTACTGTGTCCCAGTCTAGGTCCCCGGCAGAGTCTGAGGCCTCTGTACAGGGGTCAGCAGGGTCCTGGCCGCAACACGCTGACCCTGAGGTAGGATCTGTGGGGCCTAAGGCCTTGATGCAGGGGTCAGCGGGGTCCTGGCCACAACATGCTACCCCTGAGATGTGGCTCCCTGCTGAGGGTTGAGTCCCACAGTCCCCTGGGTTACCCCTGGACCCATGCTTTAGTAGTGTCTCATCCACCAGCTCCTTGTGGTAGTCACCCAAGGGGAGATTGTAGAACCCCTCCATCTTGTCAGGTGGTGGCAGGTCAGGGAGTCCCTCAGGTTCTTCTGCCAGGGGTAGCTCCTCCAGGTTGCAGGAGGTGGGTAGAGACAGGAGGTCCTCAGCAGCCGGCAGCAGCTCCTCCAAGTCACAGGAAGCAGGCAGAGGCTTGGCGTCCTCAGCAGCCAGGGGCAGCTCCTCCAAGTCACAAGAGGTGGGTCGAGGTTCAGAGTCCCCGATGGGAGATGACTCAGGACCACTCGCCAGTCCTCCCTACTCGTGGCTCCTCCTGTGGGCTTGGGGTGGTCCAGGGCTCAGGCAGTGGCCCCCAGTCCCTGGCCATGGGTGGCCCTCACCAGACAGCTGGCTCTGGGTCCAGAGGCCAGAGCCCAGCTCCCCTACTGGGCAGCCCTGGGTCAGGAGGGAGCAGAGCTGCATCCTTCCCCTTCAGTGGCTTGACTTGAACTGAGCAGGCTGCCTCCCCTTTTATACTTCCTGTCCTGCCCCTCCACTTCCAGCCTGATTGACAGGTGACTCCTGGCTCTGCCCCCGCCCCCCTGCAGTCAGGCAGAACTTTCTGGGCTATCTCTGAGGGGGGGGGCGTGCCTTCGTGCTACACCAGAATATTGTGTGCAGATCTGCTAGCCCTGTCTCAAAAAAAGATAGATTAGAATTGGATAAGGTCCCAAAAGTCTAAAATGATTAGGGGTATGGAAAGGCTTCCATGTGATGGGAGATTAGCATGAATGGGACTTTTCAGCCTAGAAAACAGATGGCTCAGGGAAGATATGAGGAGGTCATAACTGGTATGGAGAAAATCATGACTGGTTTGGAGAAAGTAAATAGGGAAGTATTTATTTACTCCTTCTCATAATACATAAATCTGGAGGTCATCAAATGAAATTAAAAGGCAGCAGGTGTAAAATGAACAAAAGGAAATATTTATATTCAACCTGTGGAACTCCTTGCCAGAGGATTTCTTGAAGGCCAGATGTATAACAGCTGTTCAAAATAGAACTAGATAAGTTCCTGGAGGATAGTCTGTCAGTGGCTATTACCCAGGAGAGGGAGGGATTATTGTTTGCCAGAGGCTGGGAATGGCTAGTGGAATGGATCATTTGATGATTCCTTGTTCTATTTCTTCCTTCTAAAGCATGTGGCATTGGGCATTGTTGGAAGACACATGCTGGGCTAGATGGACCATTGGTCTGACCCAATATGGCCATTCTTATCTACTTGGAAAACCAGAAACTAGAGGACAGCAAGCACTCTAGACCTTTTCCAATTGATGCTACTGCCCACCAAACCTTTGTTTGAATTTAGTGTTATCTGGGGTGCAGGAAAAATCTTTTCCGAGTTGGGTGTGCATGTGATTAGGTCACTAATCCCTAAAGAAGAGCTCTCAGCCATGTGACTATTAGATTGCCTTGAATATAAAAGGTCAGAGCCTGCCATTCCTTATTCTTGAAAGGAACCCATCTGCGGGATGGTTAATGCCAGCAATAAGGGCTCAGGCTCAATATATTTAGGGTCTCTCATAAAAAAAAACTAAGCTGACTTGAGCCCTCCTGCTCTTCCCATAGAAACCTAAGAAACGAAACTCATCTTCCTGGACTGCTGTTAAAAGACAACCCACCCCCTCCCTCCCAATCATTCTGTAATGATGTACAAACGAGAATCTGTATCATGGAAAGGAGACACTGCAAAGAAAAACCTGCAAAGCCATTTCATTGCTTTATAGACTCTGGGCTCAGGCTGGAGGCTGAGCTCTGAGACCTTCCTGCCCCAAATGGTCCTAGAATCCAGGCTCTAGCCCAAGCCTGGAAGTCCGCATTGCAGCAAAACAATGCCACAGACTAAACTCTGTGAGTCTTGGCTGGTTGCTATGAACCAGTCATGGATTCTCCTTTGCTGTGTGGACAAAACCACAGTCATAAATTTGGGAAAACACAAGAGAACAGCTATCCAAATGCATAGTAAAATGCCTGCTTCCTGTTCCAGTAAATCTGGTAGCTGTCTGCCTTACTTATTTCCCACGTGCTAGTAAAAATATCCAATAGCTAATAATTCCTTGACAGCTCTTCCTTACTCATCCACCAGACCCCGCTCATGTGTTGTGTCAGTGAGTAATAGCAGTCCAAATGTCCCTTTGCAGGTCTCTCTCAAGGTCTCAAGGAAGCTCTTTGCCTGGTTGAATGTGGGAGCAGTGTAACTTGATACAAGCTTGGTGATCAGCTTCCATCCAGCGCCTGGTGGTGGAGCCTCACCACAGTCCACACAGCTCTACAACTATTTTGTGAGCCACAAGGTAAGGATTTCCCCTACATATTAAGCCTCTCCAGCAGTTCACATTCCCTCCACATCTCAGTTCATGTGTAATTCTGTTGTCTTCCCAAGTGCCACTAGAGGAATTGTGGGTAGGTGGCCAATGCAAATACAGCTTTCTATGGCAGCCCTTTGCCCTATTCACCAATAATAAAGGGTTTGGAGATTCTGACTGTATAATAGGGCTTACACATATGACGAGTAGTATTTCACTGGGAGATTTTCAGAATCACACAAGAGATTTTAGAAATGCAAATTTCACCAACTTTCTGGAGAATTTGTATGCTGAAATCTTTTACACTGCTTTGAAAATGTCCCCTTTAGTCTGGGGACTGGGTAGGGCAGAATTCAGTCTAAAGCAATTAATTAGGTAAAAAAAAGAAGATTTGCAGTAGCCAGGAGGAGTATTAAACACTGACTGTATTTTTGCTGGGAAACAGGCCCTGCAATTCCAAATTGTTACTCCTTGGCATATTTCCATGTGGAGAACAAGATATGTGAAAGATACAAGACTCTAAGTAGTAGGAGTAGATTAAAATTATGCCTGGAGTGGGTTTCTATAGCAAAGCACAATAATGACGTTTGGATAACCTGTTTCATGATTCTGCAGTGCTGATATAAGTAATTTTCAGCCTGATAGAAGTGAGATCTTATTTTGTGTGAGGTGGGGGTAGTGGGTCTTAAACAGTATGGAGGAATAGGTAACCATGAAGCAACCACCTCTTTTAAGGCTTGGCTGTAACTGACAGAAGCAAAAGATGGTTATGCAATACATTATATTGCTGACACAATATCTTAGGAGCATGTGCTGACTCTTCTCTATAGTTTTGGTCTCTAACCTACTTCCCTAGAAACTGGTGTAGCTGTAGCCACATGGATCAAAGCTGCAGTAAATGTCCTAGTGACTTTATAAGGAAAAAGCACTGAATCTCATCTTAAATAGCTTCATTATCATAGCATCTGAACAGTTCACCATCTTTACTGGACTTGAACTACACAACATGCCTTGAGTGCAGGCAACTGGACTAAAAGACCTCTCTAACTCCCTTTCAATGCTATGACTCAGTGAGATACATAAGCATTCCCAATTTACAGATGGGGAACATAAAATATATTAGGCAATTTGTCCAAGATCACACAGTAAATCTGTGTCTAAACTGGGAAATCAACTGAGATATTTAAGTCTTAGTCCAGTGGTCTCTCTTCAAAACCACCCTTCTTGTGGCCACTGTAGAGACTACTGTATGTGGTAGAAATCCTTTGTAAAAGTCTAAACCATGGTGTACTTTAAAGGCTTGTTTGAATAATCATTGTTTAATAGGAGAGTGTTGTATGCAAATATAAAAGATCTCTTTGATCCAGCTACGTTTGGTAAGAAAGTAACAACATCTGACAGATGACCTAGTTTACATTCTGCTTACTTTGCGCTCAGTAGCAGCTGTAGGAGAACAGTATGTGCAGAACATTGCTGCCTTCTTCCCTTTGGTGCAAATGACAAAGGGCAAACTATGAATTTTGCAAATACAGGACGTTCCTGCTCTAAACCAGGTTGGCAAACTAAACATTGTCAGCCTTTCCTAAGGTGTTTAGTTGCATCATATGTGCACAATGTCCTTACAACTTCTTGTCATATCCCAGTAGACAGTGGTTCAAGGCTTTTCACTGAAGAGCCTTGCCCTATGAGGTGCTAAGCAGTTACCATGAACAGTTAAGCACCCACTGGGAACTGAAGGTGTTGAACCACTGCCAGAACCTGGATCTTAGAACAACAGACCTTGCGGCAGAATCAGATCTTAGAAATACTTTGGATTTTATTTAATGTGACTCTGTGGCTCTATTCATTAACTATCCCTGGACATATTATATCCTGAAAATGGGGGAAAATTATGTACTTAATGATTTCGGTTAACACAATATTTTAGACCGTTATTCATTTTTCAGTTAGCTGCTGTTGGCACAGGGCTCCTGTGCTTAGGGTTCTCTGTAGATTTGGATTCTCCTGAAATGCTGTTAAAATAGTTGCTTATTAATACTGTATATTAAAATCTTCTCAAATAAAAGTCTTTTCTAATTAGTAATGTTTGAGTGCCTTTTCCATTATTCATTAGGACAGAAGAAATGGGTTAGTCCTTCACAGCCTCTTGCAGAGTGCAGAGTTATTGAGGTTACTCTGCTACATTTCAGGCATCTCTAACTGCAGCAGTAAATTTCCTCTCAGATTTTTCTGAGAAATGGTGGTGGTAGTGGTCGGAGGGTGAGGGGAGGGGGGAAGGAGGTGAAAAATGTGCTTATGCTGCTAATTCCTTTTGTATACGCGCTTCTCTTTGCCTATTGCACCCAGACTTCTTCAGACATTAAAATAGACATGCATACAGACTCTGTCTCACTTCTGCACACACAAACATACATACACACGATACATTCACACACACAGTGCAGACACTTCGTCAGACACATGCCTAATCGGATAGTCCCTTACAGTGCACTCACACACACACCCCTTTATTTTGTACAGGAAATTTATACCTGTCTTTATTTCACAGGTAACAGCTGTTTTATCAGGGGAGGATGCATTAAAAAGAAATTATGGATCGTGATAGGTGCTATGAACATCAGGCTTTTGACAGACAAATAAAATATTTAGGTTCAGGACCCTGATGCTAATTCCCATTCCATTCATAGCTAAACAACAGTTAAGCACAATCATTTGGTGGATCTTTTCTTGTCCTTGTTTCTCACAATTCTAGTTTTGTCTGATGAATTTTCAATGCTCTGTGGGTATGAAAAGGGGGAAAGAGGTCAGACAGAATGCAGTCAGACATCTTCTCAGCTCATGTATCTGAGACAGGCCTGATGAAAAACAAAGGTGGAGGGAGGGAGGGTGGAAGTTCCTTTCCTGGCAAAGATGAATAAATTGTTTCTGATGCCACCTTCAGTTTTCAAATTCTTGCCCACTGGCAGAAGCAATCCACAGGGATAAGCAATAGAAGCAACTATCATGGGCACCAGAATTCTTTTTCCCTGAAAGGTCAAATGTGATTTAAGCAGGCTTTCTGGTTCAGAAGAGAGAGGTTGTGGTGAAAGTTAATAAATATGTACTTTGTTTTGTTTTCAAAGCTGGAGATTTTCTGCCACTATCTATTCAGAGTGTTTACCTGCTGAGAACTAGAAACTGGCTGCATTCAAGCAAAGTTAATGTAGACAGTCTCTGGAGACTTTATGACTGGGCCACTTGCCCATTTTACATGAGAAGTAACATCCTGAATTTTAACACGAGTGACTATAATGCTGGTGCTCTGATGGATGGGGGGTGGGCCTCCCTCTGAAGTATTAGTACTGGTAGGTGCATCCTGCCTTCCACAGCAGCCTACAGCTGGAACAGGGACATTGCCAACTTCTCTTCCTCAGCAGCCTGATCTTGTGTCTTTTGAAGTCAACAAGAGTGTTTTGACTGACTTCAGTGGGGTGGAGAGATGAGCGAAGAGTCAGTGTAAGATTGACTTGAGGACATCTGGAAGAGCTTTTGTTCTTTTGGTTTCTGAATTGGGACACTGTTACCCCAGGATGGGTGGATCTTTTACTGTGACATGGCTGGAGGGCTAGATCGCCTCATAGACCACCAAAATCCAGAGGAGGAAGGTGAGAAAAAGAGAGGCACTGGTGCTAGGTTTTGCTATGAAAAGGCACTTTGGGGTTGTGAAATTATTATGGCAGCAAGCCAGCTGTTACAACCTTCTTGTCACTCTCATTGTCTGGGCCCTAATTTTGTTTATTAGTACTTGTGGGGGAAAGCAGTTTCTAGAAGATTCTGATGTTACAATTATATATTGTCCCTCTGATGAGGTTCAGTTTGAAGAACTGCCCCACTCAAATCTTATCTGAACCACCTCCAAGGTGATCACTCCAGTTCATTTCTGTGTTGTCACCTAATCAGTCCTGTTCCTTGAAAATACCCCAAGCTAATGGCAAAAATGTTGGTAACTTTTGGTTTTGGGATTATTTTTTTTTAAGTCATTCAGAGGTGAAATAATCAAACTGAACAAAGAACAAATGGCTCTAAACTGTCCATGTATCAGCTTATGCTGGAAAGCAAGTCAGTGTTTCTAATCATCCAACAAGTGAGACTCTGGAGGAGACTTTCAACAGGAATAGTAGGAATTGTGGTGATTTGGGGGATGTCTGTAAAAGTGAAACCACTGAAAGACAAATAAGGTGGTACGTGCTTGAAGGATATGTGTTTTATTATAATTAATTTAACCATTGTTCTTAGGATACACAGGTCATCATTTCCTGCCTGAGATGGATGGAAAATTTGTTGCTCTTAAGTAAAATACCTTAAAAATGCAGTGGCCAGATAGTTTCCTCTGCCAAATTGCATAAGGAATAGTACGGTGCAAGCTACTATTTGAAACACCTGTGTAACTTGAATTGTGATCCCAATGAGCATTCTAAAGTCCCGGAATAGTTCAGGGCCAGGGGATTTGTTCCAGTTCAACTCAACTAAAAATAAACACCAATGTGCGTTTAAAAGCTGATGCTAGGAAGGTGAGCTCTTGGTGCTTATTTCTGCTCTCACATGAGTGAAAAACAGGAGAAACTCCATTAAAGTTGCTGGATTTATATCAGTATGAAAATGGTGTGGATGAGATCAGAATCAGGGCCAAGAGTATTCTTAGGAACTTCAGCTATCCGTTCCTAATTGTTTGCTGTGTTGTTGTTGTCATGTTTGTCCCAGGATATGAGCCCCACAAGGTGGCTGAGGTAATCTCTTTTATTGGACCAATTTCTGTTGGTGGAAGGTACAAGCTTTCAGACTACACAGAGTTCTTCTGATCTAGGGAAAGAAATCAGAATATCTGATAATTGATAAGCACTTGTGATTTAGAGTTATTGATCTGACAGAAAATAAAAAGTGAACCTTATCTGCATACAGCAGTTGCTTATAGTGCAGAGCACACGTGACCATTACCATAAATACCTACTGGATGCCCATTTTCAAGTGTTTTGGACATGAGTTTCAAGAATGTTCTCACAAAGCAGTTTTGCACAGATAAGGGGTAGCATTTTCTCAGGAAGAAACTAATAGACATAACCTCTTCTTTACTGCTAATACAATCAGAGTCTGCCTTTTGACACGTTGATGGAGACCTCTCCAGTGATGCCAGAGAGAGTGCAGTTAAGCACTGTGGACGGTCTACCTACCTTCTCTTTACCACTGTGTCTCCTGACCTGCAGCAGTTCCCTTGTACTGGAGTCCTAGAGAGCCACAAAGCACTTTGGGTGCATCTCAACCCTTGCCTGGAGCTACTTTCTGTCTTTCAGGGTTGGGCTCTCTCTTGACCACAAGCAGCCAGTGGAGCTAAATAATGCAGAGAGTTTTTAAATGTAGAAAGATGCAGAAACAGAACTTCTAAGTAATTGATGCTCTTTTATTTCTTCAAATAGCTTTCAAGAGATTGCAGGAGTGCCTTTTCTCTTTGAAACTGATTAGATGATCTGACAGAAACCAGACGAGAAGAGAGAGAAGAGAAACCCAAAAAGACTTTCAATGTGTTCCAGCTCTGAAGAACAAAGGCACTTCTAAGCTCCTTTACAAGAAGTTTCTATGCTCCTCCAAAGACTTATTTTGTTTCTGAATTAGAGAGATGGGCTTGAGCTGTAGTTTGGGTCCAGATCAAGCACTCCCAAACCTCAGGGACATTTAGGTTTTGGGTTCACCTGCATTATAGCGAGTGGTGGTGGGGTTTTTGTAGGTTTTTTTCCGAACGTACGCGTATGTGGGAAACTTCATATCCAGATTCAAAGTTTCCTTCAGGTCGTGGATGTTTGGGTATGGGGGCTTGTTTTGGGCTCATCTCTAAGCTCAGACTCAGACCAGGCAGAGAGAGAAAGAGAGAACAAGGGCATAAAACTTCTCTGAGTTCCAAATACCTTGTTGGTTGTGTTTATTGTACATTTGTTCTCCATCTTTCAGGTGGAGAACAGTGGTCAGTTCATGTTGTGGCCAAAGATCCAAGGCTCAAGACTTCTGCAGTCTCTTCAGAGTTCTGACATCACTGAAAATGCTTTAGATTCTGAAGGATGAAGTATCTTAAAAATAATATGCTAGGTAAGACAGGCTTGCTACTCTCATCACTATGCTTGTTGCCACCGAGAGAAGTTTAGCAAAAGCAGATGAACTTCATTATCAGGGAGGAATTTAGCCCACTAGGCTGTTTTAAGCAAACGTTGACTCTGCTCCTGCTCACTGTCCACACCTGCTAAATAATTAGCACAGTTTCCGTTGGCAGTTCAATTTTGTCCTTATGGGAAGGCACCTGCACCTCCCTGGACTGAGTATAGCCTCCATGGGCCCATTGTTCAATCACTTGTGGCATTTCCCCCTTTAGTGAAGTGGGAAATTGGGGCAGATCACAATAGTCCGGTCTGCCTTTCAGGAATTCTTTTCAGTGGAATCTGATGAGTTAGTCCTAAATGATTGGGATTTTCACAGCTCTTTATAATCCCTCCCATTTCAGTACCAATGCCTCCATATTGGCATCAGTCTTTCTGGCTGACTTTGATGCACATCTCAGCAGGGGAGTAGCAGTGAGCTAGTGCTGATATATCATCTTCTAAATCCTTATTTTGGGTGTATAATCCATGTTCATAGTCACAATTCAGTCTTGCTTTCATACAATCTAATTTGCATATTAATTCAATTCCAGCTGTTTCTCTTTGATGTCTTGAAGTCCCATTGATTTTCTTGAGGACCATCATTAACAAATCATTAAGTGATTAGGAAGATGGAAGTGCTCTGCAACTTTTTTTTTGTGTTATGATTTCTGATGTCAGTTTTGTGCCCATTTATTCTTCTGTGTTGGGACTGTCCTGGTTGTGCTTGGGCATTACTAGCACATGATGGCATAAATCACATTAGTGGACAAGCAGATGAATAACCCTTTGATGGAGTAGCTGGCTTGATTAGGTCCTATGATGGTGTCTTTTGTGCAGATATGTGGACAAAGTTGGCAACATGGTTTATTGCAGGAATATGTGCCTGCTTTAATGTTTCTGCTGTTAGGTCTGTAGTTGCCGGTGAGTATCTGTTTAAGGTTTGGGTGCTGCCTGTGGGTGAGGAGGCGTCTGTCTCCCAAGGCTAGAGAGAGTGAGGGGTCATCTTTTAAAATAGGCTAGAGGTCCTTAATGATCTGTTGTAGAGGTCTGACTTGGGGGTTGTATGTTGTGGCCAGTGGCGTTGTATTGTTTTCTTTTTTGAAAACAGACTACTTTATTAATGCTTTAATGAAAGCGAATGGAATTTAGGTTTGCTGTGTTACTTTTTAGGTGCTTACGACTATCTTGAGGAAAAGACAACTTCTCCCTTTGCAAAAAAGTGTGGCTTTACACACATTTTTGAGGTGTCCCTCACCTCTTGTGCGCTCAAAATAATTTTTTTTATGAATTCAATGGAGAGTATCACTTGCAGCAGAACTGCAGCCAGATGTCAGCCCTGATTCCGTCACCACAAAACGAGGATGGAGAAAGGACAAATAGGTTATTCGGCACTTCAGCTGTGGGAAGGATTAAATTTGCAGTTCCTTACAGCACCATCTGGATTTAGTGAAGTTAATTCTCCCCTGTGCCCAGTGTTTATTCCTGGAAATAATTTTGTTTTGCAAATTCTATTCCTTCCTGTTTCTTGTGGATATGTAAAGGCTGACTCCTTGATCTTCTCCTTCTGTCTTCCTTGGTTACTCTTTAACCACCCCCTTAAAATGAGAAGTTGCACCAGAGCCACTACAAAGTGTCTAGAGAGTGTTTTTAAATATGCAGAACTAGAGTGGAGTGATTTACTTTGGTGTCAACTTTGGAATGAAGGTAGAGCTCCATCTTCAAAGTATCTGATGAAGTGGAATTTTCTCCCATGAAAACTCATGCGATAAATAAATCTGTTAGGCTATGTCCACATGTAAATGCTTATTTCCAAATAAGTTAGTTCAAAATAAGTTAATTCAAAATAAAATTATTTCAAATTAACTTAAATCGAAATAAGCAAAAACTTCAAATCGAAATAGCAAGTCCAGACGCAGGACTTGCTATTTCAAATCAGGAGAGGGGCAGCATGGGATGTGTGACAACTTGGCCCCCTGGCAGGGCCACGTTGCCAGCTGATCTAGAAGAAGGAAGGCACCGTGAGAAGGAGAAGGGCAAAAGTGTTAGATTGAAATAATGGTTATTTCCAAATAACACATCCAAACGGCGTTATTTCAAAACAATCATTTTGAAATAATGGCTATTTCGACTTCAGCCTAGGTTTTACTATTTTGAAATAAGGTTCATTATTTCAAAATGACGGGGCTTGTCATTTCGAAATAACAAAATATCATTTGGACATCACAACTTTTAAATCAAAACAATGGTCATTGTTTTGATTTAAAAGCATTGTGTGGACATAGCCTTCATCTTTAAGAGCCACGGGACTCCTTGCTTTTTTTGGCTCAAGCAGTAAACTGGGGAACAGGACTCCTGAATTTTAGCCTTGCCTTTGCAGTTTGACTTTGTGGATTTGGGCAAGTCATTTAGCCTCTCTGTTTCATTTACCCTTCTGTAAAGTAAAAACAGCGATGCTTGCAATTCCCAACACACCAATGATTAGGTAATTAGCTAATATTTCTGAAGTATTATGGCCGAGATTCTCAAGGGCATTTAAGTGCCTAACTCCCGTTGATTTCTATGAGAGTTGAGAGCATATGATTCTTAAGGATCTGGGCCTATGAGATGAAAGGCTCTAGAGAAGTGTAAAATGTTATTTCAGCAGATAGGGACTAAGCTCTAAATGCAAAATTGAGTGCCTTTTCTTCTGGCTTTCAGCAGCATGATCTTTGTCTCCATGATGGCTAGGCTAGATTACTGTAATTTGCTTTGTATATGGCTGTCCTTGAAAACCATTCATAAGTAACTGCAGACTGTTCAGGGGCCTTCACCCACGATAGTGAATGATATAGCCACTGGTGTGTTTTCCTGTCATCTAACAAGCTTACTTAATTGTCTTAAAGTTAATATATAAAGACTTAAAATATTATAGCACCATGGATACTGACTGGTGCCTTACATCACACATCACAATAGTTAAGACAAACAGAGTGGGGAAGAGTCCAAAAGACAGGAGCCAGGGTCAGCATGGTTGGTGGCTGCAAACCATCTTTGAAGCATCTGAGGAAGTGGGATCTTCTCCCACGAAAGCTCATGCAAAAAAATAAATCTGTTAGTCTTAAAGTGCCACACAACTCCTTGTTGTTTTTTTACTGGACTAGACTAACACAGCTATCCCTTTTGAAATTGCAAACCAAGAGTTATAGTGGCCCTTCTAGGCCATAGCTGGGCAACCTTCTGGGTAAGGCTCCAGGAGTGGTTTTCATTGTTAACATAAAGCTACAGAAGTCAGAACCTGTGAGTGGACGGCTGTGGATCCGATCCAAGGCATTTTTTGGTTTTGCAGCCTATTTTGTTTTGTGTGTTTACAGAGCAGGGGTGGTCAAAATTGGCTCGCAGCTAGGCACCAGCAATTTTGCTTTTGGTCATCAGAGGGCATGCCTCCATTACATTTCTGCAGTAGAGTCAGGTGATAGGCTACTAAAACTGGTTACCATGGCAACCAGAAACAGATTTGTCGAGGCCTGTTGTAGAGAGATGGTGCGGTGGGATGTTGCATCATTTCCTGCACTAAGATCTTGAGCTGAGCCTTACGAAGTTTTGCAGTTTACCTTTAAAGGGCATATATATTCCAAGCTGTGGATGTGTAGCCTGGCTCAGGTTTTTAGTTGGATTGACTGTGTCATGTTGCGTATTTGACCCAGCCGACATTTCATATTTCTTGAAAGATTTGAAACAGCTGTGCTGCAGAAGGTAAACAAAGTATGACTGAACATATGTGGGTGCCGCTGAGTTTTATCTCTCAAAGACACTGCTTTGTAGCTTTAGGAGGCTTCATAGTGGTGAGGCTGTGTTCTCTCTTCCTTCCACTAAATTTGTCTCTGTCTATAGGTTATTGTTTGCCTCCCTGCAGAAGACTTGACTCTTTACTATGCAGTAACAAAAATTCTTTGGATTTTAAAATGCTAAGTTTTAGGTGTCCATATGGAAATAAAATTGGGTCTTGACACACATATTTCTAGCTAACTAGGTACATCGATAGATTTGTTTATATAAGTATCAAAAACAATTTTTGTGGTCTTATAAATAAGGTACTAGCCTGGGCATAAGAGAATCTGGGTTCTTTTCCCGGCTCAACCACTGATTTTCTGTGTCATCTTGGACAAGTCATTTCACCCCTCTGTGCGTATTTTGCTCCTGCCCCTGTCCGTTTCATTTGTTTATACTGTAATCTGTTCAGGACAGCAAATCTCTCCCACTATATGTTTGTATGCTGCCTAGCATAAGGTGGCCCAGTTTGGTCTCTAACTTGTATTGTACTGTAAATAGGAAGAAGGACAGCAAGCACAGTCCTTAGCTCATGAGGGAAAGATTCCCTTGTGCTCAAGGTAAGAAATCTGTACTGTGCCCAGATGCCAGTGGACATGGTACAAAAACCTTTGTGATAAGCCAGAGTTCATACTGGAATACAGGATCAGCCCCATCTTAGCCTCATGCTCATGCCTCTACCCTGTACTTTTTCCTTCTATGCTGGCTTTCCTGTTAGATGCTGAAAACATATATTAAACAAGCAGATTAGGATTTATTTCTTTTTAGCTGAACAGTTCAAATGACATTGAAATTGTTCTACTTAGTGAGGGAGGAGCAGTGTTTTCCAGCTGGGATTCATGGGTTAGCTTAATTATGTTTTTGCTAGTTATCTTTCTATCTAAATCTTATTTATTTAGCCTTAATGAAGTTGCTCAAAGTCTGAAACTTTCAGGTTGTTATTTCTAAGACCTGCTTTCTGTCTCTCTTCCAACTTCTTATTTAGCCCCAGGTTGACAGTGGTAGAAAATTCTCACTTTCTGGTTAGTATGTGATATGAGTTGGTGGATCCCAGCCCATTGTTTAGTTGACATCCTTTCATGTTGCAAAGGGTACAGTGACAAGAAATGTTTATTGGTTCTCCAATGAACATTGGACATGGCTTTCCTCAAAGCCCATCAGTGTTGCAGCTTGCATGGACTGGAATGGTTTGCTAGAAAATGATACTCTTTTGTCCTCTACTCAGACACTGTACCTCTTCTAGATCACTATTAGTCACCACAAGCCTGGGAGTATGGGGTAGAGCAGAAGACACAATGAGAGCCTTAGTCTATACTTACAGGGCTTCTCAGTGGCAGTTGATGGCAGATACACAAAGCACATAAAATACCTTGTATATCTGCCAATGACTTTCTAAGCCACTGAGACACACTAGGGGAAGGTGACTGCAAATGCTTTGTGGTCAGCTTTCAGCAAGTCCGGTTACGCGGCTGCAATTGTTGAAGTGATTTCCAGAGCACAGCAGTGAGTTCATACTCGCTGCATTATTATGCCCGGCAGATTGCGCTATGGCAGCGATTTTGTTGCCATTAGTATAGACATACCCTCATCAGATGCCTTTGTGCCTGCATATACCACATTGTCAGCCCATTTTGTTGAGTCAATGCCCACAGCATTCAGTTCTAGGCACCTAAATTACTGGAGAGACTTAGAGAAGAGAAAGAAAATGAAAAGGCTGGAGAGGGTTGATTAATAAATAGAGATGAAAAGAACTGAATGATATATATTTCAGGAAAGTGACTAAGAGAGATCACAATGTCTATCTATAAGTATCGGAAACAAGCACCAATAGAAATTGTCTAGTGTGGTCCAATGCTGGTATATCTGAAGTCAAAGACATAGCATTAAGTAAAGAAAAAATTTGCCATACTCAACAAGAAACAACTCCTAATAGTAAAAAGCTTTTGAGAACAGTCTTCCAGGGAGAGACAGAGTCCACTGTTTGAGATATTTTATGGACTGGAAAGCTGTTGGAAATTATACTGTAGGGAACGATCTTATGTAAGTAAGGAGCCTGGACTGAATGAGCAGCAATCTTTTCCTCTAATCTTGCTGATTCCATGGTTAGTTGAAGACCAATAAATATCAAAATAGTTTGGATATAATGAGTGGCTAGTGTTTTTGGAATTTGACGTACTCTTCTGCACTGAGACTCTCTCACTAGAGAGCATTTCCGCTACCCTGTGGAAAAAAATAGAGTGAAATTTCATCTTCTCCATTATTTGCTTCCTTTTCCCAGAAAGCACCATCTACAAAGACCGCAGCTAGCAAATAGCATGAATAATTCATTCTGTCTAATTTCACACCATTTCAGCTTCTTTACTGACTTCTAATTAACATGTGTAGATTATTTAAGGAAGAGAAAATTGCTTTTAAATGCAGGTAAGGGTAAGCTGAATATCCCCATGTGTAATGTGAGATGATGTCGTCTTCAGGACCCAGCTGTGTTGATGAGCTTCCAAGGCGCTTTGTGCTGAAGAAGAAAAGCATATTTGTTTTGATGTGTGGGCTAATGACATCACTGCAGAAACCGTGAAATGTCTAAGATTGTGAACAGGTCAAAGTTTTAAAGTTAGTTTTTTTTATTTCACAAGCCTGCCATGGCATCATAGGGAGAATGCATTAAAGAGAATGAACGTTTTACCTCTAATTCTCACATAGTTTTAAAGCTGAGAATTGATTTTTGTATAGAGATTGGACTTTTCCCCTTTCCTATTGGATGGACGTCTCCATTGACTACAAAAGAGGTTCAGGACACTTTTGACCTCTATCTTAAGCAAAAGCCTCTTTAAATAAAGAGATCTTGCAATTTGTCTTTAAAATTCAACCATCTCTGCTTTTGGCTGACTGTAGAAAGAGCAAATCCCAGAGTCAAGGACCAATCCATTTCTTCCCAAGCCTCTAGAGCTGAAATCTAGGGTTCTAGCTGATCTCAGCTGTCTCCTCATTGCCCCAATGGCATTTCTTTCTTTCTCTAGGCCATGCATTACAGCAGCCTTTTTGGGCTTAAGTAGGCCTGGATGGGAGATGCCCTTTAGAACCATCAGGAATTTTCCAGAAAAACAAGAGTGGTTGCTGTAGACCACTGGTTCCCAGCCTTTTTCTTTATGTGGACCATTACATCATCATCAAAAGCTTTCATGGACCAACACCCCGCACTCTCCAGCTCCGAGCCACTGACCGCACCCCTGTCCCACACAGCCCTGCTCTCCTGGCCATGAGCCCCTTACTGTGCCCCGGTCTCCCTGCACTCCCTGCTGCACCTCTGTCTTCTGTGGCCCTGTGCACCCTGGCTCCGGCTGTGCTTTTCCCAACTTGTTCCCTTGCGGACCACCTGCAGTGCCCTCGTGGACCATCAGTGGTCCACAGAACACAGGCTGGGAATTGTTACTGTAGACTGACTTAAAATGAACTTACTTTCCCCACCTGTGAGTTTGAGCGCTCTGTCTCTTCAGTGCACCAGGTGGTGTACTGAGGGTCTTCAGTGCCTCCCCACCTTCTAGCTCTACACGGGAGTGGGGAACAGAGGCTTGAGGATGCAAATGCAGGCTTGGCTATACTACCCCCTGCTTTTACCCAATGCACAGTGCTCACACTGGGTGCTCACTCCTCAGGCAGGTGAGCTTTGTTCTGTATTTTTGTAGGGGAGGTGGTGTTAATAGAGAGAGTTGCTACTGGCAAAAAAAAATAAAAAATAAAAAAAAAGCCTGCCCTGCTTTTATTTGTTTGTCGAGTTTTTAAGATGCAAAATCACATTTGAGGATATAGGAGATGCTTTTCCCCATTCTTCTCTTTTTTCTGCTGGACAGCAGTCCCTGGCCCTGCCCCTCCTCCCTGGTTTTTTTTAGAGGTGGAGGCAGCTTCAGCTCCTACAGCAGAAAAGGGGGGGGGACCAAACTGGAGTGAGTTCCTTCCAGCCCTTACCCATTCAGAATAACCCCTTATAAGTGCATTCATGTAGTAAAATGACTTCTAATGCTTCTGGACTTTGGACCATCTTTTTGGAGTATACATGCTAGTGAGCCTGTAGGTCTGTTTTCTGTTGGTTAGATGCCAGAACTGTCCATGTGTCTGTGGTTATGCCACTCTTTAGGTTGGCTCACAAATAGGATATAAGCCATAATATTGATACTCCACCTAATGGAGAATCTCCTTCTGTTCAAGTGTTTGGGAGATTTTTGGGACAGAAAGGGGAATTCTGTCTTGACATATGGAGTCCAGGGGGCATGCTGTACAAATGACAGAAAAGTCTGTGCAGGCATAGAATTGTTACTCTTATTAGACACTGGGCTATTTAAAAAAAGGAAACAACCCTTCCGCCCCACCCACATCATCCCAAAGAGCATTAAATTAGTAGTAGTGAACATCGGCCCTGGAGCTGGCCAGTGATTTCTGAATTTGTCTAATGCTTAATAAGATGGCTAATTATAACTAAATTGCATTCCATAATTAAAAGGGTGCAATGAATGACTTGGATCTTATCTTCAAATAAAATTATACCTGAGGGCTGGGTTTTGATTGTTGCTAAAGAGATTGTGCTTATTAGATTACTAGCAAATTCATTTGCAAGCTGATTAGTTAAAACTCTTAGGAAAGTGCAATCTATTTGTATAGAACAATCCCTGAATTTCTACAGTTAAATAAGAGGCAAGATAATAAAAGTCCCATTAGGCTGCTGTGATTTATATTATTTCTTCTCTCTTTTTTAAAAGAAACATTTAAAACTATGAACAAACAATGACAACACTTGAAATATTTCAAGAGTTTAGTCTGTGAATGTATTGCCAGGGCCAGTGTCAACTTTTATAAAGTTTTCATCTGTCGCAAAGTCTGTGTGTGAAGCCCCCTCCATGAACAGACAGCTGCATGATCAGAAAAGGCTGCTGGTGTGTGAATTAAGGTATCTTAAAGTGATAACAGATTATTCCCATTATTATTTTAGTGCTAGATCACTGAACTTCTATTGCATTTACTACTGTTTTCTACTCTGTGTGTAGATGAAAGGCTAATAAAGGGAGCTAGTAAATGTAATAAACAATGAATAATTCCCCACCCCCACCAATTTGTTCCATCAGCTAGAAATGACTATCAACAATTTCCCTGCCTCAAAGCGTTTAAGATCTAAGGCCTCAGTCCTGCAAGAACTTACTCACCTGTTTATTTTTCTTCATTTGCATACTCATGTGCATAAGCTCTTGCTGGATTGTGGCTGAAAGATTCAAGACAGGTAAATTCTGGGAGCAAGTGTTGTTATCCCCATTTCACAGATGGGGAACAGAGGTACACGGAGATTGTGACTTGATCAAGGTTATATAAGAAATTGTGGTGTCATTTTGAAACATCCAAAATAGGAGATGTTCAAGGTGAACACTAGAGATAGTTAAACAGTGAAGGAAAAAAAGTGCACTGTAAATAAAAAGTGTAAATACTGAAGGAAAAGGAAATAAGTTTATTGCATGTGTGTTCTTTCTGAGTTTTACTTTTCAACAATATTCTTGCAAACGGCTGGCTGACAAAATGTTCATAACAATAGCAAATTTTAGGTAAATATGGGAAAATGTATGTGGAAAGTGAAAGCTAGGTTGCTAAGTAGGTGGAGCTATTTTTCCATGTAGCTAAACTTTATAGCCTTAGTTGGAGTAAATCAGTGTAGATCTATCAGCTTCAGCTGAGGTACTTCCTTTTACCTTAACTCAGGATGTGTCCCATAAATTTTAAATAAATTGCATAATTAACATTACTAGGAATATACAAACAGAAGATTAAAACAGATGAGGAATGTAAGGTTAAACTCTGTTGATCAGATACAGTCTTGAATCAGTGTTAAATATTTCTCAACTATCATGGGAAAGGTAATACATTAGAACATAGACCAATTAGATAGAACACATCAATTATCAACCTTTAACAAATCTGCCACTATTATTTCATGAATTAATTGAATCAATTATTGAATTAGTGTGTAAGGATATCTCTTTAAAAGAAATGGAATAACAAGATCAGAACTACATGAAGAACACAATCACAGATGAAAATAAATGTCAAATGTAAAACAGAAGACCTATAACATTGCGTGTTTGAGCTTCCTGAGCACTGAAATCTTTTACCACACTGTTCTCTTTTCATGTCTGGGGATAAAAATTGTTCTGTTACCTAAAACTTATAAGTTCCAGAGGGGTAGCCGTGTTAGCCTAGTTCAGCAAAACAAACAAGGAATCCTGTGGCCCTTTTAAAGAAAAGCAAATTTATTTCTCACATGAGCTTTTGTGGGTAGAATCACACTTCACTGGATGCATCTGATGAAGTGGGATTCTACCCATGTAAGCTCATGCAATAAATAAATTTTGTTAGTCCTTAAAAGTGCCATAAAACTCATAAATATCTGTAAGTTTGGGAACACTTCAGAAGCACGTGGGACCTTTGCGCCAGGAGTGATGGTGCTCCCCAAAAAGGCCTGGGCCTCACCACCTGGGCTTGATTTGAGGCCTGAGCCAGATCTGGTCCTGGAGCCCTGAGCAGGTCCCGGATCAGGCTCCTGCCACCGTCAGCCAGCAGCCTGGCCCTGGATCCCCGGCTGGGGATGGGGCTGGTTAAGGCGGCTGCCGCTGTGGGCAACCCGGCTGTGGACCACTGGGTGCGGACAAGACTGGTTAAGGCTGCTGCCACTGCGGGCAGCCCAGCTTCAGATCTCCAGATGGGGACAGGGCCAGTTAAGGCGGCTGCCATGGGTGGCCTGGCTCTGGATCCCCAGCTTAGGCCAGGGCCAGGTCAGGCTGCTGCCACTCGAGGCACTGGCGCTGGGACTCAGGGCTCATGACCCCTGAGCCCAGCACCAGCAATGCCACTGTTTTGTACTGTGGTTGACCCGTCCCACTTAAGCTAAAGGAAGGTTTCTTCACTTGGGTTCTTTAGAACGCAATGAACTTTGGAAAAAATCTTTTGTAAACTGACACCTGTGATTTTTCTAGTGGCTCTGGCTGTAGCAGGAGTAAATTTGATTTTCCTCTTTCAGTGTTCCCTATTCCCTCTTTCTCCAGTGTCGGGACAAAGAGCAAACCAAGTTATGTGTACTCTGAATCATCTGAGTCTCAGAGGAAGGACACTTCAATCTAGCAGTTTCTGTTATGTTAGCAATGTTCTAATTTACTATGGATTAGACCAGCCTGTGTGGGTATCAGTTCAGGAGCTTTACTAGCTAAGTTATGAGCCATTCGGCTTACCTTTAGTTCCCCCAAGCCAGTTGTTTTCTACAATTCTGCCATCTTGGAATTATAGATAATGTAGTATTTGGAGTGTTCATTTGTGCTGCTATTAGCTCATTGTCATATCTTGACAGAGCAGGGCTGTCCAACCTTTTTGGGTGAAGGGGGCCACATTGCAATTCTTTTCTCAGCCAGGGGGCGGTGAGAAAATTTTTGATAGATAACACATACAAATTGATCTTTATTAATAAACTTTAATAAAATAATGATTAGTGTGATATTTGGCATTGCTTTTGTTTGCACTATGTACATAGGACAAGGAGGGGCAAGGGTGCCTGGTGAGGGGGCAAGGCAGAGCATGGGGGGAAATTGACAAGGGCCTTGGCCAGTCCCAGCTCCCAGGCTTGTGCAGTGACACTCCACGGGCCAGATGAAAGCCCTTGGTGGGCCAGAGTCTGGTCCCCAGGCCACAGGTTAGACAAGTCTGTGATAGAGCAAACGTTCAGATGGACACCAAACCCAGTATGCTCCATAGAAGTACGAACACAGGCCCTTGGGCTGATTTATTGCATTTATTTCAGGTCGAGGTCTCTTTGCTACTTCACATACATCAACCTGTCTTTTACACTGAAGGACAGGACAACCATCCGAATGTTAATTTTCTATACTTTCAGATGTGTTTATGGCAGTGGTTCCCAACCTGTGGGCCGAGGGTCAAAAGTGCCTTGCAGAGGCTTTCAAAGAGGTCCATGGCTTGCCTCCTGCTGATATCAGAGGGAGCTGGTGCCTAAGGACCCAAGCAAAGCATACTGCTTCCGTTCTACAAGATTGGTTTGGGTCAGGGGGTTGCAACCTGCAGCTCTTTAGCTGCCCCCACATACCACTGGGGGACCTTGTGGGGACCCCACTCCTGGTTCTAGGCTCCCCCCTCTCCAGGGGACCCTGCAGCAGGAGCCCTGGCCCAGCTCCTCCCAACCGCACCAGGAGGCTACACCTGTTGCAGCTCTCAAAACACTTGTTTAATGAAAGAATTTTTAAAAATGGCTGCTCTTATCTTTTAGATTGCCGACCCCTGGTTTAGACTCCTTGCTGCACCCAGGGGGTGGAAGATCAGTGCACCCCTGCTCTTGGTCCAACAGACAGCACAGCAAAGTGCTCTGCCTGGGTCCCTAGGCACTGGCTGCCTGATGGAGCCAGAGGGAGGGGAGCACTGATTTCTCATCTCCCTGGCTACAGAAGGGAGCCACTGCTTAGGAGCCCAGGTGGAATGCACAGCTCTGTAGGACGTGTGCAGTTTCCCTGATGCAGTCAGCTGGATGGGAGATCAACTGGAAGGCGGCTTCCTTACTGAGCTTCTTCCATCTGGCTGCAGTGGATGGGGTGAGAGTTCAGAGCAGCCAGGACCCATGATGCTTGAGAGGGAGAATACTCTAAAAATCAGTGCGTTCTCATTTGGCCAGCACTTAGGAGGCTACCCAGCATGACTTAGCTGCTAGGCCATGTGCTTCAGTGTGTAGTGACAGTCACTCATGTGCATTTCTTGTGAGTGTGTGAAATATATTAAGTCATTGTAGATCTAAAACAGTGAATGTACAAATGAGCACAGTAGCATCAAAATGTTTAATTTAAATATGTAGTCAAGTTCCACAGGGGTAGCTGTGTTAGTCTAGTTCAGTAAAACAAACAAGGATTCTTGCAGCAATTAAAGACGAACAAAATTATTTATTGCATGAGCTTATGTTGGAGAAAATCAGATGCTTTTGAAGAAATATATAGTGATTTATAATCCTTAAAGGTGTATACATCAATACTTTTTTTTTAATGGGTAGATAGGCTGGTAGCCCTTCAGAGTTGTAAAAATGATACTTGTGGCCCTCAAGTGAAAAAAGGTCAGGGAACCACTGGTTTATTGTGGAATCTGCACATTCAGGTAGCTGGGTTTGCATTAAGCATGGTGGAGTTAAACTTAGATTTAAAAACCGTGTGCGTTTGGATTTTTTTAAATGACACATTTGCTATTTATTTTTATACTCTGCTGAGACCTCAAGTAAAACATGCAAGGTGGCTTCATTGAGAGACCTCTTTATTGAGATCACAACCCTCATTCTACATTGCTGAAGCTGTTTTCAAGCATAGCATCTGATCCAAGTTCATCCCTGACATTGTCAGTGGGGAAGAGGGGTGTTTAGCACAGTGTAAGACTGGTTTTCCACTGCATTTGATGGAGGTTTTGCAATTTTGCTCCTGCAGGAGCAGGATTATGTCTCATGCCTCTCTTTCTCATTCTCTTACACCTCTCCCCCATCTGTAAGAAAGATGAGTTTCTGCATCTACCATTTAAATGCAGTCCATTGCAGCCACCTGTGGCTCGATTCTAGTAATGCTCTGGGTTTTCCTATGGGACGTGTGTGTCCATACAAATACTAACCAGACCTTATGCTGCCTAATGTATGAAATTTGCTGATGTGATGATTGTGGTTGAAGTTTGGGTACTTGAATTACAATGCTGTGTTTTATAAAGGTCATGGGCTAGGTATGTTACACTAGGCCCTGCAAAGTGAATGTCAACAGCTGGACAGAGGGAAAACAAATGAAAAGCACTCACCAAAATGTCTGTATTTACACTTTAAACACTGTGCACTGAAGCCCAACGCTATTATCAGCCAGTGGTATTTACAGCCATTATCTGGCTTGACAGATCCAGGCCTCAGGCAGCCCTTCTAAATGCTGCTGCTGATTTACCGCAAATGTTAAGCTGGCACACTGCAATTATTTGTCAGCACTATAGCTCACCCCCTTTGCCCCCTGGTCATCAGACACATATGGTGATGTGTGAGCTTCATGAGAAATGATCCACTCCTGAACCTGGAAACGGAGAGCTCTGAAAGCCCTATTCATGACTGAATAATTAGATGGCAAACATATATTAGTGAGCAGCGACTGCCCATCACAGAGGGCTTTCAGCCTTCTGGCATATACAATTGCAGTCTTTTGGGCTTCTTTTAGAAAAGGCTGAAGGATTCTTTATTCGGTCAAGCCTATTTGCGTTCTCATTACTCAGGCTGCACAGGTAAAGAGTAGGTTTTAATTGGAGGGAATTTTCTATGATATGTGTATACATATTGTACCACCTGGGGCCCTGATTCAATAAGGTGCCTAAGAACATACTTAACTTTAAGCATGTGACAAATCTTGCTGAAGTTAACCCATAACATCTGACCTTGATGGGTCTGCTCAGAACAAAGCTTGTGCTGAAGGCTCAGGTTATTAAAAGTATTTAGGCAACTCCTAATTGATTTAGGAGCTGACTCTCATTTTCAAAAAAAATTTAGTCACTTGGCAGCCTAAATACCCCTGAGTGAAGCAGTGCATGAATCAACCGTTCTCAGCCACTGTGTTGGGACGTGTTACTGTGTTGTAGAGAACCCGGGAGATGGCTGGATTTGGCTTGGGGAGGGCGGGCTGGTGTGTCCTGTAGGGTTGAAATATGCAACCAAGTGTGTTACAACCTGCAAAAGGTTGAGAACCACCGGCCTAAATGCTTTGTGACACTAGCGATCTTGATTCCTATGTGTAAATCTCTAAGGCTATGTCTACACTTAGAAGGTCAATTTGAATGACTGAATTCAAATTAATCAATTCGACCTAATAACGATTAATTCAAATTCAGTCAATTTGAATTGACATGGCCACACTGGAAAACCAAGTTTGAACTGGCATGTCCATGGACTGGATTTCCCAATTCGAATTGGAAGAGGGAACCATGGGAGGTATGTTAGAGCTGGGTAGGGGATGCTTTCCCCTAGAGGGATTGGAAGAGGGGAACCATGTCCGGGTGTTAGAGCTGGGTAGGGGATGCTTTCCCCCAGCCAGGGCTCAGAAGGCAGGAGTCTGGCAGGGGACGTTTTCCCCTGGCAAGGTTCCCTGGGGCCCGGGCACCCCCCCCGACAGCACAGTGGAGCAGGGGAGAAGGGATTCCCCTGGCTCAGCACTGACAGCACAGTGCGGAGGGGGAGAAGGGATTTCCCCCTCACCCTGTCAGCGAGGGCCAGGGGAATCTCTTCTCCCCTGCCCCAACTGCACTGTCAGTGCTTGGCTGGGGGAATCCCTTCTCTCAGCACTGATAGCGCAGCAGGGTACGGGAGAAGGGATTCCCGCATGGCAGGGAACCCCAGGGGAGCTCAGGCTGCCCATAGGGTCCCTTCCCCAGCCCCAGGAGCACCGCTCCAGCCCAGCGGGGATTCCTTCCCCCACTGGCAAGCGGGGCTGGAGCTACCCGCAGGGGTCCCAATCTGGCTGGGTGGGGGGTGGAGGCACCTGTGGGGCTGATGGGCCCAGGTGCCAACGGGCTGGTCTTTGTTCCAGGGTGCCATGCACCCTGGGAGGAAGGTCAACTCATGTCAATTGGAAGTCACAGTGAGTTTGAATTGAGATGGCCACACTGGGTCAATTCGATCTACTTGGTTCAAATTGACCTGGACTTAAAAGTCAAATGAGGTTTGACCAATTCGAAGTCAGCTTTCATCAACTCAAACTGAGGAGTTCCTCAATTCAAATGGAGGAAAGCAAGTGTGGCCATGCACTTAACTGAATTTGAGTTGATTGTCCTCAATTCAAATTCAATTCTAAGTGTAGACATACCCTAACTCTTTAAAGGAGAAAGTAGTAACAACCAACTAGACTTCTACTGAGCTAAATCATTCCCAGAAGGGACAAACCCTGAAGTCCTCAGTTTTTGCTCAGTGACTGGGTGAGGAAGGAGTATGCAAAAACTAAAGTCAGTATTTGTGATTTTCAAAGCTGATTCCTGGGTTTCACCATGTTACTTCCATTTATTTCAGTGGGAAATGGTGGGGTGTAAATTTCCTAATTAGCTGTGAAATTCTCAACCAATAGGAGTATGTAGGTTGATAACAAATTGGGGCAGGAATGGCTTATTACTCTATTTACATAGTTCAAAAGGGGCAGCCATGTTAGTCTAGTTCAAACAAACAAGGAGTCCTGTGGCACTTAAAGGCTAACAAATTGCTTTATTGCATGAGCTTTAATGAGAGAAAATCCAGCTTAGTCAGACTCTTTGAAGATAGGGGAACTTACAGAACGGGAGGAAAATAAATGCAGGGAAGTGTAAGTCATAGTGCCAACTGGATTCCTTGACTATGTCTACATCTGAAATTTTAGTTTGGACTTATTAGTCCAAACTCAAGAAGTTCAAGGTTAGTCCAAACTAATCAGTCTTTTCTCTCTTTTCCCTTTCTGTGTTCCGTAAAAGCATAGTAAGCTTAGATTTATAATGCATTCTGTTAGATATGATGTATTCATATCATGTCCTGTTCTGTTTTATAGTGTTTAGGCATGCTGTTAAAGACCTGCTGTGCTCTGTCTCAATATAACTGCGTTCTATTGGTTGCTGAAAGGATTCCTGTATAGGAGATGATTGGAGATTTACCACTAGTTCTGAGTAAAGGACAGGACAGAGGAGCAGAGCAGGGATTAATTTGTGACTCATGCTGGGGCCAGAGAAGGAAAGTAATCCCTGCCAGCCCTGTAGTTGGTGCAAATTACTTTTCCCTTGCTCCAGGTACAGTTGTGTTGGTCAGTCCGTTAGGTCCCGCCTTCTCCCACTCCTTACTTCTGCCTGTTTATTCTTTACCAGCACTAGAGGGGAGATGGAAATTCTGCAGAGACTGGACTCCCCTGAGATGCAGTCAGCCCACCCAGGAGATTAAGGGTATCTTGTTCCCCCTTATTCTTCTACACAGGAGTGTTGGGCAAGTGTCATCCTAGTTCATAATGAAGGATCAGTCAAAGTGCTCTGAATGTCTCAGGATGAAATAAAAGCAAGATATTGTGATTGTCATTATTATAAAGCAAACAAGGAGTCTGGTGGCACTTTTAAAGACTAACAAATATATTTATCGCATGAGCTTCTGTGGGAGAAAATCCCACTTCGTCAGATGCTTTTATTCATTGAGAAAAGCCCCTCAGCCTCGAACATTAATAGAATTACTATTCTGTTATGTTCCAGGCTCCCCCAACAACTCCAGTGGTCAAAAACATGCAGCAATTGGAGCTGTGATCTCTTTCTAACTGCTGCTTCTGCCCTCTCCTTCTTATCATTCTTTTCTTTTTTTCTTGCTATCTGCTCCTTACAATAGGATATAACTAGTGTCCTTAATTATGCATGGACAATAGAAAGCAATAACAACAGCTATTGATTGATTTTGAGTTATAAAGCTCCTTAAAATGAAGTTGTACAATCAGGATAATATTATTTTGCTACATGTCTGTGGGATGCCCACGACAATAGTAAAAATAAATATCTTGCTTAACAGGAAATTGCAAATGAACTGTGCCCCCATGTTGGTGTTTAATTGTTTTGACTAATTAGTCTGAAAGCGTATCTTTCACCAATTTGCTACTTTTCTTCTCCTATTTAATGCTAGCTTGGTAGCACAAACAGTACCTCAAGAATATCTGTGGTTTTGTCTTAAATCATTTTTTAAAGTATGTTGTGGAATTATTTTTGTTCGCTCATTGTTACTTTGCACTTCAAGCCTGTGGATGGTTGTGGGAGCTCGCCCCTTTTCTTGTTGCACATTTGCTGAAGGACCTTTGAAGGGCTGGACTCTGTCTTCCTTACTTCACATCAGGAAACATTGCATGTTATATGTTTGGAGCAAATTGTGGCTGTCTGCTGTAGCTTTCTGTATGGTACTATCCATTTAAAGCAGTTGTTTTCAATCTTTGATCTGCTGTCTAAGATTTCCAAAGGGAGCTGCACCTCTGATCAAAAAATTTTAGGGGGTCCACAAATGAAAAAGGTTGAAAACCACTGATCTTAAGTATAGTACCTTACATGTTTTAGTGAATTAAGCATCATAATTCCTCCATAAGCTGGTTAAGTAATAGTAGCCCCACTTACAGAGGGAAATTGGCACTCAGAAATTCAGAGGCAAAGTCAAAGGTATTTAGATGCTTAAAAATACAGATAAGTGCCTAAAGATGCACATAGGAGGTGCCTAATTCTCTTTGAAAATGTGGCACAATCTTGTGTCAGGCATCACAACTAATTAACGAGAAATTAAGACCAAATTATCTGTCTTGCAGCCCTGTGCGTCAATCATTAGACCATGTTTTCCCTCCATAGGGATCTTCATACTGCATGATATGCTGGCTGACTTAGTCTTAGGAAACACACCAGCAGGCTGCACTGTTTCATTATTCAGGCAGGTCATGTATAGAGATCAAATACAAAAGCATTTTCTCTCCCTTTTTTAAAAATACAACAGTAGATTAATTGTTTTCTGATCCAGCTTTAATCTGAATTAATGTTTTCACTCAAACCATAGCTCCTCTAACGTGAAGAACAGTGGTGCATTTCTAATTTCCTTTTCACACTAAATTGTCAGCCTAATCTGCTGGCGGAGTCATAACGGCAGAAACAAAGACAAAGGAACGGGTTTGCGGAGGAGGAGAAAAATGTATGTTCGGTCAAACATTGTTATAATGTCACTCAGGGGGTGTATGAAAACAGATGATGGATCCATGTGATGGGAAAGCCAGATCTGAGGTGGGGGAAAAAAGATTAGGCAGATGGTGTGCTGAGCCGGCTGCCTATTACACTGATCTTTATCGTCTCTCTGTTGCCTTGCACTGTCTCTGCCCTACCCATCCATCTGTTTGTTGTATCCTCCTGTTGTCTCTCCTCATACAGTTAGAGTGTAAGATGTTCGGGGCAGGACTGTCTTTTCATTATGCATGTACAGCACCTTGCAGAATAGGGCCCTGATCTCCAACTAGGGCATTTAAATGCTACTGTCATATAAATAAATATGGATTAATAACTTGTTAGCATCATGTACTGTACTTTGATATGGTTGCTGGTAATAGCCCTTTGTTGCCTCACTTGCATTTAATTCCGCATCATGTTTGCTATTAATTAACACTTACTTTGTGGCACCAATAGACGCAAATTAGGACCAGGTGCTTAGGAACTCAATTGCTGTATTGGTGGACATGGTCAATGGTCATATGTATTGACAGACAGCTTTCTCTGTTATGGCAAGTTCTTTGTTCTTTCTTTATTGTTTTCCTGAATGTAAGTTGTCAACATCATAATTAACACTCAGTGTTCACATGGGGCTTTATAAGCATTAACTTATTATCTAGTTCTCCCTATGTCCCTGTGAGGCAGGGAAGTACTATCCCCATTTTTCAGATGGGGAAACAGGGAAATTTGTATCATACCAATGACTAGAACATAGGAATTCCATATGAAAAGGAATTTTTTAAAAACTTTTGAATTGAACAGACAACATTCAGATGTCACTGAGGCATGGTCTACATCTTAAACATACATTGACCTAACTACATCACTCAGCGCTGGAAAAAATATCTGTATCCATGACTGCAAGGATGGTACAACTATGCCCTCAGATGTGGTGGTGGCTGGAACTAATAAGGGTACTAATAAATGAGCAAAATCAAATATGGTATTGCATATTCTTTAACCTCTAATATTCCTACTTCCTTGATTTCCATTAAATGACACTGCGCTCCTGTGAAAGAAGATTTTCCCATCCAAAGCCACCTGAGAAGCATTACAAAGGGATCTCACAAAAGTGGGAGGCTGGATAGATGGAAATGTCATAAAGGGTCACAATACAATGAAATTTGAGAGCCACTTATATGGAACAGTTTCTGTAGGAGAAGAGATTTATAAGCCTGGGACTGTTCAGTTTCAGAAAACAGAGAACTAAGGGAATATGATAAAGCCAGATTTATAAAATCATGAATGGTGTGGATAAAGCGAATAGGAAAATGTTATTTACCCCTTCACATAACACAAGGACTGGGGTCGCCCAATGAAATTAGTAGGTGACAGCTTTAAGACAAATAAGGAAGTATATCTTCACACAAAGCCCAGTCAACCTGTAGAACTTGTTGCAAGGGGATGTTATGAAGAACAAAAGTACAATGGGGTTAAAAATGTTAGATAAGTTCAATCAATTGGTCCATCAGTGACTATACGCCAACATCATCAGAAATACAACCCATGCTTTGGGTGCCCCTAACTTTCTGACTGCTGGAAACTGGGGCTCAATCACTCGACAATTACCCTGTTCTCTTATTTCCATCTGAAGCCTCTGGTATTGGCCACTGTCCAAAAACAGGATACTGGGTTAGATGGACAATTGGTTTGACCCAGCAGAGCTATACTTGTGTTCTTATGTCCTCCAGATAAATGATTTGGAAGGATTGGGTCTGTTTATTGTTTTCACTAAGAAGACACAACAATAAGGGAAGTAAGTGGGTCACCATTGGCAAAGGTACACAAAGAAATGTCAAAGCTCTTTCAGAACTGTGGTGAGCAATAACTCTGTCTGCATCTGCCTCATGCATTCTACTGGGGTGAAGTCCTCTGTGTAGCAAAATAGCTTAAGTAGGAGATACTGTAGAAGAGTTATGAAAACTATTCCTTAAATTAAAAAAAAATCTGTGCTGCAAGTTTTTAAAGTTCATTATTACAGGTGGTTCAAAAATAATGTCTTATTTGTTCTGTGCTTCCAACAGCAAACCCTGCCTTGGAGAACACTGCTTACATTAACTAGTGGCTTATTTTTCTTATGGTAGCAAAAATTCAACATGAAAGAGCCAAATACATGCATGCCCACTCCACAGAGTTCTTGTCGATGCTAAGTGAGAGAACCCTAAGGGGCCTCTCTTTCACTGTGTTTGCTCGAGACTCTGCGTCCTGCATACTGGGCATTTGTTTACTGACTTCCTTTATTGGAAAATGCCATTTATACGCTATGGGTGGCCAAGCCTTGTTTTCTTGTCTTTTAACAAGAGAAATGAAAGTGGAAAGGGACGTTTACTAGGATTTTAATCACAAACAAATCATGAAGATTGTGGGTCAGGAAAAAGCAGGCAAGGACAGGGTCTCTCCTCAGTTACCTAGAGCTGTTAACTCTCCAGATTGCTAGAACATGGTGATTTTGAGTCACTCAGAGGTTGGCCACTGATACCAGAGCTTCCTGTCTGGGGCTCAGGGAGATTTGAAATGAACTGTGCATGGTTTCAGCCTAACTGTCCAGTGGGAGGTGGCTAGATCTCAGAAATAATCCCTTTCTTGCCATGAAAATCTTCATGAAATTGATGACTGTGCAAACAGGGCATCTCATTATTGGAGTTGCGTGGAACAATCATGTTTTCACTTGCTGAGTACTTACATGAAAGGGTCGATAGGTCTCTATGTATTAACATTGCCCAGTCTACCCCCTGCCCATGTCTTTGTTTGCTAGCAGGGTAGAAATTCAACCATTAACCTGTCATATCTTGAAGAAATCCCCTTCAAATTCCTGGACTTTGGAACTACCAAAGGCATGACTGCTCCCCAGAAAAGCCATCCCTCGTTTTACACTGACTCTGGGAGTTTAGTTGGTGCTGTGTTGTGCATATTTGTGCAGTGCAGACATAATCACAATCACTAAAGCTCACGTAATAGTTTACATATTTCGCTACATAACAAGTCTCAGTGCTTTGCTTTTAAGGTGATCCCTTTGTTAGGTACAAAGCTGTATCTAGCCCTTCTAGAACAAAAGCGTGAATTTATCCAAGTGAAAACCAGCCTCCAAAATTGTACATACATTTTGCAAATGCACCAATTGTTTACATGAAGTTTGCATTTGTAAATGAAAATAGTGTAGCTAGACCTGTCTTTGTGTGAGTCCTTGTGGGAGAGTTTCAGAGGCAGTTTGGAAAATTGGATCCTAAGTTTCTTCAAGTTTTCAGTAAAATATGGTAGTTCAGCAAAATGACCATATTTCCAACTTCCATTGCCACAACAAAAGAGAAACCTGATGCTGTTCTTTTGTTTCTATACCTGTTTTGATGAGATTTTTTTTTTGGTCAGTGGAGAGAGTTATTGTGCTACATGCTCCCCTTATCTTTGCTTTTTTCAAGTAGTGAGTCTTCCAGGTTTTGCAGCAAGACGTTGAGGTTCATCAAAGAGGAGAGAGATCCTACAATGTTCTCAAAGGCAGGGGAATGTAGCTTAAGACACAAATGCTGGAGGAACTCTGACCTCAAACTGTCATATTCTGCTGTGCAAGCTAGGAGAGAACTCTATAAGTAGCCCAGCATAAAAGTACAGGGGACATTTTGTAGGAGCTCTTTTGGCTATTTTCTCCCTTTCTGATCTAGGACATTAGCATCCAGTGTGTTTTGTTCTTGATTAAATAGAAGCCTGCAGGGAGAAAAAAGCAAGGGTAGCAATTTTTATATGCAAATATGTGCAGGTAACACCTATTTATTCTGTGGCAGTGGTGAGTATCTGCAGCTGGGGGATAAAACTTGGTAAAGTAAATGCATGAATTATAGTCTCCTGCTTCACACTGTAGGTGCCGATAGTCAATACAACATATTCCCAGTACTGTATATTTTGGCATTTTGTGGTAGTTCTTGCTCTTCATTACAGAGGAAAATGCTGGATTGTGAAATGTCACCAGGCGTAGTTAGAGGCCAATTATCTTTTGCATCTGGTAGCCTGGCCTGAGCCGGGGAGATACTTGAAAGTCTTGTAGTGTGGTGAATCTCTTTGCCGTTTCAATTACATTTCCTAGTTTATCATTTACTTAGGTCTTTGTGCTAGTCACTTACCAGCACTTCTGAGGGAGGCGTGGAGGGAATGAAACGTTCAGAAAGTGCTATATAAATGACCATGCAGTAAGGTCAATACTAGTTATGTTTGTAGTGAAAGACTGAAAGGATTACCCTTAAAGTACTTTCAGGACACTCACACATAAAGAATTTCATTGAAGAGGAAGGATTCCAGCTGGGATTCATTTTGTGACAGGTCAAGGAAGACCAGGCAAAAAGCAACATTGTGTTTTAAGAGGAACCTGAATGGTCCTGACTTATTGCCTCTGGCTCAGCAAGCTTCAGTATGTGGACTTCTGAATAAGAAACAGAAAATCTATTAAGAAGCGTGTTGCAAGAAACAAGAACTGCAGACTTTGATGGAACACCTATTGACCCAGAGGGGAAGAGCCTCTACTTCATCATTTGGTGAAGAAGGAAGAATGCTGCCATGAAGGGCTTAATTTGAATAAACCACCTATCCACTATTTCAGTTGAGAGGTGATCCTAACTATGTATTAGCTGGGATTTTGAAGTTAGGGTTTCCAAGAGAAACTTTGAAAAGCTCTTATCTTGTGGCAAACAGCTGATTATCAAGTAGATGGGACTCTGGTCAAGAGTCCTAAATGTTCTTTGCTTCCCTTCTGTGAGGACTTTGTAATGAGAGCAACACAGATTTTGCTATGAGAAATGGGGCAGATGGCAGTAGTGGAGTCAAATAGACTCTGATGATGCCCTGCCTAGCCAGCAGTGCCCCCACCTGGCACCAGACAACCAGTTGTCTTGGGACCGGAAACAGATTTAGAAAGAGACATTTGAATTGCTGCTACTCGCTAACCATGAGTGGGGTTTGGTTGATATCTGTATGGGGGATAACAGCACATCCCTATTTCACAGTGGTGTTGTGAGGATGGATGAATACAATAAAGACTATGAGGAATCGTGCACAAATGTTATGGAAGTGGGGTCCATGTAAGTACCTTAGCTGCAATGCCAAGGGAGAGTAGCGAGAATACCATGGCAGCAAGGGGAAGGGGCAGCAGGAAGGAGAAACTGACTGATACTGTTTAGGCATCACAGGAATTAGAACTGATCTGGATCTGAATCTGAACAGCCTCCAAATGTAGGGGAGTTTTATTTTGAGGTTTTGGTTCAGGGGCATTGTGATTGAGCAAACAAGGACCATGCTGACAAGCAGAGGATTAATGAGTGTCTGAATTTAACTGGCTCCACCCTACTCCACCTGCATCTGGTCAAACTTAAAGAGAGGTGATGAAAGGAGGGGATTTAGCTCAGTCCAGGGCTGACCAGTAAGATCAGCAGAGTTCCCCTCCTTGATGTGAGAGAAGCCTTGTTGCAGCCCAGAGACTGAACTAGTTGGCTGGTCAGGTGAGCCTCCTGCCTGAAGGGATGATCAGATGCTAGGAAACTGGCCAAAATACTGGCAGCTAAAAGAAAAGCCTGAACAGAAGGATGGGGTCCCACAAAGGGGGGATTCTTGATTTCTTTTGCTCCTTAACAACCTGAAAGGAGCATGACTGAGGGGTGCCTTGACCATAGAGTTAGTGCATCATTACCTCAGTCCTCACAAAAGACAGAGATCTACTGAAGACTGGCTGAGTGAATTGTGTCTAGTGGGTCACAAGGAGTTGCCATAGAGGTAAATCCAATCACAGACATTTTTTTTTAAATGTTGCTAGCTCTTAAAAAAATGTATGTTATCACTGTTCACCATGGCATCCAGGACAGCCTAAGGAAAACTGAAAGAACAAATTCACAGGAAGCCAAGCAGTGCGATTGGAAAAGATGAATCCACTGACTAGAGCTGACATGTGCCTAGAGAGGGCTCTGAATTCGGACATGCACACAGAATGTACAGTACTGCCAGAGGGGCAGAACTGGAACTCTCTCCCATCTGTTCATACACATCAGGTACTGTTCACGAAGCGAAGCGAAATTACAAGCCACGTTCTGGCAATGTGATGCTTAACAACAACAAAAAGGTCTTTTTTTTTTTTTTTTTGGTCACTGGAGGCAACTCTTATCTGCTCTTCTGCTCTCTTGCTGGGGCATCTCTTTACTTTTACCTCATCCATCTGGTAAGTGGCATGATCTAAATTCCATCAGTTAAGTCCTTTTAACCTCTTCACTGCTTCCTAGTGTCAACGGTGCAGCTGTGTTAGTCTAGTTCAATAAAACAAACAAAGAGTCCTGCTGCCATGCAGGAACAGGACTAACAGTCCATCTAATCCAAAAAGTTGAGGGGGATGATAGTCCATCAGTATATGATGTCCCAGAGCTGTTGTTTTCAAACTGCCTGTGGACTGTTTTTGATCCACACAGGTCATCTGCAGAATGAAGTTTTGAGAACCAAGTGCTTGGAAATTGTGGTTTTCGGGGACAGTTGGCTTTGTCTTTCTCTAACCTACTAGTCCACAGAAAGGAAAGGTGAGAGCATCACTGTCCTAGAATAAGGCCATAAAGAGCTCCCATTATACTCCTAATTGTAAACAAGGAGTCCTGTAGCACTTTTAAAGACTAACAAATTTATTTATCGCATGAGCTTTTGTGGGAGAAAATCCCACCTCATCAGATGTTTTGAATATTCTCCCATGAAAGCTTATGCGATAAATAAATTTGTTACTCTTTAAAAGTGCCACAGGACTCCTTGTTTGTTTTACTGAACCAGACCTAACATGGGTTCCCCTCTGGAACTTCTAATTATGTGACACCACACTGCTATGAGAGCGGGTTTTTTTGCTGACCCCAATTTCTAAGAATTCATGCCCTGAAGCATGGGTATTGATAGCTCTTACTATTTGTATCCCAGCATTACCCAGCCACTCCATTTAATTTTTTCTATGTGATTTACCCCTGTAATCTCATGAAGCAGTGAGTTCTACAGGTTAATCATATACAGCATAAAGAATCTCTCTTCTGTGTATTAACTTTTGCCATCTGCACCTGAAGATGCAGGGTGCTCAGCCTTCTCCTCTTGGTGCTTTCCCTGCCCCTGCTACAGGCTCCTGCACCCCTCCAGCTTCCTGTTCCTGGTCAGTCTCCCAACTTTTACAGATTTCCCAACTCCCACAACTGTTCCTAGTTCCCAGCTTCTTAATCAGCCAACTCAGCTGGCTCTCTTTTCCCCCTAATTAGGTCTCAGTAGTAGGGCTAGCCCCACCCTGGCCGGCTATGCCCTGCTGCAGGGGGAAGTGTGTACCAGACCATCACAGAATCATCATGCCCAGAGGCACACACACCACACCAGTTCCAAGCGCAAAATGTTACCTCCTAGCCCATGAGTTTAAGAATCAGTCCCAGCTAATTTTGTGATGCTTCAGACTTCTGGGGATCCAACCTGAAGCCAAAATAGCAGGGGTGGATTCAGGTTCAGGGGTTTGTTTTTTTTTTAATGGAAATCCCTTTTATATCAAAGGAAATTATGAACTGAGATTCTTGTCTTGACCTGCTATGTGTCTGTGTCTGTTGGAAAGTTCCCTGGAAATCCATCGTCTCTTGAACGAGAGTGTGGAATGAGAAATAAATTACAGTCCAGAGGGGGGGAGGGGAAGTAACACATCCCAGAGCTGAAACTTGGCTCTTCATTATCACTTTGCATATTATCTATAATTACATACTGTACAGACAGTAACATACTGCCTCTAAGGATTTGAAACAGTACTACTGAAAATCCTATTGCTTAGATTAGACAGATAGCTCTGCTATTGTGCTTTATGATAGCCATAGAAGCTCTTCAAGGAATTATAGCCTTCCGTTGAGTTAGGTGTATCTAATTCTATATATTATTTATGTACCTTCTGTATATCCACAGTACATTTTGGTGGCTCACAATTCACCTGGGATTGCAGCCTCCTTTGTTTTTTTTTACTATTCTTTGTCCAAAGTGGTTAGAAAGCCTCATAAATTGCAAGTTGGCTAAGCAGCTGGAGCCAAAAGGTTTCAGCTATGATGGAGAAACAATTTATAGGAACTGAGACAGTGGGTTCAAAAGGGCAAAGAATTCTACTCAATCTCTGGAAATATATTCCTTTATTAGAAGCAGCTTTATTGCTCTCCTCACACCACCCAGGAACAAAGGTACCTATAGTGCAAGCCCTGGACATCTGTATCTCTTGGGTGTATTTTTGGTGATACTGAAGATTTTGTGCCCTCTGTGCTTATAGAGCAAAGCATATATGTATGTTGCTTGCACTGCCTATTGGCTGTTCTGTGCTGCATCACATACCTCTTGGCATATGTGTACAGCACATGCTTGGCACATGTGTACAGCGCATGACATATGTGGTATGCTGAAGGTGCACACATAAGCCGGCAGGCACATTCTTGTAAAAAATGTGCATGATGATGTGATGTGTATTCTGATTTTTGAATGAAGCACATTTGAAGTGGATTTTTTCCCTCATGTACTGTTGCATTAGCGCCGCACACTACTATACTATAGATTTTAAAGCAATAATATATTTATATAGTAGTAGAGGATCCCACAACAGCTTGCCAATGAATCCATCTATCCCAATTTAATTTTGTCCACCTCTGAAAAGCAGCCACTTCTGGGGAAAAAACATAGCACCTGTTGTGTAGCAATTCTGCATAACTGTTTAGGACAGGAAGGGGTGAATACCATGTCCAAATCAAACCTCAGGGGGAAATTAGGCAGCTTGTAATTGTCTAGATTGGGACAGTGAGGCTAACTACCTGTCTTCCTGTGGAAAGTGATATGGAAGATTGTCACAAATGATGAGCTTTCCATCTCAGACACCATTTCCAGCACCATATTAGTAACATTGTTCAGCATAGCTGCAGGGGAAGATGTCACCAACATCCGTTGTCCCTGGGAACCCAAGCAAATACTGACCACAGTTAATGCTGTTTAACTTATGAAATTGAGCTTGATTGTACCTTGAGCATGTTATGTTTGCAGTTTGCCTTAGGTAGCTTCTAATTTTGTTTTTGTGTATCAGGTTTAATAACTAGCTTATGTTTTCTGGTCCTACAAGTGGGTCATACTGGGCTTGATGCGCTTTGAAATGTCAAGGCAGTAATTGGTTTCATGCAGGGATTTCCCTAACACCCCCATACCCCCCTTAACCCCCCCCTGAATTTCCCAACACCCCCCAGTTGTCACCTAGTAACAGTGTTATACCAATTTAATCAGCACCCCCATACCTCCCCCAATTTCAAGTCCTGGGGAGAATACTGGTTTCATGGTAGGTTGAGTATTTAAGCTCCTGTGAGACTATTGATTACTAGCACCTCACAGGGCATTATTTAAGCTAGTAGTATGTATAAGCCTCCTGAAAGACTGCTCAGAAATGCTGCTTTGGCTGTTATCAGCTAATGAGAGTTTGCTGTGATGAGACAAAGCTTCTAAATTTGTGTTTTACTCATTGGTTGGGTGTATTGACACTTGATCACTTGGTGGAGCAGGGATATTGTGCAGGGGCCTCATTCTGTGATAGAAAAAGAACAACAGGGTTTAGTAAGAGCTTAACTGAATAGCATGACGGAGGGAAAGACTTGTTCAAAGCTACCTTTTGAGGTGTGATCTGTGGTGCGGCCAAACAGCACACAGCAGCATTCGAGAAGTGAAAGACTGTGAATTTGGCTGTAAGCTGTCTTGCATTCCTCTGTTTGTGGGCTAGTTACATGGGAGCTGGTCCCTGAGTGCGAGTCAGTTCAGCTGGAGGGCTTCTTGAAATTATACCAGCTTTGAGGAGCTATGAACAACAGAGGATCTGTGGTGTGCAGGGAGACCCATCTTAGCCCCTTGTAAAATTTGCAGGGAAGGTAAATGATATAGAAGCCACTATATGTCAGTTCTGTGCCACCAAAGGAAGCCCTATATTGGGTTGATTCTCTTGTGGTTGCCTGTGTTGGTGGCCTGCATCTGGAGCATAATGAGAAATGGTCCTAATACAATCTCAAAAGGGATAGCTGTGTTAGTCTAGTCCAGTAAAAAAACAACAAGCAGTTGTGTGAAGCATCTGAGGAAGTGGGATCTTCTCCCACGAAAGCTCATGCAAAAAATAAACCTAATAAAATCAAGAATATGGACCTTCATTAGAAATCCTCAAATACTGTATTCAATATCGCAAACTTTCAGCTGCGTTAATTTTCATTGGGCACACAGATCATAATGGTATCGAGTTTGTTGCATGATGGAGTGTAATTTGGAAAACCATTCAATTACAAATTTAGCTCGTCAAAGAACATTCTGTGTAATGTTCAGTTAAAGTGGGGTGGGCTGGACAAAAGTCCTGCCTCCAAACTGTTGGCTAGAAATCTTCACAGAAAGCAGACACAAAAAAAGGCATGAGCAGAACCCAAGCAAATCTTAAATTTTTTTCCAGTGAAGAACAATGAGAAATGATTACAGTCGTTCATCTGTATCATGCAAACTGCTAGGCAGACGGGTTTGGTAATCCTAGCACATAAGTGGTGTATGTTGCATGCAGATGGGGAGTGTACACATAAGTGAATGAATACATCACTACTCCGCCAGATGAGCAATACCTAGGGTTCTTTGATGCCCTGAATCACTGTGCATAACAGTCTGGCAGTTCTCAGAGTGCTGGTTGATTAGGGAAGATCTTAGTTTTCCTCCTATACTGGGGAATTTGTTCCTGGAAGCAAATATTTAAATAAAGAGACACAGCCTATTGTGAGAGGATTTAATACAAGTGGAGGTGCATCTCATCAGGGCGTCATAGATTTTTAAGGCCAGAAGATCATGTTGTTTATTACTAAATGTTTGTTACAGCAGTATCTACAGACTGAACAAGATCACGGCCCTGATGTGCTAGGTGCTGTGCACGATAGAACACAATACCTACCTTGAAGAGATTACAACCTAAGTAACAGTCTTTCTGTTGTAGGACAGCCTATAGTTTATACTCCATCGCCCAGCTTGGTGGCCTGGGGCTTTTTGTGGTACACCCAGGGTGTATATTCAGTACCATTACCTGCACTGTCCTGGTCGTCTCCTATTGCCCCTTCTATAACGTGTCCTAAGACAAGGGGTTTCTTCCTTTGAAAGCTTTATTCCCATCAAACCTTTGTTCTAGGGGCTTCAGCTCTAAAAGACCCAGTGCAGGTATTGCCTTGCTGCTTGTTGGTACTCCATTGCACACCTGATGAAGTGGGGTTTTCTCCCACGAAAGCTCATGCAATAAATAAAATAAAAATAAACAGGACTCCTTGTTTGTTTTGCCTTGCCAACCAGGCTAATTCAGATGATACGTGTGTCTATTGCCCTCTAGTGTCACTACTTAAAATTAACAGCAGACCCTCTGAAAAGTCTGCTTTGCTAAGCTGGGTGATTTTTAATGCACCGTTTCTCAGCCTTTTGGATTCCAGTGACCGCTTCCTTTATTGGGTGAGGGACATCTCAGGCTTCCTATACTGCATTCAGGAAAAGTTCAGGGGCCACTCTTTGGGAAACACTGAGGGACACAGAGCTCTTCTTCAGGTCAAGTGTAATTTCCAGTTGCAAATATATTTAGATCAAGAGTAGCATTTTATTTTTCTAATTAAAATGCTTATTGTTGATGGCATTGAGGCTGCAGGCTGACCAAGGAGTAATATCTTGGATCAAAGACCAGAAGAAACTGTTTAACTGAGGGAGGGATCTTATCATTCTGTTAAGTTCCCGTGGCACAGATTATTTTATCAATTTTTCTGAGCCAATTTGTAAAGATTTCTCAGCTGTGAAAGTTCTTCAGTGATTATAAAGGAGCTGCTGGTAATTCTCACCATATGGCGTTACAAATCCTGTGAATTGGAGAATGACAGGATTCTAAATTTGTCAGTCCAGTCAATGATAGTTTTATTACTTCACAGGCTTCCATGAATCTGCCTACAAACCATGGAGGCTATTGCCTCTACCTGAAACCGAGAAATCATTGTGTCAAATGAGAAAAACTGAGCATCGTTCCTCTTAGCAGAATTGTATAAAACTCCTAAGGAGATCACCATCTCTGTCACGCATGATTTGATCAGCACAGCAATACTTAAAGGGGCTGACATCTAAACTGTTGATTTTAGGTGTCTGAGTTAAAATCCTCAGTGTGGTAAATTGTGGAACAGTTCACATACCTTTCAAGAATTGGTTTGCCTTTGTGCCATATGTTGAAGTTATTTTGTTTTGAGAGGAGGGGAAGATAACAATAAAGGCTGGCAATCTAAAAATAAAACAAAAAAAATGCCACAAAAGCTTAGATTCTGGAGTTGAAAGATGGCTGCTAGGAGGAAAGGAATTGATCAGGGCATTGATCCAGCAGAACACAACCCAATACAGTTAATTCGGTGTACTGGACTAAACACAGGTCCAGGGCACCATAGACTTTATCTGAGGGGATTAATCCCTCGAGTGTGCTGCATCCCAGCTACTACTGGAATTACTTTTCTTAGTTGAGCTTCCATGGTTGGTTGGTTGGTTGTTACCTGCATACACGAGGCAATGGGGATGGATCTTGGGGGTGAATTTCGTGTTAAAAACCCCCATACATATCTGTTCAGAGAGCTGAAAGAGCAGATTTATATGAGAGGGAACTTATAAACTACAGCAGCTTGGAAATGGGCTTTTCTTTCCCTGCAGGAAAAGTTCAAGGAAAATGAAGAAAAAATCCTTTTGTTGAAAACAGAAAATGGAAAACTTTCATTCAAAACTCAATTTTTCAGTTTTTGGCAAACCCCTTTTTGGTTTTCAGTTTTTTTTTTTTTTTTTTTTTTTAATGAAAAGTCAGTGTTTTCTGTGACACACAAACACTTCTTGTAAAAAGAAAACACTTATTCAGACCTCCAATTTTCCATTGAGACAAAACATTCAACCAGCCCTGCCACCAAAGCAGGTCTGCCAAATATGTCCAAGAGAGGGTAGTCATACATACCACATCCCTATAACTCTACTCTTTGGGAAAACCATTCCATCACAAAATTCATAAAAGCATTTAATGAATTTTAATAAGGATAGTTTTTCAAAATATGCATTTATTGCATTTTAATCATGTTTCTGTGTTGTGCAGCAGCTTGAGTTCTTCACTGTGTTTACAAAAGAAAATTGTTTTCTATGATGCCTAGTGCCATAGGCCCATAGAGATTTGTGCTTAAATAAGATGAGGTATATCAAATTACACTAAGACTATTCTGAATAGTGTATCATTCATGTTGTAGGATATTAGTAAAAGTATGGTTTGCTAGGATCTGCTTGTGAATTTATCTTAACATGCCTGGAACTTTTTTGAGCTATTAAAGTCCCCCCTGCCCTTTTTTTTTTCTAAATTGCATTTGTATTTTCTATAAATTCCTTGGGGAAGGGACAGTGTTTTTTAATATCTTTGCAGAATACCAAGAACACTGCGCTCAGTTCCAAAGGGGTAGCTGTCCTGGTTTAGGTTAGCAAAACAAAAAGGAGAAAATTCCACCCACAAAAGCTCACGCGATAAATAAATTTGTTAGTCTTTAAAAGTGCCACAGGACTCTTTGGTTGTTTTGCGCTCAGTAATGATCCTTAAAACTGCCTTTGTTTCTTCTTTGTGCTTTTTGACAAAAGGAAGAAATGTTTGTTCGTTTCAGGAATAGTCTATCTAGTTTTATAGGTAGGGTGGAGGAGAACAAGTCTGTTTTCCAGCCAGTGAATTGTTCTTTGTGTATTGGATTATTCTTACAAATCCTCACATATATTTAACAACAGTGTCCCCTAGTGGAGTTAAGACTAAACACTTTATCAGTCCTAATAAATTATTTTTGCTTAAACTGTCTATGGTTGAAGCCTGAAGCTCAGGTATGCATCTATAGACCATGTTGCCTCATTATAGGCAAAACATAGGGCCCTTACTTAATACTGAGAAAACTTTAGATCAGGCATTATTGTATCATAGTGACTCCTACTCTCTAAGATTGCAATGAGAAATTACTGAAAGACATCCCATGTGTGCCTCTCTCCCCCAATTACATAACTTTATTTTATATCAGTAAAAAACAACATAGTGAGCTTCATGATGTTCAAGGGTTTATTAAGTTCTCCACTTATTTTCTAAGGCTCAGTTCAGGAACCCATCTCTATTCAACAAAGCATTTATGCATGTGATCTTCTCATAAGCAAACTAGAGAAATATAGCTTAGGCAAATCTATTAAAGGATGGGTGTACAACTGGTTGGAAAGCCATAGTTAGAGAAAAGCTATCAATGGTTCATTGTCAAGCTGGAAGGATATAATGAGTGGGTCCCACAGGGATCTATCTTCAGTCTGGTTATGGTTAATATCTTCATGCCATTATCGAAATCCTTTGCAGAGGGTATACTTATAAAGTTTGAGGATGATGATAAACTGGGTGGGGTTGCAAATACTTTGGAGGAGAGGATTAGAATTCAAAATGATTGTGGTGAACCAAAGAAGTAATCTGAAATAAATAGAATGAAATTCAATAGGGGAAATGAAAAGTATTACACTTAGGAAGGAATAATCAATTGCACAAATACAAAATTGGAAATGACTGCCTAGGAAGGAGTACTCCAGAAAAGGATTGGGACTTATAGTGGACTATAAAATAAATAAACAAGGAGTCCTGTGGATTTCCCATTCAAATTTTCCCATCTTCTAAGCATCAGATGAAGTGGGATTTTCTCCCATGAAAGCTCATGCAATAAATAAATTTGTTAGTCTTCAAGTGCCATGGGACTCCTTGTTTGTTTTGCTGAACTAGAGTAACACAGCTACTCCTCTGGAACTTTGCAAAATAAATATGTCTATATTGTAATATTGTTGTAAAAAAATAAAAGACAGGAAAGTGGGGTAAGAAAGCCTCATTCATGGGTGTGTTAGGAGGAGTGTGACATGAGAAGTATTTCTTTTATTCTGCTTCTCATTAATAAGGCCTAAACTGGAGTGTTGTGTTTGGTTCTGGATAGTACACTTCAGGAAAGATGTGAGCAAACTGGAGAAAGTCCAGAGAAGAATAATAAAAATAATAAAAGGTCTAGAAGACATGACCTGTGATGCAATTATTGAAAAAATTGAGTTCGTTTAGTCTGGAGAAGAGAAAATGGGGGGGGGGGTGTATAAGTCTTCAAATATATTAAAGATCATTACAAAGAGAAGAGTGATAAATTGTTCTTTTTCGCCAACACCAGGACAAGAAGTGATCATCTTAAACTGCAGCAAAGATCTAGGTTACAGTTAGGAATTTTTTCCTAATGGGTAGGGACAGCTAAGCACTGGAATGAATTATTTAGGGAGACTGGTGACATTTGAGGAAGTAATACATGTAATCAAACAGTTAGGAAATGACGAAGTGCCTGATTTTGATAACATTCCAGCAGAACTGCTAAAGTGTGAAGATCTGAATCTAGTTCACTGGCTTCACAGTTGTATTAAAAATTTGGGAAACTGGTCACAGTCCAGAAGATTGGAAAAGGGGCTGCAACACTGATCTTTTTAAAAATTAGGAATCAGATTGCTCAAATTATAGGGAAATAATGCTGCTGTTTGGGAAAGTGTTTTCAGTTATACTATTGAAGCAGCTAAAATGACTGAACTGTAAAATGACAGACAACCAGTCTGGCTTCTGTACAGGCTGCCCTACAATCCATTCTATATATGCATAGCAGAATATCACTGAAAAATGATGAGAGTGTTGATAGACTTGCAGCTGCTTTTGATTCAGTGCATTGATCAGTGCTGTGGTAGTGCTACATCAATATAGGATGCCGAAGGATTTAGTGCTCCTAATGACCTGTGGGACATTTAACTGCGTGAGGGTCAATGACTGTAGTATATATTCATTTGCAGTTACTTGGAGAGATTACTGACCAACAATGGCTAGTACTGGAAAAGCTGTGAAAAATTTTAGAACCTATGGAACTTTGGATTAAAGGCTATAAAACAAAAGTTACGCATACCTCTTGTAAAATAGAAATGAATGACTTATAGGTAGATGGTAATAATATAAAATGGGTAAATAGTTGCATTTATCTGGATAGCAGGTTGATAGCAAGAGGTTCTTTAATTGAGGAAGTCACCTGCCAGCTTATTCTTGCATAGGTAGCTTTTCAGCTTTTCCAAAGGGCTCTCTTTGCGCGGCAGGATATCTGCATGACTAAGCTTTGATGGCTCAATGCAGTGTTCTTGACAACCCTGTTGTATACATAGAAACATGGCTGTTAAAAACAGCTGAGGACAGAGAACTAAACAGTTTTCAATGTCAACATTTAAGGCATATTCTTAACAACCATTGGTTTGATTTTTATCACAAATGAGGTGTTACTTAGATGTTCCTTGTCAAGTTGCAGGCTTGCACCAGCTAAGAACAAGATGGCTGCAAAGACTGGATCATACTCAACGTGTAGAAGGTATGTTTCTACAGAAGGTTTACAAAGCTGAGGTTGATGGAAGTAGAGCATGAAATCATTTTTGAACTAAGCTGGAAGATGCAATTTTGAGGGGATTAAGAAGCCTAAATTCTCCTGTTCTGACTCTTGATGAAGGAGAAAGAATTGCAAAATACTGTTCAAGATAGAAGTCAGTTCTTTGTGTTGCCATGGCTACATTATACCTATGTGAATCCACTGCTGTTGCAGTACTTTGATTCTAGCAAATCCTAAATGGCTTCCACTATACACATGATTCTTACCATCTGAGTGGTTTCCATACACTGCCATGCAAGGTTGCTCATATTATTGCTAGAGGTTTGCACTATACATTGCATTACCTAAGTAATGGTTGAAATGATTGGGAGAAAGGGTGATCCAAAATGCAGGAGAGAGAGAGAGACTAGTTGATAAAAGTAACAGGTTTTTATTTAGTTATAAGGCTTGAGTCCAATCTTGTTTAAATGGCAATTGTATGTCCCAACAAAGTTCTCTGATTTGGAGGACTAGCAATGCTATATTGACTTTCTCTGCAACTGTAGGTTACCATTGAAATCTGATGAAGGGCATGAACTAACAAACTTCTGTTGCCATCTAGATGATGATTCATGGCTTGTGTGAAGAGAATTGGTAAACACATTCAGGGCCAGATTAAGGGCCCTGGGGGCCCAGGGCTGCTCACTCTTGTAGGCTGACCAAGTCATTGCCACACCTGAGTGTGAGTTGGCACTTGGCTCTGAGGGCAGGCTAGCAGGGCTGCAGCCATGGGGCTGGCTCTTAGTGCTAGGGGAAGGAGGATCCAGGGCCTTTACCCTCAGGCTGACTGGTCTGCCCCATAGGGTAGGGCAGGCCAGCAAATGGTGTGGCCTCTAGTGGTGGCAGTCCAGGGCAAGGAGTGCTGCCAGGCTAGGGCCCCCATAAACCTGGCCAGACCAGCCGGAGCTGTGGGGCCCCCAGCACGGCAACCATTAATTCACAAAAATGCCCATTGCAACACTTCAGCATTAACATACTGGCAGTATTTTCCATTATTGTCCTCAATTAGTAGAAGTTGTGAAACTGGCACTGATATGCTGAAGCTGGAGGCTGCTCAGCATGCTGGCTACTCTTGCCCCTGGAGCACAGCTGCCTTGCATTTACCTGCTCCATCTCTTGGACACAGGCCCAATCCTGCCTCGGGTACTTGCTGGCTGGGGATGGGGTTGGGAGAGGTGGACACCACCACAGGCGGCCTGGCCTGAGTTCCTGGCTGGGGACAGGGCGGGAACAGCAGCTGGCTGTGGTGGGTGGCCTAGCCCCTGATCTCCAGCTGGAGATGGGGCCGGGAGAGGCAGAGGCCACACTAGGAACCCAGGGCACTGGGACTTGGGGCATGAGACCCATGTGCCAGGTGTCAGTGACCCCCCTGGGAAGCCAGATCCATCCCCTGCGCCCTCTAAAATTCCCTGCCTGGGGCTTTGGCCCGCTGTCCCGGGCCTAGTTATGGCCCTGGTGAAAACTACATTGAAATGTTCTTTGGCTAGAGAAGGGTCTCTGTGAGCTGTGAAATGGCTCTTGCACAATCCTGAGATGAAGGTGCACAGCATGGCCTATTATAATCTTTCTTATGGAAGGAATTTATTGGAGCACTTACTTATTGTTAGCAAACATCAAGCTATAGGGCCATAGGATGAATACCCCTAAAGATTGCAGTGACAATATTTAGATATGAACAGAGAACTAGAGCAGTTTTCATAGTACTGGCATCCCTTTGGATAATGCAGCTAAAAAAGTGGGTGGCTGCACTCTGTACCAGCTGATAGCCCCATGTAAAGAATCCCAACTGCAAGTGACAAAGGCAAAGATGTTTATGAAAAACCCATGCTAACAAAACCAAGTATTGCTGCACACAGTCCTTAAATAGACATCATCCTTGCATGTTCACTGCACCTTGCAAGTGCTCTTGCCACATCAGAAATACTCTTAATTATCTTGCCATCCTACCCACTTGATCCAAGAACAGACACGATGAGGAGTCCTGTGGCACCGTAGGGACTAACAAAAAAAAAAACTTTTGGGAAATAAAATTTCATGGGCTAGAACGCACGTTGTCAGATTGACAAAGTGGGTTCCAGTCCACAAACGCTCATGCCCCCATCACCCCAGTTTTTTTTTTTGTTATTCTCCAAGGTGCCAGAGGACTCTCTGTCATTTTTGCTGAAAACAAACTAAAATGACTGCTCTTCTGAAATCAAGAACAAACAGGGATCCAAGAGTACCTGCCCTCCCAACCTGAGTAGCTCATTCAGGAAGAGAGGCCAAATCCACTCACTAATATGGGATGGACACTATTTGCTCTGTTCTCTCTGCACTAGAATACACTCCTGTGCAGAAGAACAGCATAAGAGCTATACATCAATGTAGTCCCACTTAAGCATTCAAAATAGATGCTTCAGTGATGGAAAAACACTGTGCTGACTTTCTGTACAGACTTATTTCACCCTTTATGAGACACCTTTTGATGCAGTTGGTCAATGCAAATTGACCTTGCACCACTAGAGATTTAGGTTCAGACCCTGGATTTGACTGAACAACTGGTGAAACTTGGTGGAGTTTCATAAAGGCATGCACTGATTTATATCACAAAACTACTACATGGCATGGCAAAGACCAGAATAAGGGATAGGGATGGCAAACTTTTCAGTATTGGTGGACTAAAAGCAGGATTATTTAACAGAGCTGATCAGAAACTTCCTGGGGGAACTTTTTGCTGTTGTAAAATTCTGATTTATCAGAAGTGAAATGTTTTTTGGAAATGTTGGTTTCAATTAAATTTAAATAAATGAAAAGGGTCACTCTGATAAGGTTTTAAAAATATTTCTGGTTAGAAATGACATTTGATTTCATTTTTTTTATTTTTATCACTATACAAAATTGCCATAGCACACATTAAATAATTTATGAACTGGTTAACTGATACATCTCAAAAAGTAATTGTAAATGGGGAGTCACTGTCCAGTCAAAGTGCTTCTAGTGGGCTTCTGCAGGGATAGGTTCTTGGCCCAATACTATTCAGTTTCTTTGTTGGTGTTTGGAGAAAATATAAAAGCAATGCAGATTACACACAAATTTTCAGATTTCAAAAAAATTGGTGGTGTGAAAAGTAGTTAGAGGGACAGCTCAGTTCAACAGAGAAATCTGGTAAACTGGGCTCCTTTGAATGAAATGTATTGTAATTAAACCAAATGCAAGGTCATGTATCTAGGAAAAATGAATGAAGCTCATAATTATAGATGGGATACAGTATCCAGGAAATGAATCACTGAGAGGGACATAGAAGTAACTATTGTTAATCAAACTGAATAGGAGCTCACAGTATGATGGAGTGGATAAGAGAGTTAATGAGAATAAGCAGAAAATTTTTGTACGAAAGAAAGGAGATGTCATTACCACTGTACATGGCATTGATGAAACCATTAGTGGAATACTGCTTCTACTTCTCGTGTCAACACTTTCTAAAGGACACTGACAAATTAGAAAAGGTTCAGAAAAGAGCCAGAAGAGTAATTTGACATCTGGAAAAGCTGCCTTGCAGCAAGGAACCAAAGACATTATTTAGTTTACTCAACAAAAGTTAAGAGGTGACCTGATCACAGTTAGTAAGTACCTATGTATGGAGAAGATTGCTGATAGCATAGGTTTCTTTAATCTCACAGACATAAATATAAAAAAAAATTGAGGAGCTGGAAGCTGAAGCTAGACAAATTCAGACTAGAAATAAACTACAGATATTTTACAGTGAGGATAATTAATCATCAGACCAGTTTAGCCAGGGATATGGTGGATTCTGTGCTTTTAAATCAAGATTAGGGATCTTTCTGAAATATACTTTTGAGTTCAGTCAGATATTATTGGCTTGGTGCAGGAATTACTAGGCGGAAATTGTATGTTCCGTGTTATGCAGGGGTTCAGACTAGAATGATCAGACTGGTCCCTTTTGGTTTACAATCTATCCGTTCAGTATGATTGTTAATCTGCAGGAGGCTGGAGTGGCTGGGTGCTAGCCACAGCTGGGGTGCATTGGCAGAATTGATGGTGATGTTTCTGGAATGGGCTCACTAAAAGGAGGCGTTAGAGCAGCTGAGGCCTGAGGTGCCTGGGCAGAGCTGGAAGGACATGGGGGAGAAGTATCATGTTAGGATCAAGGTTCTTTTACTGAGTATGCATGGGAATTTCCAAAGCACCGGTCCACATTTTATACATTTCAAAACCACCAACTAGGCTAACACCAAACACCAGCTTTAATTAATTTTATTCACTGTGCATATTTGGGTTTCAGATGAAAACTGATCATAGAACAAAATGAAATATTATTGTATTAGACACCACAAGACCATGGAGGCAAAAAAGGCATTTGGTTTCAATCCAAGCTGCTTGCTGGGTTTTCTGCAGCTCACTTTGTAAGTGTCAGTCAAAGGCTGTGATTGCCATCTCATTCAGGCTCCTTGTCAAAGCCTCTAATGAGTTCTATTGCACAGGCCCTTGGCCTCTGTCCCAGGCATCTGACTCCTGGCCAAGAAATGATTTGAACACAGACAAGGTACCTGACATGATAAACAGATTGACCAGAATTAGATTTCTAGACAGGCAGCATCGACTGGTGTAAAAATGATTCAGCTTTGACAGCCCCACCACTTCAGATTGGACTCTGGGTTTTAATTCTCTTATTCTGGTCTTATGTCTTTCAAAAAACAAAACATGCAACCTCTTCCCCAACAATACGACCACAATGGAACAAACCATAAGAAAAACAGAGGAAAAAAAACATACAATGTATTTCCAAGTATATTTGAGTTTTTAGTTACTCTAGTATACTGCATCATAATTTTAATACAACATGAAAACATGTCGAACTTGCTGATACCAATGTTGCAACAAATATTTCAATGACTTTAAAAAAGTTCAGACAGTTACATGAAGTAGCCCCTGCAATTACATTACTTAATGTGAAAGAACACAAATAATAGATTTGTAGACTTTTTAAGGTCAGCAGGGATCATTCTGATCATCTAGTCTGATATCCTACATAAGGCAGATCATAAACTTTTGCTCAGTGGTTCTTCCATCAGGTCCATAACTTCTAAATGAGCTAGAGCGTATCTGTTAGGAAGACATTCAGTCTTAATTTAAAGATATATTCATCACATCCCTCGGTAGCTTATTCCAATGATTAATTGCCCTCACTATTGAAAAAAAGAGCCTTATTTCTAGCCTGAATTTATTTTACTTCAGGATCTAGCCATTGGATCTCGTTACATGTTTGTCAACTAATTAAGAAGATCTTTACTATTAGAATTTTTTCTCTTCTTCAGTAACTATAAATATGATCAAGTAACCTCTTAAGAGTCTTTTGGATAAACTACATGGATTAAGCTTCTTTGCCTTCTCATTAGTTGAGCCCTCTTGATCAGGACATCAATTAGCCATCGCCCTTTAGAATAATTGTTGTTCCTCCATGTAATAATATGGCTGTTTTTTTTACACAATTTATGGATATTATTGAAAGGGGAGATTAATATTTTTTGCTGAGCCATCTGTTAAAAGGATGCCACTTCAGAATGGACCTGCATGAACCATTAGTATTGTGTGAACAATTAGTAATAAACATTTTACCTGATTAATTTCATTTTGTTGGAATTGTTTTGGCTTATTTTGGTTATTTGGATTGATTCAAGGACCATTTAGTAGGAGAGAAAGAAATTCAGCTGAGGAGGTGCTTGTGAACTGTTTTGCTGTGTGGACTCATTGCTGCTGTGTGATTGCTCACTTCAATCACATGATATTGTTTCTGTTCTCTTATTGGACAAGTGTAACTATAATAAAGAGGGATTGGTGTAATTAACTGTCTGGGCCTTTGGTGCTTTCATGAATAACTTGTGGAGTTAGGAGGAGCTAGGCCAGCTGCAGCATAAATTTTTCTTTTCCATGTCCGATGAATTAGGCCTTTTCCTCAGAAGTTGTTGCTAGAAATATGAATCTATCAGAATCCCATAGGTTGGTGTCAGAGCTTGTGATCTGCTTCAAAGCAGCAGCAGTTGGACTTTGGAAAAATGGGTTTAAAAATGAGGGGTCATCTACTATTGCTTCTTCTAACAGCCATGAATTTTGGCCACATAGTTGTTTTCCAGGAAAAGAACTTCACTTCATGAATGTTCTCAGAAAGTGAATGCATGAAAGGTGCAAACATGGTGAATTAAAATTTGGCTTATTGAATACTTCTTCCTCTTATTCAGTCATTCTGTGGAGCATTATCCTTGATTTAAACATTGCCTGGCAAAACTCCCTCAACAACTATGACAGCCCCTTGCTCTGTTTTGTACACAGAGGGGAAAAATCCCTTATTGACCCCTGCATGTGATCAGCTTAAATCTCAAAGTGCCTGTGTTTCATGTTTGAGAATAAAAGGGAAGTTTTATATGAAAACAATATGAATTGCTCCCATAATTGTTGCAGGCATGGAGAATGCATCCGATTTTAGAGAGTTGCTTGTGCTATCTGAACTTGTCTAGCCGTACTTGAAGTCTGATAAAAGAAATGACATTTCCTATCCTATAATCCATTATTCATCAAAGACCAGCATGTAATGAAAATAGAAGTACAAACATCTGTTTTCAAGTTAGATCTTTCTGGAGATCTAATTTCTCTGAAGAGCTTAAACCCACAAACACAATAACATAAATAATTAGATAAAGGGTGTTGGAAATTGCAACAGAGACGCAGATATCTTTGCTCCCTTGGTATGGTTCTTTAGTTTGATTTTTATGTTGTGACTTTAATTTTTGGGTTGGCAGAATGTCATACAACATAATGCAACATAACCAGCTGCTACAGTGCTGTGTCATTGCTGAACAGGGGCACACCAGTAGAGTTATCTTGTCTGGAGTGGTCAACTCTACTGTTTCCTACTGAGGGTGAAAAGGCCTTAACTTTGAAAGATGAGCTTTGTGAGAACTTTAGTTCCAAGGGTTGTACCGAATGTGCACGGGTTCTAGCTTTCCATTTTGTTGGGAAGGATTTAGAGAAAGGGGTAATAGTTCAACTTGAGTGGTATCTTGACTATTTTGCTATCATAACTATTGTTTGCAGAGCTGGTCACAGAATATTAGAGACAAGGGAGGTGAGGAAATATTTTTATTGGATCAGAAGAACTCTGTGTAGCTCAAAACTTTGTGTTGTTTACCAAAAGAAGTTGGTGCAATAAAAGATATTGCCTCACCCACTTTGTCTCCCTATTAAAAATGTCAGTGTGTGTCCCAGGTAGGATCATGTCTGATTGTACAAGAGGTTGGTAATGACTTCAGTTTGCTTAAGATCATCACATTTCTCACCCAAATTACCATAAACATTGGTAACCTCTGGAAAGGGTACTTAAAATGGCTTAGGCTGCAAAATTTTAACACTGGTGGTCATGCTAAGGAGACTTTATAGGCTAAATATTGCTAAACATTTTAAACTAATAGTCCAAAATACCAGATCTCACAATAGTTTTAATGCAAGGATTTGGACAATAACCATCAAATTCTGTAACACATTTTTGAGGATAGATCCATTATTTCTCTCTGACCATGGAGATCATTATGGGCTTGATTATTCCACCACTAACATTTTATGCATTGATTGGACTAAGAGGAGACTCAGAACTAACGACTTGACTAAAATTACTAATTAACCTCTGCTTTACTCATGTGCTTCAGCAGAGGGAGCTTCAGGCTACAACAAACAGTTGAGCGCTTTACACTAACATGTTTTCACTGGTTTGCTGTAATTAAAATATTCCATCTCTGATGAGGGTGCCCCAGATATTTACATTTGCAAAAGGAAAGAAATAGCACTTGGAGAGAAGGCATTATACGTGGAGCACTGCAAAGATATTATCCCGAGCAGACTAGCAAGATGTTGTAAAGGATTCAGTGTTAGGTCTGAAATCTGGCAGTTCTTTTGTGATGGGTTTCTGAGCTAGTTCAAGTCAAGGAATGATTTTTGAGTTGGGTCATCATTGCAGCTGAGGAGAGTGGTGTGGGGAAAAGAGAGTGCTAAGCCACTTTTTCAGTGCCCTGATCTTGGACCAGCAAGTGGAGGGGGGAAAAGGGGGGCTCAAAACAATACTCAGTATTGTTTTGAACAGCCCAGGAGCAGCTCTAAATTATGGTGATTGCAGCATTCCCATGGGTGCTATGTCACTAGCTTAGGATCAGGTGGAGTACAATGCACTCCAATCCATCCACTTCTGTCCTGGGCATGCCCCTGCTAAACTTTTTGCCCTCCACCTCTTTGGCAGGGGTAATCAGCTGTCTCTTTCAGGCAGCTTTCTGGTTGCTTTGCCTTGCTGAGGCAGCACGAAGCAGTCAGTGCTGGGGCTCGGGATTAGGCCATTTGTCCTCTTAATACAAGGCTTGTGTGCTATCCACCCTGCCCTGCAGAGCCGCTGCAGCTATGCTAAAACCAGATAGAGACAGACTGTGGAGCTGTTCTGAGAGGGGTGACTGAGCACTAAAGAGCAGGATACGCTAAAAAGCCCTTCTGGATATTTATCTGCATGGCTATACTGTTGGGTTGTCTCCCAGAGTGCCTTTTGAATCATTTTATATGGCTGAAGGGTGTGACACTCAAGAACTAATATGGCAAAGGAGAACTTGCTGCTGTATATTGTTAACCTGCTGAGCATCCATCCTGAACATAAGAGATTTAGTGCCACATTTTGCACTGACTCCCACCGTCCCTGAGCCTTACTGAATTCAGGGTTGACTTTGGCCTTCAGAGCAGTGGTTCCCAACCTTTTCAGTAACACAGCACACTTCAATGAGGCAAACAATTCCACAGTACACCCACCTTTTTCGACTGAACTGATTGCTCCTAAACATCACATTTACTTACATTTTCCTGGAGTAGTTTGCAACATAATGCATACAACAGGCTAAAGAAAGATCAAATGCATTAATCTTTCAAAAAATACAGGTCATCTCAGTTTTGCCCTTTGGCCACCTTTCTGTTTTGACCGATACCTTTCTTTTAATTTGATGGTTAATTTTCACAAGTTTTATGAGTTATAATTGTGGTTGGACAGAATACCATTTAAGATGAAACAGTGTTAGTTTTACATTGATTTTCATTACCACTGTACAAAATTTCATGGCACATTTGGACAGTTCTTAAAGCACACCAGTGTTGAAAAACACTGCTTTAGAGGTTTGAAAATGGGTTTCTTTCAGCTCTTCCCATGGTGAGGTAAGCCTTAAAACCCCATTGACTGTTATAGGAGTAACCTATCATTCCCATTAAAATCAAATGGAGTTGTGATCTCTGGTCACCATACAGATCCAGTGACTGAGTTAAGTGTCTGATACCTGACATAGGTGTTCCAGATAGTGACTCAGTATCAAACCACTGGCCTAAGAATATTCATTTTTATGAACACAGTGGTAGGTAGTCTAGATTTTAATACACTGTTCTGGCAAATGAATGATGTAACCCTAATATTAGAGAAAAAGACAGAGGCACAGAGAGGTTAAATAACTTAATGAAGGTCACTTAGTGAATCAGTGCAAGTATGAGAACTCAGAACAACTGACTTTTTAGCCCTGTGCTCTAACCATACAAGCACTATTTTGCTGATCTTATTGTTCTAAATGGCAAGGATGCATGGAAACGTACCTCTGTAAAACAGTAACAAATTCAACTTCCTGGCTACAATTGACCTCTAGTGACTCTGTTTATTTGTCCTCTGACATTATCATTCATATAAGCCATCTGAAGCCATTTACAGAAAGGTAACATTAGTCTGTGTCTGCACTTAGGTGGGGGTGTAAAGTACAGGCATTGCATGTCTCCATAGCACAGGTAGTGTAGGCAGTGAGACAAGGCAAGAGGCGTGCTCATGCCTGAGCTCAGAGCATGTACCATATGCACACCAGTAGTGACATTCTGTAGGTCCAAATAGTGGGTATCGTATCTTCACTGCTATTTTTAGGATAGTACTGTTCTGCTTCCAGGGCCTTTCTCCTCCTCAGTGAAAGTCTCTGACAGCAGGGAAAGGCTCCATCAGTTTGGGACGCAATGGGGAAAGTTTTCAGCAGCCCCCCCCCCGGAGCTTTTCCTGACCACCAACGCCTTTTCTGGTATGTCTCTGGAGGGATGTAGACATCGCCTTATTCTCAGATCCCACTGATGGGCAGTTAACTCATTAATTTGTCACAGGGTGCTGAAAGGACCATATGCTACATGTTTATCAATATATAAGCTTGAATTTTACTCGAGGCAAATTAAACAAATTGCAAATCTAAATGTAAACTTAAAACTTCTGTTTTTAAAGGGCCTTATCCAAAAGCCACTGAGATCAATGGGAATCTTTCCATTGATTTCTGTTCTGTTTTATTCTGTTCTACATAGATTCTTATACTGTGCTGTAGTATTTGAGCGCCTTTTAAGTAGCGCATTAAGTAGTGTGACTATACATATGTCAGGTGTTGGCTATTCTCACAAATGGGGAAGAGGGAGCATGTGTACTGTGGAGTGTCTTGTTCTTGTTGGGTTTTGTGTGTTTTGCATTAAACCCAAAACGCATTTATGTTTGCTCAGTCTATAAACAGATGCTAGAGTATGTTTAAAAAATATTGTAAAGCATCCCTCTTAACCAGTTGTATTTTTATTCACATGATGTAAAGTGAGTCAAAAATGGGTTAGTACAATATGATTATACCATATTCTATGAGGTTAGAGTAAGTTGCTTTAGTGGTTTAAGTATAATCTTAGGAGAAAGGAAATTCAAATTCTGTTCCCAGGATTGCCACAGATTTGTGCAAGTCACTTAATGCTCCTTGCTTCTCCCCTATCTCTGAAATGGGGATAATAATACACAGCCTCTCAGATGCATTGTGAAGAGTAATTCATCATATTTGTAACAAGCTTTCAGAACAGAGAGAAATGGAAGGCTCTGTTGAAGGGTGAATCACTGCCTGACTCTCTTCTCTATATACTTATATCTAGATATGTGTGTCACATACAGATCTACACAGAGTGCACAATTGAGTCTGCTTGTGATGCAGCTTTTTTGACTGCATCAGCCCTTGTCAATTTTCATGGATCTTCATAATCTTAGCTCCTGAGAATATCTCCCTCAAACAAAGGTGTCTCCTGAGTGTTTATTCCTCTGGCTGGCTTGTGAAGCTGTGTCATATTGTCAGCATTTTATATATTTACACCAACAGAGGGGGTCTGGGTTGCGGACTCCCTTTCGTTTATGTGAGTCTCATCGCCACAGGGGGTATTTAACTTTCTGCCCTGGTTGCTGTAATTCTCTCTCCAGTGGATATACAGTTCAGATCAGGTTCCTATTGCTGTGATGACAGGCATTCAGCAGGCACTGTAATTGCAGAGTTAAAACAGCTCATTTTCTTACTGGCAAGCTGTAGTTAAAGAGGTGCTAGGAGGCAGCCTGGCTGTCTGCAGAGAAACTGATCAAAGCACTCAAAGGCATCTGGCTTGTCTCTGTTTTCTTTCACCACCCCCCCTCCCCTTGCTGGAGGAAAAGGGGGGGGGAGGAAAAAAGTAAAGAAAAAATGGTTTAAAAAGTAATTTAAGAAAATGAATACCTGTCCCTTTCCTGGGGCTAAAAGGCGAGCACTTATTAGAGATATTAAACCTATGTGGGTTGGGTTTTTTTTTACACATCAGACTTTTTTTTTAAATGAGAAAATTGGAGCTAGTGAATGCTCACTTATCCGTCTCTTTCCATTAGCGCTTCCCTGCATGACTTCTGAACTATTGAGAAGGATTTTTCACCCTAGAAGTATTTCCTACAAGAGATTAAACTTCCCCCACCTCCCCAATGATTTTATCTTTTCCCTATGAAATCCAGTTGTTTTTTCCCACCGTCTTGCACCCTGTATGATGTTCCTGCTCCCTGAAATGCAACGGATAGAAAGATTCTATTTCCTGAATTCCTTGATTTTTGTTTCTTTGTGTGTTTGTTTTTTTAAGTGTCACTTTCCCTCTCTTCCTCTTGGTTTCTTCAGTTTTTCTCAGCATAAATTCCAGCCAAATCCACACACAAAAGGATTTGATAAACCACTGTAGACATTCATATAAAGGATAGAAGAGAAGACTGAAAACATTTCAAGACTGGGAGGAGGCAGAGGGACTGGACTCAATGACCTCTCAGGAAAGGTCCTCTTCCAGTTCTATGATTCTAAGGCCAGTGGCCTGATCCAAAGCCCAGAAAAATTCATAGAAAGATTGCCGGTCGCATTATAGGCATACAATGAGTTCCCAAAACAGGCATGGACCGCTATGTTCCCTCTAAGTTGTGTGCGTGTGCACGCGCACACAGGTTGTGAAACCTGCGCACACAACAAAATAGAGCGTGCACAAAAAAATTCAACAGTGCTAATATTTTTATGCTACTTTTAAGAAGGCGATTTCAAGTAGCATGTTTCACATAAGGTTTTGTAATTTATCCATCACCGTATCAAAGTAAAATTTAGACTTTATTTGTCTCATACACACTTACTTTGTTGCACTCACAAGTTTGACCACACTCACTGGAGCATGCACAAATTTGGACGCTGGTTCCAAAAATTTGCACAAAAGAAATTTTTTGCGCACACAGCCTATAAAAAATTAGAGGGAACATTGATGGACCAGTGAGAAAAGAAAAGTTGTATCTAATGAAAAAATAATGGTTTGGTCAGGGGACTTGAGAAGATTTGAATGAAATGTGGGAATCGCTTCTAAGTTACCTTAATAGGAAAAGGGGCATCAAATTATCAGGGCAATATACATGAGTATACTGGAGTGCATAGGATATTCCATTTAAATTGTATTGCTGTCCTTCCCCTGTAGTTTTCTTATTTATGAAGGTTTAAAAAAAAACCCACAGGGTACGGGGGTGGTGGTGGTGGTGGTGAGTAAAATATTACATGTTTTATGTCAAAAATTTCAATGCAAGTTTCAAGGCTAGCACAGGAGGAAAGCTGCCTCTGTGGAACAGTCTCTGGGATTCAGTAATCAGAAGTTCGCTGGTGATGGGGCTCTTTCTCTCCTGGCACTTCATTTTTTCCACCCACTATCTCCTGACTGTGACACTGCCATCTTCCCAGACACAAAAAGGAAACTTGGCGTCTTTGAAAGAAGAAAACAAAGTTACTAGCTCAAGAGGAGCCTAGACAGACTGTGTTGCAAATTAAGTTGAAAGAGGCGCAGTTACTGCAGCATTATTTGATTTCCCCTTTGGTAATCCCTTCCTTGTAATTAGCATAATTTATTAACATATTAGAGCAATGCATGTGAACACTCTTTATAGTTGCTGAGTGTTCCCTGAGGCTGCCTACCGAAAGCTTTTCCCCACTGTTTAATAATATGTTACATAAGGAAAACCAGCTTCTGATATCATTTAAGTTATGACTTTCCTTTCTGCCTCTGAACACTCATTTCCTTTAAATGAGGTTAATTTCCTTAAAGAATGAAAATCTGCCGATTTCAGTTTTCCATTCATTAGACCACTTAGTTCTATGTGACAAAGTCACACGGCAAAGATAAAAAAGAAAAAAACAGAACTTCAAACACAACCCCCTCTGGGAAGAGGTTTGCTGTGATCCTAGCCGCCCTTATTCTATATGGCACAAAGAATGAACATTGAGAGACTCCCAGAAGGCAGAGATGGAAAAGACATATTACATCCCAACTGTCCCTGATCAGTATAAGGTGTCCCCAGCAGCTTTTTGGCCACTAGCCTTGTGCCATTTTAAATGTTGCAAGAAAATCGGACTCTTTTGGTAGCTCGTCCTATGATCTAATGCAGAAGTTTTCAAACTTGTTTTCTCAGGACCCAGTTGAAAAAAATCATTTATGCCCGTGACTCAACAGTTACATCTTTAAGCAATGCATTCCAGTCTTTCATCAGTGGCAACAGGGACACTGTGACCCAGTACCTGCTGGTCTGCAACCCAGTATTGGGTCCTGATCCATGGTTTGAAAATCACTGATTTAATGGATCTATAATCAGAAGGATTTTTTTTTCAGCCCAGTTTTTCCATGTGTCTACAAACAATGCTCTGTATATTCTATTTATAACCCTTTGTATCACCCTAAATAGTTCCTCTCCCTCCCTGATGCTAACACCCTATATACTCAGATCTCATATTCTGCCTTAATTGTTGCTTGGCCAATTTAAAAATATTTAGTTCTTTTAATCTTTCCTCATAAATCAGCCCTCCAGCTCCCTAGTAATTTTTGTTGTTCTTCCTCCAATTTGTCTACATCTTCCTGGCAGTGTGAATGCCCCAAACTGAGTGCAGTTTCTAGGTGTGGTTTGAAATGTATTTTTAATATTGAAATTATTTTCAAGGTCCTCTGCTGGCTGGGTAGAAATGAAAAATCTTTTTCTGAAAAGGTGGCTTAAAACCCTAACAACACATGGCACAGTAGCAGCAAAGTGGAAAGGATCTATAGAGAGGAAGGATCAGTGGTTAGGATAATCTCCGAGGACATGGGAGACCCTGGGTTTAATTCTCTACTCTTCCATAGACTTCCTTTTTGACCTTGCTTAAGTCATTTACGGATTGTCTACGTGTGAAATGCTCTATACTAGACATTCACTATAGCAGGAGAGGTGCTCCCATTGGTGTAGTTAATCCACCTCCATGAGGCAGTAGCTAAGTTGGCAGAAGAATGTTTCCATGGACCAAGTGCTGTCTACAATGGGGAGTTAGGCTGGTCATTCAGGGGTATGGGTTTTTCACATCCCTGAGCATTGTAGCTGGGTTGACTTAACTTTTGAATGTAGCCATGGCCTTATTCTCTCTGTGCCTCAGTTCAAATCAAATCAAATCAAATCATAGGGCTGGAAGGGACCTCGTGAGATCATCAAGTCCAACCCCCTGGGAATTGAACCCAGGACCTTCTGCATGTTAAGCAGAGGCGCTAGCTACTACACTGGTCACAGAGGCAGTTCCTGCCTGTAAAGTGGGGACAATAGCATTAGTCTGTTTTACATGGTGTGTCAGCATTATGACATTAGAAATAATAATTGCATAGCATAGATAGATAGTATTTACAGTGGTAGGGTGGTACACCCGTGTATGATAGTAGGATCATTCATGATGGTGGAAATCTAAAGAGCGTTACCTTGTTGGCAAGAGTTAAGCCTCACAGATTTTTTTAAAATTATTTTTCTGCCACTGACACATGTTATAAGCTTATCTTTATTGAAACAAGAAGAAATATAAAGGGGAGACTTATACCAATTTGCTCACAAACTCATGCTGGGTTGGTACTTCACTGGGAGATGAAAGATTTTTGTAAAGGATTAAATAATAATATATGACTCTGGACATTGCTCTGGTGGGTTTTGGATGAAATATTTGGTCAGTTTTTATTTTGTCTTCGTCAATTCACCAATCCATATGGGCTTGTCCTGTGGGGAACTTGGTAAAGTTAGGTTGAATTAATTAAAGATGTAAATTTCAAGGGGATTCATTAAAGTCCTGTGCAGATGCTCTCATGCAGAATTCAAATGACCTTCATTTGCTTTAGTTTAATCCACTTTGAAAGCAAATTTAGATAAACAATTAATGAAACTTGAATTCTAAATAAGAATGTCCATGTGAAAGTATTCTACTTTAAATTCATACCCTTCATTAATTCAAATTAGTTTTTTTGAATGCTCCCATATAGACAGACTTGAAGTAAAATAAAACGGATACCAAATTCAGAATAATAATTAGCATTTACAGCACATATTTAATTCAAAGATCTCAGAGCACTTTGCAAAAGAAGGGTATGTTAACCCATTTTTACTGATAGGGAAACTGAGGCACAATTAATGGAGATTGCCCAAGGTCACCTCAGTGGTAAAGACAAAACAAGAACAGAGGTCTCTTACCTCTTAACCCTTGTTTGAACCACTGTTCTGTTTCCTTCCTCCCTGTCCTGAATCTGATTTACTACAGCATTGTTGGATTTTTTATGCTTTCCATCACAGAAGTGATGTCTGAGGTCTTGCAACATGTGTAAAGGTTTGGGGCATGATTATATCTACTGAAATGTACTTTGCATGCTAAAACGGCACATGCCTTTTCCACCCTTCAGCCCCTTTGACTTCCCTCCTCTCTCTCTCTCTCTTTTTTTTTTTTTTAAGTTTCTTGGACACAGTGCAAAGAATAATTAGAAAAGTGTAATCCGCCTTGGGTAATGACATAATTGAAACATCAACATTTTGTCTGGAAGGTCATAAGACAGCTTAATGCGAAAACTCTAAATCGGCTAATTCTAGAAAAACCTTTGATATTTCATGTTTTGTTGTTGTTCATGCTCACTGGTTTCTGACTCTTCTAAGTAAAACACATGATGTTTCCCATTGCTTTAACAAATTCCACACTGAACATTCTGTGCCATTAGAAGTCTTGACAATCTCAGCAGATCAATAGATACATTGAGATTTTCAAAGCCATCAAAGGAATTTAGATATCTAATTCCTATTAATATGAATTACACATCAAAATCCTTTAGGCAATTTTGAAAATGTAGCCATAGTCTATTCCTTTCCAGTGAATGGTTTGAATGATGTATGAAAATGTGTGTTACCTGTGGAGGTAGCTAGATGGTGCCAAAGCCGATTAATGTGGTGCTATATGAATGTGACTGTTTGCAGTGATTTTTTTCCTGTTGGTTGTAAATTCCATGAGGTACAAAACTGTTCAGCTGTATGGTGCTTATTATAACATCTGATATTATGTGGGTAAAGCAGTTTGGATAAATTGAAATCTCCTTTCTGAAATATACAGAATATCAGGAACATTGCCACCCCGAGGAAAGACCTGGGCATGGGCATGGGCCCTTCCCCCTGGCTGCAGGGCATGTGTCCTGTGTGCCAGGCCCCAGTGACGCCCCTGCAAAATATTCATTCAAAATTGGAAACAAACATTTCTGGAGTTTGAAAGTCTGAGTAACTTTTAGGGATGTACTAGAAAAAGTACAAGGAGAGATGGACTTAACTACTGTTCAGCAAATGTAACCTTTTTCTTTTCCAGTTAAGATACAACAGTTAATATGTCTTGAGTTTTACAAATGTTTGCAGCACTTAAAATTATTTTACTATTTTAGGCAAATGTACCGTAATCCATGGCTCATTTAAGAATTGCTCATTTGATGTTTTTCTGAAATTGTTGTGTTTTGTTATTCACTGGTTCTGTAAGACACTTTGTATTGTTTCTTCTGGCTGGTTGGATGACAGAAACTCTGCTAAACAGGAAGAAGGAAATTAAAAAAACTTTTCAAGATGGCCACAAATTTCACAAAACATATTCATAGGATTCTCAAGACTTTTGCTTTCAGAGATATATTTCACACACAAAATAGCTCATACAGCAATAAAATTTGCTAGTCTTTATTTAAGTGCCACAGGACTCCTTGCTTGTTTTGCAGAAAATTAGTGAGGGGAGGCTATGAATATAAAAGAAGAGAATGTAAGCTATCTTTGGAGTGTTACTAGTGAATTCTTTTTTGAATCATTCACTCATTTCTATTTGTGCAGTTTTAGAGACCCAAGAGGTTTGGATAGGGATCTTAAATTCTGAAGAAGAGCTCTGTGTAAAATTGAAAACTTGTCTATATCACCAGCAGAAGTTGGTCCAATAAAATATATTGTCTCTCCCTCCCTATCTGGTCTCAAACCAAACCTTTGCCGTTTATGAGCTTCATCCATCACACTAGCTCAGGTCAGTGGTGATTAAAAATAGTGGCTTTTGTGAAATGAGTTGGTGGGTTTCAGGAAAAGATGATTTTCTCTTTGGGGACCCAGTGGAGATTTTCATCCACATCTCACAAAACCATCAATGCAAGTGAAATCTATTGTGGCAATCACAGGTGAGATTCTGGGCATAGACTGAATGATCGTACCTAGAGAGGGTTGTCTTTTGATGGGGTAAGGAGAAGACTTCATTCTTCACAGCAAAGCCATGTATTTCCTCAGGAGTTAGTTGGAGTTACTTGCATTCTGCAAGTAAAAATTCACTCCCGAGGCTGTTAATCTGACATCTTAGCTATGAGATAGCAGAGGAGAAAGATTTCTGGACAGCAGAGAATGTATAAAAAGAAACATTTTAATTCCAAGAGCCTATTAAAAAGGAAGCCTCCCACACGATACAAATAGACTATATGGACTATCCATATGGTCATATCTTAAAATATACTTCATAGGTAACAATAATGTTCAGTGCTTACGATACTTCAAAGAATGAGGAGCCCAGTATTCAGACATGCTGAACTGGATGAATGAGTATGTCTCTGCATGTGACTCTAGACAGCTCCAGAGATGTGCATTACCTACTGAGAATGCTCATTCTTTCGGACAGGGACTTTGTCTTACAATCTATTTGTACAGCGCCTTGCACAAAAGGGCCCTGATCTCTGTTGGGATCTGTAAGCAGTACTGTCATACACACAATTAATAACATGCTATTGGTAGATATTGTCTCTGTATCAACTATCCAGGGAAAACACCTTCTCAGATTTTTATAAAAGGTCTTTAGAGTAACAAAGCAAACATTTTTCATCTTTTTTCCCCCCCAGACCCACCAAACACCTGGAGGCTATTTCCTGTAAAATGAAGAGGTGCAGGCACATTCTGGAATCCTTGAAATCTAGTTTATATACTGTATTGTCACATACACTTAACAGAGATGGATGCAGGATTTTTGGTGGAACTGACAACCAATTTATTGAAGGAATATGGATTTTTCTTCATCTGGAAATGGTTTTGTCTAGGTTCTGAACTCTTAATTGTGTGTCTCCAGGACAGGTTAGTACTTGATATGGGCCAAGCCACAGAATTAGGACTCCTGCTTTCCCTTAAACTTCAGAATTTGGGAGCATTTGGATCTGAGTTGTCAGCATAGCTCATGAGAAAGACAGCACCCTGCCATGAAATTTTGATTGAGATCATGGTCCTTGCCCCAAAGTTAAAGGGAGATGGGGGAAGGGATTTTGAAGCAGATATCACTTAGATTTGTACAGATTCCAAACTCTTATTGGTAAAATTATGATTAATAGTTAAAAATGAGAGGCCTAATCCTTTATGGTACCAGATCCCCCCGATAGGTTTGATATATGCAGCTTGCAGGATCAAACTTAGAAATGACATCACTTCCTAGCTTTACTGCCTGCTTCCATGCACAAAAGATCATTCAGTCTGGAAGGGACTTGCTGGTGTTTTTTTTAAAAACGTTTAAAATTAGTCTCCATTAAATATTCCTTAGAAATAATTGGGCAAAATTTCCTCATAAACCCTGATTTGATTTACTTGTAATATCACTGCCCTGGGCTTTCTGCAGGGTGTGTTTCTGAGTGAATTGCTCGTTGCATTGTAACTTATTTACAACACCGTCTGTGTTTGCCCATTTGAGCCCTGCTTCAGCAGTAAAATAAAAAAAAGGAGAGGAAGAAAATCAAATCCTTGTGAAAACAAAATGGCTTTAAAAGACAGTTGTAGCTAGATAAATGATTCTGTAAAAATGATGGTGTTTCCATACTTTAATTTCCCAATAATATTTATATCAAATTTGTTCAGCATAGAAATCAAAAGATATATTCCATTAGTTAACTCTGGAATGGAAGAGTTCAGTATGTTAGTTCTATGCAGCAGGAGCAGTCCTTTTGTTCTGTATTTATACAGAGACTAGCACAATGGGATTCTGGTCCATGACTGGGGTCCCAGGTGCTATCTCAGTAGAAATAAATAATGATAATACAATATGCCTTTTACAGCATCCTTAGTAATGCAGATGAAATTGTGTTTCATGGTGTGCAAGTTATGCTGATAATGTGCCAAGGAACAAACAAATGAAAACAAGCCTCTCTCCTGTCCCAGAATTCCCAAAACAAAAGAAGACAACATACATGACTACATGCATTTTCTCAGCACAGCCCAAGATCAGGCTGAGGGACCCATCTGTGAAATGAGCATTTGTTTTATGGTTCTCAGATACAACAGTGATAGGAACATATAAATACTAGTGGGTGGATAGATTTGAATCCAGTTTTCCATATCTGTTCTTTTTCTGTTATCTGATTAAAATATAGTTAGTCATATCAGGAGGGAGAAAGAAAGGGATTTGAAGGCCACCAGTCAGTACACGTGTGAAGGAAAAAAGGTAAAGTCTTAAAATTTGATACAGGTGCCATTGCGAGTATATTTACAGACTTGTAGGTCCATAGAAATGAAAGGCTGGAAGGGACCTTGAGAAGTCATCAAGTCCAGCCTCCTGCACTGAGACAGACCAGATTAACCTGGACCATCCCTGGCGCTGGCAGTGTTTCTTCAACCTGTTTTTAAAAACATCCAGTGATGGGGATTCCACAACCTCCCTTGAAAGCCTGTTCCAGAACTTAACTATCCTTAGAAAGATTTTAGAAGACTTTCCTAATACCTAACCTAAATTTCCCTTGTCGTCTTCTTGTCCTGCTTTCAGTAGGCATGGAGAACAACTGAATGCAATTCTGTTTTTATCAGCCCTTAACATAGTTAAAGACTGTTATCAGGTCCCCTCTCAGTTTTCTTTTCTCAAGACTTAACATGCCGAGTTTCATAGATCAAGTTTTCTAAAGCTTTTATTGTTTTTGTTGTTTTCTTCTGGACTCTCTCCAAATTGTCCACATCTTTCCTAAGGTGTTTTGCCGAGAACTGGAGGCAAGATTCCAGCTGAAGCCTCACCAGTGTGGAATAGAGTAGAACAATTGCCTCCTGTGTTTTACATATGACACACCTGTTAATCAACTCCAGACTCATCACACTGTTGACTCATTGTCAGTTGGTGAGCCACTATAACCACAGGATCCTTCTTCAACAGCACTACCACTGAGCTAGTTATTCCTCATTTTGTAGTTGTGCATTTGATTTTTCTTTCCTAAATGAAATACTTTTCACTTGTCTTTATTCAGTTTCATCTCATTGAATTCAGGCCAATTCTCCAAATTGTCAAGGTAATTTGAATTCTAATCTTGTCCTCCAAAGTGCTTGCAACCTCTCCTGGCTTGCTGTCATCTGCAAATTTTATAAGGATAGTCTCCATTCCGTTATCTAAGACATTAATGAAAATGTTGAACTGTACCAGATCTGGGAATGACCTTTCTAGGAGCCCTGCTGTCCAGAGTTACTTTCTAAATTATGATCCACACTCCTCATACCTTCCAATAGCCCCTTCCAGTCTGGGGCCCACCTGACTTTCACTGCAGACTGAAAATGTGGGAACAAACACATAGGTGTTATGCAAGAGGTTAGACATGGTGAGCAAAGAGGTCCATTCTAGTTTTATAATCTGAAAATTCACCTCCTTGACTGCATGAGTGGCTGTTGTCTTTGAGTGTAGTGGGAATGGGGAGATGATATATCTGTCACAGTAGTAGATGTTAATGATATACAGGTTGTAGTGGGCATGGGGAGATGATACACTAACTAGAACAGACCAGCTAGCCCGGGGAGGGGTGGCCAGGCTGACAGTGGGTGCTGGCAGCACACCACTCAAGTCGCAGGCTGGGGCTGGATTTTGGTAGAGCAGTGGTGCCTGCTTGTAGCCCTGCCTTAATCCAGCCCTGAGGGGGAGGGGCAGCATGTAAATAAAAACCATACTTCAGAAGTTGCATGTCTATATTCTTGCTGTCTAAGGTACTTACATGGGCCCCCAACACCACAGTATCTATGTGACTCACAATCTTTAATGTGTTTATCTTCACAATGCCCCAGTGAATAGGACAGTTCAATTATCCCTATTTGACAGATAGGGAAATGAGGCACAGAGAAACCAGCTGATTAGCAAGGACCTGATTTTGGATCTCCCAAGTCCCATGCTGGTGCCCTGCCCACTAGACCATCCTTCTATATTCGCTGGGTTTTGCTGCACCCAAGAATAAATTACTATTACTATTTATTATCTATCTTGGCTATAGTTATAACAGTCATCTTCTGTGATGATGCCAGATCTCCTCCCTCTTTTTCTCCTATTCTGTATTTTCTTTTATGCTAGAGGGGCTTGTTCACCCACCATCTCTCACAGAACAGAATGAGAGTTTCCTCATTTAACTGAAGCAAACGTTTTTCGCCAGGGTCAAAGTGCAGGAAAATCTTGTAAGCAGATTAAGGAGTTGGTAGAAAGGCCAAAGGCACCTTAAGTCTTTACATTCCCAAAATGTTGTGTTAAACTATAGCCCAAGGATGTACTTAGCTCCACAGAGGCTGGAGGTCAAGTGAACTTGCAGTGTTTCAAATGTAATCAGTCTAGAACTGTAGCTGTTTGTAAAGGAGTATATTCAGGAAACATGCAAATGTTAGCGTTCCCTCTCTGCAAAGAAGTCTAGCATCTTACTAGTCTTCTCAAGAGCTGCCATGTTTGCTCTGTAGCATCAAACAATGAGACTTTATTTTAGTTTAGTTTAAATCCCATGGAATGCTTCTGCCAGAGGGCTTTAGGATTTCTTTTTTAAAGAGACAATAATGTTCACTTGTTTTCTTTTAAGTAACTCAGTGATGTGTACATTTGGTCCCTCAACAATCCAGCCAGCCAGTTATGAAGTATGGGAGACATTTTAACTTGGCAGATGTGAAGCAGGACTGAGGCACAGAGCTAGATACCTTATCCTAGCTAAGCAGGTGTGATAATATGTAGTGCATCTTAAGCTATAGGCATTTCTTGGGGAGAACAGCAATCTGCCACCAGTGAAACAAGCTACTTTCCATTTTAGCTAGTTCACAGAGAGACCTTTGGCAGGATCTAATACAGCACAAAGACATCTAGTAGCTGAGCTGCATAATGACAAGTTAAATATCATAACAAACTTTCTGACAAAGTTTGCCAGCCCATTTTTTGTTTCTCCTTAGACGAAAAGGAGGGAATTTAGCCTTTTAGTCTGATCTTATTTTAGATTAGGAGGGCAGCAAATAATTAAAAAAAAAAGTAAGGCCTTCTTGAGACAGAACATATGCTCTAAGTGTTTGTGTCCTCTGCAGGACTCATAGGCTATGTCTACACTGGCAAGTTAGTTCAAATTAAGGAGGCTTAATTCAAACTAACTTATTACCCATCTACACTAGGCCTTCCTTAGTTTGAACTAAGGAATTCCTTAATTTGAACTAATGAATGCTTAGTTCAAACTAGTAAAACTTGCTGGTTAGTTCAAACTAAGCCATAGTTCGATTGTTAATTCAAACCGAGCCCTTAGTTTGATTGTTAGTTTGAACTAAATATGATGTAGACCAGGACTACTCCTTAGTTCCAACTTAATAAATTGGAACTAAGAGCAGTTAGTTCAAATTAACAACATGGACTAATTCGAACTAACGTTAGTTCGAATTAATCCATGTTCTTAATTCGAATAAATAAGTTTGAGGTTAGTTTGAACTAAACTCAAACTTATTAGTTTGAATTAATAAATTCAAACTAACTTTTCCTAATGTAGACATAGCCATATTAGTGAAGTATTTATTGTTGTTTTATTTTATGATAGAGGTAGCACAACCAGCCAGGACTCCATTGTACCAGGTCCTGACTGTAATGCATATCAGCAGCTCTTTTATGCTAATGTAAGGTTTTGCTGGAGCATATGACCCTTTGTTTGCTTGTGTATTTGGGGGAGGGAAGGTGGAAGGCATCAGTTATGATCGTGCATGGAAAAGCGTAGAAGAGGAGACAAGTGGCCACTGCCTTATCCCACTTGCATCTCTCCTTCATATGCTCCAGTTGCCAAAACCCATTCAGGTGCCCGTTTTAAAGGAAGATGTAAGGTGTGGGACTGAAATGATATAGTTCTCATATAGTCAAGATAAATACAAGCAACAGCCATTGCAGATATAAGGGGAGCCATTCAGATCAGAAGCAAGCGTCTCTGCTTTCTGCTCTTCCCTTTTCTAGGACATTAAGTGTTCTTCAGTAAATTTTTCTTTGCAGGTATTAGTCTCACATAGATTCTCAAACCTAAAAGTTCCCCAGAGGATATTTCCAAGTAAATTTTGGAATATCCACGACCAATTAGAGAAACAGACCAAAAAAAAAATGGACCAAGTCCATGTTATGAATTGACAGCTTGAAATTTTTGTGTAAAAGGCCATTTTGGAACTATGTGGCACTATCAGAAACTTCTGTTTTTGTCAGGGAGATTGATTTTTTTTTTTCCCCTCACACAGGAACTGGCAATTAATATGTGTAAAATGGGTATTTATTGCCATATGCAGACTCTGTTTGTCTCCAGAATGAAGAAACACAAACTTCATTTTTAAATTAAAATAATCTCTTCTTTCCAGAAGAGCAGTATGGATTCAGTTTTCCTAGAGACAGAGTCATGCATCTTGCCCTAAAATCTTGTCTGTATATTAGAATACATTGTTGCCAGGAGAGCTCTCAGCTTTTTTTTTTTTATTAGAAATCGCCTAATTGAAATAGCACTATGTATTAGTTTTTTAGCCTGAGGCTTTAAATCCAGCCTCTACTCTTGGGCATCCTACTCAGAGGCAGTAATATATACCTCAGGTAATTATATTGCAGAGTCACCTTTTAAAGTCAACTAAGATCATAACTGGAAACACAGATGCATCTGCCAAAGTTTGAGGCCTGGATATTTTTCCTGAAATCCAGGGCGGGTTACTTATGATTAGTAATAATTTATTAGAAAGTGTAGACTGCACTTCCAAAAGATACAATATCATACACTGCCCACAGCTGGGTTTGTTTTGTAAGATAAAATCCAGGAGATGGTCTAGAAGCATTTATCTCCTTCAACCATATATCCTTTTCAGTATGTAAGACACTAAACTTTTTATGAGAAGTAAACTGAAAGATAATTAAATAAGTACTGTATAATTAAACAACCAGAAGTGATCAATAATTGAGAGTCTTGTCCTCTATAATCTCTAGATTGTCCTAAAAAACATAAGACATTTAAAATATAGATTTTTTAAATTTGCTCTCTGGATATTGAGCCATTAGGGTTCATATATTTAAGTTTTCTGCATAGCCATAAAGGCCAGATTTTTTTTTTTAAACACAAGCTGAGATTTTCACAGGATTCCAGGAGCTGAAGCATTAAATGATGACAAATACTGGAAGAGCTGGCAATGTGGTGGTCATTTAAGTCCTGGTTTACATCACATGGTGAAAGGGAATTGAAGGGGTCTCATTTTACTCAAAGAATTAGAAAGTTACCATTACTGTATGTAGTCACATTCATTAGGATATGAGAGAGAAGGTGGGTGAGGTAACATCTTTTATTGGAAAAACAACAAAAGTCCTGTGGCACCTTAAAGACTAACAAAGTTCTTTGGGCATAAGCTTTCATGGGCTGCAACCCACTTCATCAGATGCAATTGTTTTTGCTATATTATTTGCTATATGTTTTCATTGTTTTTTCTATATACAGACTAACACAGCTACCTCTCTGGAACTTTCATTGGACCAGCCTCTGTGATGAGAAAGACAAGTTTTCAAGCTTACACAAGAGCATTCTTCTGCAGCTCAGGGACAGGCCCAAACCCGAAGAAGAGTTCTGCAAGCTTGAAAGTTTGTTTCTCTCACCAACAGAAGCTGGTCCAATAAAAGATACTATCTTTTCTCTACACCCACCTTATCTCTGCAAAGCCATGTATTTCCTGTACAATCTGTACTTGAAGATGGCTAAAATTCAGAATAACAGAAGCTGCAGCTTCCCAGATCCCTGGCAAAGGAAAGTTATGCCACAGCACCAAGACACGAACATCGAAGAATGATGTATGACAGGATTTAACTGGATCTAACCGAGTTGTGCGTGGGATGTAGGAATGGAATCAGAGGTGTTACTGCTCAGGGCATGGATGCTTTGACAGCAATATGCAACATCCTCATTAAATTGTGCCTGACCATAGCCAGTTCTGTGAGCACTCCTCAACTGTTTTCACTTACATGGTTTTACACAAAAAACCACCTCTTAGTCACTTTGACATTTACCTGAATGGGCAGCTTAAAATAGGTGCTGTAGAGAAGTTATTTCAAATCTGAGTAGAGGGCACTTCTAATTTTGCAGACACCTTCCTGTCCTCTGAGAATCTTTTTATTTTTATATTCTGCATGATACATTTCCTAGAATGCACCCAGGCTTTTGGCCACAGATAGTACATTCATTAAGATGGCCTAGGTTGAGAAGGCAGTTAAGTCTGAAGTGATGACTGCTGTCTTGCGTTTGTGACTTCCCCTTTGGTCTGTTTTTAGAAGGCTGTTGAAGATAAGCTGTTAGCAGGCTGCTTCAAAAAAAAAAACAAAAACGCATTGCAGATGTGAACAAAGAGACTGATGAAGACATTGATTCGAACAGAAGCAGAGAGAAACTAGTTGTCAATACCATAGTGGTCATTTCATGTGTACAATGTGTGCCTCAAAATAGGTGCCTGAATTTTTGCACCCAAAATTGAGGTGCAGGAGCAAGTCTGATTACATGCACTTCTGGTTATCTGACTGAGGATGCATAGCAATTAGGCAAGTAGCCTGATTTTGCCTGAAGTTCACTTTTCGTTTCACACATGCCCTCAGTCCTTCCTAAAGTGAACTCCTTTATGTGAGAAGCTGACCTAGAAACCAAATAATTGAAATAATTGTGTTGATGACACCCCTGCCCCCCTGAAGCCTGAATAGTCTTTGGTTCTTTGGTTCACTACAAAACAATGGTACTGGGGGTGGGATGGGGTGGGGCCGAAGTCATAACAACATTGATAACTACCAGTATCATTTGTACTAGAACAAGTTGCAAATCAATATAACCAAGTACCATTTTCTGAGCCATTTAGTCACTTGTTTAAGATTTATACTGTGTAAATTTATTGCGTCATTCCTGAATATGGGATTTGGAGTTTATTTTATAGTTTGTGCGAGAAAAACCAGTGATGTCATTGTCCGCAAAAAGGATTTCAAGTACATCACCCATTGCAATAAATTTTATGACAATATACCGCCAATATTGCGCCGTTGTTCTAATCCATATGAGTTCTCCTTTTTGTTTTTCATTGGCTGCTGTGGCTGTTCGAGATGTTTTAAATATTTCCTCTGGACACTGTATTTCCACTTTTCCTTGTGATCCAGTCATATACCAAGTCTCTAAGTAGGACCTGGAGGCTTTGAATGCCAACAATAGTATATTATTCAGTAGAAGTGGGACTTTCAAAACATAGTCCAGTAGCAGCCCAGAGAAAATGTTATGTTCTGTGGTTCACTTAGAAAAACTAACATTAGCTCAAAGATAGAAATGCAACTGAACACTCAACTTTAATGAAAAATATCCTGTATCCATGGATTAACATAAAAAATTGAAAACCATGGATATTTGATCAAGTATAGTTGTGCATGAAACTAGTTTTATAACTTTCAGGGTTTACACAGCATGCAGGAGTGACGAGTAAGCCCACCTGTGTAGATGAGGTTGTGTTCTTGATCATGCCATGGGATCCATGCATATGGACCCTTACCCCTCTACAGTGTGAAGCCAGTGGGATTGTATGAGTTGGCCTGTGCAGAGCCCATTGCAGGATTAGGATCTGTGTCACGTTTTGAGCTCCTTCACTGTAAAGTGCCAAAGGGGCAGCCATGTTAGTCTAGTTCAGCAAAAGAAGCAAGGAGTCCTGTGGCACTTAAAGACTAACAAATTTCTTAGTCTTAAAGTGCCACAGGACTCCTTGCTTCTTTCACTGTAAAGGTGCTTAATGTTATCAGCTGTGCTTGGTATTTTAATCTGTCAATTTAAAACATCATTTGATATTTTAATATGTTTATTAAATTTGCAAACTACAATCTTGACAAAGTTATTGGCTATATGGAATAAGCACAGACTTTATTGATGGTTTGCAGTACACATTTTGAATTGTTTGGACTTGCTTGTCATGTTGTGTTTCTTTAAGCATCCAAAAGTCTCCCGTAATTGCTTCCCATCTTTGCTGAAACTTTTGCAACACTGAACTTCACCAAAATTGATAATGTCACTATGGTGCTACACTACTAATAATAGTTCTCATAGAAAATAACACATGTAAGATCCACAGTAAGCCACTAAGATGACATCTGCTGGAATGGAGCCCTTCACCTATTTTTGTAAGCTAATTTCCATCATGATCAATATACTGTATCTCGGGTCCATTTAACTTTTATTTTATTCCACGTATCAAAAGGCTTTATTGTGGAAAGTCCTTCATTAGGGAGCTGCCTATTATTATTTGTTAGTATTTGTATTGTGGCAATACCTAGAGGCTTTAGCAAGGAGGGCTTGGACCCCACTTAGTTATGATAAATGACAGACCCTGCTTGTTCTGTTGGACCTAATGCAGGATGGTGCTTTAATGTGCTTACATATTCAAAGCTCCCGCTGTCTGCAATGGAAGTCATGACTGTGATTGGCCCATTCATTTTTCATTCCCTGATTTAATTTCAAACAGTAAAGTTGTCTTAATTGGGGGTATTTTTTCATTGGATCATGAAAAGGTTCAAATCAAGATGCTTGTTCTGGTAAATTTTTCACTTGTTTCTAAATGGCCTGGAAATAGTTAACAGGATCCAAATAATCTGGGCCAAAAGAGACTAGAAGATTTGGATTGTTGTCTTATTTATTTCATTCCTAATTTACATTTTATGAACTCTTATGAGGTTTATTGAAGCACATGCAGAAAAGTGCTTATGAACAGACAAAATTTATAACCATCATATGCTCAATAACATACCCAAAAGGTTAAAATATTTTCTGTTAGAAGCACAACAGACAAATTCACAGTGACAAAGTTCATCTCTGCATTTTTTTTTCTCTGCAACTAGTTCAAGCTTTCAAAGAATGGGAGATAAATCCTTTGCAGGAAGTGAAGACTATTGTACTGAGAGGTGACTTAAAGTAATAGTGGACTCACAGGAATTTGTCTCAACTGGGCTTAGACTATATCTGTTAATGTTCCACTGATTTCAAAGTTATGTCAACAGAATATGGAGTAAAAAGCACAGCCACTGGGAGGGATGAAGAAGGCAGTAAAGGATTCACTGAAAGACATAGAGCTGTTTATATATAATGTCCTGAAAATAGCTGTGGGAACAAAGATCATCTGCAAAACAAATGAATGCAGATATCATACAAATCTAATTAAAATGGGGAGTAACAGGCTGCTATCTACTGACATTTCTGGAGCCTGATAGGGGTTTGCATCTGAGTTCTTACTTCACACCCATCTGTGTAATGGGTCCCAGTTCCAATGTCTTGCACTTTAAGACTGTCCAATTTTAGATCTGGAAGTTTAGTTTGGGCCTATTTCTAAAATCTGTTTCATTCACGAAAGTTTCAATATTTTTCCAGTAGATCAGAATCAATTCACTCAATGACCTCCAGAGCATGAGTTGGCCATTTTAAGCCTCCATCATTTGAAGCATAAACTTGTGAATGAATTTCCAACCTTACCTCACCCCGTAAAGAGGCATCCCAAATGTATCCTACATAATACAGTAGCAGTATTGAATCCTGCTTAAAAAACCACCTCCCACTTCTTTAGACTATGTCTGGAGCTTAGAGTGGCAAGTTTGAGAGATCTGGATTCTGTCAGCCAATAGTCTAAGAAAGAAGAACTCTTCTTAAGTGCCAACTGAAAGACTGAGGCTGTTTACCAGACAACTGCACTCAGACTCCTAGAGTCCTTAGTGCAAGCCCTGGGGATCAGCTTTGCCACATGCATGAAGTGGAGCTGACTGTATAGCATGATTAAAATCAGAAATAGTTTGCTGATGGAAGAAAATACTTGTTTTACTGCCTTTTTATTTTTTTAAATCCAAGAATAGGATAAAGTTGCATCCGTGTCCAAGACATATGCTTGTCTAATAATATATGAATAATGAGCTCTGTATCCAGACCTAACTTGCCGTGCACAAGGGTGCAATAGTAATTGTAGTCTGTTAACCACATCTAATTGTTAATTTACTAATATGGGTGGGAGAAATGGTTCTGTTCCTTGTTGTGCCACTATGTGTACTTTGACCTTGAAGTAGACAGGGAACTAAAGAGGTTAAAATACTGGTGTCTTTTCTCCTGTAAGGCTTACATCTTCGCTGACATTATTGTTGCTGCGCTGATGGTAGCAGTGGTGGGAAAGTTTAGCAAGTTGTGATTAGTGTTGGCAACCTGCCAGGAGAATAACAGATTCTAGTGTAATAGGCAAATCAGTTCAGGTCTACATAGTATCGGTGAAGTGTCGGGTAGCTAGCTCTTGTGACCGTCCATCTAGTAGAGGACCAATGGATGCTATTCCAGTTCTCCACATCAAGGGATTGCTGGAAACTATTCCAAAATTCAGCCTCTGCACTGGGGACTCAACGTGCTTGCTCCTCAAAACCCTGTTGTTTGGGATCAAATCATGCCCTGAACTCATGGTCTTTTTCTGGCAGAACAATTCAGCCAATGTCCAAGTCTGTACTATTAACATTATCTGATATGGAAGGGAAACCTTCCCCTCCTCTAATCATATTTTGTTCACATGTTTTTCTGCAAACAGAAAAAAAATCATTGAAACTGGTTTATGTTAAAGAGTGAATTTCAATGTGGCATAAACAAACAGCCAAATACATTATTTTACTTATATGTGATTGGGGAAGGCTTGTAAGTTTGTCACAAGGGAAATAAACACAGTAATAATTACCAGACTTCCTCTTCAAGGCTTGCTCTCCAAAATTACCCGAGACATGGTATGCTGATTCCAAAGGACAGGATAGGAGAAAAATGAGTTTTTTATGGAAAATAAATTGCACATCAGAAAATTAATACTATAGTATTAAGGTGACAGTGTAGTATAATTTCCTGTAGTTTTGTTTCGTTCCCTTTAATGTTAATATTAATATTAATGTTTTATCCCTTGGAATTCAAAAGGTAGCTGTCTAGTAAATCAAACAAGAAATCTGGTGGCACTTTTAAAGACTAACAAGTTTATTGCTTGAGCTTCCATGGGAGAAAATTTCACTTTGTCGGTTCCCCATCATCAAAGGTCTGATGAAATAGGATTTTCTCCCACAAAAGCTCATGTGATAAATAAATTTGTTAGTCTTTAAAAGTGCCACAAGACTCCTTGTTTGATTCCCTTGAGATTGCAGCCTTTGAACATGGGCTTGCAGAACTACGTTGGAGAAAGTGTGCATAGCACCTGCCTGAACTGTGCTTGGCCTTGTTTTTGTGGTTATCAGCTCCTCACTTCCATGTACAGTAAATTCAGTTTTCTGTGAAGGAGAAAGCTAATAGCAACAAAATGATACTAGATGAAACCAAGATGTCTTTGCTCCTGTTCCAATATTAGTGTTGTTGCTGTAGACTTTTGGTAACCTGTTGTCTTACTGATCTCCTCTGCTTTTTGGAAACCCCTGGATATTGGGATGAATTCATGTACTGTAAAGTATCCTAAATAAGTGCCAAGGGCAGGTTCTGCAGTGGCAAAGTCTGAATCCAACCACGCGAAATGCTTTTTATGTGTCAGTGCTTTGGCAAACAGAAACCCCATTTTATATTTATGTTATGGTTCCACTCTTCCATGCAGTCCGCTCAGTCATTTTGAAGGTGGCCTAGACAAACAGATGTGATAGAATTGATTTGCTATCTCAGTGGTATCATGGTAGTGTTGAGGATCCATACCTACCGTCAGGGTGAAGCCCTCACCCACTGGCTTCAATGAGACAAGGATTTCACTGTTAGACTTTGATTTACCATGATTCTTCATTTATTTCTCAAGTGTCATCAGCTGCATGCTTGTGAATGGACACTGAATGTTTGAAACTGAGGTGCTTCCTGCAGGTTGACACTGTGAAGGGAGAATTTTGAAGGGAAAATTCCCACTGGTTCAGACATCAAAACAAGAGGGCATGTGTACCAACTTATACTGGGTCAGGGTTTATTTGTATTTCCATTGCTATTATTAAAGACATTAGGAACCTGATCCAATGCTTTGGGCCAAAACACTGTCATTCTCTGAGGATATATAAATCTAGATTAAGATGTTGTAAGTTTAGACCTATGCATTGAGGACTTTCTACTTCACAGCTCAGCTTCCTTTTCTGCTTGATTCCTCATGAATGTCATAACCTCTGTTGTGCTGACACAGATCTTTTGGCAGCATGATGGTGCTGTCAGAAAAGTAATATTAAAATAACTAATGGGCAAATGTGTTCTAGAAAAATAGAAAAACCCAAGACCCACTCTGACTCTTCACCAAAAATTGAGCACTTTTTGAGTTTTGAAAAAGTTTGTTCACCTTATTTTGAATCTCTGCCTCTATGTTTCCAAGTTATGGGTGTCAGAAACAGAATTGCAGAATGTTGAAAAATGTACTATTCTCAAAGAATCCATCTTCAAACACTTAGAGGAAAATAAAGTGATCAGGAACAGTCAGCATGGATTTACCAAGGGTAAATCATGTCTGACCAATCTCATTTCCTTCTATGATCAGATGACTGGTTTTCTAGATGCAGGAAGAACCGTTGATGTGATATACCTTGATTTTAGCAAGGCTTTTGATACAGTTTCCCACAGCATTCTCACTGGCAAATTAAGGAAGTATGGGTTGGATAGGTGGACTGTAAGGTGGATAGAAAACTGGCTAGATGAACGGTTTCAGCGTGTAGGAATCAATGGTTCCATGTCTAGCTGGCAACCAGTCACTAGTGGTGTGCCCCAGGGGTCGGTCCTGGGGCCGGTTCTGTTCAACATTTTCATCAATGATCTGGATGATGGAATAGATTGCACTCTCAGTAAGTTTGTGGATGACACCAAGCTGGGGGAACAGTAGACACGTTGGAGGGCAAGGACAGGATTCAGGGAGACCTAGATAAATTGGAACAGTGGGCCAATAAAAATCTTATGAAGTTCAATAAGGACAAGTGTAAAGTCCTGCATGTGGGACGGAAAAACCCCATGCACTGCTACAGGCTGGGAAACATTCAGCTGAGTAGCAGCAGTGTAGAAAACGACCTGGGGGTCATGGTGGATGGAAAGCTAGATATGAGCCAGCAGTGTGCTCTTACTGCCAAAAAGGCCAATGGTATACTGGGCTGCATCAAAAGAAGTATTACCAGCAGATCAAGGGATGTGATCATTCCCCTCTATTCTGCACTGGTGAGGCCACATCTGGAATACTGTGTTCAGTTTTGGGCTCCCCACTACAAAAAGGACAGGGACCTACTGGAGAGAGTTCAGAGGAGGGCAACCAAAATGATAAAAGGGCTGGAGCACAAGCCCTATGAGGAAAGACTGAAAGCATTAGGCTTATTTAGTCTGCAGAAGAGGTGATTGAGGGGGGATTTGATAGCAACCTTCAACTACTTGAAGGGGTGCTCCAAGGAAGATGGAGCTCGACTATTCTCGGTAGTAAAGGAGGACAGGACGAGGAGCAATGGTCTCAAGTTGCGGTTAGGGAGGTCGATGCTGGATATTAGAAAAAACTTTTTTACTAGGCGAGTGGTGAAACATTGGAATGAGCTGCCGAGGGAGGTGGTGGAGTCACCATCTTTGGAGGTGTTTAAGGCCCGGCTGGATAAAACCCTGACTGGGATGGTTTAGTGGGAGTGGTCCTGCCTCTGGCAGGGGGTTGGACTAGATGACCTATGAGGTCCCTTCCAACCCTAGGATTCTATGATTCTATGATACTAAATATGACCAGAAAACTCCATCATATGGAGCTGTAGGGGGAGGAGGGTTATTGATTGAAACATTTTTTACTGGAAAGTACAAGTTTTGCAAAATCAAAGATTTCTGGGGGAAGATTTCAGTTTTACTGAGATTATTTTACTTTACATTTGGAAAATTAAAATTAAATAGTTTGTTGTTGGGGGGGGGGGGTGGTGCATTGAACCAAATCAAAATGTTTCATTTTGGAGCAGTTTGACATTCATATGTGTCTGCTTGACATGGCTTCTCCTAGGAGATAAATTTTGGGTGCTTTATGCCCTATTCTCATCTGTGGAATAAATTACCTAGCCAGTCTACATCCCCCATGATGCACCATGGTCTCTCCTCTGGTTTTACCAGTGTGGTGCATCAGCTATCACACAATCACAATATACCATAGTCCAGTTTGGGAACCAGACAAGGTGCTTGAACTAGGGATCCTACGGAGCAGGGTGAAATGAGGAATCCAGTCTAAACAAAACAATATATTCATAAGAGTCAACAGAGTGAAACAAAATATTTCTGATATGAGAATGATAAAATGTTTTGTGTTTTATCAAAATGCTGAAATGCTTCATTTCACAGTAATATTTTTCAGATTTTTGCATTTTTCAAAAATATATGTTGTTTTTCATCCCAGTTTGGGAGTCAAGGGATTCAGATAAAACTATTTTTGCTAACTGAGAAACAAAAATATTTTCTTAATATGAAAAAGAACTTTTGCAGAGACTCTGTTTCTCGACTGTGATTGTTAGTAGCACTGATAAGATTTTTTTAAAAGTATGTTTTTTATAATCTTGGCAGTGTCCCTTTACATTTTAAAGAGTGAGAGTCTCCTCTCATTTTGACCACAGACATGGGTCTGGCTACATGTCTGCAGTGGGTAGTGGAAAGATTTAGGAAGGTCTCTTACTCTTGTATCAGAACCACCCCCTATTACTGGCAAGTCCGTAACTAGGGCTGGGTGACTGGGGCTTTGCCCTGGGCACTGTATCGAGTGGCTCCATTTGACCACTCAATTGAGGAGTGTGCATTCTGTGCTGCTTGGTATGGTGCACCCCAGCCGCCAAAACACCTAGTTCTGGTGCTGATTACTGGTAGCAATGGGGAGGGAGTAGAGCCTTAACTCATTTTTTGCAACACACTGCCCAGCCAAACTGAGCTAGTTCACCAGAAGGAGCAATCTGTGCTAGGTGAAGAATCAATCAACCTTATTTCCCTCATGAAACAGGGAGAAACCAGAAACCAGCTTGAGTCTCTCTGACAGTCACAGTTTTGTCCCTGTCTTGCAGCTGGGGCTGTGCCTCTCATGGCTTGTGTCAAGGGCTCTTTATACCAGTATAATTCTGTTGTTTTAAGTAAAACTATGCTGAGAGCACAAAGTTCTCTGAATATTAGTGTCAGTAGCTTGTAAGTGGAGGGCCTATTTAAAATGCCTCTATTGGTGGTGGTGACCAAGGAAAGTAAGAACCAGCAGAGACATAAAGATTCTCTTCCTTCTCTCCCTCAAATGTTTCATGAAGAGGAAATTTTTTGTTTGTGTCATTTATTGAATCTCTCTAGTGCTCTTAGATGGAAATATTATCAGGCTCATCACTACAGAGTAGATCAAAGAAAACAGATCAAACTCCCCTCTATGGTGGAGATAAATGGCTGCCCTTGACCAACACTGGACTCTCTAAGAGGGACAAAATAAAGAGAAATAAAAACCTCTCCTTTCCTTATTCCCCATAAAAGCTACTGGACAAAGCAGGGAAAGAGCTTGAACTGCTTTCAGACAAAATAGCCAAATTCTGTGCTCTCTTACACTGGTGTAACTGAGAACAGAATTTGGCCCCCTTTTTCAGTTACCAGTGTCTGGGATTCATCTTTAAAATTCAGTGGGAGTTGGGCCACAACCTCCTATAGGTCCTTTGTAAATTGCAGTCTAACAAACAAATGTGACCCCCTTTTTCCAAAAGCTTAAACTCTCTTCTGTTTTCACAATTTTACATAATTTTGGAAAGGGAAAAATGATTGTTCCTTGTTTAACAAAGCAACTTTATTGTCTCTTTCACACTCCATTTGACATCCTGTGACTCTGCACTATCACAGTAAAATGTAAAGACCAATCCAAAAGCTTATCCATCCTAAAAGGAGCTCTCTCCAGCTGTTGAGTATTAGGGAGGTGCTAGTCATGGCTCCATAGATAAGGCTGAGTTGTGTTTGGAACTTCAAATAGTTTTATCTTGTTACCATTATCCCATTGGAAATAGTTGGTAGACACTAAACTGATGCTAGAAAGCAGTTGCTTTGCGCTAGCTATTGCTATTAGAAAATAAGGTGGATAAAGCTGTTTACCATTCTTTTCTGAAGCCCAGGTTCAAGTCCAGTTTCAGAAAAAAAGTGTGTGGGGAGAATATGTTTTATTTATATATGGTATGTGAGTGTGCTGTAGTATTTACAACAGGAATGGATTAAACTAATGTTCTACATGCCTTGGATCTGAACCATTACACATAACTTTCTGGGAAGTTATTCTTTTGTTCACCAAAACCATTGGTGAATGACATCACTGTGCAATTAGAAGGAGTTCTAGCTGCAGTGGCTTGCCGTTGCTTATTGGCCAGAAAAAAATGCAGCATCTGCAGGGGAATGACTCCAGGATTCAAGTGAATTATCTGTTCTAGGAACAAAGCAGTGAAGTCAGAGGTCTGCATGATTTTCATAGTCTTTTCAGTTGAGATTTAAGGCTGTGAGTGATCAGCTGGCAGTCTGAGACATTGCAGACTTCTCCTGTAGCAGTAAGCACTGGAGTCAAGATCACACTTTTATTCCATGTCTTCATGGCTGTCCCTCTTTTGCTTGGGAATATGTAGCAGCAGCTGCCTGTGGTTGTGTGCACAAAGCTCCCACCTTTCATTGTGATTATGAACCCCAGGAACCTGTTAGCTTACAGTAAATCATTCACAGCAGCCAAAAAAATGAATAATTTGGTCAAGTCATGCACCAGCTGGTGTCCTGTAGAGAGTTTGTCTACAGACACCTTTGTGAGCTGCCTCGTCTATTTCCTGAGCATGAGAAGCCCTTATTTCAGATTCCGAGCTTATTGCAGCTTCTGGGTGACTGCCATGACCTCATTTATAATGTCATGGGGTTACATTGATTCATCTCTTCAGGAAATATAGTCTCACTGGGTTCATCCAGCAATATGTGGACAAGCTGGAAATGGCCCCAGCTCTGCAATGTGAAAAAACTCTCTGGGGGTTGTTCACTCTGAGTGCTATTTCTTGCATGCCTTACGTTGTTTGTAAAAAGGTGAGATGCATCATGTGTTTGCTAATAATCATGATTAATAAAAGTAAATAATGTGTAGATCGAGTCTTGAAAGCTATGGACTAACATTACCCGACTTGAGCTGAGCCTGCAACAAGCAGGTGCTGGGCAAACTTCCACACCCACCGCTCTGTCAATGCACTCCTATCCTAATCTGCAGACCCCATCTTTTTCCCCTAAAGTCCTGGATCTTTCTTGAATAAAAGTTGCTAACAGAATTATATCAAATGTTATGGTATATATGTGGACTGCTGACCAGTAAACTCATTTCCCCTTCTGAATGGCAAGGATTCTTACCTAGATCTCTTCCCTAGGCGACCATCATGTTCTCCAAGCACCCCAGCCATTGAGGAATATATTTGATATGCATTCATAAAGGCACAAGATTGTTGTTTCTTGCTTATAGCCACCTCTGGCCATTCACTATAAGACTTGTGACTATTTAGGTGCGTTCATGTCCAGTAGTATTTATAAATTTGGGGATTGTCCTTGAGATGCATAAGTATATGATGACAAATTTGAAATTAATGATGTTTTTAACTTCTGTAAATATACTCAGAGTATTAATGCATCAGTGCATGTTTTTATGTATTTTTCAAAGGGATAAGCGTGTTAGTCTAGTCCAGAAAAAACAAAACAAAACAAGGAGTTGTGTGGCACTTTAAGACACACAGATTTATTTTTCGCATGAGCTTTCGTAGGAGAAAATCCCACTTTGTCTGATAGATACAGTGGGACATCTATTGCTGAAAGTATTCATGGCAATGATTTCAATGGCTTTAACATTCATAATTTGCAATTTCTGTTTTGTTACATTCTAACAAATATGTATCTGCCCATCTTTTCCTTCCTTTTGTGCATTCTCTGCATTCCCTAAGGGGCTCAGTGGGGGATTTGGTTGGGAAAACATACGTTGGTGATACCCAAATTATCATTAATATAGAGATCTAGGCTGCAAGAAGGAAATATATTTTCTTCTGTTCCCTGATATACATCTCATACGTGCATGGTGTGGTGATATAATTATAATGTATTTCAGGGCATTGAGAACTTGGGCTGGGCATGTACAAAGCAAACTGCACACACCATATAAATGGGAAGTATGTTCCTGGCATTAGCTCTCCAAGTGGACATTTGATTTATTTGGATTGCCTTTGATGTGTTAATTACAATATGTTTTCAGTCTCAAAGCAGTAGGTCCAGTTTATCTCATGTACAGTTTTCATACATTGTTTCTCTGATTCTTGGAGTCTACCATCGATGCCTGTATGCCCTTCCTTTAGGATGGGATTAAACCAGGTGAACAGTGTACTTTGACTTAAAAAAGTATGAAGTATTGGTATTTTTGCCTTTTAGAGAATTTTAGTCTACTGACCAGCATGGTGGCTATGGATAAGCTTTCCTTTTAGCAAACTTGACAGGAACTCTGTGCACTACTCATACTTTACCAAGTCTTTCAGTGTTTTCCCAGGATGCATGTGCTGCTATATATGCGGGTTGGCAGTATGTGCTGGGAGATTAGATGTAAATTAATGTGATCATCATTTTTTGCTTCCTAAATGCACAGTCTGGTTTTGTCACAGCAGCTATGGTAATATTTGAGGTAATTTTTCAGGTTTACTGAGGCCAAGTGTATTGATAGAATATGTTCTGCCTCTTATCTTGGCGGCTCATTATGGCCATGCTGTACCATCCTTATCTGAAGGTCTCAAAGCAAGAATTATGGGGGAGGGAACTCAGTGGCCTGTGTTATGCTTAAAGATGAGCATCATGGTTCCTACTGATCTCAAAATCTAAGGGTCAAATTGTGGTCCCATTGAAGTCATTTGTGAAGCTCCCATTATGACCATTACTGAGACAATGAGGGTATAGTTTTCAGGGGATAATTGTGCATTAGTTAGAAGGTTGACTAAAATTTGATACTATCTCCAATTTCTGTAATTTTGGTATTGTCATCATTCATAATGGCTATCTATCCTCACCCATGCCCTTGCTACATCACTTTACCACCTTAAATGAAGATATCTGAATATAACATGTAGCCATTTATTTTAATAATAATAGTTGCATTTGTTGCTCACCTTCAAGAACACAAGCACATAAGACAGGGAAAAGCTTTTAGGAAAAGGGGTCATATTTTTCTCTTGCTAATTATAGCTGAAAAAAATATAAATCTAGTTCCCCTTACATGTAGTGTAAGTTTGTAGCTGTGGAATGGCTAGAAATGAGCTGAGGAAGCTGAATTTTTGTTTAAAAACTAAAACTAAAAAGTGTTTGTTGGTATCTGGCTTCTGTTTTATTTGAGCTCCAAAATTTGGACAAGAATAGGTGAGGAGAAAAGAGGAAGATTCAGATTATCACACTGTCTGGCCTAGCTCATGACCATGAGTGCCAGCCTTATGGCAGACTGTCAAGAAGTAGGTCAGGGACCCCAAACTGCTTGTATGTTTTATGATTAATTGAATTTCAACAACCCAGTAACAAAAATTCATATTTGTTACTAAAACACCATTGGAGTCTTGCCACAGAGTCACAGAAGGTTACTTCGGGCAGTTCTATCTGACTTGTCACCTAGGCAAGCTAAACTTCGTGATAAGTGGCTGCTGTACTCCAGAGATCACTAAATATTAAGGTTGCTCCCTGTCCCAAGAGAGTAGTCAGTTACCCAGGTCAGTTTGTTCCTTAGATTGTTCACTAAAGATAATGCTTGTGGCCAGTGCTCTAATAAACTAACTAAAGGTTTATTAAGTAAGAAGCAAAGTGATAGAGTTATTGCCAGGTTAAAACAAGCAGATTTCTACACAAATGAGTTATAGTCTTGATTTTAAAAAGTGATGGAATTGTAGTTTGTCTGTCTTTTAGTGCTAAGCCAGCTTGACTCTGGAGATCTCTGCTTCTGCATTGTAGCTGTGGCCCTTTCAGAGTCCAAACAGCAAAAGAGAGATGAATAATTTTCTTTGTCAGCTAGTTTTATTTCTTTTGTTCCAGAATCTAAGACGGCAGGATGAGCTCTTTTGTTTGTAGTTTCTTCATGGGTGTGAAGGGGTAATGAGCAAAGAAATTGCCTTGCGATGTCCCCCAGTGCCCCATTTAGTTTTGGTAGCCTTCTTAATGAGCAGGAAATGATCCCTGCTGACAGTTTCAGAGCAAACATTTTTTACATTTATAAAATAACATTTAAATATTACCTTATAGCACAAGATCAGGTTAATGTGTGCAGTAATTTACAAGCGTTCCATAAAGTCTAAAAACACTGTTATAAGCTCAATACTCGTCTTTAGGCTGAGGCCTAAAGCCTTAGTGAGAGCTTTGTGGTTTGGATTATTTCTAGTTATGAACTCTGGGCATGGGGTCTAAAAGCATACTGGCTACTAAAAATTAGTCTGCAGTTTTTCATTTCACAGGGGACAGACCTGAAGAGGGTTTTAAAGTATCCCGAGTCCATATACCTTAAATGTAAGGATGAAACTCCCTTGAATGATCTCTGATTAATTTCAGATTGTCAGGTATTTATTGTCATTGTGGCATGGTTTACACACACAAATAAGGGAATGTTTTATTGCCCATGTCACATTCAACCAGGACCATACTCCTGTGTTGCCAGCAGATTGAGGGCTGTGATTATTCCAATCTATTCAGCACTGGTGAGGCCACATCTGGAATACTGTGTCCAGTTTTGGGCTCCACGCTACAGAAAGGATGTTGACAAATTAGAAAGAGTCCAGCGGCGGGCAACAAAAATGATTATGGAGCTGGGGCACTTGACTTCATAGAATCATAGAATCATAGGATTGGAAGGGACCTCATAGGTCATCTAGTCCAACCCCCTGCCAGAGGCAGGACCACTCCCACTTAAACCATCCCAGTCAGAGTTTTGTCCAGCCGGGCCTTAAACACCTCCAAAGATGGAGATTCCACCACCTCCCTTGGGAGCTCATTCCAAGGCTTCACCACTCTCCTAGTAAAAAAGTTTTTTCCAATATCCACCCTCAACCTCCCTAACCACAGCTTGAGACCATTGCTCCTCGTTCTGTCCTCTGTTATTACCGAGAACAGTCGAGCTCCATCTTCCTTAGAGCATCCCTTCAAGTAGTTGAAGGTTGCTATCAATTCCCCCCTCAATCTTCTCTTCTGCAGACTAAATAAGCCTAATGCTTTCAGTCTTTCCTCATAGGGCTTGTGCTCCAGCCCTTTTATCATTTTGGCTGCCCTCCTCTGAACTCTTTCTAGCATATCCCTGTCCTTTTTGTAGTGGGGATCCCAAAACTGAACACAGTATTCTAGATGTGGCCTCACCAGTGCAGAATAGAGGGGAATGATCACATCCCTTGATCTGCTGGTAATACTTCTTTTAATGTAGCCCAGTATGCCATTGGCCTTTTTGGCAGCAAGAGCACACTGCTGACTCATATCTAGCGTCCCATCCACCATGACCCCCAGGTCCTTTTCTACACTGCTGCTACTCAGCTGAATGTTTCCCAGCCTGTAGCGGTGCATGGGGTTTTTTCGTCCCAGGTGCAGGATTTTACACTTGTTCTTATTGAACCTCATAAGATTTCTATTGGCCCACTGTTCCAATTTATCTAGGCCAAGGTCTAGGTTACGAGGAGAGACTGAAGAAACTAGACTTATTTTGTCTGCAGAAGAAGACTGAGGGGGGATTTGATAGCAGCCTTCAACTACTTGAAGTGCTCCAAAGATGAGGGCGCTAGGCTGTTCTCAGTAGTAAAAGAGGACAGAACAGGAGCAATGGTTTCAAGCTGCAGCTGAGGTGGTTGAGGTTGGATATTAGGAAAAACTTTCTCACTAGGAGAGCGGTGAAGCATTGGAATGGGTTACATAGAGAGGGGTGGAATCTCCATCTTTGGAATCATTCAAGGCCCAGTTAGACAAAAACCTGGCTGGAATGATTTATTGGGAGGGGTTCTGCTTTTAGCAGGAGGCTGGACTAGATGACCTCATGAGGTCTCTTCCAACCCTATGATTTTATGATTCCTTCGCGGCTGGATGTAACTAAAAAAACAAAAAAAAAAACCAAAACTCTTCTGTGTTAGAGTTGACATAAAGTGCCAAAGTACAACTCTTTATCCAAATGTTTCTTCCTGCCATTTTTAAAAAGTGGGCGTGGTTCTTTTGATTTTTACCTTTGTGTCACCTTCACCCTTTTTACTTCGGAAAGGAATTCACCGATCCTTGCAGGGACTGTATTGCTAGGGGTTACATCATGCCTTTAAGGTACTATTTGGAGACTGTGTTCTTCCATGGTCAGTTTATGCACTGTGACATTGGACAGAACAAACTTCTCATTCTGTGATTTGTTCTAATATGCTTAGCCTTGAAAAACTTTTTGTAACAGTGACTTACAAAAACAAACAAGTCACCACAGGGTGCCTCCCTTTCTGATAAATAGTAGTTCTTGGTTGGAAGCTGTCTCTTGATATCCTGCTTGCCCTGCCAGTAGCTTTAGGAGAAATTGAAGGAAATACACAAAGTAGTAGCTTCACTGAACTGAAGTATTTGGCAGTAGGTACTGTTGGACCAAGTACTTTGATTGCTTGCTCTTTAAGCTCATTCTAAGTAGACATCGCCCTTTTGTACAAAGCACAACACATTTTTTCCTTCCATGAGACAAGAGATAAAAGAGATGACAAGAGATGGCACAGAATTCTTTCTCAAGACGTAACAGGGTGCCATATATGAAGCATACCATGTGGTCCTGGATTCTAGAAAGAAAATCAGTGCTCCTTAACAGAGAATATATGTTTTCTTCAGTGGAGATGCATTAACATAGGCTTATATAAGAGCTAACATGTCTTCACATAGTTCATTTTATTTAGTTTGAAGAAGGTGAGATGCTAGAAACCATAAAAAAAAATCAAAGGGATTCAAAAACTGACCTTATGCATTATCAAAAAAAAATTTGTGGGTACAATGCCACTCTTCCTAATATTAAACAGCTTCATCTTATACAGTCTAGCCTTAAGAAGGGCTATTCTCATGGTATCTCTGTCCCACCTAAAAGCAGTATTTACAAGACACATCAGTAGAAAACTTTTAAAACTTATTTCAGATCTGAATTGAAGTCCAAACAAGCTTCAGATGCCTTTTTTATTTTTGTATGGATCACAGGAGTATATATAATAATTTAAGAACTGCCCACTTACCCACAGGCCAATTTAATATTGTAGCTTACATGTGTCTCTTCCCCCACTTCCCTGAGTATTTAAAAAGCATATGCAAGTCTAGGTTTGGTTTTAATTTCTTATGGAAGCTTATTGAGACAGGCAATCCAAAATGTCCAAGAACTTTAAAACTGGGGAAATTCAAATCCTGATCTCAGCTTCATGAGTAGAAAACCCCTCTATAATAGCTTGAATAACATTGTGTCTGATCAAGAGTTAAGTGGGTTTTGTCTCTGGAACTTTAAAAGTAGCCTCAATGGAGAATAACACAGCACAGTTAAATTTAACAATAACTGCAAAAGCAATTTTGTTTGTGTGTGTTGGGGCAAGAGGACAAGTCTTTATTTCTTTCATGAATTTTTGGGGAAACTTGACGTTTCAGCTGTGGTTAGAAGAATAAATGGCACAAAAACACAATGACATTTTTTGAACGAAAAAATGCCTTTCTGAGACTTGGGGACAGATTTCACTGTAAATAAAAATAAGAAGAACAATAATTAATGTTTGTGGTAAGTCCCCCAACAAATACCCTCTTCAAAGTAAACCAATTGCATTTTTAACTGAAATATATGACAGATAGCTAAGGCACTAATGTTTTTCTCTGTTAATAAGCTCGATATGGAACAGAGCTCCTTTAGAATATGTATGGTAAAGTGGAAATGCATGCTTTGGTGACTGGTATAAAGCAGGCCAAAGATATGTCAAGTCCAATTAATGTCAATAAGGAACATCTGTATTTAGGCACCCAAGTTACTTAATGCAAACATTTCATAATTATATACTACAGCACACATGGAGCATTATGAGATGTGGTGTCCCAGTGTGAATAATATTCACATTTTTCAGATCAGTCAGCAGTCTTGGTCTGGCTTTGGCTCTGTTTGCCGTCTCCCTGTAAGAGCATTTCTTTAAAATATTGAATTAAGTACAATCCACATTTTTTCTCTTATCTGTGAAATCTTGTGGTTGTGGCTTGACTGTTTTTATAAAATGAAAGATCCAAGTCCATATAATGTTAAGGGTGAGGGTTTTTTTTCTTTTTTTCTTCAAGACATCTGTTTTTTTCTTATGCGCTTTAAGACTGAGAAGCAAAGGTTCAAGCGTATGAAACATAGTCTGAAGGACTCCATTTCTGACTGGCTCTTCACCTCACTGAAAGACATAGCAATAATGAGGAGAACGTTGTTTGAAATAATTTCTCCCATATGAACTTTTCACTAGGTGAACTGTGAGTATGGGTGGCTTAAGGGCTGGAGACTCTAGAGAATGGAACAGATCTTGGTTTTATGTGCAGTCTTTTATAATATCCATGGTATCTCAAAGCACTCAAGGTAGTGAGTTAGATATTGCCAGTGTAGCAACTGTTAAGCAAATGGAACAGACATTATGGGCTTGTCTACATGAACATTTGGTTTGCGGAAAGCTGGAATGTGAATTTACCCCATGCTAGCCTGCAGTGTGTTATTGGTGTGGACCCTGCTGCTTCACACCAAGTCCTTAATGTGCTTTATAGAACATAGAATCATAGAGTTGGAAGGGACCTCATGAGGTCATCTAGTCCAACCCCCTGCTAAAAGCAGGATCACTCTCACTAAATTATCCCAGCCAAGGTATTGTTTAACTGGACCTTAAATATCTCCAAAAATGGAAATTCCACCACTCGTTACTGGTTGCCGACTAGACATTGAGGCATTGATTCCTACTCGCTGAAACCATTGATCTAGCCAGTTTTCTATCCACCTTACAGTCCACTCATCCAACCCATACTTCCTTAACTTGCCGAGGAGAATGCTTTGATCTAGTCCTGTTTCAGAATGGAGTAGGTCAAAGCATCCTATGGAACTGTTAGTGCATGGCAACAGGGTCCACTCAGACATACACTGCAGTCTGCTGCAGACTAAATGTGCATGAAAACAAGCCCTGTAAGATCTCTAATAAGGCATATATAGCTTTGTACATTGCGGCATGGTTTATTGAGTTGCCCAGGATATTTTGATTAGTCCTGAGTCTTTTGGAAGCTGCACTTTCAAGAGTCATCTGAGACAGAAAGGAAATTGCTTCAGTAGCTCATCTTGATGGCTGCAACCTGAAACAGTGGAGCAATCTCCCCCCACTCTAGGGCTGTCAGGGACTTGGAACTAGGACTTACAGCTAAAAAAAGGCAAGGATGCTACCAACTGAGCCTGGAACAAAATACAAATCAAAATATAAAATAGTCAAATCATGTATAAACTCAAGAACTTTTGGGAACTATTCATGTCCGGGGGAAGGGGAAGCAGCATGTGAAACTACACTGTTAAAGCAGAGTTCTGGATAACTGAGGAGCTTTAATTCCATCTACTAACAGGCTGCACTTAACAAAATCCAGCAAGGAAAAGGTGTCAAAAAAAGATTAGAGAGAAATGAAACATCTGCCAGTGTTGCCATTATATAAATGATCTCTCCCAAGTCTTAGTTCACCAAACCCTTTGCCTCCTTCATCTACCCATTTCTAAGATATCTCTGGCCCCATCCCATATGCTTGTCATAATCACATGGTAACATAAGCTAAGATTCCATCTTCCTTAGCAGAAACAGTCAAGCCCAAATACCTACTTCCATCCTTGCATTTATTTTGTCTTGCCTTGCCTTATCTTCACTTCTGTCTTTATAATATATTCCATTCAGAGCAGGGACCAGACATCTGGTTGGCACTTGACTTGTTCTTCTACAGATCTCTTCAACATCTACTTACTATTCATAACTTACAGTGGCTTCAATGAGGTCAGGATCAGATCTTGAGTGATTAATAATGGTAATTAAGTCACTCTATTCATGTCCTGACCAGAGAAATGCAGAGCCATGTACTGTAGATGTTCTGGACAGGGGTACATCTGTTCAACTCCGAGCCAGTTAACTCATTCTTAAAAGTGTAAAGTTTTTCTAAGGACCTACAGCTGCAACTGAACCAACTGTTAAGTTTGCGCATCACCAGCCCTGCTTTAGGGTACCAAAATCCAGGTCTGAATCTGACTTTTGTCAGTTCATCTTTGATAAAGTCTATAATAAACAATATAACATGCTGGCATTTAACATCAACATATCTTGAATTACTCAAACTGCAAAAATGGGGGGTCCTTGAAGCAGACAGTGAGAGGGAAGGAAGAGCTTGGTCAGGCAGGAGCTGCAGTGTTGAGATTTTACACTTACTAGGATGCATGTGTGAAAGTACACCCTAGACTGGATGGAATGATGGGTCAGGGAAGGACATGGAAATCAGGAGTGTAGATGCCAGGAGTATATTTTCTTTCTAAGTCTTGCCTAAGAAATTTACTCCCCAGTCTTATTAAAGAATAATGGGATTTCTGTATCTTCCTCCCATGCAACACTTTGAACAAGTACAAATAACAGGATTTGTGTGATTCTCCTCCCACATGCTGCTCCCTCCACCCCACCAATAAAACGTTTGAGATAAAACAAACTTCACTGTGTGTGCATTCTAATTACAAGCAGACAGAAGAACAGCTTACATCTAGGCTGGCTCACATCCAGTATCAAGAAAGGGATAAAGAGAGTGGAAATGGCCCCATGCCAGAAGAAAGAGATATTCCTGGCAAATTAAAGGGGAAAAGAGATGGCAACAAGGACTGCACATCCTACAAGTCTTCAGAGAAGACAGTCACTGGTTGGGATTGAAGGCTGATTTTTTTCAAAGGAGTAACCATGTTAGGCTAGTTCAGCGAAACAAACAAGGAGTCTGGTGGCACTTTTAAAGACTAACAAATATATTTATCGCACAAGCTTCCATGGGAGAAAAATCTCAGTTTGTCAGATGCTTGAAGATGGGGAACTCACAGAATGGGAGCAAAACAAATGTGGTTGAGGCGTGGAGTGAGGAGTCTAGAGACGTGGATTTCAATGCTAGATCTGCCACTGATTTATTGTTTGACCTTGGTGAAAATAACTCCTCCACAATATGCGAGTAAAGGGTAATGGTCAAGAGAGGTAAAATTGATCCCCTGATACAGTGCTAGGTCATGGGGCACTAGGGCTCTTGGTTCTGCAAAGCCATGTTGGTGCCTTGCTGTGCTGACTCCCAGTGCAGAACTGGCACAGAGCCCCCTGTGAATGGCAGATGCTCCACTGGATGACTGCTATGCCTGCTGCTTCTTTATACAGTCCTAGTGTTGGGCTGAAAGGTTTCAGGAAACCATGTGTGAGCTCTTGCCACAGTTTCCCACCTATAAAATACGAATAATAAGAATAGAGAGTTGCCACTAAGGAGGATTATGAATTGCAGTGCTTTGAGGTGCTTGTTACAAGCAAATAGCCTGGAAAAAAAAAAGTAGGTAAGCTTCAAATCCTGTCCATTTCTCTGTTGAGGTGTGAGTCATGTTATGCACTTCCTACATGAGTCTGTTGCAAGCTTTCTGCCAGTGATTTTTTTTAAAAACCAAATTGCTTTTAAAAGTATCTTTTGGGACCTGCCCTTCCAACTCATTCATCTTCATTTCCAAGAAGGAGACTGACTTCAAACTCCATGTTTCAAAGATGCCGTAGCATCAAAGGGGTTGAATATTAAATGCCTTAATTACAGATAATAGTGTGATAAAAAGAAATCACTTTTGGAATTTTATTAAACAGGAATTACAACTACATTCAGAGTGATGTAGAATACAGCAACAGGCTTAGCCTTACATATTAAATTAATATTTTGGCAATAGAGAATAACATTTTTCTCACTTGTATAATTACAACTTACAACTCCAAATTACTAGCTTCAAAACCAGTAGCTGCACAACCACTCTGAAATTACTCATCATGTTGATCATTTTTGCATTGGCTTTTGCATTTCTGCACTCCATAGCAGGTTCACAGTGTTTTCTATTGAAATAAAATCCCTTTTCCACAGTGCTAATTTACTGGCTTGCATTTGTTGGGCTCTGTGGGGAGTAGGAGCAGCATTCTTAAATGTAAACCGGTCTCCCAAGGGAAGTGAGGAGGACCTTTTAATTGGGATATTTGAAAGTGAGATTTTTGGTTCACCACTCCAGTGATCCACATTTACACTGGCTTAATTCCATGTTTACACTGCATACTCCCATTTCACTCTGATGTAACTCATTTGAAATTGATGGAGACTGCACAAAATACTTTCCATTAGGGAATAATTTTGCACCACTAGCAAGCTAGACTTGATGATCTAACAGAGTTTTCCAAGCTTCTATGATTCACTCTTCACTAGAAAACACAACAGGATAGCTTGCATTAAGAGAGGGGACAGTAGTCTTTAAAAGAGATTGTTCAGACTTCTACATTTATTTAAAACCTCATGGCAGATGGAGATTTGGGTGTCATATTTGTAATGGAAAGTTTTATGTCAGTTAATGTCTGCCAAATGCTAGAATGAACGTAATAAACAAAGCCTCCACCATCTTCCCCCTGGTAGCTGGACTCATTCTTTGTGGACATGGCCTCTACATTACTGCATCTGACCCTCAATGTGATCTTTGTGGTGTGAACCTGATAGGTGAGGCAGATGGCATCCTTCATCTGATCAAGGCTGTTAGAATTTGTTCTCTTGATTATAGTTCATTTTCTTATAATATTATGGGCTTCCCTATTGCCTATGGAATTTGAAATCATCAAGATTCCAAGGATCTCTTTAGCAGCATTGCCTCACAACTCCCGGTGGGTGGGTGGGAGAGAAGTGTTAATATCCACATGTTAGAGATGGAGAATCTGAAGCACGGACCAAGGATAAAGATTATGTTTTGCTGAGTGTGCACATGAAATGTTAGATGTGCAAGAACTCATCATGGGACTGACTTGTGAGTAAACATACCTTAGTACATGGGGATCTTTGAATTATATCTGGAACTCATTCATGTAACTGCAAAAGTATGCCTGAACTTTTAAAAATATAAGTCAAAGTAATTTAACTAAAGTGGAGAAGGAATTGGTGAGAGAGCTTGGACAAAATCTGGAACAGACTCCTAGGCCCCTACTTTACCCACTAGAGCAATGGTTCCCAACCTATGGTCTGTGGACCGCTGGTGGTCCACAAGGGTACTGCAGGTGATCCATGTGGGGCGGGGGAGAATATAATAATAATAATATAACCCCATGTACCTCTTATGTATCATGTTTGATGTTGCATTATTATTTGCAATGTAATTTGCTTCACAACCATCCTTGACCCCATATTGCCAAGACAATCCAGGATAACTGACTTTTATTCGCATATGCACTTCCATTCCGCTGCACTTTGTGTGCACTCCACAATGTCTGTAAAAGTAATGTTCCCAAATTTCTTAATTCTTGTATTCCAAACCCATAGTCTTTTGACTTTCTCCATCCAGGATGCTATAGCTCATGTACTGGTTATACTTGCCATCTTTACCATAACATGTTCCTTCTTAATGACCTGTACTGTAAACCTGGATGCCCAGTCACTCCCTGTGTTTAACACTATGATTGTCTGTTACTTTATAACATTTTCTTAATAATTTTTTTTAAACATTCTGTTAATGTCTATGAAACATCAGCCTTCTCTTTAGGTCAGTGTTATCTTTTTCCCACTGGTAGGCCTACTGCTGGTAAATGTATTGTGACAACTGCAATATGTTTTCAAGTGTGTGTGATGCTGCCTGAGTCTAGGGGACCATTTATGATTATCTTTCATATTAATATTCCATGTTTGCAATAATCCATATGTGATATGCCATGTTTGGTACCAATAGAAAGGCTGCAATCTGCTAGGAATGATTATATGGTTTATATATAGGTGTTGTATCAGTAATAGAAATTAGGAATATATTTGTTTTATTTGTATTCCAAGTTATTAATTCTAAGGCAATCCTAGACTGGGTGTCTGAAAAACCACTGTCCTCTTAATGGCCCATTAAGGGAGCTTCGAGCTATGGTGGGCCTAGGAAGAAACCTGTTTGATGAGTCACCCAGACTGACCATGTGGCTTAACTCCATTTTGATTTGGCAAGGACTCTGAGAGCATGAGAAGGCCAAAGGTGATAAAAGGCAGTGACCCCATCTCCATTTTGTCTTCACTCTTTGGTCTGTCTGCAACCAACACCATCCTCTGGAACTATTCTTCTGGGACTGAACAAAGGACTGAGACCCACTCAGATGCTGGGTGCATACCAGAGAAGTTGGACTAAACTGCAAACTGCAGATTCTTCAAGGACTTGCTTTCTATGGACTCTAAATCATTTGTATGTATGTGATTCACTTTGACCCTTTAACATCTCTCATATTTTGTTTCTTTTCTTCTTATAATAAACCTTTAGTTGTAGTTACTAAAGGATTGGCTGGCAGCGTGGTATTTTGGGTAAGATCCAAGCCTATATTGTTCTGGGTGGTGTGGCTGACCCTTTGGGGTCAGGAGAACCTATGTCTTTAAGAGACCCAGTGGCTAGGTGGGGACTGGACGAGCTGATGTGCTATAAAGGGGGCTGTTTCTATTTTGTTACGCTTTGTGATGACCAGAGTGGGGAATCAGAAGCATGTTTTGTTACTGACTGGGAGGCTGGTTTAAGTACCACCTGTCAGTGGTTTTGGGGGTTTGGCCAATGTTCCCTGTAAGCTGCATGGCTGCACAGCCTCTCACCACTGCCTGGCCTGGGTCACAGTAAGCATAACAAATTATTATAAATAGCTGTGTTTTTAATACCCCTTGATATATAAATTTGACTCCCATCATCCCTAGGCTATTTTTAAAATGGCTTGATTACATAGTTGTCTACAAAGCTTTTGATGCTGATGTAGTGTTCTGCATAAAGGAAGAGGTTGGGAATTGTTGCACTAGACCATATCTCTTTCATTTTGCAGTATAGGGATGAGCCCCATAACCCACATTAAGGTAATCTTTAAAAAAATCCCCAAAACACTGATCATGAAGACAGTAATAGTGCGAGGTGGACAGTTCAGATAGTGATAAAGCCCTCTTTAACTTTTGCCCATTACTCTTAATAAGAACACTGATGTTTTGAGAAATTTTCACCTCTCCCCAATTTTTATGTACCCCATATGTATTTTTTGACTGAAACCAGAAGCAGAAATGCTAGCAGCATTCCAAGAGAAAAAAAATTTCCTGTGCCATTGTCAACTCAAGTGGAACGAGAAGATGCTGAGTATCTCTTGTTCTCCTGTGATTTCCAGCCTGATTTCTACACCAAAGAGATTGAGATCCAAAGGAAAGTCCAAATTTCTGCATCGTTTGAAGTTTACCAGTCACTAATCTGGATTCAACTATAAATACCCTGGGAGTTCTGTTCTGCTTCCTGCCACTTCTGAAGTGCTATACCCACTGTAGCAAGAATAGTTCAACCAATGAAAATTTATTGAATAACTTTGTTTTAACTTGCCAGTGAGGTAGTCTCACTAATTTTAACCATGTCTGAGAATAACTGTTACCTACAGCATGCAACAGACCATGTTTCTGAAGTCAGCAAATCCCTATTTATTCCTTCCATTTGCAAAGTAGAAGAGTTGTTGCTTTACCAAGAAAATATAAATAACAACCCTTTAGTGCATCTCTCTTTTTCTTTAAATCTCAAGAATTATTTGGGAAGGAGAGTTCATGAGCATAGTTCCATCCTGATGGTAGCAGCTTTGTGTTTATAGCATAAGTGAGACATGGGCAGTATGACCTCTGCTGATGACACACAAGTTCACTTTACTCCAAGAGCTGTTTGGCTACACATATGGGTAATGTACACCATCTCAAGCGTCCAGGAATATGAGGCGTTACTTCCAGTGGAGTCAACTGAAGCATTGCAGTTCCCTGTGAAACTCTCCATGTAAGAATGTTAGAAATGTCAGTGAATCTGAACAAGTCCATGTCACTCTATTTATATGCACCACTGGATCATCAGCAATGCACTCAGTTTTCTCTTCCTGCTTGTTTTGGCACAGAAATTAATTTAATATATGCATTAACCAGAGTTTCCTCTATTTTTCACAGTGTCACCTTCTCAGCTCTTAAAAGCTAAATCAGGCTGGGGAGCCAGTTATAACTGAATGGGAGACCAAGAATATGCTGAGATGTTAAGTCGTACCAAGGATAAAGATTATGTTTTGCTGAGTGTGCATGTGAAATGGAGTTATGAGTCAGTGCTGCATTGTGCCCCCAGATGGCGCTAGGGTCACTGTGTTATTGATGGCATCTGTCTGGTAAACTATAACACTGAGTGTCCCAAACACTGGTGAGAGCTGAAAATCCTGTGGCACTGTTCACAACAGTTAATGGTTTTAGCCTTCATTATCCTGTTCTGATTGTAATTTGGATAATTACAGACTGCACAGTTTAATATACCCAGCAGTTCCACTTGGATTCTTCACTTTTTATTCTAGGTGTTACTGTAGACCAGTAGTTCTCAACCTTTCTTCCATCGCAACACACTTGATGAATGGTGTTCCTCTTTTTGACACACTACACTATGGCTGCAGCCATGCTCAAGCTGGGAGTGCTCTGGAGGCTGCAGTGCTCCACAAACTGGCCAGCCCAGGGGCAGAGTGAGACAAGCCAATGGTTGTGGCCATAGCACTCCGGAGTTGGGAGTGCTTGGGAGGCTGTGGCACTCTGGGACCTGGGTGGGGGCAGAATCCAGCCAGCTTGGGTTGGCGCCCTGGCACTTCAGCTTGGCGGAGCCCAGTTTATTTTTGTGGGGCGAGTGGATGGTGCTCCCCACAGCTCGGAGCTATGGGCTGCAGGCCCTAAGTCCATTTACTACTCTGGCCCTGGCTGGCACCTGTGTTGTGTAGCAGAAGCAGGTCACTGACAGCAGCAAAGGGCAGCGGGCAGCAAAAGCGCCAAGCCAGCTCCAACTCGAGCTGCCAATTTTCCATGATACACCTCCCAGCTCTGCATCACACCTTTGTGTCCCAACACTGTGGTAGAGAACCACTGCTGTAGACAGCTGCCATGTTCTACCCAGGGCTGACTGCATACCAGCTATGGGTGAAATATTTCTTCTGTGTTCTGCAGTCTGTAGAACATGAAGAAAAGAAGGTGCTATATAATTAAAACACACGATCATGCCATTAAGAACAGTAAAGCTGGAGCATTATATATCCCTGAGGTCTAATGGTTTGGAGAAAATGCCAGCTTTGCTTCAGCTCTAAAGCTGCGTGGTTGCAGGAGTAGAGCAGAGGCCAGTTCTAGGTGGATCAGGAGAGATGGGGGCATATTGGAATCAGAGGAGCACCACCAGGGCAGGTGTGTGCTCTGGGAATTGTGCCCTCCATAGGGACCATGAAAATTTGGGATACAGCCTAAGGCAACCCTGATGGCTGGTTTAACTTATGCCAGGGGCCTAACTTGACATCTCAAGTTCTTTATAAATAGGGCACAAATTCATGACCCACTGTCCCTGTTCTGGCATCTGCACTGCACAAGGATGATTCTGCTCCTTAGGCTATCATGACCCTTTAAAAAAGGTAAAATAAAGGAGAATCTGGAGCTCTAACTGCAACTAAATATTTATTATTAATTATTGTTTAATTATGTAGGCCTACAGTGGCACATGGCACGTTTCATGTATAAAATGAAACAAGGTCCTTACCTTTAGAAGCTTACAGTCTAGTTTATATATATAATGCAATGAGTAAAGACTTGTTTGGTACACTGGGATAGGAGAATCAAGAGGAAATGTGATAGAAAGGTGTGGGTATAGCTGTTAAGTAATGCACTTCATCTGTAAAAAGCCTGTGAGGATCAACTGTCAGCCAAGACCAGGCTTTATTCTTGCCTGGCTGTTGGCAGCTTTCGGGAATCTCATTACCATGCAATCCACCCAGTTGTGCTGTTGGCCTAAAAGCCTCAGCCTGTGATATTCTCTGGTGAACAGGAAATAGTTGGTGAATAACACTATTGCAATCCCTTTCTCCATGGTCTAACTCAGCAAGCTCTCAAAGAAAGAAGAAATGGAAAGTAAAGTTAAACTGAGCTGCTTCTGGAAAAAATAAAACTCCATGTTTACATCGAAGGCAAAAGTGTTGCAGCTAAATGTTCAAGGCTGGCATCAGAAGACTAAAAAGAGGAGAAAATTTGCTACCACGCAGCAGTCTGCTACTTCTGATAGTTAAACACCCCCATCTGAGTTAATTTAACTAAGTCAAATTGTTTAAAAGGGTCTCTCAATTTCCTTCTTCTCCATAACACATTTCTCAAGTAAGCTGATAAATGCCAGGCTTATTTAGCTACTATGGCCCCCCCCCCCCCCCGAAAATAATATACTCGTTTTCAAGTCATAAAAACTGATGTTTTAGTGATGATATGAGGCAAGGTTTCCCCTCTTTGTAATTCACTGATATAGCTATTTACTGGAAATTCCAGGACACCAGGGATTTTACCACTTGATCTTTTCACCTCTTTATTGACGCTTCCCACATAATAGCTGCCCAAGTATTTTCCTGACTGTGTTTGAATTTTGAAAGAAAATCTGAGAACACTTGTAAGGAGAAGGAGCACAGATTACCACACGGTCCCCAGTAGTATGGATTAGGGATAGCTGAGCTGCATACACACTGGTGTAACCTGTTTGGAGGAAAAGTAAAGGTAACTTTTAGTCCTATTTTGGTCCTAGGGCAGGCCAGGGGCCAAAATGCTACTCAAAGGCATATGAAGTTATGCTAAACAATCTATTTCATGTTGCAAATAGCTGTGAGGCTCAGAAAATCATTCCCAGACCTGAAGAAGAGCTCTGTGTAGTTCAGAATTTGTCTCCCTCATCAACAGAAGCTAGTCCAGTAAAATATATTGCCGCACCCATCTTCTCACTGTAAATTATGGCACCCCAAATTCTAGTCAGCCCTACAACCTAGAGCTGCTCCAGATCCTGTACTGGTAGAGTCTGTCTCCTGGCTGGCTGTTCTAGCCCATCAAAGCTGTAACTGCTGGGAGAAGCCTTCAGGAGGTGTCTTGGTTTTTTTTTTTTTAACAGTCACACCCCTGACTCACTGCATGACCTAAGGTAAGTCACTTTTCTTCATGCTTCAGTTTACTAAGCGGTATAATAGCAATAAGTGCCTCATGAGGTGCTGTGATGCTTAACCGTGCTGTTAAGTGTTTTGAAATCCTGAGGTAGACAGCAGCAAGGAAATGCAGAACAACTTATTTCTTGTATTTTCATTGCCGAAGGGAAAGTGCACAGTTATTGTTCTGGGCTATCATCCCTGTGGATTGCAAGCAGCTAGGTCCCATGACACTTTTCATAAGAGCAGGGGTTGTGTTGGTGGCTGCTCCACTCTGTGCCCACTCTCTGTGCGGTGGGGAGGACACGGTGATTATGGCACCACATTCCCTGCACTGCTGTCTTTAGCCATGGCTATTACTAGTCCTGCAGTGTCTTCCCCTCTCTGGAGCAGAATTCTCCGTGCACTGACTCAAGTGCCAGTCTAGGACAGCAGGAAAGCAGCTCGGCTCTCTCTTAATCCAGAGCTACTGTAGGTCTTGGAGCCTGTTAGAGCTGCCTTAAGTTGTAACCCTCTTGAAGAGCCTTTATGTGGCTTTGCAGATTCAGCATGGCATTGTTAGGCTCAGGCAGTGCCTGCTTCTTGAGTGTCTGAAAGGCCTTGTGTTGGGACTCCCTGCGTGAGGAATATCCTGGGGGTGGTGGAGCATGAGTTGGTGCATACCCTATAGCTGGTGCAAAGGGCCCTAGTCTGACAATGAATAAAATTCCCTGAGTGCAAGGACCCCTGAGTTGACAGCCTTTTTTATGCCCTCCCCGCTTTATGCACCTATGTAGGGACCAAGTGAAAGGGGTGATAGAAATGTAAGCTACTATATGCCCCCAAGAAGATAGTTGGGGGTGATGCTTTTGCGGTTCTGCGGTACTTAGGTACATCATAGCACTTTACTAGGGTTCTTCCCAGAGAATAGCAGAATTTTAGTCACACAGAAAGAGAGATGCAAATCAGAGGCAAAAATCCCAAACAAAATAGTCTTCTTGCTGCTGTTCAAAAGCTAATAAAAGTCCCATCAGCCAAGACTGCTGCCTATCTCAAATGGCAATTTTCAGTGTTCTGCAGTCACGAAACCATGCAAGTTCGCACCCAAGCCCTTGTGACTCCTGATGTTTTTAGAATTAATGAAAGTTGCTCCTTTGTGAGTAAGACCTCTGGGATTTGAATGACATACCGAGTCATTTGGAGTTGGTATTTTCTGAAGTTTACTTACACGTTAAATACAAAAGAGTCTTTCCATTCCAGATAGCTTTTGAAGAGATGAGTTGGTTATCTATGAGTGCTGGCTGCTGCGTGCAAAACATTGCAAGATCAGAAAGCTAGATACTAGAAGCAAAACGACTGGGCAGGTTAGAGCAACAGTCTTACAGACTGTATCTGAATGGAGTGTGCTCTGATGCAATGACCCTCAGATCTGGATACTCTCACGTTTAAGTTTAAATTCTTCTGGTTGAAACACAAATTTTGAGAGAGGGTGGCGGGTTTCCTTATTAAAATCCAGATAGAAATGTTGTCGCTTGCACCTATATCTGTGCAGTGGTTCCTAACCCCCGAGCACTAACCCAGATGTTTTTCTGAGTTAATGAGGATATCAGCGAGTACCTCCTGCTCCTTTAGGAATGTACCTTGGGATCTTGAACTTCTATCTGGGAAGGCACCAGAGTGGGGGAGTGGGGAGCTTAGATGAATATTTTTTTATAGGACAGACACCTCAGGTATCATATTTTGTTCTGCGATGACCAGTGTGACTTTCAACTTATTTGCTGGAATTGTGTGGTTTTACATTTAACTCCATGAACCCTTGGAAGGAGTGAAATAATCTGAGATTTGGTTTTCTTACATTAGCTCCCTTCCTGCATGGGGGAAGTTCCATGAAAAGACCAGATGTTGCTTTCACTGGACCCCACAAACAGCCCACAGTCAAAAATACAAGTAGAAAAATGTTTGGGTTTATCTGGATTCCTGTGATCCAAACTGCCCAGGCCTCCTAGAAAGGAGGGTCCTGACTTTGATCCTTCTTATTCCACCCTAAATTACTGCAAACCCAATGCAAGCTGATGGAGTTGAATAAGTGAGAGCAGAACCAAGCCTGAGGTCTGATGCTGCAGAAGAGCTACAACCTAAACCGCCAAAAGATTTTTTCCTAGAAAAATGATCTTTCTGCTCAAGAGAAATGTGGATTCCTTGTCATTACTGTCAAGAAAGTGTTCACAACAGGAAAAAATGGAGAAAAAATCATTTCTTGCTTATCAAAAACCTATTTTTATTGCCTATGCAACAGCTAGAATGCCTGAGGTGAAATCCTCTCAAGGTTAAAAATCACACATTTAATTGAAACCAACCCAGACTGTGTAATGAAGAAAGCCTCAGATTACTGAAGATGGAATGGATTTAAACGTATCATTTTATTTTTGTCACTTCTATTTATTAATCTTTGATACTTTGACCATATAATAATAGTTATTCAGATGAGATGGAAGACTGATGCCCTAACCACCTCTAGATGAAACCCTGGCTCTGTTTAAGTCAAAGGGAGTTTAGTTATTGTGACCATTTCACCCACTGACATTAAAACTTCTCCAGCACTTTTCACAGAAGTAGTGGTTGACTTTTGGTGTTAATCCATGTGTCCTGAATAGTAGCTAATGGGACGTGGTGGTCTAGAAAGAGATTTAGGGACACAAATTCCATTGAAAGGCAATGGTGTTAAATAGGCCTAATTTACTGAGCTCTGTCTATGTGCTTGGCACTAGAGCTGGATGGGGTGACAATGTTCCCTCTAATTGTTCATAGGCTGTGTGCATAAAAAATTTCTTTTGTGCAAATGTTTGGAAACAGTGTCCAAATTTTGTGCACTCCAGTGAGTGTGGTTGAACTTGCAAGCACAACGAAGGAAGTATGTATAATGCAAATAACATCTACATTTTATTTTGATATGGTGATGGAAATGATGTTATAAGTTACAAAACCTTATTTGAAACACATTACTTGAAACAGCCTTCTTAAAGTAGCATAAAAATATTAGCACTGTTGAATTTTTTTGTGCATGCTTTATTTTGTTGTGTGCACGGGCTTCACAACCTGTGTGCTTGCACACACATGCACACCTTAGAGAGAACATAGATGGTAAATATTTTTTTTTCTTCTGTAGAACATTCTGATGAAAATGAAGGAAAAAATTGTTGAAGAAAGTAAAAAAAAAAAAAAAAAAGCGCAGAAATCTACAGGTGAAACAAATTGGTTAAGAACTGCTGAAAATGTCCAGTTGTGATACCCTGACTCATGTTGTATACTACCTTGGGTTGAGATTTTCATAGCCGTCTAGATGATCTGAATACTCAATTCCCATGAATTTTAATGGGAACTAAATGTTCAGGGCAGTTTTGAACATCCCACTCTTCCTTCCCAAGTACTGTGATTGACCTATTTGACTATGATACTCTGTTTTATATCTGAATGAGAGTTTCTGAGTATAAAGGGCATTGTGGTGGAAGTTACGGAGTTAAGGTTGTGAGAGGGTGGCTTTGGACTGGGAGAAGCTGAACATAGGGAATCAGAGGAAGTGAGGGCTGAGATGTAGATAAGGATGACTATGCAGGGGTTTCACAATGAGGTTAAGGAGCTTGAACCTGATGTGTTGAGTGCCAGTGAAGTGATATAAACAGGGGACTGGCACAGTCCTAGTGGTGGGAGAGGAGGATGAAAGTCAGGAAAAGATGAGCTTAAGAAAGCAGATCAAGGGGTGAGATGTGAACAATAAGAGACAGAATGCAGAATCCAAAATGGAAGCTGAGAAGAAAATTTTGATGGTTTGGAGGGTGATAGTGTGTGGGGGAAGCAGGAAAAAAACACTGTTTGCTGGCAACTGTTTTCCTTGGAGAAAATGTGAAGCCCAAAGGCAGAGAGTGTGAGGGAGAAGGAAGAATGCAAAATGATTTGAGGAGAGCGTCAAAGGCAGAGAACAAACCCCAGGTACTGAAAGTACATGAGAAAATCAAGGAGGCAAAGTAAAATAGAAGCATTTAGCAAGGAAGAAGACAGAGCTGCAGAATGGGAGAACAAGACAGGGACTCTCTAATGTCAGATGGAAAATGGTTCATGTTCTTTTATGCTAAGCTCCCGTATGTTTTCTTAAAAGTTGTTTGCCACCAATAAATGCCAGGTGCAATTAAAAAAAACACATTCCCTAATTTGTTTGGAGGGTGAGGGGCAGTGGTTAAAGTATAATTTGAGGGGCCCCAGGAACCTTCCTAATCTCTGGGCCCCCTTCCTGTATTGTCCGGCCTCCCTTCATGCCTGTGTGGGCCCAATTTTTCTAGATTCTGGAATCTGGGCCCTAGAAATCTGCCCCCATCAGATTGTTCTGGGACGTTCCAGCTTACTTTAACCCCTGGTGGGGGGAAAGGAGTTCTTCCTACTTTCCTGACTTTCAGTCTTCTGGCTTGAGCAAAATGAATGGAATTTCCCTTTGGCTCAGTTTTCCAGGGAGCTGAGAAAATTCTGAATTCTGCTCCTGACTTGGAATTGCTGAGGCTGGTTGTTGGCCTTCAGTCAAGTCACATCCCCCACCACCTCATGCCTTGGGAAACCTGGCTTTTGAGGGGAAAAATTTGAGGAACCACGCTGGAAAGCAGACAGTGAATCTGAGCTGAGTTTTTGTGGGTAAACAAATTAAAGCGTGGAGATTTATTCTGTAAGAATTGCAAAGAGCGGCCTCCAAATGAGAGGAACTCAGTGCAGCTTCTATTGGATCAGCTAAAGGCACAGTTGTCTTCAGCTCCTCTTGCAGGAATGCTTCACTGCCTTACACCATGAGAAGTCCTGATTCAAATCTGGGCTGTGGTAATGTGCAAAGTAAATGCAAGCAGAGGACCACTTGTCTGCTTGAATCTGCTAATTAGTTATTTATGGCCAACAGCTGGCTAGATGCTTCTCTCACCTTGTAAATCCCTTGCACAGAAAACACTTTCCATTAACAAAAGAGGGAAAAAATGGACAAGCTGTCTGTTACGCTCAGCTCATTACTAAATAATGTAAATAGGATTTAAATACTCTAATTACAGCACCATGAGGTTGGCAGTGATTGCTGGGTTCTCTTCCCAGTGCTGCCACCAACATGCTGGCTGACCTTCAGCAAACTGCATAATCACTCAGTGCCTCAATTTCTCCCATCTGGAAAATGGGGATAATGATCTTTTCCTTACCTCACCAAGTGAGTTGTGGGAGGCTTAACTAATTAGTGTTTGCCAAATGATGGAACTGCTCAGATGAAACGTGCTTGAGACGGGCAAAGCATTTATAATTATAAATGAGTCATGCTTGGCTTCACACCATCTTTTATGAAGCAGTTAGACACACTGGGCATAGCTTGTTGTTTGCCTGACACTTCCCTTGCATGATTAATCTCATAAACTGGAGATCACTGAATTGATATTAAATAACCCTTTTCTTGACTGAAATACAAGCTCTGTGTGTGTGTGCATGTGCGCGCGCGTGTGTGTGTGTAATGTAATGAAGTAATTATGCATGCTAACTAGATTCCTCGAGAAACACCAGATATAAAGTTTCCCACCATTCTTGCACTGGTAGCTTTCTTTCTCCTCCCCCCCATCCTTAATAATTTGAGAAGCAGCTAATTATGATCCCTCTGGGCTAAATAACTGTTCAGTTAAAGATGCACTAGATGAGTGGGTATGGCACAGCAATGGAGAGCATTTTTTTTTTTGCTTTGCCTATTACATGTATTGTTTTAGGTAATTAACATCCACTTTGTAGTGGCAACACAGACGCCTTGCTGTCTGTACAACTTCTTGGCTCATATTCTCTAAAATATTCCTGGTACACTCCTTGCAAAATTATGTGAATTGTTATATAATTCTCTAGGTTGAAAGTGATTGTATACATCCAGGTTAAACAGGGATATCCATCTATAAATATATATTTAAAAGAAATATTTCAGGCTTTTCCAAGGTACTTTCTGCCCAAGGTCAATTCAACCAAAATCCCCTGAGACTTCCTTCTCCAGCAGCTTCTGAATCTGATTTCAATACTTAGGAAAATACTGTTGCAGATGCAATGCAATTCAGGTTAGTACTGGTTACTATTTATTATTTGTTTAGTGTGAGCAATGCACTCAATACTGGACAGGGCTCCAGAGGAAGATTCTCCCTTTCCTGAATATTTTCAAGCCAACTGATAGGCAAACAAAAGATGGAGTGAACTTTGAAATCTTGTAATGGGCATAGCTTAGTGTGCTTGCTGTTGTTTTTAAACTTGATTTAAGTGTCTCTTGATGAAGGACTTGAAGGAATCAAGCAAACTGGGATGGGAGAGCAGCCTGTGCATACAGGTCAGAGTGTGAAAATGTTCTTGAACATGAAGGCATTTAAAATCAGAATCATGCCGACGTGAAAACCTATTTGGAAAAAGGAAATTCAGCTGTACTGTTAGAGGATAATCCTCAGGTCTAAATGGCTATGGCGTATTTGAGACTGAAGCAGTTTCTCTGGTATATGCAGAAAGTTGCAATACTGTGTGAATGTGGAGTGGATGTTTCTTTTGCTCTTGTGCTTTTTGAAACACTTATTAATGTTTGAGTCAGCCAATGATTGCTCCAGGCTGAGGAAAAGTTCAGTTAGAAATGCAACAAAGGACCAGATTTTAAGTGCATCCTGTTGATTTGCACCCAGTGTACACATAGCTGCTGTTTGCCTCTGTGTACAGGCAAATCAGCCACATATAATTCAAACCTGCATCTGTGTGCTTTTGTCTGGGGTATGTAAGGGAGCAAACACAAAAAGAATTCCAGCTCTGAGTGAGTTTGGTGTGAATGCTGAGCTTGTTTATTTCCCTTCCCCAAGTAATTAACAGAATGTGTTAGTTTGGTGTATATAACACTCAGGGACTTTTGGGGCTGCCCAGGGTATCAAACTCATTCAGCGTGGGGGGGCTGCATTGGAAGGCAGGTACCTGTCATGGGCCATGTGGCTACATGGGTTCCCCAACCCTTTCCCCCTCCATGTTCAGAGCAAGAAAGAGTCACTTTGCTGTCCACAACAAGAAGAACAAAAATTGATCCTGATCTGGCCTGCGGGCCGTGAGTTTGGCACCCTTATCACTACCCAACCTCAGCTATGATGACCATTGATCGTCATGATTCCAGCCATGAGCAAAGGCTGTATATTTTAGCCCTTGTGCTCAGTTAGCTGTGTTGCATTCAATGGAGCAATGTGGATTTACAGGAACTAAGAATCTGGCCTGCATGTATGTGTGCAGGAAGAGTAGCTATCATCAAACTAAGATGTGACTAGCAATCTCAATTTTTCACTTGAGACAGGCTGTGTGACATCAGGCCTGCTGGTTCAGTAGTCTCCTCCTTCCCATCTCCGTGCATTTGTCACCTGTATATGAACCCCTTATTTTAAACTGTGTGTGTAAAAATCTGGGAGTGATTGTTGGCATTTCCAGACCTGTAGATATAATTTGCTACTTTTATTTTTAAAATATGAACCTGCCCTGCCAACTGATATTAAATTAATTGTTGCTGTAAATCCACACAGTGTGCTATGAGCCAATTGCAGCATATCTCTCCAAAAACAGATGGAAGATAAAAACAGGGAACAGAATGCATCAAGCACTGGAACAGTAGAAATCATTAGTGGATAAGTTCAAGACTGGGGTCTTCAAGAATCTGACAAAGTGGGATTGTCTCCCATGAAAGCTCATGCGAAAATAAATTTGATAGTTTTAAAAAGTGCCACCAGACTCCTTGTTTGTTTGGCTCCACTAGACTAACTTGGCTACCACTTTGGAACTTGGCATTATTTGTGTTAGTACAAGTTTGCACATACATGGTCTAATACACTTTTTTGGTGATGACTGCAGTAACATTAGACATTTTTCTAATTAGATACATTCATATAAAAATGGATTTGGTATGGCATAACATTAAAAATGCAAGGTGTGTTGGTCTATAAAATTTATTATTATTTTTCCTATTGTTCCCATCTCTACAGCATTTCTGTGTAGCACCATGATGCTTTCAGAACATTCTCTCAGGGGACTATTAGAAGTGTAAATTGCTATTTATCTGAATCAAAAGCTGTTGCCCCCCACTGCTTTCAAAACTCAAGGTGACCTTCAAAATCCTTTAGCCTATAAATATGTGGTGTTCTTGCCATTTGGATGCATACTTCAAATAACCCTATGCTTTGCCAGTTGGGAGTCGTATCTGAAAAAGCCAGAGCATCAGGCCAGAATACGTGCATTTGGTAGAGCTGTGTGGATGGTCTCCAGAATAGGGAGTCAGCAATGAGGTGCGCAGGAGAGCTCTAAAGGGGCTGAGGAAAGAAAACTAGGGTGTACTGTGGGTCAAGACTGGAGGGTATTCAAAGAACTGAGATTGAATGGGAAATGTCTGAAAGGGAAAGCAGAAGGTGCTACGCGTTGGGACTGAGATGTCTTGGTGGAGCTATGCTGGAGCAACGAACATAATGCCTATCAACAGTAAAACTAGCTCTCTCTCTCTCTCTATATATATATAAAAGTACCGTTCCCATCTGTTTTGCAGCTTGTATACCAACATTCTAATTTAAAGCATTAACAGAGAGGGGAAAAAGACTTTCCTTTCATTAAATTTTGAGTGTATTCAATTTGGGATTCATATGTTTCCAGGTTTTTTTGGGTTTTTTTTGTTTGTTTTTTGTTTTTGTTTTGTTTTTCCTCTTAAAGGGTTTGTTTTTCTGGACTGCAATGGAAAAACTAAGCTTGCTTACTTGTTTGCAATCATTTTAGGGACTTTAGAAACTGCTCATTCTTTTTATAAGCCTACAAATGGGTCTGGCCAGCTTCTTGGTATCTTGTGGGCAGGCAGAATCAGCATCAAAACTACCTATCAGGAAAACCAGGACAGAATTCCAATGTGATGTCCCTTGATTCCCCATGCCTGTAGCGGGTTTTGTTACTCAGCAGTGATACTTGCTAGTAAACGAAGATCATTAAAACAAACTTGGAAGTTTCACTATTTTTCTTTAAAACAAAGCTCCTGTAATTAATTCTTTTTGGAAAACAACTATGCAAAATAATGGAACTATAATAGTACAGGGATTGCACAAAACTCTTTTGGGATGACTTGTGTAACATATGTATCTATGGCAGTTGTATGTAATGTGGCCCCCATCTCAGACACATGGCAAAAAAACATTGTACCCAAGCCCAATATATTCCCTAGACACACAGAGACTAAAATTAATACTTTTTATCTTACTGCAGAAAAGTCCAGTGTCTTTTCTTTGTGAAATTAAGTATAGGTTGGCACATATGAAGGAGTCATTAATTGCCAAATTGTATCTGTAATTTCTAACACATTTTATTCTACATTATTTTACTAAAATACAAATAGTTCTAACAAAGCAAATGTGATTTCCACTGGCTACACTTTTCCCACATGTTTGAAAGCTTTACTTTGTCAGTGCAGATGCTTTCTGTTTCTGTGCTCAGGTGCTCACTGCAAAATACATATTGATATAGGAACAGTAAACTTTTAATATTAAAATTGCCTCCTTTAATTGTTAATCATGATTTTTATTAAAAGCCTATTTCGTGGGAAAATGACACTGTACAGGGCTATGTTGCATCATGTTTTCTGTTCACATATGATACAGACAAGTAGTATTCAGTTGAACTAAATTCTTATCACATATGTATAAGTAAATCTTTTACAGGGCCAGATTCTCAGTTGGTATAAATTGGCCTAGCTCCATTATAATAACTCTGTACTAAAATCAATTGAGTTATACAGCTTTCTGCCAGTTGAGGATTTGGATTTATGTGCATAGATTCTGTTTAATGCATGAATATTTTTCCATCTTATTTCATTTCCTTCTCTCTTTTTAAATCCTCTCTTGGCTGCTTTTTCTGTACCATAGGTGAATTTTATGTTACGAGATGCCACTGAGTGTATTTTCATGTTGAAATGCTGGTAGAATGGTAGTGTCAGTGGAATTTCTACTAGTTATCATTTGACTAATATTGAGGTTGAGAGTAAATATGAACCTGAATCAATATTTATTTCCAAAATAGTTATAGTAAGGGAGCTAAACTATAGTCAACTCATCATATTTAGATTTACATACTGTTCACAACCATAATGTCATGGTGCATTTGAAAGACATTGGTTAAAATGTTGTGACACCATCTTGGAAAGCCCATGCAGGTTTTAAAGCTCACCTCTGTATTTAAAGTTCCCAATGTGATTCTAAGGCATATTTTCTCTCCTCAGGAAACAAAGAGCTACACACTTAGAATTATAGAAAAGTAGGACTGGAAGGGACCTCGATAGCATAAAAGTCTACTTCTCCACACTTGAGGGAGGACTAAGTGTTACCATTCTAGGGCCATATCAGATGGGTCTTTGTCTAATCTACTTTTAAAAGCTGTGATGAGAACATAACCCCCCCACCTGCAGTCACTCTCCAGCTTATAGAAATCTATGAATTTTGCTTATTTTTTTTCAGGGATTTTCTTGTAATAGCTTTGGGATTCTGGACTTTCAGCCTTTAATAAACCCAAAAGATCAAACTGAAACTCAGTTCATACATTCCTTTCAGATAATTTCCACTCAACCCGTTTAATTGTCCAAGATTTTCTTGAAACTCAGTTCAGCTTTGCAAAAGTGAGGCTGGGCTTCTGATTTGTAGTGAAATTTGGGAACTGGGACAAACTAACATGGTGGTTTGGGGCTGTGTGATGAAAACTGCACCACAGAATTGTATTGATAAGAAGTTTTAAAAAAAGCCAAGTTCTGACACAATGTTGTATAGTAAGCAAAAAATACTTTTCTTAACAAAGTCTACATCTTGATAAATTACAAACAGAGAATACGTTGAGCAAAAATACCTTTTTATCTTTGTTTTGTGGCCCAACTGTATGAAACAAAGTTGCCAAACACAAATTAATGTGTAATCATTTTTCTTGCCTGAATCATTTTCTTTTATGTGTCATAACATGCAGGGTAAATAGCACCACGCCTTTTTACTTTAATTGTGGTAATCTGATCTTTCAGCCATAAAAAAGCTTTCTCTAATGCTTTCTTTAGAATGGACTTTCAAGTCAAAGCAACAACAGTCACTGTAATTTCTCTCTTCTTTTCCATCAGGGATGGAGGGGTTGTTTTAACATAATTAAGGACCACACAGTGGAGATACAATTCTTTAAAAGATATAAATGGCTAAATGTTTGACAGCGACTTAAAGTGATGATGGGATCCCCCCCCCCCATTTACTTGTTGCTGAATTATTTGCATCAAGTACGGCAAATGTAAGTCCATCTGGCTCTATATTAATATCGTAATGGGACCCAAGTTATATCATTTATCTCTTGAGATTGTCTCAAAATTTTGAGGAACATAACTTGAGAGAGGCAGGTGTCTTCTTAGTCAGATTGCCCAGGATCTTTTTATGACAAATCATTAAGACAAATCAGATTTATTTGGCTGGATGTGGTCTATGTCTCATGTTGAGTACTTAGTTTAAATTAGCAAACAAATGTAGTTTCTGTTTTGGAGACCAGACGTTTACTCATAGATACACATTGATTTTATTAAGTAGAAAAACAGTCAACTTTTAATTAATATTGAAATTGCCCTTGTTGCCTCATTTACAATGATTTATTCATAAAAATCCATTGCATGGTAAAATAAAGACAGACTCAAATGTTAATTGTTCAGTGCACATACTTAGGGGCTTGACCGAAAGCCCACTGAAGTAAATTAGAATCTTTACAATGATTTCAGTGGGCTTTGGCTTTGGCCCTAAATGTATTTCTGGTTAATTTAACTCAGATTCTATCCACACTGAGACTGGATTCAAGCTTTCTTTACAAGTCAAAAACACGCCGCTGAGCTCTCACCTTAGTAGTCAGCAAGTACCTCTGTCCTCTTCAGCATTTGGCATGGTATGTATGATGACACCTGGGGGAAAAGGTTTGCCATACACACACTTTCCACTTCTTTCTGTTTGGAAAAAGGTGGGTGGGAGGATGTGAGGTATGAGCTGTAGTTTTCCTCAGTTATCATTGAGTAATGTTGTTACATTACCATAGCAGCTAGACGTCTCAACCAAAAGCGAGTCCCATTGTGTTAAACATGATCATAACAGTACAAGTCCCAGCTCTCATCACCTGAGACTGGGTCCTGCAAGGTGCTGAGGGCTAGCTCTACAAAGACACTTATGTGATGCAACATCTTATGTTATAAGGCACCCTGCCAACTGGTGGAATGCCCTAAGTTCAGCATCTCACCTCCTACCATAACGCGGGGGGGGGGAGTTAGCAACCTATGATGAGGATTCACAGAAGCCAGAAATCTGGATAGGGAACCTCTTAACAGTAGGATAAACCAAATTAATCCTGAATCACAGAAAACTGTCGGGGTGGTTTTCAGAGCATGCCTAACCCACACAAAGGGAAGGGGGAAGGAGATGATGGCCAATCAACTATCCCAATGGTTAGCGCACTTACCTGGCATGTGCTAGACCCAGGTTTGAATCCCTGCTCAACTTGACGCCTACCAGATTTGGCCATGCAGGTGAGCTAAGTGTGGAGAGGCCTAGCTTGTGAATCCTTCCAGCTCAGAAACATCAGGCTTTGGTGAACATGTATGGACAGATATATACGTGCTCAGGGGGCTTCCCTGGCAGAGATAGAGGTGCTAGGGACTGTGAGCTACTCTAGGAGTGGGGAAGTTTGTAGGTATTAGTGGGGCCTCAATGCTACAGTTAAGCATCTAAATCCCTTGTGATCTAGCCATGAATGCCTTCAGTGGGCCTATAATCTTGATAGTGCTGACTCCCCCTCCCTCCCAAATGGAAAACCTATGTGTGCTTCATGGAAAATGTATATCATGACATCCTCTGAACTCTCTGGTCACAAGAGTGGGAGGAGCTGGGGTTTCTTAAGATCTATTGGAGGCCAAAGACGACATTGCTATTCTGGGGATCCCCACACTCCCCTCTAGCTCCAGTGGAACCATGTTTCTATAGCATAGGATTGTATCACTTAGGTTTTTTTGTTCCTCATGGACTGTCTGTAACTGCAAAGGTGGCCTATAGGAAAAAATGCATGTAGTGCATCCATTCTTGCCCTGTGCCTGGACCCTGCATGAGGACCTGAATGGATTCTTAAGATTGTGTCTCCCTACTGCTTTGAAAGTGGCTGACTCTGGATCCCTTTCACATGAGATGCAGGGAATACATGACCATAGGGTCCCCTCTGTGTATACATCCTGGGAGGTACTATCAGTCCCATAAGATCTGGAGATGAGGTGGGTGAGAAAGACAAGTTTTATCACCAACAGAAGTAAAATGACCTTGTCCCTTCCCTGCCTCACCTATCTTGTCTTACTAATATTTAGGACCAATATGGCTAAAACCACACAGCTAGGCATGATTAGTACCATCTGTTAAAAATGTGATCAAGAGATGTTGAAGGAGGCCAGGGCTGAAGTATATTAAAATGCACTGGCAGAACATCTGTCCTCACTGTGCTGGCTCTAATTGATGACATCTCTCTCTCTCACTTTCATGGGCATGACATCCATCCACAGCTCTGCATGCAGCACTGGATGTTTTATAACAAGGCCCTCTTTCCTCTAAACAAATCCTTTAGTTTCCAGGAAGCAAACTCACTAGAAAGATATCCCCCACTCTTTATGCAAGACCAGGTGTTACAGATCTAAATGAGGTGGAAGCAGCATTTAAGCAGTAGCTCTAGTCACTTAACCAAACAAAAAGTTGTGTGGGGGGGGGGGGGACATCCATAAAAGTTTATTCCTGCTGAAACTGTGTGTTGTTTATTTTCTCTGCTGGTTATGGGACAAGAGATTGGCTTAGCAGCAAAAAGATTTTAACTCCCTTGACTGGTGTCAAAACAGACTACCCTGAGGTTTGTCTGGTCACCTCACTCTTCTGAAATGAGATATTCTGACAGTGTTAGGTGGGTGTGACAAGGATTTGATACCAGTGCTAGGCACTGCGGTCTGCTGCTCATTATTGTTCACTTTATGGTTAGAACACCTTAATGACTGCCATAGTGGCCAGTAGTAATATCACAGAAAAGAATGAGGACTTAAATGCCAGGAACTGATATGCTTTTACACAAGAATTATTGGGCAAATGTCTCTAACTGGAAAAGAGGTTGAGCCAGGTATTGTTAGTTGCATTGTCATAGTGACTAAAAGCACCAATCATGGAGCAGGTACCTATTGTGCTCTGCATTCTGATGGGAGATTGGTTCTCAAGATAACACCAGTCATAACATTCAGACTAGCGTACAAAGCTAGCACAAATTCTGATTTGGGCTGTTTCCGGCCTCCTTCTACTGGTAGTTGTAAGAACAGTAGTTAATAGCCAGCATGTGAAGAATCACAAGAATGAACAGGAATGAGAAATATGAAAAAATGCAGTAACTGAGTAAAATTTGTTTTGGAATAGCACATTTTTACAAATTTTCTGGGACACCTCTATGGCTCTGTAGACACTTTATTTATTTCAGTGTAAAGTGTACAAAAAGGCAGATGTTCCAGCCTCTAGATGCTTTGATTGACTACATATTAGCAGATCCTCCTCTAAAGCAACAATGCCTTAAACTAGGACCCCTTTTTACGGTATGTTGCTGTCAACTAGTATAAAAAGCAGAAGAATAAAAACAGAATTTCTTATATAGTTTGACTTACCAAAAGTTATAGTAACAAATGGTACAAACAGCCTTCAGACTTGATTTTTAAGTTAGTGCTACAAAACAAGTGAAGTTGAGGCAGGTGGGAGCTAATGAACATTTTTAAGTTGAATGATCCAGAGTTTGGGTGAGTTCTGAGTTTTAGTGGATACAAACAAACAAACAGTCCTGTGGCACTTTAAAAGACCAAAAATTTTATTTATTGCATGAGCTTCCATGAAAGAATTGTTAGTCTTTCAAAGTACCACAGGACTTTTGTTTTGCTGAACCAGACTAACAGGGCTAATTGTCAGGAATTAGTTGATATACAATTTGAAACAAAACCATGCTTAAAACTGCTCATCTTTTGAGATCATCCCTAATTTCTTTCTTTTAAAAGATTTTTTTAAAAAGTCCAACCTGATGACTTCAAATGTTAATAACTTTAAAACCACTGAACCAGTCCTTGAATATTTGCTCCTCCTAAAGAGCTTATTCTAGTGGCCTACCATAGTGGGATTTTTAGGGGGGTGGGAAGGAGTAAGGTTACACTGGTTGCTAGGGCTTATGAATTGTCCATACGTTCTTGCTGATGGTGCCACATAACAAGATACTAACACATATACAGAGAAAATGCGTAACTGGGTTACACTACAGAAAATACTTCAAAAGGCGAGCGTTTCTCTTAATTTAGGAGGTAGTGTGAAACAGTCATCAATAGGTTAAATACTCTAGTCAAGTTAATTCCCCTAATAAATGAAGATGTTTCTTTTACCTCACCCCATATTGCATATAACTAGTTTGTAAAACTTTTGGAAGAGTCTTGGTGCTTGTTTACTATTTAAATGGAACTGGTATCTTTGTCACTTCTCCTCCCAGGCATTGGGATACATGCTTGTTGCAGAACTAGGAGATTATAGGTTTATAGCTGATAAAATATGGCAGACTATATTGCAATGGAAGCATCATTTCACAGCAGTGCTGTAAGTCTCAGGCTGCACCTGCAGTTAAGTAAATTGAGTATGCAGTGCCATGGGAGATTGAAATACAGCAAAGACTAGACTAATGAAATGGGGAGAAGTGATGTGGGTCAGTAAGTTACACAGAAGAGAAGAGCCTTAGCATTTAGGAGATTACATCATCTATGAACTTCAATGAGACTTGGGCACCTAATATGAAATTCTGAACCCATTGAAGTCCATGGCAAAACTCCAGTTGAATTCAGTGGGGCCAGAATGTTACTCAGTGTTGAAGGCCAGATTTTAAAGGCATATGTGAAGATAGGTGCTTACTGGAATTTTCAGAATAGCCTGAGTATCTCTATATGGAGCTTTTGAAGATCCCACTGTGTGCCTACAAGCACCTTTGAAACTTTGGTCCTAATTCATTTTTGAAAATGGGACTTAGGATTTTAGATGATGTCATTTACATGCTTTTGAAAATTTTGTCTTCAGTGTAATTCTCTCATTGTTGTAAAAGGGCAATTTGCTGTTGAAAACTAGAACACGTGAATGCCCGTCCTCTGAAGAACTTACTGCTTTGTTGTCTGGAAGAGGTGGGAGGGTAATCAGAACCCAGAATCACTAGTCACTCTTCAGCTACATCTTTAAATTATGGAAGACAGGCACCTTGTGTTGTTCTGTTAAAACTGGATACACTATTATTTGGGGGAAACATTATTGAATAAGTGATTTTGTGGACATCTTAAAGAGTTTTTGATAGAATTCCATTACCTTCCATGGCGAGGAGGGGAGAAAGGTCACAATCAAAGAAGAAAGTTCCATCAGTTCCTGGTAATAGAATCTGAGCAGTACCAATGAGTCTTGCTTCAGAATCATTTTCATTGGCGTTGTTTTAAAAGTATATAAAAACTGCTCTAATGGGTCAGGCCAATGGTCTATCTAGGCTAGCATCTGGTCTATGACGGTGTCCTGCACCAGAGGGATACAGAATAGGGCAGTTGAAGTGATCTATCCCCATTTTCCCTTCCTGGTTTTTGGCAGTCAGAGGTTTAGGAGTACCCTAGGCATGGAGTTGCATCTCTGACTATACTGGCTAGTAGACTTTGATGACCTATCCTCCATTAGTAAAAAGCCAATGACTTATTTCATGACCAACGATATAGAGTAAAAAGAATAAGCATTGTCTCTGACTTCTACAAACATTCATTAAAATTAAAAATGGAATGAAATTTGTTTCTTTAAAAGGTGTAGGTCTGAACCAACTAGTTAGATCAAGCCATGAGGCATGTATATCTCCATCTCTCACATTACAGTTTTCGTAATGCGTTGTTTTCCTTACCTGCTATTATCAAAACTGAGGCTTGAATAATGGGAAGGGAGTCACCACTTATCTAGTAGAACTATTATTCTGAGATGCTACTTACCTACAGTTTTACAAGATCCACAGCAAAATCAGCAGTGGGATAGGGTTTACAAGTTGGGCAACAAGCCAGGAAAAAAGGTAAATTTAATGTCCTGTTCTTGATATCTGAAAAGTTGTTCCTTCCAGTCTGTGCTTAATAACAGCAATTACTGAGTAGCAAATTGCTGCAAGACATTTGGAACATGGTCACTGTTATAGAGAAAGGGTGATCTAGAAGAGACAGTTTGCACTGGAAAGACAGTTAGTTCTGGTAACAGAATCTGGAATAAATGCTACAAAACAACATCACTCTCTTCTACCCTCTTTGGTCACATTCCTGAGAAACCTGAAGTAGAGAATCACTTGTGGAGAGAGCTAGTGCCCTGATCTTCATTTTGTCAGTTGTGCTCTAATGTTAAAAAATTAATGGTCAGGTAAAGGCAAATAGAAGTATTGCACAAATGTATGCCAGAGTCCAATATTAATTCTGGGGAGTAAAATAACTTACCATGAAACTCTAAGACGTTGCCTGCAGCACTAAGACACTTGACGTTTATGCCTATAAATATTTAAGATAGTGTAATGAAAACATGTTACATGTATTTAAGGAAGAATAATGTTTCAATAATTTACAGGCACAGTGAACTTTACTGTCAGGTTGTTGCCTGCTAATACAATTGGGAGTGAGAATTAAGTTTTCTTTTTTAGAGGAGAATTATCTTCTGTAACATTTGAATAGAACTGCTTTAAAGGGTATGCGAGGACATTTCCCCAGCACAGAAATCTCAAATGACCCACAGACAGCAGGAGACTCAGCATGGGACAGGTACACACTAAAAAGGACTCTCTGCAAATTTGTGTTTGAATTCAGGGCTGCACAGTCTGTACTTGAAAGAACTGACCAATTGTTCGGAGCATGCTCAGTGCCTCAGTCCACACACGAGAGCAAAAACAACTGAATTTTGTGTTGGAGGTCTCACTGTGTGCACAACTCAGGTTTCTTCTGTAGCACAGCAGGCTAAATCTCTGACGCAAGGACAGGGGCCATGAGGATATAATACTGTCAGGTGTGGAAGACTTCCAGGAAGGGTGGGTTAAATTCTGCCTTCCTCCTCTCAGATTTTGAGTCCCCAGCCAGAAGGGAAAGGGAAAGACAGTCCAACCTAGTACCAAGCAACTCCTTTTTTGAACGCCTGAAGCCAAAACCCACCTCCCAAAGGCCCCTACAGTCCCCATTCCAACTGCCCAACTTTTCCCCACTAGCTTGTGCCTCCCATTGTCCAGGCAGAAAATGAATTGGGGTATCCCACTGAAACTGCAGAGTGGATTTGACAGGCTGGTGAATGTGGGTACTTAGGAATTTGGCCAGACCACAGGGGAAGACATCTTATGGGAAAGTGCTCCAATGGCTGTTTTAAGGGATTAGGTTTAGACTGGTTGAGTACACAAATGGTCACACTGCCTGGGCTCTGTTTTGTAAAGTAGAACCACAGAAGTTAACTCAAGCAGCCACTAAATGCCCAGGCTCTCAAACAGCTTACTCCAGAAAAGGTTAGGTGAGTTGTGAGGCTGAAATATTGCTCTGTAGGTCAAAAACACTGGACCAACAGGGGAATTGAATTTCAGAGTCAAGGGCTACTCGGTAGAAATATCTGATCTTATGAGGCTAGAATTCAGCTATTGGATCTGTTAGCAAGAGCTTCCTGCTTGTCTTGGCCACTGTTCTGTTTATTTTCCTTTACTGGTGGTGTAAGCTGCTTGGAACATGGGGCTAGATGAGTCCTCTTCTCATTAGGATTTTCAGGTTCTACATTAATATAAATGATAAATACCTCATAGTAACATCATCACCACTTGTCTTTCAGCTCTAGTCGGTTATTCTTCCTAAGGCCTTGTCAATGAGGGGAAGACTTTGAAAGGAATTTACTATGTTTTTAAAAAAAAAAAAAAAGTCCTCAGGTTCATCAAATGTTGTGCTGGAGTTAGGGTTAGGGAGCTGAATGGTGGCATTGCCTATGGAGTGAGATTTAGGCAATGACTGGGGAGGGAATGGAGAGCCACAGGTTCATCTCCCTCCCATTAGAGGATGGATTGGGAGAAAACCCTTCACTAAGTGACCCCTGAGTTCCTCTCTTCAATGTGAGAGCATAAGGAGGGGGCTGCAGATTGGGGTAGAGTCTGGAGAAAGGGACAGAGGTTCTTGAGGGGTTAACAGGAGAAAAATCCCAGACTCAGAGGCAGCTTTCATCTGTGTACCATTGGGAACAAGACGACTGCCTCTCTAGGGCCAGAGCCATCCTTAAGTTTCCTGGTTCTAGTTTCTGTACTGTCCTCATCTGTTGTTTCTGGAGATATAGTGTTTCAGCCATTGCATTCCTCCTCCTTCTCCTCTAGAAAAAGGCAGACCTGAGATTATCTTGCCTCCTTAGAGCACACAGACTTCTTTCATTCTCCAAAACTCTCATTCCTCTTCTGACTTCATCTTTCAGAGCCTTTCACTCAAGAGACTGAATTCCTTGCACTCAGTAGCTGTAATAGCTTTGTGCTACTGGATTAGTGACTGCTTCTCCTTCTGACTCCCTTAAAAAAAATCCAAGAGGAGAAGGAAGAGAACCTACCTGAAAGCCTAACTCTAAGAAAGAGGTAAGTACAGAACAGAAATCCCAGGAAACAAAAACACTAACTCAGGTACCAGGATGTCTTTCTTCCTGAATTCTGAAAGACTAGTTTGAAAGCTATAGAAATACATTAATTTCAGAGACAGTCAGGAAGCTAAAGCCACAAGCTAGTTGTACAGCATGCCCCCTCCCCCCTTTTTTAATTAACTTACTCCTTGCTTTTCTCTTGTCTTATATTCCACACCCCTTTTAATCATGGTGTGACTCTGGGAGTCATGACTCCAGCTGTTTATACCTGACACTGGAAAGGGAGTGTGGCCAAGCAGTTAGAAGAGGCAGATTGAGTAACAGCAGATATAGGTTCCACACTCCCTGTTCTTGTAGAGGAATGTGTTTGATTGGTTCCAGCTGACTGTGATATTTGTGCTACAGATTCTATAGCAGTATCCATTTCTTTCTGGAAAATACACTCCAGGAGGCAAGAAATCCTCCAGTTCTAGCAGCTAACCTTGTGTTTTTATCCCTAATACATGTATCTGTCAAGTGACTTCCTTACAGGTGTTCCTCTGGAGGCATTTCAAGGCCTGAATGGCAGCAGAGGTTTGGCTTTGCAGTTTCACCGGTGGAGATAGCAACACCTGCATTGTGATCTCACCTGCAGCATGTCAGCAATAATGACAGAGGACTGTGAGGGTATTATGTACCAGGTGGGTGATGACTCTTGCAAGAGGCCTTCAACCTTGGTGCAACCCACTCAAAGATTATATCATTTGGAAGGAAAATCGTGAGGCCTAGATCCGTAAAGTTATTTAGGCTCCTAACTTCCACTGAAATTTAGGATCCTAAGTAATGTTGTGGATCAGGACCTGAGTTCAGATGACTTAGAGCTGTCTAAAGAGACCAGCCAGGATCAGCTGCTGGCAGTACCAATGAGAACTGCTAGCTAGAAGGGCAGAAGGCAATCAAGCCAATTAAGATCCAGGAAGCTATATAGAAAGGGGCTGGGTTTTACCCTTAGGAGTTAAATCTGAGTGAAAGTAGGATAGATGGGTTTCTTTATCTTAACCACAGAAGTTTAGCATGGTGCCTATCTATTTCCAATGGCATATTTTTGGTTACACTAGCGAAGGGCTGTTGTTTTATGTTTTGGGTTTAAAGCACAGGTAGTCATTTTGAGTTTAGTATCAACTTACTGCTATATAGTTAAGGCAAGATAGCTTTGCAAGATGCCTTGCTGGTTCAAGGGAAAGGACTAAGCTAGAGGAGGCTTAGTAAGGGTTCCTCACTCCTAAATTTCTAGGATTCTGCAACCTATAAAGTCTAGCAAACTTGTTGTTATACAACTATAGAGGTTTAGCTCCTTCTCAGTGTCACATATTATGCATATTCTTCTTCTCCTTCCTCTTCTGGGGGCTTAGTGCAACACACACTATTACCATAAACTTTTTTGAATCTCAGATTTCAATGTCCCCATTTAGGGGCTTCCAGCTGTTCTCATGGGGAAAACATTCCATAATCTGTCAGATCACTTCTAATAGGTGGGTCTTATTGCTTGTTAAGTACTGCTAATAAGCTGGGTGCTGTATGACAAAAAAAATTAGAGATGTTCTGTCCTATAGAGCTTTTTGTCTAAAAAGTTGGTGCACAAATGACTAGATGCACTGGAGAATCAAAGACCAGGAGAATGTAGTTTGAAAACTTTCATCCATGTTCATATAAACTTCCTCACGAGACTTGTAAAAGAAAAAGGGGTTTGAAAGAAATCTGATGAAAAAGAGATTATGGCAGTGGGATGTTTAGGGATGCTTGTTTCGGGGTGGGGCATGAGATATTTGGATTTTGATTGATCCTTAATCTTTAAGTGCACTAGTGAATGCGTAGGCAAACCAGTGCTTTTCCTTTGACTGTCACTGCTGCTTCTATGTTTAGTGTTAAATAACAATCTTGAAACAATTTTTCATGTTCACTGTAGTCAATAGGTGAAAAGTTTTTTATTAATGGGGAACTACAGGGGACTCTGGGCAGACACTATTATGGCCAGGTGGGGAGGCTTCTGGAGATAGGGAATAAGGAATTAGACTTTGCTTTTGCAAATTTAAATTGTCTTCTACTCCTTCCCAGAAAAGTGTGGAAAAAGCTACAGATGCCCCTTTCCTAAAACAAATAGCCTAAGCTGAAAAAGCACCTCTCTAAAACTCTAGATATCCTCTATGCTGCTGCCAAACTCTCCAATTTTTCCCTGACAGTTTCTGTAAATACTTCTGTTGACATAAGTGGAGCTAGAAGGCTATCCCAGCTCAGATGTAGCACTTGGCCTATATCAATAAGATACAGGATGCCAGTGAATCCCCCAAAATCTAACCGTTCCATGGAGACTGTAACAAAAACCCCATCCATCCCCTCAGTGCCCCCAATAAATATTTCACCTACACACCTGAACCTTCTCAAATGCCAGTTCAAAGTGCTAGGCTTTGCAACAAGCCCTGAAGCATCTCAGACACAAAAGGCCAGGGGTGAGGGAATTCCAAAGTCAAGGGGCCTTCACAGAAATGAAGCCCCCAAATCTTCTAAAATAAGGCCAGTGGATGCACATCTACTATAACTGAAGAGTGCTGTTGAAGCTGTTTAATGCTGGTCAGCTCATCCAACAACAAATGTATGTGTTTTCTTGACAGTTTGGTAGACTCTTTCTTCTATCAATAACATAAGCAGTGGCAATGCAAGCTTCCTCCACTGCCCAGCTGCTGTGCATCTACAATGACCTTGTAAAGAGTTGGGGGGGGGGAACTAGCTCATTTCTTATTAGTTCACTTGTCTCTACATTCCTCTAGTTTACATATTAGCTAACACTACTGTGGAAAGGAGGGGGCATGAAATTGTGGTGCTACAAGCATCTAGATGGTCTCTATGAAGGGTGATACAAATGCGATCATATATTACAGTGTGGTTGTGTGAATTTACTTCTGTTATAAAATATCTTATATGTTAAGGTGGACCCCTTGTGGTCCTAGCCCATTGCTAGTGTGGTTCTGTGGATCACAAATATTGAGTGTCCTTGCTTTAGCGTCTCCTGTCTTTTCAAGTCAGATTCAGCATGAACCCTAGTGAAAGCATTTGATAGAATCATAGAACCATAGGGTTGGAAGGGACCTCATGAAGTCATCTAGTCCAACCCCCTGCCAAAAACAGCAGGACCACTCTCACTAAATTATCCCAGCCAGAGTTTTATCCAGCCGAGCTTTAAACATCTCCAAAAACGGAGATTCCACCACCTCCCTAGGTAGCCCATTCCGATGCTTTACCACCTTCCTAGTAAGAAAGTTTTTCCTAATATCTAGCCTTGACCTCCCCAGCTGCAACTTGAAACCATTGCTCCTCATTCTGTCCTCGATTACTACTGAGAACAGCTGAGCTCCGTTCTCCTTGGAGCATCCCTTCAAGTGGTTGAAGGTTGCTATCAAATCCCCCCTCAGTCTTCTCTTCTGCAGGCTAAATAAGCCTAGTTCCTTCAGTTTTTCTTCATAGGTCTTGTGCTCCAGCACCTTGATCATTTTTGTTGCCCTCCTCTGGATGTTGATTAAAGCTACTGTCCGTAAATGCAAAGCTATCCATGAAGTGTGTGAACTGTTTGATAAGTCAATCTTTCGCTGGTAAAATGTATGTTCATTCCACTTTATGTTCTGTATGGCACTTATGTGTTTTTCTTTTCTTTTTCTTTTAAATCATCCTTGAAGGCTAACTGTGATTAGATGGCTGATATTTAAAAGTCCCATGAGCCTTTAAAGTCCAGTTTTGCAATTTGTGAGGTCCACTTTTCATATCTCAGCATGTTCCTCACTCCTGCTTTTAATTATGGTTTGAGATGGACATTAGTTTTGCAAGGATCTCTCACACATCAGAGCACACTGACTTCTAAAAGTAAAGAGATATCATTTTACTGAGTTTTGGTTTAAAAAATAAGGCTTGTGGCTACTTTTTCTGACTATAATTATAATAGTCTTGTGTATGACATAGGCGCAGCACAAACAAACTCCTTCTCCTATTGAGATGTGATGTGTTTGTGTTTTGGATCCTTTGGTGAAATGCATCATGGTCCACTTTAGAATAATCTCTTTCCACATCTTCCTATCCTCTGTTCCAAATGCAACCCTGCTTTACTGAACTCTGCAGAGCTGTGTTGATGCAGCTTCTTTTTTACAATGTTCCTAAACTCTACAGGATTGAGACTAAAGCTCAGGAAAAATAGGGGAAGATAACTGAACTCTTTATTTTTGTAAAATTGATCAAATAAATCATGTGGCACATCTGTTCTTAAATTATTTACCTAACTATAAACTGGACCAGTGATGAAAAATTGATTCCGTGAATAACTTACTCCAGAAATATAATGAAATTCATAGACTATCTTGTTCTGTAATTATTTTTCATCGAACTCTAACTGAAGATCTATTCTTGCAATGCCTAGGAGCTCAAATGGAGCAGAGCTCCAGAGGAGTCTATCTCCAAGTCTAGTGAGCTCATCAGGAGAACATGGGCATAAGCCAAAGAACCCTAGTTTGTTTCATAAATCCCACAACACTATACACACCTCATAGCTCTCGCTGCTCTTAGGAATTTAATACTGAGTGGGGGGAAAAAGGTGTCTTGATTTTACACCCAGTTTTCTGTTCAGATTCGGTTCTCTTGTGGGTGGGTCTGAGACATCCCAGCTGAGAGAGAGAGTCTTTTTCATCAAAACATGCTGTCAAATTGCTGATGACTTTGGCTGCAAAGCAGCTTTGATCAAGATCTCTACGCCGGTTTGCTATAACCACAGACACTTTAACAAAACTGCTTTTTATTACGTAAACTATACCCACAGCTGCCCTGAATTAAAACGATTTTCAGATAGGAGGCTTTGCATGAAGGCACCATTTCATTTAGCATTGCTGCTTTTTTGGTTTTCTACATTGAGAGAGAGGAGAGTCTCTGTACCATGAAAATTGTTTGAAATATTACATGTTAATTTAGAAATTGGGTGCTAGGCCATACTAGTTCAGAATATTTTTTATCAAGAAACTAGATAATGGGTTTTATCTGTCATATTTTTGTTTGAGTTCTGTGGTTACAACTGACAAAGAAAGGGAAAAGCAAGATCCAATCTACATTTCAAAGCAATGTGCGTTTTGAATATTCAGTGTTCACTGGAAGGTGTATTAGGAAGATGAAAAATTGAGAATGGACCCTTGTCAAACATTGATGTTATTGAATGAAGACATTAGATAGATCACCAATATGATTGGTGTTAACTGGCACTCTTTTTCATGAGGTCAACAGAGTCTGAAAGGTGAATGAAATGAAAGGTGGCATCTGAGCCATCCTTTCAAGTGAATCCTTCAAAATAAGGTTGATTCCTCAAAAGTACAATAAGAGGAAGCTTATAAAACTGGTACACAAATTAGACCTGCTCCATGTATGAATCTATCTTCCATCTCTTGCAATGTTTATGTTGCATATTTGACAAGCACTAAATTTGTTGTTATAACAACAGAATTAGACAGGTCCATATTCTCACCATGACATCCCACCAGTTTGTGGTTGTTTTTGGCACCTGCCTCAATCGAAGCACATAATGGTGGGTAAGGTACTGGAAGGGCTTTGAGAGCCCCAAATACCCATGAACTTAGTTTTAAACTAAGTTGTTTGGACCTAGAGTTGAATCCTCTTTTAATTAAAATGTGATATTTTGTGGAGGGGCCTTAGCATTGTCAGTAACCATTTGTCTTGCCTTTGAGGGTGGCAAGTCAAAATTTAAGCTCTGGATTGTTGAAATTTCATCTTTTGTGGTAGCTACAACAGGAGTTATTTTACCAGGTGAATTTACCCTGCAGAATGACCTGTGAGGATCTTTTCTGTCCATGGTGTTTCCTTCAATATTACTTGGATGAGAGTGCAATTCAGGTCTGATATCTTCAGTGGCTTCAGATAGTAAAGAAATGGAAAATACTGATGCTATCCCAGCACCTGTCAATTTCCTTGTTGTTTCAGATGTTATTGAGAGATGCTGTCTCATACCATTCATCATTATATGCAATATTTGACTACCATGTAAATTCATCCACTTTTCCAACATACCTCTGGAAATGGAGGAGTTCAAAGAACTAAGGACAGCAAGCTGTATCTGTATGACAACTCTCCTCCATGAGGATACAGGAGTAGCAAACATACAGGGATACCAAATGATGGTAGAATATAAAAATGCTAAGGATCTGTGAACATAGAATGCCTACGGGTTGCTAACTATCAAACCTGTCAGGTCCCTCCATGCTAGCAGTTGTCTGGGTATTCATCTCACCTGCTTTGTAAAGAGTTTGGGCAGCATAGTCCCTCATCATCCCTTGAACAGTCTTTAACACATACTCACTGCCAGAAACAGAGAGGCTTTCAAATAAGCCCACGGAAAGTAGTCCAATCCCTTGAGAACTGTGTATTGAAGAGTCTTAGTATCCAGCCTTGTTTTTAGCTAATCTGTCAACAGGTGTGTGCATATTGTTGTTCTCTTCAGGGCCAAGCGAGTCTAGGTCTGGGAGCTCATCTTGGATACACACAGATTCTCCTTGTTTGATTGCTCCTCTTCATCTTCCTCAGCTTGCACAGATCATTGCTGTTGTGCCAGCATCCTGAGAAAGGAACTTTGTAGCTTTTTTGGCCTCAGGAGTTCCAGGTCAAACATAAGTAGAGGAAGAATGAGGACCAGACAACAGGAATCTCCCTCTGACAGTCCAGTGATGAATGCCCAAAGATAAAGATAGATTTTCTTTCCCCTGTTGTTGAGGCATGTATGTTCAGACTTGGAAGATGACTCAATAATTTGCTAGACTTTAGACTTCTAGCCTCTCATACCATAGGATTAACAAGGAGGAAATGTATGTGGCATTCAGGCATTTTTATTTATTAGCCAGCACCCCCCCCCCTTATTTAAAAAGAAAGAAAGATGAGTGAGCTGAGCTAACTACACCCTACTATTGAGCAAGCAATGTCCTGGGCATGCTGTGACTTGTTATGGCCTCATATTTACACTATACTACTGCAAGTCGTCTTGTGCATTTCTAATTGCTTGCATTACACAAACAATAACAATGGTTTACATGATGCCAGTAATTTATATCATACTTCTTTCTTCTCTCTTTACAACTTAGTTTTTCTGTTTTAAAGAATGCAGTTTTTTGATCACAGATGGTGACTGGGACTCAAGACTCCTGACTGTATAATTCCTCTCTCTTTTAACCAATTCCATCCTTAACCAGGGCATCATGACATTACCTTGCTTTATAAAATGTTATGTGACTCTTACCTAATAAATATTTATAATGAACTTTGAGATAATTGAATGAAATGAATTAGTTACATGAAAAATATTCTAGTTCTGGATAGGTAAGAAAAATAAATGAGAAAAAATGTATAATACCAGTCTTGTCCTGCTGGCTCTGGAATTCTTGTAATCCCTGATTCTAGAGCCCTAAACTGGCAGCCACCAATCATAGAAACTGGAAGGGACCATGAGAGGTCATCGGGTCCAGTCCCCTGTACTCATGGCAGGATCAAGAACCCTCTTAAATTATCCCTGACAATAAATGGGATGAGGCTAGAAATACACATGCAACCCCCCACATAAACATGCTCTCTGTCGTCCTGTAATGGCTGGACCACATAGAGATTTGGGGTATGTACACCATTAGAGTTCATAGACCATTGTGTTTTAGCTCAAACAGTAGGTGCTAATGCAGTCTAAAGTACTGTGATCCACTTCCCGCTGCTGAGGCCCCACCCAGAGACATTGTGTTATGCATATAATTCCATGGGAAAGCAGGAGAGTGAAAATGGAAGCTAGATGAGTCCTGAATGAAAAGTATTTGGAAGCAAAACCACAAACTTGTTTTAGTGGTATTGGCTTGCCCGTCTTATATGCTTTCCAAGAATGTTCATCTGAGCCCATTTTAGTGCACAACATTATTGTGGAAAAGAGAGAATGTCACAAATGATCATAGAAATTTGATAAGTATTTTCACTAGAGGTGTTCACATGGCCATCTTGAAAAATCTTAGGGGGCTTGGGAGACAAACAGAAACAATATTGTGTGATGAAAGTGAATCACCATGTTCCCATTGTGAATGCCTGCAAAGCAGGAATCATGGCAAATGGAGCATTGATTATGCTCAAGGACATCTGCAAAAACCAGTGGTTGAATAATTTCAAATAATGAACAAATTTAGAGAAATCTAATGGCAGATAACTCTCAAGCAGAATAGGGGATTAAATCAATTGGGCAATTTACTTGACATAAAAATATAAATAAACTGGATTTTCCTGACAATTTAAAAGCATTTTATGGTTTTTAATCTCTCTGTGCCAAATTGTATTGCTTGCGAAAGGTGTCAGTCTGCCTCTACTTCTTTATATTCATTATGAAATCTGCTTAGTGCCATAATAATAGAATGATTGAACTATAGTCCAAAAGATACAGAAGTCTTTTGATTTGATTCTTCTGTTAAAGAAAAACAATGTGATATACTAATTCGTACGTTACCTTTGTATGTGTGTATTTGCAGTTTAAATACATATAATGAGAGAGAGAATTACACTTTGCCCCAGGGCCTGACTGATCAGTAAAACTCTCAGACACTAACTAGGCGCCACAAATTGTGTAAGGTCTGACCTGCTGGCTGGCTGCCTAGTTCACATGACAGAGATATCTGATGGTTTTGGCAAAGCAAAAGGAGGTGGAAAGGTGCCTAGGAACCAACAGAAACAAGGAAGCCATCTACAGCTTTAAAGAGGGAGGAATGTGCATTCTGGGCGTAGCTCAGTACTGTTCTGTTTTTCTATTTGTATTTTACTGACTTCTTCAGTTCCATACCTACCAGAAAAAATATCAATTGGGAAGAGAGCAAAAAGATAACATTTGTGTTTTGAGGACAAGTAGCGATATTTACCCTCATTGTGACCCCAGAGGCTTCAGGCTAATGTAATGGTACTGAGAAAGCATGTGGTTGAAGCTGGAAGGCTTCATTCTGGCATTGTAGTGGCTCCAGTACTAGGTTCTTTGATAAATATTGAGCTTCTAGGATTTCAGAATCTGTAAAATTAACCAAAACTAACTGGAATGGTGTGTATGAAACCTTGGTCATCTGTTCAATGAAACACTTTTCTCTGAATAGCTGACTGCCTCTAGATTTTTGAGACTTCAGGTTTCTCTCCTGTTGCTATTGCAATCAAACATACAGTGGGATACAGTCAGAGGTGCTGGTCAGATGACATGACTGTTATAAAGCAAGGGAGCAGAGTAATGGTAGGGGGACAAGAAATAACACAACACATGACCTGTGACATTACTTTCCATTATCTTTTGGGGGAGAGTGTCCCACATTTTTGCCTCAGTCTCCATCCATTGCCTATCTTGTGGTAACTCGCTTACATGATTGACACCAGAATCTCTGTCTGTATGTGTGAGTGTGATATGAGAGACAGGGAGGGAGAGAAGATAGGCAAGGTAATATTTTTATTGGACCTAGCTTTTGTCTCTCACCAACAGAATTTAGTCCAATAAAAAAGATTTCCTCACCCATCATCCCTCTCTGATATTCTGGAGCCAACACAGCAACAACTACACTGCATATAAAAGATATGAAAAGACTATATAGATCCCAATAAATTCCCCTACCCTGACTTCTGGAGATAAAACACCACTTTCCCCTGATGTCTGCCGCAGGTAAAGCTGTGCTAGAACTGATCAGTGAGCGAGAGAAAATTGCCATCTGTGACCCTGGTAGGACATCAGGTGTAGATGATGATTCATCACAACTTCACCTTCAGCTTACTCATCTCTCTAGTTTTTCTGCCCCTCTCCTGTCTTATTTTTCATGTTCTTCCTCTTCTACCTGCCATACATTTCTAGTGTCTCCTTTTTTTTCCCCTTTAAATTTCATTCCCTAGGAGATTTTGTTCTTTTCTAGGTAACTTGCCATGCAATTGATTCAGTCTTTCATCTTCTAATTACAGCAATGTAATTAAGAATCTGGATGCCAGAAAGGGAGATTTATTTGCTGAGTGATATATTGATGAATAATTTTATACAAATGTTTCTGCATAAACAGAGGTCAAATTACTCACAAGCAGTTTATACAAAACTCAGAAAGACACATTGCCCTAAATACAATTTGTGTAGATTTAGGCAGCAATTTAGGGATGTATTTGCCATAAACTCATATGAGCTTTTTATACCACTAGTGCCAGGTTTCCAAATTATCTTCACAAGTGCCTATTTATTTGATTTATTTCTCAGATTTGTAAAACATGTTCATCAGAAAACTGAGACTATAAAAGCACACTACTAAATCTCTAACACAAGATACTAACAAGAAGAATTCTCTTTCTGCTCTGTGACAGTAATGGCTAGGAGGTACAACTGAGATCAAGACCTAATTGTGGTAGTTGTATTACTATGTAGTGGGAAACAGTCCAAGCACCCTAATACCAGATACCATAAACAGATCAGACAAACAAAGGATTTTAAATGGAGGTAAAGTTACTTATCCCAATGTCTCACAGCGAGTCTGAGGCACAGCCAGGAAAAGAACCTAGCTCTTCTGATTCCAAATATAGTGCCTTCTCCTCTGAGCCATATGCCTCTCCTAAAAGTTTAGCTGAAATATCTTTCCCAGTTACCTTACTCAGACAAAAGATTAAGGAGATAAATGGGACCTGCACAGTGCCCTAAAGGTTGACAGATCGAATCAAGCACTGAACCACAAAGACAGCCAATTGCAAAGTCACAAGCTCCCCAGCAGGAAGTCCAAATCTAGGGACCGTAAATAGAAATACCTTAGCCGATCTCAACTGCTGGCCAGTGAAGAGGGAAGGGAACCGTTTTTGCATAAGCAGGTCCCAAACTGAAAAGAGTGTTACAGGTCAAAAGAGCTGATCTGAACCGTTGGAGCAAAATGTTGCATCAGGCAGAACACAAAGGACTCGTCTAGTCCGTCGTCATAGGATATGAGATCTGTAGAGCTCATGTTACTAATAAGACATCATGACTAATTTCTTTCACTTCATGGGTCTGATGTATAAAATCTAGTTGTAGACAGCGATAATTTATCTACTTATGTTCTTAAACAGAAATCTACAAATTGTGCAATTGATTCTGCCATGCTTGAGACAACAGGTTTGACTTGAGATTTATCTCAAAGGATTATAATGTATAACTGGCAAAATGTCAATGCTGTATTATTATTATTCATAGCCAAAAAACTTCATTAAGATGGAATTAAGGTCAAGAGGACATATCAGTAATTTAGGATAAAATACTTTACAGGAATATTGCAATTCTCACAAAACCAAGCATATGCAACACAGGAAATTCAGACTTATGTTTAAATGTAAACGAAATCCAACCATAGTTAGGACACTCAGCAACGTTAATCTTGTCCTGCAGTGACACCATGCAATGACAATGTGATTATGATTTAAAGCATGCTAGTGGTTGTGGCCCCAGATTAAACATAGTATCAACCTTACCTAATTTTTGTTTTGCCTGCTTTGTACGACTGTGGAACAATCTAAAGCAGCCAGAGCATACTGGTGAGTGAAACTGAGTTTACAACTGCTTTGTATTCTCCTTCCTCTTGCAGCTCCCTATATTCCCCTGTGCCCATGCATGCTCCCTTCCTCTGTCCTTCATATCCACTCTACACACACATCCTTGTTTTTCTCCTTCCTTATGCATTGTACATATATATCCATTGTGTTCCCTCCTACCGTCTCCATTGAGCATGTCTGTTGCAGTGGGTAGCTTTTTGGGAAATGCCAACCGTTTTAAAGTAGGATAGCTCTATGTGGAATTCTCTGGAGTAGATTTTTTTTTGTACTGACGAAGAAGGAAATTTCAATTAGGAAGGATGATGTAAAAAAAAAAAAAAAAGACCATTTATCCTACAAAATATCTTCAAATAGAGCATGAGTTTTAACTGCTTGGGAAGTTTGGAGTGTCTGTTTTGTTATTAAGGTCATTTGCAACTGCTATGGAGTACTTAATTTCTTAAAGAACCCATTTTTTAAATGTAAGCTCCTGCCTTAATTAACTAAGTTACTTGAAAATGGTCAGAAAATTCATTCTGTGGTCAAAGTAAGTGTAATTTTGGAAGGAAGAGCTGTAGACCACAAAGTGATTGCATTCTGCTTGAGTTGAGACATAAGCTCAACCTTAACTAGGCAATGGCGAAAAGTGCTTCCATAATAAAGGTTTCAAGGTTATCCAGTGATTTATGAATGGAAATTGGCCCCAAACATCCTTCATCAGTCCTTTAGAATGGCTCCCAATGAAAACCAGAGATAGGGTAATTGACTCACACTTACCCATAGCTGCTCTTCTACTGGGGATTTTTGGTGAGAATGTCGCTCCTGCTGATCCGCTACGAGATCAGTACTGACCAGTGAATAAGTTTGGATGATGCTCCTAATATGTTACATTACTTTTCACCAGATTAATTTGATATTTGCAGCCTGCCAATAAGCTAAGAGATTTATCCATCTTGGTGTGCAGCTAACACTTACAGTGAAAACAATACAGCAGCACAGATACTGTGGGTGTGCCACATACTACGGTTATGTACTTGTCTCACTAGCCCATTCCAATGCCTGTGCTCTGCTGTCTTCACTGCTGGTATTACCCATGCAAGCTAGGATGGGTAGGCTAGTCCATGGACAGCTTTAGCTATGCAGACGTGTTCTTAGAAGGCTTTGGTAAGAGGCATGGATTTTGGTAGAACCGTTGTGGTATACTGAGCACAGCAGTTATGTGGGGTCAGGTGACTTGTATTCTATTTCTGATAACTGGTATATGGTACAAATTATGTACATGGGGAGGGGGCCTTTGCCTTTGGACTGGGATCTGGTCTGCTTTCCCTCAGATTCCCAAGAGCCTGAACAAGGAGACTCAGGGCTTTGGAGCAGAGCTAGCTCAGTGACTGCAAGCTAGCTTCAAGCCCTGCAGCAGTAGAAACTTCTAAACACAATCACTTCCAAGCTCAGTTCATCGGTGGTAGCCTCGCAAAGTGATTAGAGATACAAGATGGGTGAGATAATGTCATTTATTGGACCAGCTTCTCTTGTGACAAGCTTTCAAGCTTGTGCAGAGTTCTTCTTCAGGTCACAAGGTGATGGCATTTATGTGATGTAACAAGTGTTTTATTTCTTGCTGGCTTAGAAGAGTTTTGTACTTCTGGGTTTGCTTCAAATGTTTGGATTTGCTTAACTTCATTTAAGAGCCTGAATCCCCCATACTGTTCATCTGCCCCTGTTAACAGCCGTGTCATCTGACTAGCACTCTATTAGCTCTCTCCAAGGTAACCCAAGTCACATTGCTTTCTTCTGTTGGTTCTGCCCATAAGATTTTAATATATGTAATATTCATCCATTATGAAATACATTTTCAAATGGCTTGGCTTGTTATTGGGCAATTAGTGATTTTGTATTAGTGCTTAGAGGCTCAGTGCCAAAACAAAGAGAGAATGGAATGTATACTTTCCTCGTGATATCATCATAAGTAAATGAAGAGTGAAAACAAATGCTCCAATAAAAGATGTCAGCTGTAATTGTTGGGTAGGATAGGAAGTGCACAGTGAATAAGGAGTGAGAAAAATAACTGTGTTCAGATCATTTTAGTTCATAGGTGCTTTTAGGACACTCGCCTCTTTGGCTCTTCCATGCTCTGTTTTCAGTGGAAGTGCTTGAGCCCTGGTAGGATGGCTTTGCAAACCTATCATAGTCTTGAAATAAATGGACCTTTTATTCCAAATAAAATCTAACACTTAAAGGTGCTTGCACATCTTTTTTTTTTTTTTTTTTTTAAAGATAGCATTTCATGTATGGGTGATTAAGTCACTGTACTGGTTCATCAATACCAATATATTTGTAAATCTAAGTAAACCTTGGTACAAAAACTATTTTGGAATAGAGAAGAGAGGGTGGTGGGTATGATTTCTCTTTTTAAAGATTATCAAATCAGCCGTAAGCAGGATACCACAAAATATGTCACCTATATTTGTGATAAAAACAGCGTAAAGCAAGGATTTGTTCTTGTCTCTACCATCTTTGGAATATTCTTCTCAGTACTCCTGAACCGTGCATTTAAGAACATGAAAGATGGAGTGTATTTCTACACGTGATCAGATGGGAAACTCTTCAGTCTCTTCTGACATAACATGAAGACTAAAATGAAACAGATGCTAATCAGGGAACTTCTATTTGTTGCTGCTGCCCTTATAGTCCATATTGGAGAACTACCACAAGAACTCATGGATCACCTTTCAAGTGCTTGTCAGGCATTTGCTCCTCAGCATTAAAATAATAATTGTATTAGGATGGGAGTTCCACAAGATTCTTTTTTCACCTTAAATCAAACTGGTTAGAAGTAGTCCAAAAGTTTCAATTTTTAAGTTCTGCAGTGACCACCACTCACTGGGTGAAGAGCTAAATGCTTGCTTTGGAAATGTTACCACTGTCATTAGTAGGCTAACAAAAAACGCACAAAACAACTCAAAGCTTGTCATCAAGACAAAAATGCTAGTGAACCAAGCTTGAGTCATCAGCACTTTCATATGTGGTATGGAAACAGGGAGAACTCATGCTCATCAGGAGAAAAGGTTTCTACTTATGTCATATGCTACCCATCAAATGGAAAATAGTTATCAACACACAAGTTCTTCAAACGGCAAGTGTAGCAAGTGTGATAGTCTTGCTCACTCAAAGATGGCTGCACCGAGCAGACTGGAAGATGGATACATATCTAAGAATATACTATATGGGGAGCTATTAGGGGGAACAAGAACAACAAGATGTCCCAAGCTTCATTATAAAGATACATGCTAGTGAGATATGAAGGAATTTGTAATTGGTCCTGACTGATGGGAAACCTGGGAAGTGATCATAACAAGAAGTGCCATTGGCTCCATTAGGACATCAATTTCTATGACAGGATCTGGTTCCTACAGCTTGAAGAGAAAAAAAACTTGTGAGAAGCTAGCAGCTCCCTGACAAGACACACGTTTGCAATAACTGCCAAAGATTATGCGGATCTCGGATTGGACTGTTTAGTCACATGAGATATTGGAGCCATTTAAGAAATTCAATTCCATATCTGGATTCAGGTTTTGAAGACCTCCAAAGTCTAATAGTTTTCAGATTGATGTTTTTGTTCGTGTCCACTTCTGGAAACAATAAAATCTGTAGTGTCTGAAATTTATTAATGATTTCTGATTATTTGGTCATTAGTGAGAGAAACTTGGAGTCAAATAGAGTTATTACAGGAAGAAAAGAGATTTCTTATGAGAAAAAGCCTGCATGCGATGTGGCGAGGAGGAGTGGCTGAAGGTGAGACAAGTGTTTTGTTTGTTGTACGTAGCTGTCATACCCACTAATTAGCTTTGGCAGCTTTATATTAAAACATTTGTTTTTATAATTAATTTACCTACTGTGACATAAGAAAAGAATACTGGTTCATTCCCTTCTTCTTTGGCCAGTGTCCCACATCAACTAATAAAACTATCACTAATTGCAGGGGGAGTGAAGCAATCCAAGCCTTTAGAATATATATTTTGATAGGTGGGATTTCAGATCATTTGCTGAGCACTGAGAGTTTTGGATAATCTGACATGTAATGCAGAGAAAAATGCCTGACTGACAAAGCATCATAGTCATGAGGAAAATACTGCTTCTGCACAGTAAAGTCATGAAGATGTAAAAATCAGGGTGCAACCCTACAAAGGAAAATCCTTTAAAGACTTGTTGAAAGATGCAGTATCAAATGAATTGCTTGCTTCTGAGAGCCTGCTTTGATATTTATTGGTTCAAATTGCTCCACTGACTCACCCTTGCATAAGTGTTCGTGCTCCATTTTAATCTTAATGTTTAGGGCAGCCGCTCTGAGGCTGTGTAATGACGAGGTTTACAAAGGATCAAAATGAAAAAGGAGAAGCTGGGCTGTAATAATAATGGGCTGGTAATGTATATTTTCACATAATCTGCAAATGCAGTGAGAAGAATGATAATATAATCATGAATTGAGCAATAATAGCAGGGTAGGTTATATAAAATAGAATTCTCACTTTGGTAAAAAGGCAGTGTTGTCTGGTAGTGTTGGTTTTTAAGTTAGACAAATAGCTGCTCAATTTGTTTTTTCTTTGCGTTGTTTTCTGAAAACATTTAGCTGAGATGCATCTTAATATGGGACAGTCATCTAAGAAATAGTCTTATGATCCTACAGTAAATCTCAGTATTCAAGAAGGGAAATGCATTGAAGCAAACCCACTGTTAGTGAAGGTTTTATTTTTCTGTCATTGGAACACTTTGTAAAATAATGTGCATTGTATTAATAAATCTGCAAGATAATGGGCTAGGACCTGGGATTCATGTGAACCTTGCTCAGCGCAGCTTGGTTGCTGGTGGTGAGGATACAAGTAAATTTGTCATTTTTAATGTTTCTTATGTGCACATACACCCACCTGCACCACCCACCCCTTGATGGTCCTGGGAATGTTGGCCTGCCATTTTTACTTCTAAATATTAAGTGCAGCAGCATCAGGGCTCTAGTTTATGCCATCTGTCAATGACCACCAAGAAACTTTGAGGGTTCTGGCATATCCTGACCATGCCCCTGTTTCCCTGAACATATTTCTTGAGCTGGGCAAGCTGCAATGGGTGGTGGTAAAGGAGCCATTATGGTGACCCTTTGTCGCTGGAGAATTTCCCTTTGCAGTGACTATACTTCCCTAGGTTTCTGACTTCTCTGAGCCTGAGGACTGGTGCAAAGTGGCTGCAGTGTGGCTAAGAATTTGACCTATTGCTATAGATATTTAAGCACCTTTTGGTCCAAAATAATATACCATGGTGCTTTGTAAATTGGTATACAGACAAAGGGCTGAAGGCAGAGACTGATGCTTGTGCCCTCCTCTGCATACAGGCTTGAGTAAGGAGTGATTCTTTACTGTAAGAATTCATGTAGATTTTCATTTCCACCTGTAAGAGATGAGTCATTAGCTATCCACCCCAGCAGTCTCCAGTGTACTCTGCTCCTTCTTGAGTTCGCCAGCTGGGCTTGTCTATCAAGATAGAAACAATGCAAATATTATCAACCTTAGCTGAGATTAACTCTTTCATTCAGAGAAAAGTGTGTGTGACCAAAGCAAATACGTGTTCTTTCAGATTTATTTGTAATTCTTGTTCCCCTACCTGCTCCCTGGTCTTGACTTTCCTTCATCATGTCCTAACTCTTTACACTGTAACTACCCTGGGACCTGTGTTTGGATATGGATATAAATTGTCTAACACCCTTTTGTGTGTCTTATAAATAATACATTTTAGTTCATAATTAGTCCACAAAAGTCTCTGAAAATTGTAAAGAGAAATACATTAGGATCCTGTTTATTTGAACAGAATGGGAGCACTGAATGTATTATATACACTGGGTTTTGGATAAACTTGGGCTCTTTTGATTGTAAACAATGCAAGTTGTAGGTCATAATCCACATTTGATTAATATGTTCTTTTCAGCAGGAAAAATTGTGCTTTATTTCCCTATCCATTACTGTTTCACTTTATTTATTTTACTATTCTAAGATCCAGTCCAGGAGCTGGGATGAATAGAAGTTGCGATGAGGAAGTGATCCGGCTTACCCTGTAGCTCTTGCTGCTGCTGAGCTTCCCACCCAGGTCATGACATAGACAAGATTGTATTCTTAGCGACATTGTTGAAAATTGGAAGTCAGGGGGCTATTCTAAATTTACTTGCTGTAAGTGGGACTAGAAATTGGCTCAGATCAGCTGTGCGCGATGTGGAGTAGGTGATATTTTCAGAACATAGAGACCTCATAAAATTGTCTGTCAAAAGATCCATCAAAACATGTTTTTCTAGTTAACTGATTTGCCTGTATCATACGCCAGCTCAACAGCTTGTGACTGTCAGGTGTCTAAAGTGGTTTTTCAAAGTAATTGTCAGGTGATCAACTCTCATGACAATAGGTTGTGCAGATTTCTTACCATGGAAACCAGTTTCTTCAATTTATGAAACTCATAGCAAAGTAAGAAGTAGCATTAAGAGGTCCTAAGTAGTGCCTTCTGATAAGTCTTTCCTTCTTTTAGCAGAAAAAAGAACTTGAGTATCTCATAATTACTTTGAATAAGGAATAATGACTTACTTTGGTTCCAACAAGATGGAAAGGCACAACAAAAGAAACGCACGCTGAGCTTGATTCTCTTCTTGCATGGGTATATATCAGGAATAACTCCAATTAAATCAATGTAGGGGGTGTAAAACTGGTGTAAATGAAAGGAGAATTGAGTCCAGATACCAATGGCTGTAAACCAAACAATATAAACTAAGTTGGTGCACACAGCAGCTGTACCTTGCACATGATTTATTGACTGTGCCATGTCAGTTAATGTGCCTTAGTGTTTCTTGAGGGTGTCATACATTTGCATCTAGCATTTAATGCACATGACTACTGTAGTTGACTACCATCTATCTACTGTTTCTTAAAAAAAAGCTAAAACAAAACCCATGTGATTAAATATTTTAAAATATATTTGTCTCCACATAGAACACCAGAAGCATCTTTCACAAGAGAAAGAGAATGTTTCTCCTGATGTTTTTCACTTCTAGTAACTTGCAGGCTAGTATATATCATAAGTGTAAATCTCTATACCCCTTACGAGACCACAAACAGGGATGTGACAAAAGGTATACCTGGAATTATTGTCTTCAACTACTCATTGGAGACACTTGTAATCATGTTTTATTGGTGTTACTCTCCCCCAACATAATGAACTTTGATGAAATAATGAAATAGCTGTGGCGCTTGTGAGACTAAACAGGCAGTTTTGTCAGTTATAGACCTCCCATGAGCACAGTCACCTGGGTAAAGACTGTAAACTTCGGTAAAGTCATAGACTTTGGCAACCCACCTTCTTTCTGTTTCTTTAACTCCTTGCAATTCTGTTTCTTAAGTCTTGAAAACAATGAATTGTCCACTTAGGTCTGAGGTTGAAGTGTGAATCTATAAAAATTCAGTGGGAATCCACTGCATTATTTAAAACTTCCCAAGTACGCAAGCCAGCAGAGTTACTGAAATAATAAGGATAGCTTTCCTGCTGAATAAGTGTACATGTCTAAGGAATTAATAAATGGAAGACTTTAAAAAGCAATGCTTTGAATTCTACAAGGCTCCCTCTCCCACACAAACTACACACTTGCTAAACTTGGAGAGAGTAAAACAGCCAATAATAAAAATCTGCAAATTCATCATTATTGTTCTTAGCACTTTGTATTCTCCAAGCACAAACTTTTAATAATGAATATAATTAAATTCTTTGTTAGCTGGTTTGACTAAAGAGCCAACTGGCACCCTAGAATACATATACACGTTTGACTGACAAGGCTGTGATTCCACAGAGTTTGAACTAGGGCTGAAATAAAATCATATAAGTCTGAATCAGGAACTCAGATCTGACCGTGTTTGGAATTTGGAGGACTGGGGTTCAAATTCTCACCCCAAACCAAAACTCAGATGTAAAAGCAGATGGGGTCTAAATTTTTAAAAGCAACATGATTTTGAGTGCTTCCAGTTTTAGATGCCCAACTTGAGACGCCTTCAAGGGGCCCGATTTTTTTGGGTGGTGAGCATTAAGCAATTTCTGTAAAAACAGGCCTCTTTAAGATATCTCCATCTCATCCAGAAGCTGACTCTGAACACCACCACCTGTGTTCATCTCTACACAAGAAAAAAGGAGCTTCTGATCAAAAGTGCAACTGTCACATTTTCCTATTTATCTTATGAAACAAACAGTTATAAGCTAGTGGGGAAAAGGTTGCTGGAACTGATGGTTGGCTGGCAGTTTCAGTTTGGTGACTGTCTTTGTGGTCTGTTTCTCAGCTATTCATCAAGTCTGATGCCTGCTGATGTAACCAAAGATTTATCAGAATCACTCTAAACCTTGGGACAAGGAGGACATTGGAATTTGATTGAGAATGTCATGGAGTGAGTTCACCTCTGGATATAGCCTGATCTTTTACAAGTCAATCAGCTTGCTCACCATGCCTGATGTCCAACACATATATAAATTGTAGAAAGTCCAGAGAAGAGCAACAAGAATTGTTAAAGGTCTCGAAAACTTGATTTATGAGAGAAAATTGAAAGAGCTGGGTTTGTTTACTCTGGAAGTCTACATCTACACTTAGAAGGTTAGTTCAAATTAACTTGAATCAAACTAATTAATTCAAACTAATAATGATTAGGTTGAATTAAGTTAATTCGAACTAGCATGGTCCCACTAGAAACCCAGTTTAAACTAGCATGTCCATGGACAGGATTTGCTAGTTTGAATTAGGAGAGGGGCACCATGGGAGGTGTGGCAAGATGGCCCCCAAGAAGGGCCATGCCCCACCCAATCTATAGAAAGAGGAAGGCACCCTGGGGGGGAGAAGGTCAAAAAGCCTTCATTCGAATTAATGATTAGTTCAAATTAAGACAGCTACACTGGATTAATTCAAACTAATAAATTTGAATTAACCCCTACTTCGAAGTCAAGTGAGGTTTTATACCTGCAAAGTAAGCTTTCATTAATTCAGACTAAGGAATCCTTAGTTCAGAGTAATGAAAGCCAATGTAACCATGCATTAATTTAATTTGAATTAATCCTCTTTAATTTGAACTAAACTGTAAGTTTAGACATAGAAAAGAAGAGACTGAGAGGGGACATAACAGTTTTCAAGTGCTTCAAAGGTTGTCATGAGGAAGAGGGAAAAATTGTTCTTAACTGTTGATGATGGGATAAGAAGCAATGGGCTTAAATTATGTCAAGGGATGTTTAGGTTGGACATTAGGAAAGAATTTCTAACTGTCAGGGTGATTAACAATACCCATCAGGGATGTCTTAAGAGGGTACTTGGTCCTGCCATGAGCACAGGGGACTGGGATCTATGAGCTCTCCTGGTTCCTTCCAGTTTCTAGGATTCTATAATAGGGTTTCTATGAGTGACAGCTGCTGCAGTTTTTACCCTAAATCCTGTTTTGAGGGAAGTAATACGTTTTTCATTCTTACTTACGTTTAATATATGTATGTTAGTATGCAGTTCTTATAAAGAGCGGTACTGAACATAAAGGATTTGGAGAGTTCTTTTGATCCAGTGTTGCATTGAGTAGTACTTTGCTCTGGAAGTAGTTCCACTGAAAACCATCACACTATTTGAGAAGTAAGGTGCTACTCACTGGGAGTCAAGGGTGACAGAATTGGAGTCTTTGTCATCATATGGAGTTTCCAAGAGACACAAAATCAAATCATCAAGTGTGGTCCTGCGCTGGACTAGGCTTGGGCATGAAATGAATAGGATAAGGTTTTTTCCTAACAGCTTTAAGCCTATGAAGTGTTTGTGGACTGTTGACTTAGACCAGGGGTGTCAAATATGTGGCCCACAGGCTGAATGCAGTCCACGAACCAATACTGTCCGGCCTCTGACTGTACTTTGTGGGACCACACTCTATCCCTAAGAGAGTGTGAGGTCTTACATACCAATGCTCTGTTATGCTGTGAAAGTGTCAGGTCTCATGTCATCACAGAGCACAGGGTTTATGAGACTGTGCTCTGTGAGACCACATACTCTTCCCTAACGACAGAGACTGTGGTATTGCAGAGCACAGGCTTGCATGCACATTGCTCTGCGGTGCTGCAAAGGTGTCCTAGTTTTTCCATTTATAGTACTGTATGTATGACCCACTTATATTAAAGTCAAATCTGGCCTGCCATAGGAAATGAGTTCGACATCCCGACTCAGACTATTTATTATTCATTGTTTGTGGTGTCTGATTGGTTCTCTAAGTCATATGGTGCCTGCCTTTCAGAAGAAGCTATTTCCTAAAGTAGTTCTGGTCTCTGGTGCTGCAGCTCAAGCTCCAGATATATCCTCATTAAATTGTTAAAGCAGGACATGTGGCTATTTTATAGGCTCCAACCCATCCCTTTTTAGCTGTTAGTGAGCTGTTCCTTTGCTGACGTCTCTTTTACCTGGAGAAAGTAAAGGCACATTCTGCCCTTTTAATCCTGTAACAAAAGAGAACAAAGGCAAACAAATGAAGGCCCAGTTATCTGTCTTTGAGATCTGAGTTTTGAACTTCTGGTACCTTCTTAATGAGCCCGTGCTGTTGCTTGCTGGTGAGTGAGAACAAAGAGATGTGACTCATGCTGCCTTGTTATTGTTACATAATCCATACAGGTAATTTATTTTTATGGTTAATTACTGGATTAGTTAAAGTGTATTGGAAATGCAAGGTGATGTGGCAGAAAGAGCCAAACAGAGTTTTGAGAGACCAAAACAGGTGCCAAGACTAGAGAAATGTGAAAAATGTATGTATGTATGAACTGAAGGGAGGAGGTGAGTCTATGTTAGAGACAATTTCATAAATTACCCCTATTATCTTTTGGAGGCTGGGTTAAATTAGATGTTATTTAATTATGATTGTCATCCATTTTTTCCACCTTTTATACAGCACCCTCATTTCCCTCAAAGCTGCATGTCACTTTGAACATTACTTCCTCTGGGGCAATTTGGATGAGATTTCCTTTAGAGCCCATTACGTCTGTATCCTTAGACTGATTGTAGGCATTCATACAGAGTGACCCCCAAACTCTCTCTTCATTTCTGCAAAGAATCTCACTTCTTGCTTGCCTTGGATACTAGGACTTTGATCTCCCTAGAGATCAAAATTGGTTCCTTTTCACGAGGGTTTATAACGCACATATCAGGTCACTTGGCTGGCCCCTCAAAAGAGTTGTGTTGTAACCACTATGGAGTTTTAAGAATAAAGTGATACAAGTCAAGATCACCCTAAGTAAGCTAAACCTATTTGAAATTATTTAGATTATTTAATGAAGGAGTAATATGAATGCTAATGACCCATAATAATTATTTTATTTCCAATGTGTCCTGGATATACTATTACTTTGCAATACACAATGAGATAACAATTTGTAGCTGCAAAAAGCCACCATACTTAAGTATGTCATGAAGTGACCTAAATAGTTTTCAGAGGCAGCAATTTAATTATAATGCCACTTACAGTAGTAGCATTATATACATGTTTTTATTATTATAAACCAATTAAAACCGGTACCTCTGAAACCTTGGGTGGATATTGTACAAGACAAAAATGCTGGAATTGAAAAATTGGAACCTTTAAAAGCTTACGTTGAATAGGTTCTGAGAAGGTCAGGCCATCACCAGGACACTGGTAGAGTCAATTTGGTTTTAGTGGCAAAGTTCAGGTGCATCCTTATTGCTATGGATGGCATGGGAGCCTTAAAGATGCTAGGTGCCTATAATACCCACAATGCTCTCTGCTTTCCAGGCAGCTATCCCACTTCAAAGCAGCACAGTCCAGCCATGACAGTGCCCCTCTGCTGGCTTTCTTTAACAACATGTGGTGTGTGGTTTAAGGAATCTTATTGTATTCTTTTTGATTTTTTTAAAACAATTTTTTTTGTTTAACTTCTGCTGTGACCCGGCAAATGTTACCTAGATATGCCCCATTTCAGTTTATTTGACCAGAACATTTGCTTACTTGATGGCCATTGTTCTTCTTTAACTCCAGAAGGGAAATTTGTTGTTTTTTCTTTTCTTTTTCCTTGTGTTCCCCTGTTGCAGAGTTCTTGTTTGTCTGATAATTAACATTGATGTGTCTACTTGCTCAGGCATTATGCACTTGATCTTCTGCCTCTGGATGTTTATCTTCACTCACTGTTTTGTATTCTGGAGGAACAGACCGGGAAATGAATACAGATCTGCATGTGGTCTAGCCAACCCCTTTTTAAAAAAATGACTGTAGTTGGAACTCCTAAAGGAGGGGCGGGTGGTGGGGGATCACTTTTCTGGTGATGTTTTTGCTCTCTAACTTTTGCTGCTGAGGTTTCATCACAGATGATGACATACAGGGTTAATCAGCTCTTTACCCTCCTGTGCTCAGAATGCCTTATAGGTGCAAAGAGGGTTATTTTTTTTTGTTGTGGTTTGTTTTGTTTTGTTTTTATTTTGCTTTTTGGTTATTTGTTGTCCCTCTCCTCTCACCTCTTTTATTGCTGCTTTTGTTGCGGGCAGGACGGACCAGATTAGCGTTCAGAATAGGATGAAGATTTTTCCTGAGTGACACTGGTATCATAGACTGCAAGTGTGCTGTTTTTAAAAGAACCATGATTGGTTGTTTTAGCCCCCCAAAACCGATTCAAACAAGTATGTTACATGATTCAGTCTGCAAATTGTTGTTTTTACAAACTGCAGTGTTTTCTTTGCAAACATTTTGCTGTGACAATGGAGAACCTAGCTCCAGTCCAAAGTGATATATATTGATCATCTTGATGAGATGCTTCAGAACATATTATTTAGAAGCATTTGAAAATTCTTGGGCACCAGGATTTCAATTCTGTGAAACTTGTAAATGACTTTATTATTTTAGACAAGGGAGAGCCCAAGAAAATGCTTTTCATTTTTGAAATATGATTATTTTTAGTTCTAAAATATTTCATAAGGACTCTAAAACTTTCCGATCCTCAAAACAACAAAGTTCCTGTGTATAATAGGTGTATTGCATGAGAACAGTACAGACAGATTTTTTTCAATGTATTAGGAGGATGTTTTTATTGGACAAGTCACACAGGCTTGGGAATCAAGAGTTGTATTTCCAGCCTTGCCACATACTTCATGGGTGACCTTGCACCCATCACTTAACCTTTCTGTGACTCATTTTCCTATCTGTAAATGAAGCTAATAGCACTTACCAGCATTGCAGTGAGGTTGCACAGCTTTATCTTTATTAATTTGAGAACATCAGAGGAAAGGAGCTATAGAAGTGCAAATTACTGTTAGTATCAATGGATGTCTCTAGAGTACCTACAGTTGCCCATACATATCCTGGTATTCCATGAGATGTTTCTCACTGCAATTAATTAAATTTCCCTGAATTTATTTCAAGCCTGGTGAAGCCTCTATGGTCGCACAATTTGATGAATTTCTACAGAAAATTGTGATCTTGGATTCTAGCTCAGTCAGATAGATAAACTGAAAATCTCATGAGACAGCCTGTTTGTGTGAGAATCTCATCCCAATTCTGTTGACCCCCAAAGTTGAATAGGTAGCAAAACTATCTAAAGTGATGGGTTGCTGAGCCTGAGCAGGGAATCTTTTGGGGGACTTGGCCATCTCTGACTGAGTCAGGATGAGTTGACACATACCTCTCTTTATGACATGAAGAGCGCAGTTGTGTCACAGCATTATGAAACAATTTTGTCCTGCAGGAGAAATTTACATCTATTGAAACACTTGCATAGTCCTTTTTGTTGGCGATGGTATTCTTGGTAGCATTGGTTAATGCAGGTGTTTACTTCTAAAGGTCCCCTTGCTTTTATCCCAGCTTCAAAGTATATTGGGATGGATCGCAGTTGACTGTGGATAACAGAGTTACCTAAGTCTTTATAGTTTATACCAGCTTAATAATTAATAAATAATAAAGTCCAGTTAATGTGTCTGTAATGATCTGTGCATGGATTATTGGTCACATTTAATTAAAAAATATATTTGCCATCCTTCTGTATACACTCAGGGCGCTGCTGCTGTTGTAGTCCTTTCAGTTACTGACTGTGATTCATTATTTGGACCCTCATGGCAAAAATAATTGGGCATGAATCCTCCTTTAGAATATGTACTTGAAAGCAAACATATGTTTGTGCACATGAATGTGCTGTTAAGTATGCATTTATCTGGTCTAAATAGCATATGTTTTGTGTGACTGTAAAGGTATTTGTGTGCAAGTGCAATGGGTATGTGGACATGTTTGGTGGGTGCTTCTTTTGCTCATTGCTTTGAAAGTTTAATCTTCAATTAGCCTTTACATAAATCAAGTTTGTCTTCAACTGTGATACTGCATGGGCAGTAAGGTTAAGTTAATGCTGTTGTGTCATCACAAAGCAAAATTTGTTGTTGAGATTAACAGGGCTGTTTAGGAAATTTTAACCAATCTCCAGACAAAATTACATTCAAGAGATTGTAGGTACTACCAGCAACTTGACTATTTTGAAAGCCCACTCAGTGTCATTAAAAACTAATTTACCTCCCTGCTGAGATGTTTCACTACAAGATCTCCTAGTCTAAGTGGAGAGAGATAATAAATTTACTGAAGATCCAGGGGGTACTGCAGGTGAGTTGTACCTTCCCTTAGTGGCCAGGGCTACCTTAGCTTTATCATTCACAGGAAGTCTTGTCCAAAAAGACACTCCTGAGAATAGGGTAGCAGCACTGGGAACATTAAATTTCATCATACTGCTTTAAAAATCTCAGTCAATCTATTTACCTTCAACCTCTGTCAGTCCCGAGCAAATATGAAAATACATCATCTAGTGGCACCAAATACTTGTGTGCTGGATGCAGTCTGTTTACATGATTTATCTGCACATTGTGTCAGGTTTGGATCCTGTGTAATACATGCTTTCAAATATGAAGAAATTAAGTTTTCTTTGCCAATGTAAAAAGTACCCCTAGTGACCCAGCTGTGAATAGAATGTAACAAATATGAAGCCTAAGCGGAATTGTCTTCCTGAATCTGAAGACAATCTGAAACAAAAACTCCATTATGTAAGATGCCCCCATTTTTCTTATTTGGTTATTCACTCTTAAGACTAGTAATGGCTATCTAAGAACCAGGTTTTCAAAAAAGAGGTATTCAGTTTTGTATCTAATTTGCATAATTATTGCAATCTTGTATGCAAATTGAGAAACTGTGTAGTCAAATTGCCAAATAAAGGAAAGAAATACCAGTGGTCCTAAATGTTCCTTGCACAATTTTTTACCCCATTAAGTAATATGGAATGTAGCAGGACCTTTTTAAAATAAACTATTCAATAACAGGGCTAACTAAAAGCTTGATTTCTACATATGTGCAATATTCTGTCTGACCTCTGGCCAAGTCTCCAAGTTTTATCAGTGGAGTGTTCACTGTAGATCATGAGAAAGGGAGTCTACGGCACTGGCTTTCCTGAGCTAGTCTGAATTAAAATTAAATTAGAATTAAAAATGTGATTTCATTGAATGATTACGATGTCCCTTTTAGCACTTGTATAGGTATCATTGGTTCATCTTATCTTTTTTTTCACCTTGAGGGGTTTCAGTTTGATTTACTGCTGTAGGTTGGAAAAAAGCATATAGCATGTACCATCAACAGCCATTTGCATGGATTTGTTGGTTTGCTTTAGAGACTCTTTCAGGGACCTGAATGCAGTCTAACAGAGGGAAGGACAATTATGTGGCACTGTATCCAAATCCCTATTCGTAATTCGTGACCTGATAAAAATAAGTGTTCAAAATTGTGCTGCTGTTCTGTTCAAGGCCAAGCTAGTAACTGGGTCAAAGGTTTTCCATTTCTATGAAAGACAAGAACAGTACCATTGAATCATCTGTGGAAAGCTACATCAGCAATATAAGCTGAACTCGGCAATAGAGGATTTAGCTTTGGCCATGTGATAGTTATATACGAAGGGTTTCAAGAGTGCTTGGCCATTTCTTTAAAGGCACAATGCTAAACAAATGACGTCATGGTGAAAAAGTAATTAGAAGAGCACAAAATAAACAGTATAACAGCACTGAAATGACTCATCCTGGTGGTTAGTCAAAATACTGTATATAAATCAGCTGAACTGAATACAAACCAAAACAGACGAAACTGAGGAAGATTCATATCAAATTGTGTATGCCATGCTGAGTTATGTGAGATGTGTGTTAGAGGTTATATACAAAGTTCCACCTCAGATTCGTACTGCTGAGTAAATTATCATGTCACATGGTAGGATTTATCACAGGACTCCTATAATTTCATGTGACAGAAATCCTGGAAGGAGCAGGAGTTTTAAGAACTTGTGCTGTGTTGGCATTTGACTTCATGTTTAAATGTTTCAAGCGACTTTGAAGTGCATTTATTTACAAGGTAAAATCATTGATGTATAAGGTGAAATTTATAAGGGGATATATACGGGGCATATCAACATCTGACAAACACAATAAATATGGCAACATAGGCTGAATGACAGAAAAAAAATTAAAGGCCATCATCATAGTTATGGAGCTTTGAAAATAAGTCTTGTTTTTATGAGGCTGTCTGCCAGCAAAGACATTCTGAACTGGATTCTCCTCTAATTTACATTAGCGTCATTCATTGTGAACATTCAGGCCAATGAAGTTGTACACTTAGTTTTTCAATATTAAGTGAGAGGGCAAAAAAGGTCTTTTGTGCATCACAGGCCCTGCCCTTTTCCTAGTTGACACCGAGAGGAGATGGCGGACACATGCCCTCTTCTGAAATTGGTTGGATGGATAAACCAAAATAACTTGCTGAGCTTGTGAGCAGGGACCTTTGGTAGGTGCTGGGGCCATTAACTCTCTTGTGATTCCCTCACCCCCCATTTTCTTCATCTATCATTTTTGAGCCTGAGCAATGTTCCAGACTGTTTGCCCCTGGCAATGGGCTGGGGAGACAAGACTTCCATAATATAGGACGCCTAAAGTATGGTTGGTTAAAATTAGAAGCTTGTACTGATGCTGTTGAATAGTTCACCATGATAGTCTGACTGTGTGTCCAACAGTGGTTGGATACTATAGATTATTCAAATGTAAAGTGCTTTTATTCTATTGCATTTGTTTAAAGGACAAATGGTTTTACTGTTGGTACAATGCAATGAAAAGTGATGGCAGTTGGAAACTGTTATGCTAGGTGGGATTAAAGAAGGTACACAAATGTTTTCGCTTATTTTATTCCAGGACAAGACAGCTCAATTGTGGCTGCCTGTTGTTATATCTGAGGGTTAATAGATAGTCTATGTCAAAACAGTTCATGATTTTTGGGCTAGTTCTTGTAGCAGGCAAATTATTTTATCACACAAGCCAATCACAAAGTTAGTACTAACTGGCATCTTTGGTGGAAGACTCAGAAGAAACAAAGGCAAAGCGCTAAATAAAAATGGACAATAACTGAACTTGTTCCTCTGAGTCATAGTTGGAGGATGTTTGTTGGTAAAGAAGTGGTATGACACAGGGAAGTCTGCATTAACAGGAGACAATAAAGTGTTTTCCTTATCTGTGTGGAAGGGGGAGACTGTACATTATGTGATATAGACATAGACTGTACATTATACAATATCAATATCTATATAGCTGATGAGACAGTGAAAAAAATATCCAGGCCAAATTTTCAGCTAATGTAAGTGAGAATGTTTGAGTTCCGACAGCAGAGATGCTGGATTGTTCAAAAATAAAATAGCAGCTTGAATGATTGAGAAAATAAATCACAAATAATTAATCTGGCAAATATTATTCATCTTTAGAGTGGTACAGTGCATTGAGGAATAGATGTATTCAGTAATGGATGGAGAAACACCAATGAAGAAGCTTTGTAAGTATTTAACTAACTGTAGATATATCTGCATAGAGTGAGAGTAGATCAGCATATATCATTATAGCAAAACATCACAGGCCTGAGTCTCAACTGATGCAAATTCGTATAGTTTCTCTGATGTGAGTACCGCTATGTGTATTTGTACCAGCTGGATCTCTGGCTCAGATGCTTAAGCATCTGAATCTTCCTCCTGAACTTTGAGTGGAGAAGAATGGATGAGGACCACCCCATTAACTTCTGTGGAACAATATAATGGACCAGATCTCCCTCCTCCCTTTCTCATTGTAAAATCTCAGCTTTTTCCAGCTTGTTCACACTCCCCCCACACACAAAATGAGCCCAAAATCAAACAAAACCTATTCTGGGGAGACCAGAACCATTTGCATCTATGCTGGCCCTACAGCCATTCTCACCATTGTCCTCACTCCCTCCAGCAACATGTCTTCCCCAACCATGGCTGCTCCAAAGAGGTCACCTCTTTAAGAATAGATCAACACCCTGCAAGGGCTCAGTAAGATATTTAAGACAGTCTCTAATGTAGAGTCTTTTCTGATTGACCTTCATCAGACTTTGGGAAGTGCAGCATAAGTGTCACCCTCATACATGGCGTGACTCCAGGATAGCCACGATTCATGATGAGATTCCAATCCCTACCCCAGGATGTGGCTCTTTGGGTCACAATCTGACCCACCAAGAATAAGGATGACTGAATCAGAGCCTAAATTTCTATTGATTTTTACAGGAGCCCGCACATTTGAAACAGGTCTGAATGTTGATCTGTCAACAAAACAAACCAAGATAAAAAGGAAAGAAAAGTTAGAAAAGTCTTGGAGCTTTTCACAAATGGTTAGTCACTGATTTCAATGCCCTTTGAGGAACTTTTACTCTTTCTGTATCAAGGTGCTTTAATTCAACAGGGGACCTACTGCCTTGACTTTTTCCTCCTAGCCTTGTTTAGAACAGGAACTGGAAGTGCAGATTTTGAAATGTAAACTGTGCTGTAAACCAGCTTGTGATTTCATTGCTGGGTCTCGTGGATGAGGGAAGCAGGGTCAGAAATCCCAACCCAGCCTTTTCATAAAGTCATTTGTGACACAGGAAGTCCTAGTAACCACATAGGAATGTCGAAAGCCTTCTATTTTCTCTCACTTTGATTTATATTGGTTTAGCTCCAGGTCCTTTGTGAATAATGATACAGTTTGCTTCATGCCGTGCTTATATAATGACTAATATAAAAATATGTGTACGAGCAAAGGGAAGCCTATAACTTAGGTGATTAATAATTAGGATTAATTAAGGTAATTATTTTAATAAATGAGAATTAGTAAAATATAACCCTAAACAAAGCTGTGCAACTTATTGCAGATGGTTGATGAGAAGGGAATGGACAAAGAAGTAGTTGGGGCAGATGGAAAAAGAGATAAGAAGGAAATTGAGAGCAATTAAAGAGACATACACAGGGCATTTGAACAAATATTAATTAAGCCTAGGATGGGACAGATGTATCCAAGCTGTCAAGTCAGTTGCAGGGAATCTTTAACCAGAGTCACCTATTACTATACAGAGATGATATTCGGATGTTCAAGCATCTCAGCAATTCTGATTAAAACCTCCCACTTTTTATGATGGCAGGAGGACGGCATAACATCAGAAAAGATTGTAAGAGATGGAGGAAGTGTCATATGCTACTATCTTGTACATTACTATTACTCTTCAGTAATGCAATTTTGCTTATACCTGTGTCTCTGACACCCTAGTCAGCAGTCTCAGGGTGTCTCTACATGGGGATTTCATTCGAAGCTTCTTGACGCACATCAGAAAACTTGTACTACACAAGTTGAACAAACTGTGCACACAGGATATCTGTTCCATTTCCCGTTTGCATTGGGTGAATAGACAGTGTCAGTTTCCTGAGAGCTGAGGGCATAGCATTCTCTGGGGGTATCCTATTTGTCTCTTGCTTTGCTGCTGAGTTGTGTGCATCCTAGGATTATTTTCACTCAGAATTGTGGGAACCAACATGGGTTCATGTTGTTGTTTTTTTTTTTTTAAACAAAAAAAATCCCATAATTCCACTGTCTCCATCTCATACTTACATTCTGGCCTGTCTCATGCCATTTTTGAATTGCCGTTAGCCAGCATGGCTTGATCAGTGCTCCATGCTGTTATGGTGACTAGCACAATAAGCACAGATGACTTGGGCAATATTATAGCATGTGGAGCTGGAAGAATTCTTCATTAGACTTTGCCTATTGCCTCACCAAAGAAATGATAGAGCAGCAGAAGAACATGCAATGGTGGCATCAGCTCCTCCAGCAGCAGGGGGATAACCTACAGTGGGGACAGCAAGACAAGGTGGAAGAATAAGAGAATGCAGACTTATTTTAACAAGAGGACTGGCCCCTGGATCATCTACCCAGTTTTCAGCATCATTTATGGACAGGGAAAACTGACTTGCATCAGTGGGAGAGGATCATTATGCAAACCAGCAGTGGCAAGGGTGTTTAAGCTGGTGAGGATTACTTTTTATGAGATCTGTACAGAACTGACTCTGGAGTTTCGACAACAGCCTAGCAGTGTGCGGTGCCCTTTACTCACGGAGAAGCAGGTTGCCCCTGCTGTCTGGAAGCTGGTTACCCTATAACATTATCAATCTGAGGTTGAACAATTGAGCATGGACAGAAAAACTGTTGGGCCATTCTCATGCAGGTCTTGTCTGACTCTGAAAGGTGCTGTCTAACTGGATTATGAATTTTAATTGTGCTCAGGAGGTTACTGATAGCTTTGCATGCATCGGCCAATTGAAGGAACCCATGTACCTGTCATTTGTGCTCACTCCATCTGGGTACAGAATTTATAAACTGAAGAGGGTATTTTTCCATGGTGGTCCAAGGGTCGAATCGACCACTGTAGCAGATTTAGACATAAATGCAGTGTAGTCTTGGAACGTCTATGGCACTAGGACTTTTTGGAATTCACTACTGTTTAAATTAATGAAGAAAGAACTGTTCACCCCAGAACCACTGTGGACATTAATTGGGTGTAGATTGGCTGGTATTCTGAGACTGATTTATCCCTAATACCCCAGCTCATGCAGACTGCTTTGCCAGAAGGAGCATTTTAATTATTACTTGCATAGTTGGAGAATGGTAGTCAACTACATTTGGCCATTTGAAATGCCGATAATGCTGCTTCTGGAATTGGTTGGAAGCTGCAGAAGATTGTTTCAATAAATTTGACTGCACGGTGTGCTGTGCAGAATATTTGTGACAGGGTAGCCTGACCAATGAGTGGGAAGCTAAGGTGTGGAGGCTTGTTTTGAGGTTCAAGCAGCACAGGGCATCCCACAGAGAGCACAAATATCTGTGGAAATGCTGTCAGAGATGCCTAATGTCCATATTTTCAGTCACATGTCTGAACATGTCAGCTCATGAGGGGGAGGATGTTTGGATGAAGACATTGTGAGCAATGGGCTATTGTGTGTAGGTGGTTAAAGTTTAACATTCTTTACGTGCTTTTGTCAAAACCTTATGAATTATTTCACTATTATAAACAGTTTTATGCTGAAACAACAATTAAGTACCAATAAAAACAATGGAAAAATAATGTCATTGTATTTGCAATTGCATTTAACAAACCAATCTTCTTAAGTAACCGACTGCACATGAGCCTTTAATTACTGCAGAAGTGCAAATAAAACTCAAAAGTACAACAATAGCAACAATCCAAGTACAAGAAAAAGTGGGGAAAGGGAAGCTGAAGGGCAGTATATGCATTACCTCTGGCTTTTCTCGGGTGTGGGGCTCTGGGGCTGAATGCCTTGGGTCAAAATTTTCAAGGGCATTGAAAAGCTCAAAAGAATGAAGTCCCAGGTACAAGTTTCTCTGTGCCCAGAAGCTGAATCTAAAAGGTGAATGGGAGTTACTGGGAACACAGCCACAAGGATCTGGATGTTAGAATTTGCTGCTGGTTCCAGTAACCGGCATTGTCTAGGGGCTAAAGGACATGACTGCTGGCATAGCAGGAGCATGTATTGCAGAATGGCATTTTGGCTCAGGGTGGTATCTATCAGTTGCCTCTGCATTTCTGCCTTTTCCATGTTCTCCTTTGCTGTGCAAAGATTGTCCGTGGCCACAGATACACTTTCCCTGGGCTCTGTGACACCATTCTTGGCCACTGCCATGATCTCCTGAGAGAGCTGCATTTCTTTTGACCACTGGATCAGCACATATAGTCTCCAACTCTCTGCCAGTGCTGCAAACATCTTGTCTCAAATCTTCCTTTTTCTCCCCCTCAGGTTGGCCACCCAATTAGCAGTAGGTAGAGGCTCACTCCTTGGCTGTCTGACTGTTGCAGGTGCTGTGGCTGTGGGAGTAAAAGGGGGCGGGGGGAACCAGTTGCTTATTGTTCATTTCCCAGGCAAGTCATGATTGCTTTTTATAGTATCTGTATATGACCTTACCTCTCTGAACCTCTTACTATTCATGGGGGAGCTCAGAGATGGTAAATGGAGCTGCACATGTGGAGGGTGCTGGGTATATTTGGGTTTAAGTTTACTTTATTTGCTTTCATGCTGTTAGCTCCCACCACCCTACCTGACCCCTATCTTCCAACTTAATTTTTGCAGTTTTGTTTGTGTGCTGGAGTCACTCCTATGGCCCCAGAGGTGTAAAAGGGAGTGTGGGGACAAACTCTATAGTAATCACTTCTACAACCTCTTTTGGCTGTCCTCACTCTTGACATTGCACTAAGGTGGATGATTAAAGTGGCCTTAGTCAAAAAGGCAAAGGGCAGAGCAGTGAGGAATGCTCTTAAGTTATTCACCAGGATCGTTGCCCCATAAGTGCTGAAAGAGAGGAAAGGGCTTGCAAGCTATACTGGGAGGATAGGAGTGGAGCTATTCCCTATAATGTGCAAAACTATACTGTTATTTCCGTTTTCAATTCTGTTATCTTCCCTGTAGACATGGAGACAGAACAGAGGACAGTAGATGGGGTCTAGCTAGTTAGGTCATCTCCTATAGAGCATTTGCATCACAGTGGCTAAGTCTTATCCAGGCACTTTGTGAATGATTGCTTTCATATTCCTATCTGCCATAGGGCAGGCCCTATCTTCCAGCAGCTCAAGGTTGGGGGATGGATGGGGACAGGGGTTCATAACTTGCATCTACCACCAATAATAATAATACAAAACAGTAAATTTTAAAGATAGGTGCTTGCAAAAGTAAGTGTCCTCCAGGGGATCTGACTCTTTGTTCACCATCAGGGTTTCTGGCCGAGAATCAGGCTCAGCTGGCTCAGTGGAAATCAAGGTCAATTTGTAGCAGGGCAGGACTGGGAATGGCTCTCCAGTAGCTGGCCATCAGCAGTGTCCTGAGTTGCAAAAGATCCTGGCTCTCAGAGGACAGCTCGTCTGCACCCTCTTCCTGCTCATCCTTCAATGGAGCAAGCTGGTCATCCTTGGTGTCTAGTGATAGCAAGCTGTGTCGAGTGCCTGGGATGGGTAGAATACTGTCCAGTTCATCAGAAAATGGAAAAAGTATTTGTCTCTGTTGGATTGTCTCCTTTTATCCCACATTTCAGTGCACTGTCTCCTGAGCCGCTTACTCTTCATCTGCCACTGGCTGGCATATCTGCCTTGTCCCCTCATGTACATCTGCTTTGCTGTGCCCCAAAAAAGGTCCTTATTCCTGTGGCTGGCTACAAGAGCTTTCTGAACCAGTTAGGCTTCTTAAAAGGTGATGAGATCCAGGGTCTCAGCACAGCTCCAAGCAGCTGCACCAAACACACTCTGGGGCTTCTGGAGTGCCCCTGTACTTGCCTAATCAGAAGAATGATACACTGGGATCCAGAAGCAAGATGGCAAAATCTGGCTTTCTGTTTCCTTTTAAGGAGGAGAAGAATCATCCTGGAAACTTGACCCTAGGTCAGGGAGAGCCCAGAAACATAGGCTATGTCTACACTGGCAGTTTAGATCAAATTAAGGAGGCTTCATTCAAACTAAATTAGTCCCTGCCTACACTAGATTTACCTTAAATCAGATTAAGAAATTCTTTAATTCAACTTAATGAAAGCTTAGTTTGAATTAATAAGAGCCACCTGTTAGTTCGAACTAAGCCTTAATTCGATGCCTTAGTTCAAACAAAGATGGTCTAGACCTGGATGAACCCTTAATTTGACTTTATTAAGGGCAAATTAAGGTTAGTAAGGTCGAATTAACAAAGCGGATTAAGCTGATTTAACTTTAAGTCGACTTAGTCAACGTTGTTAATTCAACTTAATAAGGTCGAGCTTAGTTCAAATTAAAGTTGAATTTATTAGTTTGAATTAACAAATTCGACCTGACTTTTTCTAGCATAGACATAGCCATACAGATCAGTCACTGTCGAACTGCAAGGGATTGTGGGATAGCCATTTGGAAGCACACAAAAAAGTATGCAGTTGTGGGCACATGAATAGAAGACTGAACCAGTTCAATTTGAAGCAAACCTAGTCCACTTTGAAAAAGGGCTCTAGACCTCTAGATAAATGCAGGATTAGTGCATAGTAATGGCTTTGGTCTCTTATGGGTATTATTGTCCTTAGGCTTAATAAGATCAATAAAAGGCCCTCCTGAAACTAGCAAGACAAATTTAGCATACTTCAACTTCAGTTAAAAAAGGCATGATGCCAGCCAGATCCTGTGGCTTGCGAGACTTGAGTGGTCCACAGAGGTAGTGGAGGGATGAAGAAGAAGAGGGTTGAAACATAACAACAAATTGTTCTCAGATAATTACCAGGACTTGGCTGGGGTCTGTGTTTGAAAACTTATAATTGAGATGGTGTGGAAATGTGAAGAGGCTGCAACTCCAAGATTGCCTTTGATTCCTGATTGAATCAGCAAACCCAGTGAAGGTGAAATACTGGTAATAATTTAGGGGAGACATGGGAGTAGCAAGGATATGATGTCCATGAATGCAACATTTCCAGCACTGTGAGGTAAATATATAACAGGTTCTCCTTTGCTTAGATGTGCTATGAGTACAAAACTGTCATTCACACCTCACATTTTTCCCTACTTCTGGGATGTCTGACTTGATTTATCACTGAGATACAATCCAGAAGAATTTCAGGTTCCTTGCAACCTAGCCTGGTAAAACAACTTTGCCCCGTTAAATCCAGCTACGTGTATATGAATGCAGAGATTCAACAAGATAACGTGAGATAGAAGCTGAAGGAAATTTGAGCTTGAGTTCCCCGTCTGCCTTGAGTCCTCTTTCTGTCCTTTGGCCCAGATTTGGCTTCTGTGGTTTACTAATTTCCTAATATGCAGGAGAGTTTTCTGTGAGTGTCAAGATCTTCTGTGTTCCATATCTATAAAGTGTGCATCAAGGACAATTATAAATGGAAAAATGGGGGCCCCCATCTTCGAAGTGTCTGATGCAGTGGGATTTTCTCCCATGAAAGCTCATGTGATAAATAAATTTGTTAGTCTTTAAGTGCCACAGGACTTCTTGCTTGCTTTGCTGAACTAGACTAACACTGCTATCCCTTTGGAACTTAAAAATGGTAGAAGACAGAGACCAGTATCTTGTAAATCATGTTTAAATCTAAATTAAGAAAATGTCATCTGGGAGCCTCTGTAGCAGTGGCTTTTCCTGGCTGATAAGCTACATGCTGATTGGTAGATTTCTGTGGCAAGTTCGGAACGGGAAAATGTTTTATCATCGTAAGAGGTTAAAAAACGAGAAATGCTTTTTATAAACCATTACTTTTTAAATTATCTCAGTCCAATCTGAGGGAACAACAGCAACAACAATAACAAAAACCCAAACCCCACTGTATTTTTTCTACTACAGAAAAGACTTATTGGTCTTATGTGATGTAAGAAATTAAGACGTTCTAATTCATAATTATCTTCTTTGGCTCACTTCACAAGTTTCGCAAGAATTAAGGGAATGAGAGACTTCTTTCTAAATTATCATGGCAAGTCAAGGTGGATCAATTTGCAGACAATTTACAGTCAGGTGATTGCAAGGTGTTTGCACAGAAAATTACGATACTGAATGTTAGCATACTTCTTTTTGTTAGTGTTATTGTAACCCAGCCCTTTCCAATTGTTTTTTGAGTATAGCATGACCAAATGGCTGAGTCATCATCTTGTCAAATACCATTGGCTTTTGGAGCCAGGTTTTTGCTTTACTTGAAGTAAAAAAGGTCCCTATCACAGAGTTACTGTGTGTCATGTTGTACACATGTGGGATTTTCATGGTGGAGGGGTAGAAGACTAAAGGAATGACAGTTCTTGAGGTTCGCTTCTGACAATCTGCTATGTTTTTATTTTACTGTATAAACAGAGGCACAACTGTCTATTAAGGTTCCTGGTAGAGTTGTTCAGTAGGCAGTTTCCTGCGTTAAGTAGTGTGATAATTAGGACTGCTACTGGAACAAAACACCACGTGCACTTATCATTACATTACACCATGGTTAAATCAGAGTAAAATTATTGTGTGTTAGTAGTGTACACACCCCCACATTTTGAGATGGTAACTTCTCATACATTGCTTTTAATTTCGTAATTTTAACTTCCATCATCATTCCTCGGTAAAAGTACTTCTGTTAAGTAGAAAGGACAATTCACAGTAAACTGTTCTGTGTTGTATGATGGTCACAACTCAGCACCTACACACTGAGTCCAGCTGCAAATGCGGGTGAAAACATTTTGATCCAGTGCTGCCTGGCAAATTTCCTGACTTGGACTGTGCCTGCTGGAATTCTCATGGACTTTGATGATGAACAGTAATCCAGCCTATCCTTATTCACATGAGAAGACACATTGAAATCAGTGGCATTATGAAGGACTAATTATTAACTGTGGGAATAACGCTTTATATGATTTGCCTTTAAGCTTGCAAGGTAACATGAGGAAACTAAGAGGACCATACAAAGGGAATCATGAACTGCAAACTCCAGGAATATTTCTTACACAAGTAGAGCAGTGTGCCTGCATATCATTTCTAGTTGTAAGAAAGAGCCTATCAAGTTCATTAAGAGCAATAGGAAGTCCTTGAGCCCCAGATTCCTGTCATTTCAGTTGAAGAAGAGGCCTCTGGCATGTAACCAGAAACCTTCCAGGTTTTAAGGCCTGCTGATCTTTTCCTTTAGACTTCTGGACAGTATTAATTTACATAGGCCAGAAAACAAGCGTGGAGTTTTCCACCCTATTGAGTTACATGCAAAGAGCACCAATAAACTTCCTGATGTAACTAATAAAGCAAATTGGGAAGGAAGGAAAAAAATCCATCAATTATCAGTAGGGGAAAAATGCAGGAATTTCACAAATTAACTATGTGAACAAACAAGTTCAAATGGATAGTAGAGACTTAAAAGGAAACCATGAGCTCCTTCTGATTCTTGCATACTAGGCAATGATCCATTTATTAAATGGAAGCAGAAGAGACAAAGAAGGCATGAAAAAGCAAGAAAAATAATGCATTTTTAGGTGGGAGAGAGGGAGAGATGGAGAGCTGCCATCTTGCGTAAAATAAACACGCTGCAATACTCGATCTTTTAATTATGGTAAATTAGCTTACTACACTTCTTGTGTCATCTATTTATATTCTTGTTATTAGTGCAGTTGGACCCAATGAAGAGACAAATTCCACAGTAAGTGAGTGCAGCTTTCATTGACTCTGATGGAAATGCTGCCCACGCGTTCCAGTGCCTAATTTGGCCAATAAGGTGCATCAGGATGCTGTAGGAAATGAGCACATGATGTTTTAGGAAAAGGAATGGCAATCCCCCACCCCCTTCTTGTTCTTTTGTGGTTGCCTATTACACCCCCAAACATGATTCTTCACTCACGCCCTTAAGCCTTTCTTCTTTCCTGAGGCAAATTTGTGTATCTCATGGTCATATTAATACATTTCTGTTTAGCATTAATCTTTCCTCTGATAGCTTTACTCTGTATGTCTATTTCCTTTCTTTTGGAGAATAGCCCTGTTTGTTCCCTGTCTGTTCTGAGTCCATAATAAGCAGATAGGATATTTGTTGTCAATATCCAAATGTCATATGTATACACGGAGCATTAGAGAGAGAGAAAAGTTGAAAAAGATGCAGACCAGCTTCGTGTTTCCCACTGAAAGTCAAATTTAAGTCTCAATTCAGAAAACTCTAAGTGGATGCCTATGTAAGTCCCAATTCAGAAAGGCATAACTTAAGTTAAGAGTTTCCCTGGCAATGTGGCCTAACAGAGGGATTTTCCTAACTGAGGGGCTGCATGCTGATTTTTAGCTTTCTGCAGCAGGTTTGGAACATAAAAAAACTGTTTATTATTCAACTCTCTGTTCCAAAGCAGAAAAAACACTGTTTATAGGAAACTTCAAACGCCTCTGTCACAGATATCAAGCCCATATTCTATGTGCCTTTGCCAAGTCAAATTAGGTTATTTTACTTGATATTAAGTTTGACAAGCAAAGAGACTGTGAACACCAGAATTCCAACTGGGCGGGCCTCCTGTAAGTCAGTCATATTTTCTAGTGTTAAAATTCCAACAGTAGCCCTATTCTTCATTCTCAGATTATATTACTGCCTGTATTTATCTTGTCTGGAAATTTGCCTTATTGTATCCTAGACTACTTCTAATATTCAAATTCTTCAGGAATGTGACTAATACAAGTAGACTTTGTTTTGGCTACCAAACCGGTCCTGCCACACACACGTCTCTGTGACTTTGGTTTATATTTACCGCAACAGATTATGAATTCCATTATTATGCTAATCTTTTGTACAGTAAGTATATCAGACTTTGTGCTCATCAGCAATAAAAAAAATCCTTCTATTAGACATGATCTGTGGGGATGGGGGAGGGAATTGCGCAGCAGTGTGTATATTATTAGTATAACAGCTGCAGATAATTAAGTAAAAATTAATACTATAGTGCAGTTTTTGCAAAGCAAGATAGTCTCTTCAGGGACTGTCGGCGCCTTGCTGTCACGGGATTTCATCCCAGTACTGCTTTGCCAGAACAGAATATCCTACTGATTTGTTTTGACTATGTATGGAAAACAGGATCAGGGCCTTCAAAGAGCTGAGGAGTCCCAGTTTTCACTGTACGCCCTGAAGAAGCAATTAGTCCATGGTTTATCCTCCATATATAATGAGACAGTCATTTAATAGATGTGCCTTAATTAGGAATGTGACACCTCCCTGAATCAGTATCACTGAATACATAATCCTTGCAGCTGTGCCACATCTGTGTCTGTATAGGTCTAAAAGAAGAAGAAGAAGAGAAAAGATATCCATAAAGGACAGTCACTTTAAGCACAGTCAGGATCACTTGCCATCTCTACTCCTAGTACTCAACCAACTTCCCAATATTCATCTTTACTTTTTGCATAGTCCCAGGAAAATTACCACATTCACACAAAAATTAAAGACCAGGAGACATGTAATCAAATTACAATATAATACATTTAATGAAAAAACTGTATGAGAATGTTACAGCAAATCAATGCAGTTATATAGGTTCAAACAGTATACGACTGTATAGAGGGAAGTGAGAGGAAAAGGAAAGCAGTTTTCCTCTGTCAAAACCAAAAACAAGAAGTGGACCAAAACTTGGCAAAAATCACAAATGAAACCTTTTATAATATTTAGGGATGCTGAATTCAGGACCTTGTCATCAACTATATGTATTATAGCAGGAATTAGATGGTGCAATTCTTCCCATTATCCTCCAGCCAAAAACTTTCAAAGGTTTTATTTCACATATACTCTCCCAGAATTTTAGATACTTTCCCAAAGTTCCCAAACATCTTGGTTCATTTGAGCTAGGAACCACAGGAGATTAGGTTTCTTCCTGCTTTTCAGTCAGACTAGAAATAAAAGAAGAAAAGACTGGAGTGTTTCTTGGGGAATCGGGGTGTCTCTGTACTGCTACTTCTGGATCTACCCAGGAAGTGACAAGTTCCAAAGGGGTAGCTGTCTTAATCTAGTTCAAAATAAACAAGGAGTCCTATCGCACTTTTAAAGACTAACAGATTTCTTTATCACATGAGCTTTTGCGGAGTGGGGTTTGATTCAGATTGATTGGAACCTCGGTGGAGTTTAAGAGAAAAGGGTAAAGTATGTACTTTACCTTTGTGAGCTTGCCCATTCTTCGTCTTGTGGTGTGGTGACATGGCTGACTCAGATGGGTGCGTTATTCTCTTAAGTGGAGATGTTGATTTATTTTTAACTAGTAATTTTAAGATTTCTATTAACCAGTCAGGTGCAGCCAGTCTCAGAATATTTCCTTTATTGTCATTGAAATGAGCCTGCCAGTAAGCTAGCTCTCTCTCGCTCTAGGGATTACTACATTTGGGATGATCAAACTAACTCTAAGTCCTCAGCGTATGTATCAATGGACTAGGCATTCTACCTGGAAGCCTCTTGCTGTTTAATTAATTTTCTCATTTGTGCAAGATAGACAACATTTGCACAATGCACAGTCTAGCTCTTTTTTTAGCCTTTTGCCTGAGGGAGAAGGTGGCTGGTGTGTAATGTAGTTGGTGGAGGGGTGGGGAGAGTATTAGGGAGTCTCTTGCTATCTAGCTCCAAAAAGGTGGCCGTGTTAGTCTAGTTCAGCAAAACAAACAAGGAGTCCTGTGGCACTTTTAAACACTAAATGTTTTTATCACATGAGCTTTCGTGGGAGAAAATTCTACTTTGTCAGAAGACTGAAGATGGAGAAATACAGAGGAAGGGGAGGAAAATAAGTGCAGGGATATGTAAGTCATAAGAGTAATTTTGCTTACCTTTTTCCCACACCTCCCTTCTACATGCTGTTGTCCACTGTTTGAATCTAAACAGCTACATTGATTTGCTGTAACAGTCTGACTTGATCCTATGACTTACACTTCCCTGCATTTATTTTCTTTCCATTCATCTGTACTTCTCCATCTTCAGGTGTCTGACAAAGTGGGATTTTCTCCCAAGAAACCTCATGAGATAAATAAATTTGTTAGTCTTGCCATCTAGTACTTTTAAAGCACTGCAAAATATGTCCAAGGGGAAATTAATTAATTATCAATCATAGAAGATGTATTTTTTTTAACTTTCCTTTGGCATATCTAGAACTTGCCACTGTCAAAAGCAAAATATTTGACTAGACAGATGCTTGGTCTGATTCTGTCTGGCTATTGCTACATTTCTTTCTTTCTGTTTTGCATATGCACGCTGATACGTTTTAATTGGAGATATGCTATAAACAAGCACTGAGAAATCACTACCCTTTCCTGCAATGATAACATATTGTTCAAACTGCCAAGAAGAGGGCTTCTTAGAGCATCAAAATCCTGAGAGCTTTGAGTTTGGGAGTTTCTGGACTTTTGATTTGCTTGAGCATCCCCTCTTCTCTGAAGTACAAATAAAAGTGGGAAGGTTTTCTTAGCTCACACTGTCCCGCCTTCCTGTCAGGATTTTAGAATAGAATAGAATAGAATAGAATAGAATCATTTGTCTATAACAAGACTATTCAGCTTTGTGTCTCAAATTATTTAACACAGAATGACTCAGAGTTGACACTACTCCATGATGATGTCCCTATGTAGAAAAAATAGAAATTTCTCTTCTGAATATGAATGTTGCAAAATATTCAATAGGACAGGTCTTTAGTGGTGTAAATCAGCATAACTCCATTGATTCCAAGCTCAATATTTTTAAAAATGCTTTTTCACTTGAGCATCAATTTGAGCTTTTGGTGGAAACTGCTGGGGTTAGACAAACCTGTACTGGAAAAACAAGAAATGGACCAAAACTTGGAAAAAATCACAGACAAAAGCTTTTATAATATTTAGGGATGCTTAATTCAGGACCTCATCATTAACTATATGTATTATAGAGCAATTCTTTCAATTATCCTCCACCCATCTTGGTCCATTTCTGACCTGTAGTAGCAGATCTTTCTGGAGGAGCAGTTTGACTTGATATACTGTATCCCCAGCATTTGTGGCTGGAGAATCCCATTTCTCACAGATTACTGGTGGTGATATCCCATGCTTTCAAGACAGCAAAATCTATTCCAATGGGGCCTGGTTATCTCCCCATTAGTAATGGGGTAAACTCTGAACCAGTCCCCAGGTTGTGCTGGAACAGTCATAGAATGCAATAACTTACTCCTGCTGTAAATGGATCCAAGGAGCACAAAATACAAAATAGGGACAGAAGTGGTGCATGTACATCTCAGCCATTCCCATCCCCTTAGACCAATGGAGAAGTGGCAAAAGAGCATTATATTGGCTCTGTGCCTTCAGAGCATGTCCCTTACCTTTGGGTGAAACTGTCAAAGGACAAACAGGGAGTCTGGTGGCACTTAAAGACTAACAAATTTATTTATTGCATGAGATTTCGTTGGAGAAAATCCCACTTTGTCAGATGCTTTGAATCATTTGCATTCTTCTTTTATACCAGTGAAACTCCATTGACTTCAGTTACTCTAATTTACACAATTATGAGAGCAGAATGAGGCCCATAGAGTTCAGAGATGGAGAAAGATCTATTAATTAGGTCATCTAGCTTCATAGTCTTCCAACCTTGTCAGTGTGCCAGTTGTCTCATTAAAGAAAGCTTCACATTGACCACCTCTGATCACAAAACTATCCACCCTTTGGTTCTCAAAATATTTTAGTCAGCAGGTCACAAATGTATGACCTCTGATTGTCTCCATACTGATGTAGGCTTATTCTCTACTGTGTACGTGTTACTAAGTTATTTTCCTGTCCAACTTTCTGTCTCCCAAGCAACAGGGTTTCTACTAGTTCCTTGGGGATAATATTCCACAATGCACTACAGTCTGTAGTTTGATGAGTGGTTGACTATGGCTGAAAAAACAAACTAAGTTTACGATAAAGACCCTCATTGAAAATTAGCTGTCAGAAATAAGGAGACTTGGTTTAATTTATCCTGACCTTCCATCACAACAGGTAATAGGAGTCCCTCTTGAACTCTGGTCTGGCATAATTCCAAACGGATTAAGACATTTTGATCAATGGATGCATATTATGGTCCTTTTACAATGAAATTAGGCATGGTATGATTTTAAAAGTGTCTGACAAATCATTGGATGCCACCACTCATTCCACTCAGTCTCCTGGTGATTGATTGGGATTCAGCAGGTTGTTTTTAGAGCTGTGGAAAGTAGGTGAAAAATGTGCTCCTAAATGTTGCAAAAAAAAAAAAAAATCTGCTCTGTCTTTCCCACTGATTTTGTTCTCCTCAAATTTCACTTCTCTATGCAGTTTGACGAAATTAAAAAAAAAAGAGAGAGAAATAAGGAAATTTCATTTTTAAACTTCAAGCTTCATATTGTGACATCAGCTTTCACTTTCAAGGAACAAAAAAGAAAAGTGGGCTTATTCCCTATGGAAAACATGGTGAAATATTTGTTCCATTTCAAGATGCTGTTGAAATGTGGACGAATTCATGCTCTGAATAGTTTCGTTGTTGGCTGTGAATAACTCACACCCCTCTGTTTGTGCAGGCCAAATTTAAGAATGATTTCAGTGAAGTTGCATCTTTGTTGTCAGCAGTGAATATGACATTATGATTTTCCTTTCAGCCAATCAACAATATCAGTTCAACTACATTTCAGCATACCATGTTTTGTCCTAGGCATTGTCTGGTGCTTTTCTCAAAATATTGGACAATCAAGAATTCTGAATGGCTGATGAGGGGGGACTGTGTTATTTTTTTGTCCCAGGAATGTTCCAATAGCATATTGCCAACAGGACTGTTCTTCTGTAATTAACAAAATAAAAAGGAATAGGATTTGTTTCTTTTCTCACATGTACGAGATATAGACTCATGTAACTCTATTTACTTCAAAGGACTTCACTCTTTCCTATGTGCAAGTCAACAAAAGTCTCTGCTCAATGTGCGGCATTAACAAAATTATGATGCATAAAGAATAGGACAAAAAATACTGAAAATATTAAGTGGTACATCTTCACCTGGAATACTCTTTAGTTCTGACCATCCTATCTGTAAAAAGATATAGGAGAAACATGTAAAGGGAGATTGAAAAGGACTTGGGCTGTCTACTTTAGAGAGGATGAGTAAGAAGGAACTAAATAAAATAATGTGAAATAATGAACGGTGCTGAGAAGCTAAATCTGACACTGCAGTTTATGCTTCCATAATTCAAGAATAAAGGGAAATGGCATGACATTGAGAAACAGCATTTTCTAAATCTATAAACAGAGATACCTTTCGCACAACCCACAGTTTGTATAACTTTTTGCACAATATATTATTGAGGTCAAAACTGAAAAGGACTGCACATTTACTTGGATAGTAAGACCATCCGTAGTTACATTGGTAAGAAAGGGAAACCAAAATAAAGGTTGAAAAAGGATGTAAACTTTCATGCCTCTGGCCATAAAAGAACCCCTAGCTGATATGGAGTTAGGAAGAAATTTTCTGTCTGGTCTGACTATTCCATAACTGCCTACCTTCAGGGTTGCTTACATATTCCTCTGAAGCATGTTGGATGTTTCTGTTGATGTGAAAATTATTTATTTAGATGCTCTATAGACTATTATTATTTATTATTATCTTGAAAAAACAATAGCAGTTCATGTTCCAGAGGGGTAGCCTTTTAGTCTGTGTACAGCAAAAACAATGAGAGTCCTGTGGCACCTTAATGACTAACAAATTTCTTTGGGCATAGGCTTTCATGGGCTCCTACCCACTTTGCCATCTGACGTCACTTAGTCTTTAAGGTGCCATGGGACTCTCATTGGTTTTTATAGCAGTACATGGTATGTGACAGTCAACTGAAAGGCAACATGCTGTTCAAAAAAGTTAAAGTGGGTATATTAAGAAAACACATGCAAGACCTGGGAAAAGCTGCAGGATAGGGGAAGAACAAAGGTTACAGCAATAATATAAAAGAGTGGGGGAGAATGCTGGCATCTTTAACGTTAACCTTGTTGCTCTCTTTCCTTCTATCTTCCTTTACACATACAGACATCACGTAAGAGGAGAGGGTTCAGTTACATAAGCCTCACAGAAGAAGTGTAGGCATAGTCACATTCACTACCTCCTACGCCGCACTGATTGCCATTTGAAAAACTACCAGCTACACAGGACAGTGGCAGGTCAGCAGGTGAGGGCTCTGCCTTTGCTATTTTACTGCTTGCACTGTAATTCCATCACTGCAGATTTCACAGATTTTCAGATTGGAGCCAGTGCCAACAGTTCAGTGCCTGACAAAGACATGGTAAATCATAAAGAGATAGGATTGTAGATCATTTCCCCTTTGCTGGCTGCTGCTTGATGCATCACAGCGAGGAGGAGATGTATAAGGAGTTTGGCCAGAAACCCTTTCTTTGTGCATTCTCTATAGGTCTCCAAGGGCATTAGCTGAGGCTTCTCCTCTGATGGCTAGGCACAAGGAAACGGGTAGGATTTTGTTGAGTCAGACAACTTGGGGAGAAGTGGAAGAGTAAGTAAAATAATTAAATAAATATCTCAGACATAGCTCCTCTTGAGACTCTGTGGAGAACGGCCTGTAACCAGTTAATCAGTGTAATTGTTTCTAATTAGGCTCCAGAGGCACATAACAAGCATTTCTAGCTTTACAGAAGAAGGGGAGGGGGAGAGGTAAAGCTTCCACGCTGTATTAATGACAATCATAACTCTCAGGGCAGCCAGGGAGGCTTCTGGTCTAATTAGAACCATTCTTACTGGAATGGGAGGCGACATGATTTGTGAAAAAGACACCCTCAGCATGTAATTTTCTATGTAACAAATCTAGAAAGATGGATACGCTTTGATCTTGATTCTCCTGTTATTGCTGTTCACACTGGGCAGGGCGCTTTAATGAAACGATCTCAGGGTAATTTACCGCCTTTGAAGTCCTGAAATGTGCTGCCAACAAAATTTCTGGTTTAGTGGAGGCTGCTGCAGCCGTCGCTCAGTGTTGCTTAATGGAGCACCAAAACTGGAACATCAAGACATCAAAGGTGAAGGTGGCATGTGATTAATAAACTAAGCTATTCATTTGTTTCTGCCTCAGAGGCAATTTGACAATTTATTGTCACTGGCTAATTTACACTTTGTGAGTACTTGCTCTTACTAGTTAGGCTGGCCATGGTGTGTGATAAATTATGTTTACATGAAGGGGGGAACAAACACTTCTTATGCATGGAAGTGGGGGAGAGACAGCCCTGCAACGGTGGTCTTGGAAGCAGTGCAGGCGGGGGAAGCTGGATTTCAGAGATTCGTTTCTTCCTTGTCTCCATTCTCCTCACCCACTCACTTGACCATGTACCTGTTTATATGCTGTGATCAGGAAGCAAATCCCAATTAAAAGTGATTACAAGGGGGCAAGAAATAGCCTTATTCTAAACGAAAGTTGCACAAAAACTTGACTATTGTGTTCCATGACAGAGCCTGAGATACCAGGATAAATGTTCCAAAGGGGCAGCCGTGTTAGTCTAGTTCAGCAAAACAAGCAAGGAGTCCTGTAGCACTTAAAGACTAATAAATTTATTTATCACATGAGATTAGTGTCATTAGTGAGGTTTAATGTTTGGGGTGGCAGTGGCTTTACCTTGTGGAGGGTTGGGCACTGCTGCGATCACTCACTCAGCAGCTTCTGGAATCAGAAATACAGTTTATAGAGCTCACTACATGTTACAGTTGCAGTGTGAGTATGAATACTTGTGTCTGCAAAGCTGTACAGTACATTACTGCCCCAGCAAAGCAGTCAGTTTGGGGAAAAAGCTATGCTGGGGAAAAGTAGATACTGCCCTGGGGGAGGGCATTACTATAATTCAGTGGACCCATCTTTGTGAGCAGGGGTGGAAGCAACCAGAGCCTAAGAGGTGGTCCTGTCTCTTGCTAAGCAGTAAAAAGAAATCATTAGCAGTCTCCCAAGCAAAGTGCATGGAAAAGAAAAAAAATTAATGCAAATCCTCTGTGCCTGCGGTGGGAATGTGGAGTCTGAGGATTGTATCCCCGGTAGGTGGGAGCGTTGGGGTGTGGACTCTTATAATTATAGAAATATAGGACTGGAAGGGACCTCAAAGGGTCCTCCATTCCACGGCCCTGCACTGAATCAGGACCAAGAACCCATGCTGCCATCGTTTGCCAACCCTACCTTTTGGGGAAAGAGAGTTAAGGAATGCATGGTAGGGAGTAATTCTGTCTTATTGTCTGGATACAGATTCTGGATAATTCCAAAATTCACAGTTGAGAGGAAGCTCAAATCCATGCCTTCAGTTTGACTGATATACCTATATTTATAAATAAAATGCCCACTTGCAAAAATATGGATCTAGGTTCAGATTTGAATCATTTCAAACTACTGGAAAGTTCCAATCCAGACCTTAGTTACAATCCATACCTCTACCTTAGTTATGTTGATTTTGCAGATTTGGACTTGAAATCCCAGGGGGGTGAGGGGGAGAAGGCATGGGTCGTGTCTACACTACAAGTCCAACCACATATTTGTAACTAGTTTGTGACTTTCTCTCTTTTGACACAGTTACAAAAATATGTGGGTAAAGTATGTCTGTGCAGAAGCTTTTGTCGCCATAAAACCACGTGCCAATCACGCAGAGACATTGCCTAACTGCATTCATATTCATGTATTCTGGAGGAATCTGGCCCTCTCTCTTACATTGCCTTGGCAGAATTTAGCTTGCACAAAAAAGTGCTCGCTTACACTGGCACCAAAACTATGTGCAACAAAGTATCTTTGAGCGTCCTGCCACAAATTCTGACATGATGAAAAGCACTGTACCACACCAGTTACAGGAAAATATCCATGAGCCAGAGTTATAAACTAAATATTAACCACTAGTGTGTGGGCACAAATCATATTGAGAGCCAACTACTTCACAAACTGGTTGCAGACTTGGTTTAAAATAGTAGCGTAGGCAGAAGCTTTCATGATATTTCCGGTTTTTAAGATGATGATAGAAATATCAAGAGGATCAACATTCCCTGTGTTATTATGGGACTTGCCCTTCCAGTTCTAGATGGAGGTAAGATGCTCAGAGATGTTCAAGGTTGAACAATATAAAAGTAAAGAAGATCATTATTACTATCAAGCCATGTTTCATATGGCATTGAAGTTTTAGGTGAAGACTCAGTTATGTTCTTATTTTATCCATTGCAGTCTGTCCATCTCTATATTCACTTTTCCATAATGGAAAAGATCTCAAAGGAATAACCTTATGCTAGGCAGAAAAAGCTCATTTCAGTTAATACTCTTTTTCCTTTAAGTCCTATCTCCTTGACCTATTGGGGTTAACATGGAGCATCCTGGCTCCTGTCATTGCAAAGCATGATTAGGACTTCAAAGAATACAGTGCAGGGCGAAATACTGCCAGGGAACAAGAAAAGAATGGGGGAAAGTCAGAAGCTTGTAAAAAATAAACCAGAAAATAAAACCCAACAGCATAGCCAGATCTTAAATGTATAATCACTGTCCATCTTAAATACTCCCTTTTTATTAGCAGGTTTAGGAGACCCTAGACAGCAGCAAAATGTTATCTGAGGACCATAGCCATGGGCATAGAGCAAGGAAAGTGAATTTGAAGACCTGGCTACATCTGGAGTTTATCAGCTCTTTTCCTGGCTAGTATTACAGTAAACAATTATCTGTAGATCAGGAGACAGAAGGGACTTTAAAGACCCAAATTACAGAGAAAGGGAGAGAGAGAGAAGGAGAATACAGGAGATAAAAAGGAGCCTATGCATCTTATCGTACTAATGAAATCAACCTGAGAATGATGCCAGGCAGCAAGGGTATTACACCGTCTGGTATTAAATGAGCAGTTGCAGCACAAGCTCCTGTATCAAACAGCAAATAGACACAAAAGAAATGAAAAATGCACTACTAGGTCATGGCAAGTGATTTATAGGTGTTGCTGAGATAGCTGGTCAGTTTAAAATCCTTCTCAACTCAGTTGTCAGGATAACACCATATTCAAATGTTTTGATTGCCATTTTAAAAGATGAGGAGGGTTCTTTATTGCAGAATACCTTAGCGAGCCCTGAGATGAAATTAATAAGGAAATAGCAATAGCCTATGATTGTTGTTCTCTTCATCAGTACACACTGAGGGGCAATCAACTCTCCAAAAAGCAGGAAGAATTCATCTAGCCCAATGTAAAAATGTGACTAATTTCAGCTACTACCATGCACAGCCATGTAGCTCTTTTCAGTAAACTTCTAAAAGGGTCAGTCTCTTCAACTGGAGCTTCATGAATGTATCTGAGAGCAGAAGTTGGTCCAGAAATGTTCTTTACTGAAAAAGAACAGTGTGGCAATATTTCTCTGCTGACAAGAGGTAACTGGGGACAACAATGAAATTTACTGAATTGTTTTTATAGGGGCCTATTGGGCAAATTACTCATTGTCAATTCTCAGAGCATACAATATTGCAATAGTTTTCCTTGGTTTTCATCCAGATGTCTTTTGGATTTTCGATCTGTGGTACAATGGCAGCATGTTGCTACTGCCATAAACAACAAAAAGAGTCTGAGAGGTTATGACCTCAGAAACTGTTTCAGAAACAGAGACTGAAATGGCAAGTCCCCAACCAGTTGCAGCAAGAGGAGGGGTGGGGTTTATCAAAGGCGCAAGGAGGCATTGCCTTCCTAGATCGGCTGCTCTCTGCTTCCCCCTCCCTGCTGAGGCAGGAGGCAGTGGCAGCAGCATCTGGCCCCTGGTGGAGTCCAGGACTGGTGGGGTATGGCCCGGTGCCACTGCCGGCAGCAGGATCTGGCCCCAGCTGAGGACCCAGAGACACCGCCTGTGACAGGAGCTGGATCCAGCCCTGACCAGATCCTGAGGTTGCCGGCAGTGGCAGGAGCCAGCCTTTGCCCCGGCTGGGGACCCAGGGCCGCTGCCAGCCCCAGGCCCAGCAGCAGGAGCTGGACTGGATCTGAGTGGTGAAGGGACATGGCTGGGGCAGTGCGGGGCGAGCTGCCTTCCCCAGGGCAAGCTCCAAAATCTGTGCATGTCGGAGGTGGATGGCACCTCAGATATTTTCATGTTAAATATTGACTTACCCTACCATGGCTGGTTAAGGAGACAGATTTTTAAAATGTTGCACGCATGCATTGCATCATTAATCTGGAGAGCTGGGTAAATACCAAGAAATCATTTCATCTAGTTGTTCACTTTTTTTTTAAGAAACGAAATTTTCTTTGATTCTGTTCACAAAGTTTGTGTGATATTTGTATTAGTGTCCTGTGAACATACGGAGATACAAGTTTATTTGGTAGGAAGATTCATGGAAATAGCCCATATTAAGTGACTGTTAAAGGAAATTCATGGACAGCAAAACTTGGGCCACATATTTAGCTGTGATCCAAGCCCTCTGTGCTTCATTGGTAGTTCAAAAGGGCTGGAAAGCAGTCAGATATCTCTCTCTGGCTGTGCATTTCTGCTCCACCGACACTTCATTTCTAGATGCATAGGCATGTAAGGGTTGAAATGTAAGGTGAAATGTCTGAAACTAATATTAATGTGCTCTGGCTATTCTTGGGTGGCACACTGGCAGCTTGAAGTAGCTCAAAAACTATGCTGGAGCTGAGTCTGAATCTGGCAAAGAACCAGCACCAACATCAAAAAGTTGCAATTGGATCCTTTATGTTTCCTCCCCACTTCTGGTTGTGACCTATGACTACAGGGCGCAAGGGAGAATCTGGCACCTTTGACTTTATAACCACAAGTATTTGCCCCCAGGAAACCAGAAACCTGATTAAGAGTATTAGGACCATACATTCCTTAAGCATAAGCATACTATGTGACTGTGTGTCCAGTGAAAACTAACCAAATAGGTGCAATAAACTGCAGACAAACAATCTACAGGACAAAAATATCAATTAATTCTGAATAAGTTTGAGAAAATAACTATCTACTCACAAACAAATCATGAACAAGGAAGGACGCAAAACTAAGCACTCATTTAGTATGTATTACAAATTATTCCTCCAGCTCTTCTAATCCTCATAAGGCTCGCTTGGTCTTCGAGCCAAAAATGTTGGTGTCAGAATTCTGAAAATCTTGATGTGAGACCTTTGTCTTTCAAGTCAGAACTCTACTAATTTAGCATAAAGCTCCCTGGGATTCAATATGTATATTTTTGAGGGTCCACAAGGATTTGGCCTGTAAAATTGCTATGCCTGAACAAAGCCTTACAGCCTTTAAAGTGTCGCTGTAATAATCTTGATTAAAGCTTTTCAGACTAGATGATATCTTGAGGTTCCTTGAATCCCTATATTTCTATGATTCTTTGTATGGCATACTTGGAAACCAAAATGAACAATGTACTCAGTTCCTTTACAGGTTCCACAGAAACTGTAGTTTGAGCATTTTAAATCATCTGTGACAACCAAATCACTCTCCTTATCCATCAATATTTTTGATAACATAACCAGCGCCTTGTCAATGTCAAGCAATGGTAGGGGGTGGAGTGGGAGGGAGAAGTGCATTTTAAAAAAATCATTTGAGAAATACAAAGTGACAGCAGAGGAGAAATTTTGGCTTTGAGGCTCACTTAAGATGGAGTCAAAGATCTACAATACTTTAAAGAGCCTTAAGAATATCTCCCTCTCCCCCCATCCCTTTTGCTACAGGCATTAGGGCACTGCAACAACTTTCCTGACTGATAAATGCTGTAATCCTATAGCTGACACTTATATATTTGTACATGTTTGACCAAATATGGTTAAAATTTTCTAGTGGAATGAGGGAAAATGAGGAGAGTTAAATACTTGTGTTGAGAGAGGAAACAATAAACTCACACTTCTATCCTCATTCTAATTCAGGTATGAGCTAAGATGTAATCAAAATCTAGCACAGACCTTTAGCTAAACCTTCATTTCTGAGGTTTCAAAAAAATTTAGTTAAGTTTTGACATTACCTTCTCATGAGCCTCTGGTACCAACTGCAGTAGGAAATGAGCATGTCAATGTACTGTGACAGTGTGATTCATCTCTCAGGATGGAGCATTGAAAGAGGGGGATATAAATGGATTTAAAGACTTAAAACTTTGAGGTAGTTTCTCAACCACTCTGCCACTCTCTCTTTCCCAGTTTTGTGAGCTTCAGGCAAATAATCCTGAGAAGTACGAAGTAAGTGTCCTTGGCTATGTCTACACTAGGAAAAGTTAGTTTGAATTTGTTAATTCGAACGAATAAGGTTGAGTTTAGTTCAAACCAAACTCAAACTTCTTCGTTCGAATTAACAAAGTGACTACAGTAATTTGACTTTATGTTAACTCAAATTAGTCCACTTTGTTAATTCAAGCTGACTGACCTTAATTCAAACTTAAATTTGAACTAAGCATTAGTCCTAGTCTACATCATCCTTGGTTCAAACTAAGGATCAAACTAAGGGCTTAGTTTGAATTAACCAGAAAGTCTTACTAATTTGAGATAAGCCTTCATTAGTTTGAATTAGAGAATTCCTTAATTTGAACTGATGAAACCCTAGTGTAGACTGGGGCTAAGTTAGTGAGAATTAAGCCTCCTTAATTCAAACTAACTTGCAAGTGTAGACATACCCCTCTAGACTACAGTCAGTGGAAGCTGAGGCACTTTAACACCAGTCAGGACTGGAATTTTAGTCTCTGAACTACTTTGCCCAACACTCAGAGGCAGCCCTCAAAGTTTGGAGGTTTTTTTGTTTTTTTTTTAAAGATTAAGCCTGTTTCGTCCATCTTGTGAGCAAGTCCCAGTGCAGTTGCAGTAAGAGTACTTTCCCACTGATCCATAGACTGGAAAAATAATCTGCAATTGTGGTTCTGTTTATGGCACAGAAAGATCTTGTTTTGATCTCTCAATTTTTCAAGCAGAAACTTTTTTGCTGGAAAGAGTGGAAGACGAAAAGTGTGTTCAGCTTGTGTTAAACAATATATTTACAGTTGCAATTTAGGATTAATAATTTTGTGGTTTAATTCCCACTCTCCTGACCTAAAATCCTACCTTTCCTTTTTTTTTAAACTTCTAACAGATTGCTCAGACTTTCTCTTTCAAGAAGACAATATCACTCTAATTAAGAGTCTGGACTTTTTTTAAAGGCAAAGGACCATGTACTCTAGTCTGCCAAGGCCACCGTGTGCCTTGTAAGTGATGGCAGAGTAGCTTTAAAGTGACTAGAGAGAGTCACTGGGTAGTTCTTCCTGAGCAGGGGAACTTTCTGTGGGCAGAGATCTGGCAGCAGTTGCTCATGTGCTAGATACTGCTGCAACCCCTGATGTAAAGAAAAGCAAGGGGCATATCAGTGATGTTCTAAGGTGGGCTGGGGGAGGCTGGCAGAATAGATCTTGGGTGGCATGGAGAATCAACCTGAAAGAACCTATTGTAACTTTTACAAAGAAGTGGATTTATTTTTGTACACTGTGTCGCAATTGCTTGAATGTACACACGAGGCCATATTCTCAGCTGGTTTCAACTGCAAATGGTGCAAATTGATTCATTTCAATTGAGCTATTCCAGTTAACATGGGCTGAGAATGTGAACTAGTACTGTGTTGTTACTGTAAAGTTGCTGCCAAGGATTGGTCTGGTTTGCACTGAAGTTTATCTTCTGTCCCTTACAGTTTGTCTTTTGATCAGATTAATTAAAAAAAAAAACAAACCCCAACCCTGAAGCAGTTGATTTGGTTAACACACATATGAAGAATTTACAAGTAGTTTGTTAATAGGATTCTTTTTTTATGTCTGGCAGGTCAAAGTAGGTTTTGAGTGTCTGGTGGGGCACCTTGTGAAGTTATTATTTACAAAAATAACCCTGTTTTCTAGAAGCAAAACATAGTCTGCAAATATTTTCCTTTCCCTTGGCTTATTTAATGGTTTAAATCTCTCTTTCTGTCTTCCCGAGGCAAGTGTCAGTGCATTTTTTTCAGATTTCCCAGGCAGATATATTATCTTGTGATACACCCCATGGTTGCAAATGTCACATCTTGCTGTTTGACATGCTGCCTTTCCAGAAGATGTACCACTCAAAAGAGAGGCATGAGATGAAATGACTATGTACTTCCTCAGTAATCACACTTAGGAAAAAACACAATAGCTTGGAAATATCTGTGCAATGTTTCCCAAAGGGGTAGCTGTGTTAGTCTAGTTCAACAAAATAAGCAAGGAGTCTTGTGGCACTTTTAAAGACTAACAAATTTATTTATGGCATCAGCTTTTGTGGGAGAAAATTCCAGTTTGTCAGATGCTTGAAGATGGGGAAATTCCAGAATGGGAGAAAAAGAAATGCAGGGAACTGTAAGACATAGGATCAGATCACACTGTTATAGCAAATCAAAGGAGTTGTTTAAAGTCAAACAATGGGGAACAGCATACAGATGGAGGTGAGGTGAAATCACCAGTTATAATAAGAAAAAACTCCGACATCCCTCTTTAGCCCCAAGCCAACAGTGTCAAATCTATATATGAATCCCAATTCTGCAGTTTCTTTTTGAAACTTTGATTTGTTATCCATTTGTTTAAGTACAGCTATTAACAAATCATCAATGGAGTGAGCAGGGAGATTGAAGTATTTCCCTGTTGGATTTTGAATGTTGTCATTTCTGATGTCAGATTTGTGTCCATTTATTCTTTGGCACAGAGACGGTCCTGTGTGTCCAATGTATAAGGCAGAGGTGCATTGCTGGCACATGATGGCATAAATCATATTGGTGGATGAGCAGGTGAATGTGCCCTTGATGGAGTAGCTGGTTTTATTAGGTCCTGTGACAGTAATTTTTGTGCAGATATGTGGGCAAGGTCAGCAGTATGGTTTGTTGCAAGGATAAGTGCCTCCTTTAATGGTTCTGTAGTTTGGTCTGTAGTTGCTGGTGAGCATCTGCATAAGATTGGGGGGGGTGTCTGTAAGTTTACAGAGATATGTTAAATGGAAATGGAAGTTAACACATCTGTAGTCGAAATTTTTGCCTCCGCCATTGGTTGTGATAGCCTTTCCTTAACAAAAGACCCTGCCCTTTGACCCAAAGCCCATTGAAGACTTGTCACTGACTGCAGGGAACTTTGGTTCACTTCCCTACTTCTGAACTGCCATTGAAGGGAACTGAGAACTGATCAATTTTCCTGTTATGTTAAAAACACTCAGCTGATGGAAATGCTGGTGTCTGTTTGACATGCAAAATCAAGGTCGAACCATTTATGCTCATTAACAATTCCACAACACTTTTCCCAGGAGTAACAGTAGCAGCTCAGCTGTAAATACATTGCTTGCCTGCACTCCCCACGTAGTTTCAATTACATGTGGTATTAAGATTATTCACTTCCTCTACTGGAGTGTTATACAGTGTTAAATGAATGGGAGGCATGCAAAGCCCCAGAGCTGAGTGTATTACAGCAATGGGAGTATTCTGCAGTAATTCACATGAAAACATGAAACTGCATAATGAATTCATATTTCTGAAAACAGTAAATGTCCCCCCTGCAAGTGCTCGAACCCTGTTTCCTTCAGTTCTAGTAGTACAGGCCTCAACCACGTGATTTAAAGACTTCCCATAGTTAGCAAGCCCCTTTTTTCACCTTATGGACCAGTTACCAAAGGTCACCAGACATGTATCCAAACAGATGCAAGGTCATTTTTCTGAATTAGCACAGGTGTAAGTGTGAACCAGATTTGGTCCACAATTGGTAAAGCACTTGGGGAATTCTTTGGGAACAAGTTTTGTAAATGTGATAGGCTTGTCTATATGGGAGGTTTAGTTTGCACTGAGTTCAAGTGCACTAGCTGGTGTGCAATATGTGAGTTGCGTGACAAGTATGAAAAATCAGGACTGGGGGTGTAGGATAATAGGTGCCTGTATAAGAAAGATTGTGTCTCTCAAAATTGGGACATCTAGTCAGTCTACATGGATCAGCTGTGTCCTCTTTCAATCATATTATTGTGTATAGACGGTGGGAGTGTGTTGCACACTAAGAATGTGGCCTTTGGGCACGTATCCCATCATTCTGTGCTCTGCTGCCAAACTATGTGCATTCTGGGATTTTCTGTGCTGTGCATTGTGTGATGCACAGTGGAAGCTGGGAAGAAACAAGTGGAATTCTGGGGCTGAGTGGTGGGGGATCAAGCTTTAAAAATCCTGTTATTCTGCATCCTTTCTTTCTCAGCGAGCTAGTACTATTTTGAATTGCAATCAGTCAGCATGTTCTGCTGGCAGCTTCAAGTAGGCAGAAACTGTTTTGGCTTTATTTGTGCTCTCAGTGTCACGGAAAGCCAAAGGCATTAGCCTTCAACAGGGAATAAAGATAATCCCTGAAATTTTGAGGAAACACCTATCCTGATTGCAGCAAAGGCTTCCCAAGTGCAGCTGGATGATTGCAATCTTCCCAGGCAGCCTGTCTGCAACTTTCAGACCTAGAGACTAGTTAGTGGGAGAGCCCACCGTTCAGAAAATGTGCATGACAAAGAACAGAAGAGAAAAGAAATGGAGACACCAGCTTCATAGTGGTAAAGGGAGGGAATTGTTTTACACTTCATTAGGAAGTGTACAGAATTGAAAGCGTGTGTGTCAGAGTGAATGGGGGTTTCTCACAGCAACAGCTTCTTTTATGCGAAGAAAGCCAAGACAAATAAAAGTTATTCACAGTCCTGGCACAGGTCCTCCACAGAGAGCCATGTTCAGCACCCTTAAGGGTAGAGTAGACCCAGGTCAGCAATAGCTTACAGCGCAAGCCATGGTGGCCCATATACCAGAATGTGGGAGATGGGAACAATAACCAGCTAGCGTTACCCTCCACTCTCTTGAGCGGCTCTGCTGATGAGGCACAGTTCAGAACAGTCCCCTTGATATCCATTATTCTTACAAATTTGGAATCCAATCTATTTCAAAATGTTTATTACCCTACCAAAGGGATGCTTCTTCCAGAACTAATGGTGATGATCATATTACAACATGTCTGCAGGATCAATTTAATTTGGATGAAGTTTTATTTGGATGAAGCTCAGGTACTTCACATAACAAGCCAAAATGTAGACATATTCCCTGAGATCTGTGATCCTGTCCCTGACCCTTCCTCAGCCGGATCTTTTTGCCCAATTTGGTGGTCCTGGCTGGCCCCAAAAGAAACACTTTCTTTCCCCTCTAAGCATCTTCCTGAACAAGTGGATCCCAGCTCTCCCTCTCCCTAAAAGCCCTTTTAATGCAAAGTTCCAATTTCACTGATTTGCCTAGATTCTTTTTAAAACAAAATCATTTTCACTGCTTTTTATTTTAAAGTTTATTGGAGTTCCTTCCTTCCCTCCTTTCTTTTTAACTTTGTGCACCAAGAATTCAAATTGTAGCTTTGTGTTTTCAGCCGAAATTGTTTATATGCCATATTTTCTTTGTTGTGTAGTTTAGCTCATTGGTGACTTAGAATAAAAAGAAGCCTGAAAGAAAGAAAGAAATTAAATGTATCAAGTTATTTGTTTTTTATTAAATTTTAAAAATTGAAGAATGATTTTTATCAGTTACTTTTGTATGTGTGCGCGCCTGCGTGTGTATGTGTTGTCTGTTGTTTTCAGTTAGTTCAGTTCATCAACGTAAAGCACCCAGTCCAGAAAGAAGTCCTCAAGGATCTGTTTTGAGCAGTCAAAGTCAAAATAATCATTCACCCAACTTCTAGCTGTCAGCCACTGAGCACCATCTCCCCTGTGCCTTGTCTCTGTGGAAGGAAAATAAAAAAGTCTTTTAGCTAAGATGAACATTGAACTTAATTACATTTAAAAGGAGGGTGCTTTTAAGAATGGATTGCTCACAGTTTGTAGAAGTCAGGCTGAAGATAAAGAAACAAAAGGAATGAGTGACATGAGTTTAACCTTTGCTACTAATCTTTCTCCTTATCCAAGTCCCTGGCCTGGCTCGCCTCTCTAACTTTCTTTTTCTCAGGAAGTAAAATGCACGTGCTTTTCTTAAAGGAAACAAATTCTCCTCTGCAAATGTTATGATAACATGTGCAGTCTTGCAGGTGATGATAAAAGGAATCAAATCTTATGCTTCAAGACTTACTGTATATTGTGGAACAAACAAGGAGTCTGGTGGTGCTTATAAAGACTAACAAATTTATTTATTGCATGAGCTTTCATGGGAAAAATGCCACTTTGCAAGGTGCTTTTCTCCCATGAAAACTGATGTGATAAATAAATTTGTTATTCTTTATAAGTGCCACCAGACTTCTTGCTTGTTTTGCTGAACTGGATTAACATGGTTATCCCTTTGGAACTTGTATGTTGTGAGGCTCATGAATGGACTTTTCCTCCACCCATGTATACAACAGCTTAAGGGTCAGACAGAAAGGAAACTACAGGTATTTAAGATTTCATGATGCCTGTGCAACTTTTTGAAAAATTCCAGAAGACTCCTACTGCATTTTGGAGTGGTTTGTTTGTTTATTTTACGCAAAAGAAATGGTGAGAGACCTTCTTTCAGCACCATAGAGGTTCTGAACGGTGGTAATAATGGGCTCCTTTTTTTTCCTGGTTAATTCTTATTTCCTACTATTGGTGAGTCTAGACTGAGCAGATGTATCTGTTTCCCTTGATTTCTGGTTTCTTCTTGTTCCGACACACGTGACCAGTCACATGACTAGAATAGTGAAAATACATAGTGGTCAGTTTGTGGACCAAGCATTAGCTAACATTTGTTTTAACAAATAAAACAATTAAAACTAAGAGACACTCAGGGAAACTGGAAGTTGGCCAATTCTATTCTGGTAAAAAAGAAACACATCTGCACTGAATACACGGCGAGCCAGTGAAACTGGTAGCCAAAGATGTCATTGAAGCTAGAAACTTAGAAGGATTCTAAAAGAAATTAGACATTTATATCAATGACCCAAATAGCCAGCTATGATAATTAATGCTCAAAAAATAAACGTGTTTTGGAAGAGATATAAGCTTTCATGCTTCAGGGCATAAATGACTCTCTGACTAATGGGGGTTAGGAGGAAACTTTCTCTGGTGAAAAGTCACTGCAATTTATGCTCTCAAGTCACTGAACCACTTTTTAAAATCTCAACCTCTGGACTGAGCTGATCCAGTGTAAGTGCTCAGGGAATGCCACTGTTCTTAATCATCAGACAACAGTGAAAAATAAACCAATTTCTAAAAATCACAACAGAATTATGGATAATGCACAAACACAAAACAAAAGCCAGCTAACTTCTTCTAGAAAACTCTGCCAAATGATTTGATCAGCAGTATTCTTGCCTCAGTGTTCATGTAGTCCTTCCTCAGGCAAACATCCACTGCACTGGTTTCCGAGCAAGGAATGTGCAAAACCCAAAGGTCTGGCTTATTCATTGTTCATAGTGATTATTATTTAGCTGGCATCAAAAGCCTAGTAGGTACTTCTGAGACGGAAATGAAGACCAGGTCTATACCTGAAATTGCTTCCACACTAAAGAATGAAAGCTTCAGGACTAATTAAGCTTCGCTGACATTAACTCAACTTCTTCAAATCTCCATTTTGGTGCAGTTCTGTTTGGGTGTAGGTCTACAATGATGTTCATTCTATGTAGTCTGATTTATCATCTTGTATAGAAGAACCTTGAGTTCAGCTGTGTACATCTCTTCTACCAGATGATACCTAACACCATGGAATCTCCACCTGGGGATCATGACCTGCTTCCCTTCCATTACGGCTTGGTGGGTAAGAGTCATCAAAGCATGGAAGGTGGGATCCCAAAGTTGCTTTATGTGTAACATGGGGTTGTGAGATGAGAAGGTTGTGAGCCACTGCCTTACAGTAAGCTATTAAAAGAGGCAGAAATGAGGACTAAGGAATTAAGAATGCAGGGACTATGAATCAAGCAATAGAGATGCTCGTGGTGCACAAATCTCCCTCCTCACCTCATATAAATAGCCAATGTAATCATAAATTAGGAGAAAGACTCAGCAGGCTGAACAATCCTTTGTTCAGAGTTTCTGCTATATGTTTAGAAATATCCTAGTACAGTACTCCCCACATGAAGGTCACTTTTTTGCTATGCACCCACGGCTGTGTTAGTATTACATATCTGTGGTAGCTTTTAATCATTGCAAAATAATTGTTGCGAACTTTTAAACAAGTTCTTTGTGGAGCAAGGGGAGGGGGTTTCCTTTCCTTGATCTCTGTAACTGACTCACATAGCTGGAAGAAGAGACTCAGAAGCAAATTGCTGCAGGATCTTAAATCACAGAGGTCTTTGGAATATGCACTCACAGCTTCTTTGGTTTCACTTAAATCATGACAGTGAAGCTACTGTTCTGTCATTCTGTGTAATCAACAGCTGGATGGTTCATAGCTTGTTTTGAAACAAGTAAATATCAAGAATGAATGGAGTAACATGAAACAGAAAAATTCATTATGCTTGGTAGGTTAGCATTTGTAATTTTAAAAATGGTTGGGATTTCACAAACAAATAAAAAGGCAATGTAACGACTGTCAGCCACAAAGTGGTATGGGTTTGATTATCTTAGTCAAGGCTCATAGTGACCCACATTTAAGAAAAACCACTGATACCACAATTGTCATGTGACAATCTTGTTGCCAGTGTCAGAAAAGAGGCTGAAGAATTAATTTGTCTTACAGACTTTCACACATAGGGATAACTCCTCCAAATCATGGTTGATGTCCATTGACTAGGTCCAAGGTGTGGGGAAGGCTTGCACTGCCACTCTGTGTGCTATCTCATCTCCATGGATAACAGGAGGCCTTTCCAGAGTTCCCAGTGTGACGTATTTGGAAATATAAAGGCCTTGATTCAATAAAACATGTGAATAATGCCATTGACATCAGTGGGGTGGGTCTGCTTACATGCTTAAAGTTAAGCAGGTGTTTAAATACATCACTGTGAAGACGTGCACAGGGGTACATTTTCATCCAGATCTATAGCTGGCTTCCATTTGCGCTTGTGCACTTTGCAAGAACAACGCCTAGTACCAATGCCAAGTGCTTGCTTGGAAGAAGATGGTTGTGGGGGAGGGTAGTTCTGCCTAGGGAATGAATTCTCATTTTGTTTCAGTTGTACTGTTATTTTAAATCATGCCAAAAGCATGCTGAGTAGCAGATGGGCAACTTTTCTAACATTCATAATCACAATAAATAATCATAATTATTTAAATTACATATTTGTCACTTTTCTTTCCCCAAAATCCTAGAATGCTCTACAGATGGTGGGCCTGATCCAATGCCCACTGAATTCAACAAAGAGACTCTCCTTGACTTCAGTGGGCCATGGATAAGGTCATGTCAATCACTCATTGAATCACATCATTTGATAGAAGACAGCTACTATAGCAGTAGCTTGCATTCATTCAGTTGACAGTGCACATAATTACTTTCAGTTTTGAAAGCATAGCCTTCTGCATCTCTGTAAAGATTAGATCTTTATTTAAATTTGGTGCTGTTTGGAATCTTTTCGTGTGGTGATTGTCCTTGCAGAAATGCTAAAGTTGATTTGTTTTATGGTATGTCTTATTTGAAGGTGGACCTGAATCAAATTTCCAAATCTTAACACACACAAATATCAGACTGTACAGCTGGTCTGTGTCTGAACTGAACAAAAATCCCAGATCCTGATCCCTTCTCCCTCGGAACTTTGCAACCCCAGTGAATCTCAAATCTTATTTTCTCCATGTTTTTTACACAGAAAATCTGTAAAATGTTCTAGTGCATAGCTGGCACTTCAATTTTATTTCCCTGTTTCTTTCTGTAATCTTCTTGTTGCGAAGAAAGACTGGATAATTTTATGGTCATTGGTAACATGTGTAACTATGTAAGCTAGTGTTTTTGTGGTGCTAGTGGATTATTTGTGGGGCACAAGAAAGCCTGTTTCCTTTTGTATATACAGGAGCATAAAGTTTGGCAATGGTCCTTACAGGATGTTTGGGGCCTGATTCTCATATCCCTCACCGTAGCATTGCCAAATCTTGTGATTCTGTCGTGGCACTCACTCACAGTATGTGGTGTTCTGCTTCAAGCCCCATCTCTGGAATCAAATGATAACATGGAAGTTTCTGCTTTTTCTTCAATAAATAATAATTTTCTTACCCTCATGAATTGGTGGGGGGGTCATGGTTTAAACATGATATGAGTGTAACCTAAAGACAGAAACCAGGGGGGCAACTAAAATGAATCCTAAATAATAATAATAATAATAATAATAATAATAATAATAATAATGTTTTTAAGCCAGTCTGATGATTTTCTAGGGCCTGATTTATGATTTTGCATGTTTGGGGTCAGTAACACTGTTTTATATCAGTGTAATTCTTCATTTTCACCAATATAATAAGATCAGAACTAAACCTTATTCTCCCAAGAGCTTTACCATCCCTAATGGAGTAGATTCTTAGATTCAAAAGCCAGAGGGGACTGCTGTGACCATCTCTGATCTCTTTTACATCACAGTCCAAAGAACTGGAAAGATTCAACTTTTTCTACGGAAGTTGGATCATGCTGTCATCCTGCAAGAGGCAGGTTATAATTGTTGTAGGTGGACTAATGGTCTCCACCAATATGGCAAATCCTGTGTAAACTTAAAAATTAAAATAACTTAATCTAGAGTTACTTTTCTATTCATCTATAGAATTTCTCAATTATGTATGACTAATTTTGCACAAAGTCATTATTTGAAGTAATTTGTCTAAGTATGAGAAGCAACACCTTCAACCTCCCTGGATGGTGGGTGGAGAAAATGTCATAATAAGTTCTGCTTTGGCATGAATTGTTAAGCGGTCACAGAAGTTCAAAAAGAAAAATAATGAACAGGTAAGTCATTACATGCAAAAATTCTTCTTTTGTATTATCAAAATACAAATTAATTTCAGATAAGATCATATGAGTTTTCTTTAATGTCAGTTTTTCCCAGAGACGGTAATGAAAACATAAAGTATGTGGGAGGAAAGGAGTGGAGCTGTATGGAAAGGATGTTTTATTAATGTTGGCTTGATTTCACTGGAAAGGTGTTGTCTGTGAAAGCAGCAAATGCATCAGAAAAGGCTCTGGGACATGCAAATAAAATAATTTTTTTATTATACTTAGGGTGCTAACTCATGCATGAGCTCATTCAGATGGGGTGAGTCTCAAAGCAATAATAAAATCATCTCCAGCCAACAATTACTCTATCAGCCAAGCAATCAGCAGGTAAGACACCTGCCAGTCCTTGCCGCTGCATCCTACTGAATTCATTAGCTTGTGGTTGTGACACCTTAACAAAGCTTCCATTATTGATTTTTAAAATGATGACTATGACTTAAAGGAGCACTAAAAAGAAAAAGAGCACTCTTCGCTTTCCTCCCCCCTTGTATACCTCACCAACAGTCACGTGATAACAAACATTTTCAAAATAATAGTCCTGTGTACTTAAGGCTAATCAGAGTGGGCGCCATCCAACTGGCAAAGGTAGCAATTTTCCTTCATCAAAAAGCAAATCAGGAGAGAGAACTTCAGGATTCCTTAGGGCTAATTATAAGGTGTTAAAAATAACAATATAATGGCATTAATTTTCTAGCTTTGCCCAAACCTATAATCTGCCTTGAGTACCTTATAGGGTTGTCTATGAGTTTACACAAAGCCATGTGTTAGCCCCCAAAATGTTTTAAGTAATTTAATTTTTATATCATGTCTCTCTTCCGTCTGTTTGTGAAGATGTGATCATTGTTGGTGAAGGTGGTTTTCATTGGGGAGAGGATGCGTAGCAGCATGACAGTTCAGAAGAACCCTCTGCAGTCGTATTCAGAGCGCACACTGGATTGGGAATGCTTAGAATGTCAACACAATGAACCCGGCAGATTCAAAGAGACTGAGATGAAATTTCTCAGGCCCCTCCCATCTGCAGTAAAAAGGAGTTAGCTAAGAGATTATAGAAGAGCATGAGACAAAACAACAAACAAATGTAGATATTATCTTTGCATCCATCTCCTCATTGTTCGTTGAAACCTCTTAGGACTCAATGATCAAAAGCAGCACGTTGTCTGATGCTGATGGTTCATCAGTTACTTATTTTCTTCCCCAGGAACAACCAACAGCATTGACAAATTAAAGGATTATTTGTAAGACACAGAGAGACAGAGTGAGAATATTCTCATTGTCTCTCCAGACCAAGTCCTACAAATCCTCTGCGTGCAGAACTGTTACTGATTTTTGAAGGACAAGCAAGTCAGGCTTATCAGACTGTGTGCCCTATAACATAATACACATCGAAGTGAGGAAATGCCACTGTAAAAGACAACTAGATATGGGTGCAAATCACAACACTTGATCCAGAATGCCTCCCACAAGTTTGAATTTGGAGGTTCTTAAAAAGATCTTATCCATTTCTAAACTTTGTGACCTTGGCTTAGGTACACAGTGGACCAAACAGAAATGACAGCTTCAAATGCGACTGATTTTGAGGAGTATTTTGTAGTTAGATCTAATTCCAGATCCAGACTTCATTTCTAAGAGAGAGCTGTTCAGATAAAAAATGACAACAATCTCTCTCCCTGTCAAATTTCACAGAAGAAAATTATTTGTCTGGACACTGTCAAATTTTGGCCTTGTGCAAATGTCTTATGAAGAAGTTCTAAACCTCTCGATAACTGACACAGTCTTAAAACTAGTGGGGTCTCATATACATGGCCCGCGGGCCACATGCAGCCCCTAAAGCTATTTTCTGCAGCCCGCAACGACACTACTCTTGCTGATCTTGGCAACATGTGGAAAGGTTTCAGTGGTGCGGCCCTCGGGCTAACATGCTAGTCCTCATGTGGCCCTCTACTAGTCCTCATGCAGCCTTCGTGGTGATTTGAGTTTGAGACCCCTGGTGTGGAGCACAGACAGATAACTGTAACCCTATGTAATGGACATTGTGACCAATGTCCAGCAAGACTCCACATTGTCAGTTTGGAACTCCTGCTTAAACAATGTACTTCATTTTGGATACTTCATGAAATCTGGTTTAGGTATATGCTGTATATGTTCTTTTAAATGTGTGAACAAGGTGTGTGAATGAAGGGCGTGTGTGTGAAAAGGCCAGTCTCAACTGCCAGCCTGTCCTGATGAACCATAAGTACCATCTAACTGGCTGAACAATGCAGACATCTCATTAAAGCAAACAGAAGGAGCCACCCCAGAAAGAAAAGAATAAAATACAATCAAGTCTGCAAGTGACTGGTGACCAATGATCTCCCAGGAACCCTGAGGCTACATGACACAGCAAATCCCATAGACTTACATGAAGGCCTGCAAGTATAAAAGATGGGTGAGAGCATGAAAACTTTGGGGTCTCATTCTGCAACTGACATCTTGGAGCATCGGATCATGACCGACAGAGGCCTGGCTCCCTCCTCGTGCCCAGCCTAGCTGGCCACTAGGCTGGCTCAAGCAACACATGAAAGGACTGGTAATTACATCAAACCAGCTTGCAGAACTTTGCGTGCGTGCGTGCGTGCGTGCGCGCTTTTTGCTATCCTTACTTATTTACAATAAATGTGGCATATTGCCTTGTCCCCCTGAATAAGATCCTGCTAGTCTTTTCTTTTTACTAGGGGGTGCTCTCCTGGGTGCCCTTTTTGGTATAACACTGGTTAAGGTGCTACATATTGTAACTGAAAAAAAACCATCAATAGAGGTCTTTGTTTGCTGTACTGCAAAACTGGATTGAAAGCCCTTGTTCATTCATTTTAAAGCTTCTCAGTTATTGAAAAATTTCTAAAGGTTTGGAGGTCACCTTCAGTGAAGATGAACTGCCATGCATTTGGAAGTTCATCCACATCTCTTGGATTTTCAAACCTGAGCTGGAAATTTCTCAAAAAAACCATGAAATTTCTGGTAACTTCTGCTTCTAGTCAGAGCCAAAGTACTGTGCATAGTGTCTTTCCCATAGCATTTCAGATATACTGTTCTCAGGGCTGGAAGGACAAAGGAGTGCAGCAAAAATGAAGATTGAGAGAGACAGTTAACCAAGGTATTTTGCATCCTCCCCTCCCTTTTAATTCAAATAGAAAGGAAGTATTTGAGGTGTGTATAGAATTAGATGTCTGTTTCACTGTTTCATGTCTGTGAAAAGCAGTCAACACATTGGTTTAGTGGACTAACCATGATAGACTTGAGTCAGGTTTTGCTTTTGATTATGCCAACAAGTCACAACGTAACCTTGCCACTTCCCTCCATACCTCAACTACCTCATCTGTAAAATGCAATAACAATATTTACTGGGCTTTGTCAAATGGTTTCAGATCTATGGATGAGATGTGTGATTAGTATAGGTGATCATGCTGGATGCACTATTTTATAGCACTGTAACCAATCCTGTTATACAAGTAGTACTGACTACTTGGGATGAAAACATCATCTCCCATTCTGTAAGTTCCTCCTCTTCAAAGCGTCTGACGAAGTGGGATTTTCTCCCATGAAAGCTCATGCAATAAATAAAATTTATTAGTTTTTAAGTGCCACAGGATTCCTTGCTTTTTTTGCTTTACTAGACTAACATGGCTGCCCCTTTGGAAATTGTCAGGATGTTTTAGTGGACAGGTATTAGGTCAACAGATGCTGAGTGGACAAGCAAAGGATAAATGTTTAGGAAATGGCAAATGTTTACATTGGACCCTTTTCCTTCTCTGACTATTCATAGTTACAAACACAAGTTATTTCACACTAGTGAAGCTTTTTTTCTGACTACAGTCAGATGCTATTCCAGTGTTAAGTACGTTGAATACTTCACACCCATTCACTAAAGTAAATTTATTTTGATTGATCTTATACAATTGTCAAAAGCTGTGCCAAGATGTATAAACAAACCAATTTCTTGGGTTGTTTCAAGTTAATCATATTAACTTATTTGTTATATTGGCTTTGGGGCCATTCCAACTGGAAATGATTGAAGTTAGGTCCAAAAACAGCTTTATTTAATTGCCTGTTCTGGTGTTAATGCATGCCTCATTGGACTTCTAGTGTCCATGTCAACAAGCCTGAAGCTTTCACATTGGAGGATTTCTGTGTCAGCTCATCATCAACTTATTTCTGTGACAGTTCTGATTTACTGAGTAGAAAGTTTTAAATGTGAAATATCAAATAAAGTCTGATATACACCCAGTGTCAAATGGGTTATAATGAATTATGTCAGCTGAGGATCTAGCCCTATGGTTTTAAATGATGACTGCGTACAGCTATACAAAATAGATACTGGCCCTGGTTAGTTCATACATTCAGCATACACAGGAGCAAAACAATGTCATGAAGAACAGAAAATAACTACAGTAGAGGACAGATAATGACAACACAGTGAAGAAGATAAACATTAATTAGGATTCCAGTGGCCCTTTTTGGAAGACTAACAAATTTATTTATCACATGAGCTTTCATGAAAGCTTATGGGATAAATAAATTTATTAGTCTTTAAAAGTGCACTAGACTCCTTGTTTGTTTTGCTGAACTAGACTAACATGGCTATCCCTCTGGCATTAATTAGGATGAAAGCAAGTTGTTTGTCATGGCAAAAGATAAGAAAATTCAGGGCTTTGTCAGTGCACAATTCATGAATATATACATGATAATAAAGTCACAAGTTTACATTATTGTGACCAAAATATACTTTATTCTACAATTTAAATTATTAAGACATTTTTGAAAACCTAAGTCAACTTCTTGTACTTCACTGTGATGAACATATAGAGAGTTAGATTGGTAAAAATTCATGGACTGTAATAATAAGTAGGCCAGGGTTACAAAGACCACGTCTTGTAAATGAAAACAAAACAACTTTCACCTCACTTTAAAATTCATTGTTTTTACTGTACGAGTCATGACTGTGGTACTCATGACGTTACTTATGGTGACACTGAAAAGAAAGGAGAGACTTATGTGGTGCTCAGCTTCATGCTAACCTTATGCATAGGGGTGAATTTTATTGAAATATAAATAAAAGCAAGGTGCAGGCCAAAACATAGTTGACTTAAACAGGTACTCTAGTGATCTGAATGGTGTGTATCAAACTGGTTGAAATTTTTCCAAGTGTGTTTTTTTTTTTTGTGGAGGGTCCCAAAAATTGGGAAATGTCAGTTTTTCCATCACAGTTTTTATTTTTCATCACAAGCTATTTTTGTCAAAATTATTTTTCATGGAAAATATTTCAACCCACTTTCTACAAAGCTACATTTTCTGGTCCCTCTCTTTCAGTTTGTTTGATCATGAACTCTTAAGGGCTGGAGTTGTACCTTCTGTGTTTGGAAAGAGCCTTGCACACTCATAGCACTACCAGAAATAATGACTAATCATTTGTCCTAAAAGGCTGGTGTAGTGTTGTGTCCCCTGTCATCTTTTTTCCCCCCTATTCAACTGTGCCTCTGTTGCTTACAGATATTGATTTCCCATACCTTTCTCCTAGAGGTAACCAAGATTAAAGGTCTGTTGGGGCTGGTTCAGGAAAGTCCCAGTTTCTAAATCTGGTTCTAATTAAAAACAAAAAAAAGGGGGGGGGACTCTCTGCTGTACACACAGGCTGCTTAATCTACCCTGTTGACTTTCACAGGCATGAGCTTTTAATGTAGCATTAATAAACTATTTTTATAGATTTATGTTCCATAACCCCTCTCACCCCAGAGATTTTTTGGATGCTAGCTGAAGGTGTCATTTCAAGAAAAGATGGGCATCTAACTGTAGCCTGATCATCAGTTTATTTATGAGGGAAGGGGCACTGAGTTCAAGCCTTGTATGCTTAACAGGGCTAAGCAAACAGTTCCGATCAAACACTAAGCCATTCTAAATAGTTTGGAGATCTGGTAACCTAACTCCCAACCATTACTAGAGTTCATGTTTGGGTTGTGATTTTATACCATTCCCAAATGTCACTTTAGCCCTGCTTTTCAGGAGCTTATTTTCAAGGATTTATGAAATGCGAGATGACAAAACTGGTGTAATAATGTTATGGAGATTGCCCTTAACTAACCCTAGAAAATATTCTGTGAAAATGGTATGGAGGCAGCTTCCAAGTCTACCCTTATTTTCCCCAGGAAAAGGCTGAGCTGTGTGCCACTAAAATGAAAGTTTCAAAGTGAGGCTCAGCAGGACATTAATCAGAAGTGGTAAAACTGCAAGATTTTTCTTTCAGGGGGAAAAAAAATCAGGGAAGATAGGGGGAAGAAAAACACATCTTGCAAGAGGACAAGATGGTTTGACTGTGGTTGACCGAAGATTGCCTCACAGAGATCTTGTAAGAGTGCCTAAGAGAAAAATGCTATTTTTAGAAATTGCTTGTTATCTGTGTGTCATGTAATTGACTCGATAAAGACCTGGGGGGAGACGAAAGCAGGAAGTATATGGATTCATTGCACTTTGTCTTTCACAATGAATCCAAAAACACTCTATACATAGTGTCATACTTAAAACGCATACAAACAGTCTCAATTCCCTTTGTAAATGGTAAATTAAAGGTACAAAACCAGAACCATCTATCTGAATTCTCCTGAACTTTGAGAAAACGGATAATGGTCTTATGTCCTCAATCACAAATATGTAAATACAATTTCCAAAGGGGCAGCTGTGTTAAGCTAGTTCAGTGAAACATACAAGGAGTCCTGTGGCACTTAAAGATATGGGCTCTATCTACACTAGAAAATTAGTCTGGACTAAGCAAGCTTAGTTTAGACTAATTTAGTCCCTGTCTACACTAGGCTTTGCCTAGCTCGAACTAAAAATTTTTTTAGTTTGAGCTAAGCAAAGCTTAGCTCAAACTAATTAGTTTTGAAAGGTTAGTTTGAACTTAGCGCTTAGTTCGAACTTAGTTCAAATTTTAGTTTGAACTAGCATGATGTAGTCATGCTAGTTTGAACCAACCACATTTTTTTCTTTGAACTAACTTTTAGTTTGAACTAGCCACATTTTTTTAGTTTGAACTAAAAGGTAGTTAGAACTAAAAGAAGCACGACTAGTTTGAACTAAAAAGTTAGTTCAAACTAAAAAAATGCAGTTAGTTCGAACTAACCAGGCACCATTTAGTTGAGACGAAGGAGGTCTCAAACTTCAAAGCATCTGACAAAGTGGAATTTTCTCTCACAAAAGCTCCTGCAATAAATAGATGTGCAAATACAAGGAAAAGGTAGAGAAGTGAGGAAGGGAAAGAATGTGTGTCTGGTCCACCAGCATGTCATTGTTATGAGAGAGCGCGAAACATGCATAAAATGTTTTACAGTTGATCACAAGGAACAAGCATCTGGAGCTACCTGTCCTCTTTCTTTGCATTTTGACAAATATTGAGGACATTGTTATAAAAGTAAACCCTGCCTTACTCAAAAACTGACCTGTGTCCTATGACATGGGTGATATCCATGTGAACCTTGAATTATAAGTTAGGTGCCTGGGGCCAGGAAATGAAGTTTTAGTTTCTTGTAAGCTCTGGTATGTGTCACGCCCTTATTATAATTGCTGTGAAACTACCATTGCCAGGCTCTGAAAAGTTGTTGCCATCAAGCAACATGAGAGACCAGGTCTCCGAAAAAAGTCCGTTATGGAGGGTTGTTATGGAGAGCCAGTGTACCGGCAAACAATTGTGACTATCAAATCTGACTATTTCTGATTAGAGGGCAAAGATAAAATAAAGTTCCAGTAACTCCTGCATGCATGTTTGATACACCATTGCTGAAACCTTAGCATAGCATGCACTGTTCTTGTTTAGTTATGTACAGTGGGTTGGGGTTGTGAAATTCTACATACTTCACCAGCACTGTTCTAGAAAATAGTTAATCAATCATACACAACTTTAGTCCCACTGTTGCAGTCTTTATGAGCCTCTCATTTCTCTGAAGTCAGTAGGGGTGAATGCATGCATATGCTCTTCAGAGCTGGTGGGAGCAAAAGGCTTAACTGCCTTCAGAATTGAACTTTATAAACTTATGGAGGGAGTGGTATGATGAGACGGCCTAGTTGACAGTTGACTGATCTTTGCCTACTGGTGGGAGATATGCCAGTGGCCTAAGAAGGGAGGGTATATGAGCTGCGTTCTGAACTATTGCAGAGGAGACTTTCTTGGGTGACTGGCTGGTGAGATTTGCCCACATGCTCAGGGTTTAATTGATCACAATATTGGGGGTTGGGAAGGAACTTTCTCCAGGACAGATTGGCTAGGGCTCTGGGAGTTTTTTGCCTTCCTCTGTAGCATGGGGCATGGCTCATGTGCTGGTGGATTCTTTGTATCATAAAATCCTTAAATCGTGATTTGAGGAATTTAATAACTCTATCATGGGTTAGAGGTTTATTGCAGGAGTGGGTGGGTGAGTTTTGTGACCTGCATGGTGCAGGAGGTCTGACTAAATGATCATGTTGGTCCCTTCTGAACTATGAGTCTACATGAGATTTGAGCAAACTCTGCACCTTATACTGAATGAGTTCCTTGTTTTGCAATGAGTGCCAACCACTAACATACAAGGGAGAAGGGAGCAGTGGGGGTGAATGGTTTCCTCCATCGTGCAGGAGGTCAGACTTGATGATCATATTGATCCCTTCTGACCTTAGAGGATATGAGGATGTTGACCATTATTGTGTAAAAAACAAAACAAAACAAAAAAACAAACAAACACCTCGGGTGCACAGAATGTTCTAAATATTTGTAATAGTTCATTGGCTGTTTATAATAATTCAGATCATGATTTGGTCCCAGATATCTTCCTTTATTCCTCCCCATTCAGAAGCATATTTTTATGTTTCCATGCTCTCTTTCAGTCTTATGTTCCTGAAACGTTTTCACATTAATGTAGTAGAACTAGATGCTGAGCAGACCATTTGCTAGTTGAGTTAAATTATAGAAATTCCACTAAGAATGTTTTGATCATTAGTGTCTAAATCTGTCCCTTCTATCCAGATTTGAAAATGAGGCTAGTAAAAGGCTGTACGTATTAATGACTCTCTCTCTCTCTGTTACTTCTTCCCACTTCAATCAAAGATTTTGTTTTGAAACTATAGCATTAATGGTTCTCAAGTGTCTTGGGGGCAACCAAGTTTATTTAGAGTGGAATAGTCCAATGCTGCAGAGGTATTACCACCATTTGAAAAGGGATGTGATATTAACCTGGCTTTTATTTTCAAATAAAAAATAAAGATAAAAGTTTCAATCACATGTTGACAATCATTCACAATTAGATGCATTTTCTTCTTCAGTGTACAGCACAGATATTACTCTAGCTAATCCGTACAACATCCTGCTAAGGAAGGTAAGCATTCAAGCTGTTTACAAGACTGTTTTGCAAACATTTTTATTTTATTTTACTTTAAATTTAGAATTTTTCAAATGTCAACCACAATAAGCTGACCAAAACCCAGCAAACTCTTTTTGCAAAAAATAGTCATCAGCATTTCAAAAACTTTTGCTCAGCGGTAGGATCATTGGCTCTGGTTTGCTGATGGTGAGATAGGTTCAGCTAACTAGAAAAGTCACGTCCAAGGATGCATAGTGAGCCAGTGTCTGATTTGGATTAGAATGTGGAAGTTCCCAGATCTTACCATGCTGATCAATCCACTTGAGCATGGTACCCACTTAATTACATCTAAAAATGGGGATTATTTATATCCTAAACATATAAATAAGATAAGTATTTTAAGAAATGCAATAATTGAAGTGAAGGGAGGCAAGTGATGGTGACTTCAACTCATCATTTCTTCATCCCCTATTCCTTTTTCTATTGAGTAGCACTGAAAAATCAAAGGAAAATATGCTAGTGTAAGTATTATTAATTTTCTGGCAACATCAAAAATGTGCTAGGTACTTTCCAAACTTACACTAAGGCTCAAAGAGTTTATAAGAGGGATTTCCAAAAATGTTCAGCATTGGCCCAAATCTTTTTTCTCTTATTGTCAATGGGAAAAATCTCCAATGAGTTCATTGGAAGCTGAGTAATACTAAAGCTGAATACATCTGAAAATCCATTTCTCCCTCTACCATCCCAGCTTTATCCCCAATCCTTTTATATAACTTATAATTATATAATTTATATAATTTCAAATGGACTCCTACTACTAAAGCAACCTCACTTTAAGGTATCTAGTATATCAAAAACAAGGGAAGACTAAGAAGAGTTTCAAAGCATTTTAATGTAGCTTTATTTATTATCCAGGATAATAATTTAAAAAAAAAGGGAGAGACAGACGCATGATAAATAGTAAGTGAGTTTTTGAAACACCTGACTTTGGAGATGCAGTAAAAAATGAAATTCTGCTGGTTGCAGTACTATCCAGCTATCTTCAATTTGTACTTAAAGGCTAATGTTCTCAGAGACGCAATGAAATAAAAGCGTTATCTCTCTTTTAGCTGTAATCTCTGATAAGAACATTTAATCAATTAGCCTTGCTGTTGTCAAAACTTGCTCCCAACAATGTAGGAGAGAACCTGCCTAAGGGGGGTTCTCAACAGATAACCAGTTCCAAACCATGCCGTAAGGTGGGGGACTTGTCGCTGCAAGACGCATCATGTTTTACCAGGGTGCAATGCATGAGTCTGTGTCAGTGAGGGCTCTTATCTAGCATTATTCATCTTGGCAGCCCTAATAGAATGACAAATAATCCCCCAGAGAAGAAAGGCTTAATGTGAAGAATTAGAAGTGATATACGTCGGACATTGTCGTTTTCTTTCCACTTTTTGAACATAGGGGATTAGAAATCTTTCGAAACTGGGATGCTGCTGTTTAAAAATACTTAAGGACCAATGCCAGAACAAACTGGCTGTGTATTTTCTATGATCATGTGTAAATCATTTTCTAATATGTGCCAGGATAGATGGGATCAATGAAACATTAAAATGAATTAGGGAAATGGGGATAAAGATCCCTTCAGTGGCCATAAAAGGTGACTACTAGAGTTGATTGAAATAAAACAAAATATGATTCAGTAATAAACATGATGAATTCACAAACTGTTGAGAGACATTAGTCATAAGATCAAATTAAACAAGAAGCCAAGTGGCACTTCTGAAGGCTAAGAAATTTATTTATCACATGAGCTTTTGTTTAAAAAAAAAAAAAAAAGAAAGGTCATGCAATAAATAAAGGTGTTAGTCTTTGAAAGTGCCACTAGACTCCTTGTTTTTCTTTTTGGTGAACTAGACTGATGCGGCTACCCCCTGGAAAAAGATCCAATTATTTGACTGAGGCATCAATGGTTCATACCTAAAGAAGTTTTTGAAAAGCCTAAAAATTTTAGAAGATTTTAGCATGGCGAATGACTTCTTGAACTCTGAATAGAAGGTTTACTTTTTGCTATTCTTCTTCTTCATCATTTGTCAATCTTCTTTTCTAAAAATTTCATTCATCCAGTCAGGGAAGAGCAATTATATACCAAGCGAACAACATGCCTAAAGCATATCAGTTTCAAATGGCAACTATCAAATAGCCAAAGTGATAGTTATGACAAACAATTCTAGAGTAACCTATAGACTAAAAACTATATCCAGTTATAAACGTGTTTGACATTGGGATGTCAGGATCTTTTTTAGAACTAGCTTCACACAGAAAATGAAATTAAAAACTGACATTTTTCTGATTTGCTCATAACCCTGCAGCAAGCAATCAGATTCGGAGGAATGGCTGAAAATTTGGACCAGTTTTCTAAAAATGAATTTAGGTGCTCAAAGATGCAGATAGGCACCTAGTGGGATTTTCAAAATTGCCTAGTGCCTATCTGAATTTTTAGGTGCCTGAACACCTTTATTTCTGTCCCTGGAATCCTAAACGTCAGTGATTTTACAGTTAGATGAAAAAGCAAATTTATCATATCACCCACTGTTGTCAGGTTTAGCTGCTGACACAAATAAATGTTTGGGTTTTTTTAATTCAATCTCTACTCCAAGGTTCATTCACAATCCCAAAGTAGTTGAATATTTGTTGTGATAAAACAAAATGTAATAGGACAAAGTGTCACAGATGTGAAACAAAAAAGGAGTCCTGTGGCACTTAAAGATTAACAAATTTGTTTATTACATGAGCTTTAGAGGGAGAAGAGGGAGAAAAGATGTGTGCCCTAGTTTTTTCATGGTTTAAATAAGAGCATCTTTTGTTAATTAGGACATTCTTGTGGGTTAATAACTTCCTTTTTATTTTTTTTTAGTTGGTTGCATTCAACTGCTAAAGCAGCAGAAGAAAACGCAAAGAAAGTAAAAGCCAAGAAAACCGCCCATGGAAGCGTAGGTGTTTGGACATGATAGTCTGTTGGCAACTTCAGATCTTTTTTTTTTTTTTCCCAAGGTGTTTAAAGAGAACCAATTACCTCGTTGATGACACTTAATGTGCCAGGACTCAGCCTGAAGCAAATTTTTACTGCTGAGTTATAAACTTCAGAAAATATAGTTTATAATGGGTACACTGAAAGATGTTTCACTGTAGCAGTTCTAACAGGAACAGTGTGGTTACAGTGGCATCTTAACATTTTTGGAAAAAAAAGACAAATAAGCAAGTAAAATAGAGGATTACCTATTGCCTTGTTGATTGAAAAAGTATAGAAAAGGGGCTAATTTTCTTTTAATTTTTGAAGCTTATCTTTATTTGGTTTTCTGGGCAGATTTTCCCCTATTGTTCTTAACAAATTCCAGTGGGGGTAGCTGTGTTTAGTCTATTTCAGCAAAACAAGCAGAATCCTGTGGCACTTACAGAGACCAAAATTTTTTTTAAGAGTATGAGCATTCATGGAATTTTGCCCACGAAAGCTCATGTGATAAATAAATGTTAGTCTTTAAACGTGCCACAAGACTCCTTGTTTGTTTTTCTACTTAATGATGGACATGTCATCCACCAAATGGAAAGAAAATGGAACACTGATTTCTCTAGGTGGAATTGGCCACGTGGTTAAAGTCAGTGAACTATAATACTGAACATAATCACAGCTTAATTTCAATGTTGTTCTGCTTAGCTAAGGATAAAGGTCAGGCTGAGGGCCTGATCCTGCATGGTACTACTTGACATCAATCCAAATTGCAGATACTCAACACCTTTGAGAAAACACTAAAAAAGACTCCAGGACTGGGCCAGTTTGGTACCCAGCATAGATAGTGTTACCTTAAATTATACCTCAGTTTCCAGAGCTCCTCCAGGCAATCCCCAGGGTATAGGGACACCCTGGCCACTATCCTCCCGCATTTAGTGTACACTCACTGCCTATCTCTAATCCATCCCAGAATGCGTTGTGTCTTCCTGACCAATGAGGGCGTTCCCCCCACACTATAGTCCTGGCACAAGGGCCTATAAATGGAGGGATGAATTCCCCTCCCATGGAAGAAATGACTTCAGAGGGGTGGTTCAGGGATGGAGAGGAATCATACACCTTATGATTATGAGGTATTTGCTCATGAAACAAACACCCTTAGCTGCTATAGATATTAATTATTGATTATTTATACTGTCTCTATTGGTTCAGGAATCAAGTCAATTTCCAAAGGGATAGTCGTGTTAGTCTAGTCCACCAAAAAAAAAAAAAAAACCCCAACAAGGAGTTGTGTAGCACTTTAAGACCCACAGAGATTTATTTTTTTCATGAGCTTTCGTGGGAGAAAATCCCACTTCATCAGATGCTTCAAAGCATCTGATGAAGTGGGATTTTCTCCCACGAAAGCGCATGCAAAAAATAAATCTCAGGAATCAAGGACAGCACTAAGTAGTCAGTCCTGTGTTAGGCCTGGAGAAGGAGATTTATTTTGTTACGATGCTCCCCCCCCCCCCAGGAGCTTTGATGTCCAACATTAGATTTCAAAAGGAAGATCCATTTCTTCTCTGACCTTGACTCTGCAATCCACCCTCCCTTAATATTTTGATCACTGTTCCCAACTTCCTTGTGTATTTAAGAAACTATAAAGACAAATAATCCAGAACTCTAAGAACCCACAAGTTACAACATTTAATAGCCACTGTTTTTTCAGATATGCTTATATTGTTTATTTTAAAGCTATGTTTAAGTTTATCTTTCTAATTGCTTCACTGAAAAACAAGTTTACTTTCTGGTTTGAGGGTGTAAGGCTGTGTATCATGTTACTCATACACTCCCATGAGAGTAACTAGCCTAATGGGTGTGATAAACTACTCAGATTTCAGAGTGTTTGTTAGATGTTTCCAGAAACTTGGATTTCTGTCAGAGCAAGGGCGTCGTTTTTTTAAAGGCATTCAGGTGCGTAACTTACAGTGGTTATCTGGAACAAAGAAGTCATTCAAGATCTAAGTGACAGGCCTATCTTTTTCCTTTTGGTTAATACATAAATTACACCAAGCAATTTGCTATGTGAGATTCAATGGGATTTAGGCACCTAAATCGCTGTCTATGTTTGCACGTTTCGTAGAAGTGTTGCGTAGCTGGTTGAAATCTTTTAAATAATGTTTTGGTTGAAAACATTAAAAAAATTGTTTAATCTTCTGGACGTTGAATTTTTATATACAAATGTGAATAGAAATATTTTAGTTGATTTATCATTTCCCACTTTTAAGAAATACATTTAAGAAATATAGAAATACGCTTTATAAAATCTCACTGTGTGAAAAAATTCAATGGCTTTGAAATTTTTGTTTAAAAAAGAGAAAATATAAAAAAAACAAACTGATAATGAACTTCATTACCATGATTTAAAACACAGGAAAATTCTGGGGAATTTTTAACAAGGAGAAAACGATTTGGAAATTGTAAGCATTTAGAGGATAAAATAAAATTAAGAAATATCTTGTGGTGCTGTTGCCCTAAGCCATCCTGCTTCTCAAATACTTTCTAAACATTACAGAGGAAGAAGATTTTCTTTGGGTTTCAGGTTTCCTAATATAGTCAGCCTTACACACAAAACTGAGCAGACTCATTCAGCACTTCAGCTAATAAATCCATTATGCATGGGATTAATCCATTAATTTTCAAGAGGCTTTATTGTCAAATGCCTCAGAACAAGTGAGCATTAAATGAAAGCAAAGCTACTAATTATTTCATTGCATGAAGAAGTCATTTCAGATTGAAGTGACAGACGTTACCCTTTAGGTTAACAATGCCTAAATTGCACCAAGCTGATTTGCTACATGAAATACAAATTATATGCAAGTGCTGCTCAAACTATGGAGAAATTTGGTCTGATGGCATAGTGCACTTGTAAAATTTCAGTACTGAATCAGCCTACTTTACTGAAAGTACTGTTACCTGAGCAGGTGTTGCACTGCCTTTTAGCTTGAAATGCAAACTGAGGCTAAACTGGCATGTTCTAGTATTATTGGCTTTTGGAAGGGAATGCGATGCAGCCATTCAAGCAAAGGACTGGAAGTCAGGAAATCCTGAATTTTATTCCTGTTTCAACCACCGATTTTTTGATGTGATTTTGAGAAAGTCATTTAATTTCTCTGTGCCTTAGTTTGCCTGTCAGTAAAATAGATATAATAAGATTTGTATACCTGTGTGGTTTTTTTATTTTTTAATATTTATTTAGTAAAGTCTTAATAAATTAATTATTTAAATGCTTTGAAATCCTAATATCAGAGATTCTTTACACTGCAACTTCAAAATATGTTACAAAAATATATGATATCAGGTTGCAGATTGTGTCTCTCCTCGCTACACTGTGATTCACATTTAGTCTGTAGTACTGATGGCATTTTGGGGACATAATGGGAGATTCCTTGTCTGAAGGTAATCAGAGGAAGCCTGAAACTATCTGTCCATCTTTTAACTCATGAAGGGACCTTAAGCCTAGGTGTGGGACAAAGGTGTATAGAAAGTGCCCACTCATTTTGAGTGCCTCCATGCTGGGGTAACAGTAACTCAAATGGTGTGCCCAAAATAAATTCTACTTTTCAGTTTTGTCCTCAGTGGATGGATGGATAAAAGTATCTCCTCTTTTATATGATGATTACAATTTTATAATTCTTCATTACATTAATGCAGAAAGGTCAAAGGAACACTGTAAGCTCAAAAGCTGCATATGGTAGCCAAACACGTCTTTACTTATATTATTACTAATAACACATTAAATAATTAAAAATGAAATAATTGAGACTTGTCACTCTTTATTATGTCTGTCTTTGTTATATTTTACTAGTTCGGATGTAGCAGTGAATTATATTGCCTTCATTTTTATTCATACTTTCTGGTTCTGAATGCTGCAAGATTTGATTTACAATTGCAAGCTCTGGGAATAGTTAGTCTTTTAGAAATAGCTTTTTCGTTTGGAATCTTAAAGCACAAACATGAAAATATTTGTATTGTTCTTTGGTTTAGGAACAAAAGTCTTGTTTTTAACTTGATGTGAATTTTGATCCAAATAAGCAGTTAGCAAATTCCTTTTAAAAATAACCAGAGATCTCAGGGAGAAGCAAAAATATAAAACTTCGTAGCTGGCAGGAGAGCCTCACATAGCTGCAGAAATATTGGGTACTTTCAAAGCCAACACTCGATGATTGTTTATTTCTCATCAGAAACCTTTGCATGAAGAGTCATTTTGGGCTGATTCATGGTTTGGACTGATGTGCTCCGTGCAGGAATAGGGATGAAAAAGAGGTTCCATTCTTTTCTTTTTTATATGTCCTTATATTCCTCTCATCACCATAATGCCTGAATTCCTTTCAGAAGGGCATTAAGCAACAAGAGAAATATCTGTCATATATGGTTCTCTTACTTTCTCCCTGGGTGGAGAATTGGATGTGCAATGGAGTGTTTTGTTCTGGCATGGTTTTGATCTTGGTTTGGTTTGTTTGTTTCTTTGTAGGTTAGAAATGAGTCAGAAGACTAAACCCATCTGTTTGCCTTTCATATTCTGAAGCCAACTACAGGTTTACCCAGCCCCACAGAGTCAACTACAACATCCCTGCACAGTTAAGGGTACATCTGCACAACCATATCAGCCCAGGATCCTGAGGGATCTGCATTCATTTTTTAACTCCAGGCTAGGCATTGTTGAACCCTGGGTCCCAGCTTGGGGCTTCAAGATCAACACTGCATTGTGCAGTCCCCAAGTCAACCACCCATATAGACTCATAAGGTATGTCTACATTGGAGCTTTAGGTCAACTTAAGGAAGGTTAGGTCAACCTACAGACTCCTGCGGCCATGCTGGTCTTTTATTAAGTCGACTTAACTGCTTCCTTAAGTCAACTTATTAACACCACTTCTTAAAGTCAACTTAATGCGTAAGTCAACCTCATTAAGTCAACTTAGAATCATAGAATCATAAGGTTGGAAGGGACCTCATGAGGTCATCTAGTCCAACCCCCTGATAAAAGCAGGACCACTCTCACTAAATCATCCCAGCCAGGGTTTTGTCTAACCAGATCTTCTCCGAAGATGGAGATTCCACCACCTCCCTAGGCAACCCATTCCAATGCTTCACCACCCTCTTAGTGAGAAAGTTTTCCCTACTATCTACCTCAACCTCCCCAGCTGCAGCTTGAAACCATTGCTCCTTATTCTGTTCTCTGTTACTACCCTCCTCTCTGCAGCACCCCTTCAAGTAGTTGAAGGTTGCTATCAAATCATAGACTCATAGGGTTGGAAGGGACCCCACAAGGTCATCTATCTAGTCCAACCCCCTGCCAAAAAAGCAGGACCACTCCCACTAGATTATCCCAGCCAGGGTTTTGTCCAGATGGACCTTGAACACCTCCAAAGATGGAGATTCCACCATCTCCCTAGGTAGCTTATTCCAATGCTTCACCACTCGCCTAGTAAGAAAGTTTTTCCTAATATCCAGTCTGGACCTCCCCAGCTGTAACTTGAAACCATTGCTCCTCGTTCAGTCCTCTGTTACTCCTGAGAACAGTCAAGCTCCATCCTCCTTGGAGCAACCCTTCAAATAGTTGAAGGTTGCTATCCAATCCCCCCTGTCTTCTCTTCTGCAGGCTAAATAAGCCTAGTTCCTTCAATCTCTCTTCATAGGGCTTGTGCTCCAGCCCTTTGATCATTTTTGTTGCCCTCCGCTGGACTCTCTCTAATTTGTCCCTGTCCTTATTGTAGTGGGGAGCCCAAAACTGGACACAGTATTCCAGATGTGGCCTCACCAGTGCCAAATAGAGGGGAATGATCACATCCCTCGATCTGCTGGCAACACTACTTCTCATTCAGCCCAGTATGCCATTGGCCTTTTTGGCAGCAAGTGCACATTGCTGACTCAGATCCAGCTTCCCATCCACCATGACCCCCCAGGTCCTTTTCTACACTGCTGCTACTTAGCTGATCGCTCCCCAGCCTGTAGCAGTGCATGGGGTTTTTCTATCCCAAGTGCAAGACTTTGCACTTGTCCTTGCTGAACCTCATGAGATTTCTATTGGCCCACTGCTCCAATTTGTTTAGGTCTCCCTGAATCCTGTCCCTGCCCTCCAGGGTGTCTACCGTTCCCCCCAGTTTTGGTATCATTCGCAAACTTACTTAAGTGTGCAACCTATCCCATCATCCAGAACATTAATGAAGATGTTGAACAGAACTGGCCCCAGGACCAACCCCTGGGGCACACCACTCGTTACTGGTTGCCAACTTGACATGAAGCCATTGATTCCTACACGCTGAAACCGTTGATCTAGCCAGTTTTCTATCCACCTTACAGTCCACACATCCAACCCATATTTCCTTAATTTGCCAATGAGAATGCTGTGGGAAACTGTATCAAAAGCCTTGCTAAAGTCGAGGTATATCACATCAATGGCTCTTCCCGCATCCACAAATCCAGTCATCTCATCATAGAAGGCGATGAGGTTGGTCAGGCATGATTTACCTTGGTGAATCCATGCTGACTGTTCCTGATCACTCTATTTTCCTCCAAGTGTTTGAGGATGGATTCTTTGAGAAGCTGTTCCATGATTTTTCCAGTGATTGAGGTGAGGCTGACAGGTCTGTAATTCCCTGGATCCTCCTTTTTGCCTTTCTTGAAGATCGGCACTATATTTGCTTTTTTCCAGTCCTCTGGCACCTCCCCCGTTCGCCATGAGTTTTCAAAGATAATGGCCAACGGTACTGCTATCTCATCAGCCAGCTCCCTCAGCACCCTTGGATGCAGTTCATCCAGCCCCAGGCTCCTCGCATTTGTGTACAGGCACCTAAAATACCAGGCCAATTGTCTTACTTCCCTCTGTCAGTTATCTCCCCCGTTGCATCTTTCTCCTTGCATTTTCTCCCAGTGTCCTCCTTCCTCACTCACCTCTGGTATTAGGGCTTCATTAGGACATTTAAAACAATGACTTGATTGCCCCATTCCCCAGTTCCAATTATTCTATTATCCCTGCTGTTACAGTCCCCACACCCCCCAAGTTCCATCTCTTCCCCCAGATCTCCCTCATTGTAACTTACCTGTGGGCTTTGGTTACCTTCCCCCTTCAAACCTAGTTTAAAGCCCTCCTCACTAGGTTAGGAGGGCTCTTCCCTTTCCTCAACAGGTGGAGTCCATCTCTGCCAAGCAGTCCTCCTTTCTGGAACAGTACTCCATGGTCAAGGAAGCCAAAGCGTTTCTGATGACACCATCTTTGCAGCCAGGCATTCACCTCCAGGATGCATTTATCTCTGCTCAAGCCCCTTCCCTTGACCAGAAGGATCGAGGAGAACACCACCTGTGCACCAAACACCTTCATCCATGCTCCCAGAGCTCTGTAGTCACCTTCGATCCACTGAGGATCACCTCTCGCAGTGTCATTAGTTCCCACATGGATGAGTAGCATGTGGAAGTAGTCAGAGGGGCAGATGATTCTCAACAATCCATCTGTAACATCTCAGATATGGGCCCCTGGCAGGCAGCATACCTTCTGAAAGGCCTTGTCAGGGAGACAGATGGGTGCTTCCATCCCCCTCAGAAGCAAGTCCCCAACCACCACAACCCTACATTTCCTCCAGGGTGTGGTGGATGTGATCCTCCCAGACTTGGGAGTGCATGGCGTCTCCTCTTCTACCTCATCCCTCGTCTCCAACATTGCATAACAGTTCACCACCACAGTGGAGGGTGCAATGGGAGCAGGGGTGGAGCACTGTCGGCTGCCAGAAGTAACCAGCTGCCAGTGTCCTCCCTGTGCCAAAGCCATCTCTTCCTTTTCTGGTGGTGTGGCAGCAGTTCTCTGCACCTGGATAGTTTGCTCATCCTTGCATGTCTCCTCATGGACACTATCAAGGAATTTCTCCAACACGTGAATACTCCTGAGCCTAGACACCTCCTCTTGTAACTCTCCCACCTGCCTCCTGAGAGATTCCACCAGAAGACACCTGTCACACTGAATGATCTCCCCAGCCTGATTGTCTGTGAGTGGGAAATGCAGGCCACAGTCCCTGCAAGTCCACACCAGGATCTGGGTAGAGATATCCATGGTCAAAATGTCTGTCTGGCTACAGGCACAGGGGGAGAAGACAGAAGGGGTGCTGGCACAAGCAGTGCAGCTCCTCTTCACCATAGCAGACTCACCAACTCCTTCCCAAACTCCCTCTCAAACTCCCCCATTTGCAGTCCCCTGGTTGCTTAGCCACTGGCTTTTAAGGCCTTCTCTGCCTAGGTCAGCCCTTGCCCCTCGTTATGCACACAGGGGAAGAATGATCGTGAGGCTGATCAAAGGTGAGCAGGGAACAATGGTACAAACAGCCCCCAGAAACACAAGCAATCACAATCCCAAGTCACACAGTAACTGACAACAGAAATCACCTGTAGGAAAGACACAAAAAGTTAGCAATTCCCTCACCCCAAGGTTCACACTCTCCCTTGCTTCTTCAGCAGGGGGATCACCTTCGCCTCCTTCTCAGGGGCAAACTCCCTTGTTTTCAGTCCCCTGTTCAGGGGTCAGTGTAGATGGGGATAAGGCCTTAAGTTGACCCAATTGGCCTGTAGGCCTCCTCACAGAGTTCCTGGGCATCAGGAAGGGTCGTCCAGTGTGAACGCAAGAAGTCGACAGGAGTTTTCAAAGTGGACTCTCTAAGTTGACTTAGGAAGGTTAACTTTAAGTCGACTTAAAGTTGACCTTGTTAGGTCAATTTAACAGAGCCTCAAGTGTGGACATACCCAGAGACTCTAAGTTCAGAAGGGACCAATATGATCATCTAGTCTGACCTCCTGCACAATGCAGGCCACAAAACCTCACCTATCTACTCCTGCAATAAACCTTTGTCTTGTGACTGAGTTATTAAAGTCTTCAAAGCATGATTTAAAGACTTTAAGATACAGAGAATTTTATACCAGACATATTCCAAACTTACTAGAACCTTCCCAAAATAGGGCCACTCTAGACCTTTGATCATGATGCAGTGTGGGAAAAATTGACTCTCCATCAAACTTAATTATCCAGGCGACAAAGAAAGTTGGGCCATGGGATTGTGGTATACTTTGAAGACTCCCACAGCATGAGACCAAAGGGGTTGCATCAACACTACACAGCAATAGGGCTTGAGTTCTGCGCCTCGGCTTGACTCAGGTTTGGGCCATCATGGGGGCCTGTATGGGCTCCTTCATCTGAGCCCTAGTTTGGCATGATTTATGTGGACATGGAAGTGAAATTAGGTTTGAGACTGAATTTGAAACCTTGACTTACATTGCTGTATAGACATACCCTAAAATACATTCTGACTATAGCGAGAGTAATCAGGAATAACCAGAGTGCAGCATGCTCTGGTCATGCTCCCTTCCCAGCATACTCCCTGTGTTGGGTACTTTGATTGGAGGAGAGGGGCAATGTACAGTCATTACAGACACCAATGTGCCACCCATTCATGCAGGGAATATTGTCTATGGGCTATTTCTATCTCTTCATAATCCTTTTATACCACCCAGAATAGCATAAAGCAGCCATGATAGAACCTAGAACGGGCCACATTGTTTCTTTAGCCCGCATTGCTTAGGTCACGCCTTAAGCAAGAATCCATGTATTACATTTGGAACATCAGCTCATGTTAGTGGGAGTTCCAGGTGAGAATCAAGGACAACATACATTGGCTGACTCGTGGTTCTGTTCATAGCCTCACAGTTGAGTTCTTTTCTAGGTTTCATCAAAGCATTCAAATCAGTAAAATGATTTCTGTAGAGAGGATTATAAGGAATTCTTTTCCATATCCACTGAGGATAGGACAAGACATAATCTCTTTTATTTGCAGCAAGGGATATTTCTGTTAAATACTAGGAATATCTTTCTAGCTGGAAGGATAGTTAAGTACTGGGATAGGTTACTTGGGTTGGTTGTGGAATCCTTGTCATTGAAAGTTTTTAGGAACAGGCTGGACAAATATCTGTTAGGAATGGTCTTAATCCTACCTTGGTGTGAGAGGGTGACATCTTGAGATCCCACCCTGCCCTAGATTTTTCTGATTTCTATTTTTATCACCTAAAAGGGGATTTTGACTATGGTCATTGATCAGCAATAGAAAATAATAATAATAATAAAAGGTAAAAAACTAATCAGCTCTTATTCACATGTTTCTTGTAATAAAATTCAGGGGTAATCCACAAAATTATTATAGTTCCAGATTATGGTTTCTAAGTAGAATGTTCTTCCACATTTCCCAGAAGGTGTCAGAAGTTATGGTATTTATTGAGTATAATACACTCATTGTTATCTCATTTAATTCTTCCAAACCAACAATAATTCTAACTGTATCAATAGCCATTACCTCTAAGGTCTCCTCCCTGCTCTTCTTTATTATTTGTTAATAAATGTTCACAGTAAAGCAAGTTTCTTTCCGTCCTAAAATCAAGTGCATCACTTAAGGGTGACATCATATCCAAAGCATGAGTAAAGAGATCAAAATCCTCACAAAGACACTCTAGGTATTTATCAGCACAATGGAAGATGTATTTACACATACAGAAAAAAACAATCTCAGGCATGAGTGAGGGCACTGAAAGATAAATTGTACACCAGCTTTCTGATTCCATCTGCACTACTGCTCTGCATAAACTGCAGATGCTATGTAATTTTGTCCCGTGGTGGCTCATACTGGACATGCTAGCATATAGAAGGCCTTTGGACCAGTGTTTTAGACTCTGTTCTTTAGACTGCCTCTGATTAGGCTTAAATGTGATGGCCTCAAAAATAAAGGCAGCTCTGGGAACATACAATGTAGGCCCTACAGTGGAGATGCCAGTGGACCTGATCTAGCATTAACAACCATAGATAATGTGTAAAGTAGATCAAGGCTGCCAGTATAATTCTCGCTATACCTTAAACTGTTTCTCTCCCTCAAAGTGCTAACACGGTTTCAGTGTGGTTTTCTTGCTCTGTGTAGACCTGGTTTTAAATGTGTGATAGAGATGGGTTTGAACAAAACAAAACAGCAAATCTTGTCACGAAAATGAGCCCCTGTACCAAATGACTGGAAGGTGTCTAACATAGCTTTGATTTTTAAAAAGGGCCCCAGAGGCAATCCAGGCAGTGGCTGGCCAGTGAGCCCAAATACAGTATTAGGTAAATTGGTAGAAACTATAGTAAAGAACAGAATTATGAAACACTTAGATGGACACAATTTGCTGGGGAAAGTAATGTGGCTTTTTAAAAGGCAAGTGCATGTGTCATCTGCCAGTTAGAATTCTTTGAGGGAATCCACACGCATGGGGAAAAGGGTGATTCAGTCAATATAGTATACTTGGATTTTCAGAAAGCTTTTGACTAGATTCCTCATCAAAGGTGCTTCAGGAAACTGAGTAACCAGGGATAAAAAGGAAGATCCTCTCATGGTTCAGTAGGTGGCTGAAACATTGGAAACAAAAAATAGGAATAAATAGTGAGTTTTCACAAGGCAGAAGGGTGAGCAGCAGGGTCTGTCCTGGAACCTGTGCTGTTCAACATATTAATGAATGACCTGGAAAAGGAGGTGAACAGTGAAGTGGCAAAGTTTGCAGATAGTGCAAAATGAGTTAACTCCAGAACAAATGGCAAGAAGATACAGTCACTAAACTGGGGACTGCAACAAAATGACAGAAGAAATGCAGGGTTGATAAGTTCAAGGCAATGTGCATTGAAAAAAAAATCATGATTGTACATATAAAGTGATGGGTTCTAAATTAGCTATTGACGCCAAGAAAAGGAACTTGGAGTCATTGTGGACAGTTCTCTGAAAACTTCAGCTTGATGCATAGCGGTGGGCAGAAAAAGCTATGTTAGAACTCAGGGGAAAGGGACAGAAAGTAAGACAGAAAATATCATAATGTCATTGTGTGAATCCATAATGAATACCTCCTGTGAATACTGCATGCTGTTCTGATTGCCCCACCTCAAAAAGGATATAGTAGAAGTGGGAAAGGTTCAAAGAAAGACAAAAGAAAGATAATCAAGGATATGGAACAGCTTCCGTATGAGAAGAGAATAAAAAAATAGCTGTCTCTTTTTTGAAAATGGACAGTTCTAAGGGGAGAATATGATAAAGGTCTATAAAATCCTGAATGGTATGGCAAAAGTGATCAGGGAAGTGGTATTTACCCTTTCACAAAATACAGGTCACCCAGTGAAATGAACAGTCATTACGTTTAATACAAATAATAGCATGTACTTCTTCACACAATATGCAGCTAACCTGTGGAACTCATTGCCATGAGATGTTGTGGTTGCTGAAAGAATAACTGAATCATTTCAAAGAAGATAAGTCAGTTATATAGGTCAACTAGTCACTATAGTCAGGGGTACAACTGCATGCTAGAGGTGATCCTAAACCCCTGACTGCCAGTAGCCGGGAGTGGAACACAGGGCTAGATGACTCCATATTTGCCCTGATCTGTTCAATCCACCTGAAGCTCTAGTATGGGCCACCGTCGAAGATGCTGTTGGGCAACATGGACCATGGTCTGATCCAGTATTGGCAGCTCTTATAAGAGGGTTGTGGGTTTGGAATTCAAACTCCAATTTAGATCCAAATTTTGCAATAGGTCTCCCATCTGTAAGGCCATGCTTCCAATATTCCTGAGCATTCCTGTGCTTGAAATCCAGGTCTGAATTTTGTGGCCAAGGCCCATCTGTGGTGAATCAAATGAACCAGAACCTCCATTTACCAAATCTTTATCCATGCCAAACCAGCTTAATTTCCAATTTTGACTGCCCATTACCAGTGTATATTATTAAAACTGAAATTTCCTTGATTACTACTAATCTTGGCTGGCTGAGTGTCACTGAGGCCGTTGAGTGGGGTTGGATAATGAAGGCTGAACTCTAACCAGTCTTCACAAACCATAGCTCCAATCCTGCAAACTGTTTAAATGTACCCTAGCTCAGCCATTATGGTCAGTCCACACCAAACTAGTGGCTGTCATGGCCTAAATTGTAATCTAGGTGCATAGTTTGACAGAGTCCTCTGATGCTAATTGCAATCTTTAGGTGCTCAGATTTCCTTCTTCAGACCTGAAGAAGAGCTCAGTGTAACTGCAGAAATGCAGTCCTATTAGTCCAGTCCAGCAAAACAAACGAGTCCTGTGGCACTTTTAAAGACCAACAACTTTATTTATTGCATGAGCTTTTGTGAGTATAATCACACTGTGTAGCTTGAAAGTTGGTATTGTCTACCAACAGAAGTCATTTGAATAAAAGACATCATCTCAATTCTGTCTCTCATATTCTAGGATCCACCTGGCTACAAAACCACTACAAACCACAATCTCACCATTAACACCTTTCTGTAAACAACATGTGTGTAAACAACAAATGATTTGTTGATTTGTCAGACACCAGTATGATTTGCCTGTAAAGTAATCACTATCTTTGAAAGGTAAAACTTGTGATAAACCATAATTGGAATCCAAAAGTCATACAAGATAAACAAATTTGAATTGCAAACACATGAACATTTTTGGAAAAATTTTCAAAGTTTGCATCAGTCTATCAAAACAAACATGGAGTCCTGTTGCAAATCTGTTAATCTTTAAAAGTGCCAGGGGACTCCTTGTTTCTTTTGCTGAACTAGACTAACATAGTTACCCCTTGGGAATCAGTCTGTTACAGAGTTAACCAGGCACAGACCATGCACAATGGAATAGAAAAACCTTAATAACATCCCATCTTTAAACAGATCTCTTTTCTATGCCATGGCTTATACTTAAACAAAAACACAAACTATTTTTTTTAGCTTTAAAGCTCTGTTTGATTTTTTTTTCTTTCAGAACAGTGACAAATGCAATGCTCATCCAGTGAACACAAATATTCTCCCAACAGAAATGATGGAAGGACTGCTGCTTTGGGACATGTTTAACTACATTAGATAAAGCCCTAGGAAAAGTACAGTAGTAAGCAAACTGCACTGGGAGGGAGTGAAAATGTGTGCACTGGATTAACCAAATTTTTTTTTCCCCTTTCTAGTCTCTTTGGCTCAGTGGTAAATAAGGCTATAAAATTGCAGCTTGTTTCTTCCTCTGGGCTTTAATTTGGTCATTTGTTTTATGACTTCATTCCAGCATCAGTCATATTCCAGAGGATGAGTCACTTGGATTATTATAGCACAACACTCTCTGAGCTCTCCCAAAATACAAATTCTCAGCATTGCCCTCCTTCAAAGGGTTAGGTGGAAGACACCCTTCAGCTGCCTGAGAAACGGCCAACCAAATGTACCTCTAGCAATGTAATATTCCCAGCACCTTGATAGCATTCCCCATGGGCCTTATATCATCGCTCGATGTAATGGGTCATAATTAGTCTAATTAAAAAATCGTGGATTACCTTTACAGACCTCTAAATACGGTTAAATGAGGAATGGCTCAGAGGAAAGGATCTCACTTAGGAAGGCTGTTTGGAGTCTTGTCTGCATGTGCTCGGGGATGTTAACTGGCTAAAGGGATGGCAGGACAAAAGAGTTTTCTAAGCAGAGACCAGGCTGGGTTGTAAAATCAGGTGTGAGCTGAGAATTCAAAGTGCTCCAGTTCCTTGAATGGAAATCAGTTAGCTGAGCATCTCAGGGTGTTGGCATCAGCCGTTTTGAGATCAAAAAGGGTGCTACTCGAAATCCAACCTCTCTGCCAAGCAGGGCAGCTTGCAGGAAACACAGGAGGGTTCAAATTGCGATCAGACAGGAGGAGAATTTCTCCTGGAAACTCTGGCTGAAACAGCCCGGAGAGCAGGCGGTGAAAGGCAGGAATTAGTCATCCTTTTCCCAAGGTTTAGAAAAGCATTCAGAAAACTATTTATTTTTCGTATTAGTAGTCTCCCACGAGTGTCGGACAATTGTCTGACTTTATTATCCCAATTAACAATAATGGTTTTTGATGGCCGTGGGAGTAATTTTAAAAAGCGAGATTTGCTGCAACTTGAAATGTACATTATCTATCTATCTATCTATCTATCCTGTTTGTCTGTCCGTCTCTTCATACACATTTCTCTGTGTGTTTGGCTGGCTGGCCATTTATCCCTAGCTTCGGGTTCACTCCGAATCAGTTTTCTAAAACCAACTCCGTAATCCCAGCTCTGGAATCGTGTCTTATGTAAACACGAACAACCCAAAAAAAGGAGTGGGCAGCTGCAGAAAAAATTCAATCGGGAGAATTTGAATTTCTTTTTGCGGATTGAAGCTTGGAAACAGTTGAGAACAGTAATGATCCTGAAAGGTAAAAGAGAGAGCTAGAATATAAAGGGCAGATGCTGTGGACTTAATTCCCAGTGGCTGTCCTGAGCTTGCACTAGGTCCGTATATTTATTGCAAAGAAAATAAATTGTTTAGGACCTTTTGTGGTGCGAGGGAGAGGTCTTTTGGGGTTTTTTTCAAACCCGTTCTGCATTTCTGATTTTGTGGGAGGAAATATGCAAGACCCCCCCTGCAAAATGACAGTGTAAGAAAACTAACGGCAAAAAAAAGCGAGTATGTGCATAAATTGTGTGCGTTTATGCGCGTGTGGACAGACAAACTATAGCCACAGCCAGGTAAAAGACAGATCTGAATCGATGCTAGTTTTAAGTCCTCTAAAACCCCCGTAATGCTACCTGCTTCCTTTCTTCCAGAGAGGGACCCTGGATGAAGTGTTTTAACACTAATTAAAATGTGGTGCAGCAAATTCCGGTGGAAATAAGCTAGCCTCTTGCATACAGAAATGGGTGAAGCCCTTTGACAAACAATTTATCAGCTGCCGCATTTTTAACTGTTTGGAATTTTGTTTGGTTTTCCTGGAAAATCATAGGCTGCAAAAAATGAAAATGGCAATTTACGGAAAACTCTCCAGGGTAGTGGCTAGCTTTATTGGCTATGAGCAAAGTGCCTTTTGCAGACACTAGTGACCCCCCAACCATGGGCTGTGTTGTCCCCACACTAGGAGAAGCCCATAAATAACGGGATGGGCGATCGATGGTGTGTCAGTGACAGCCAGAAATCCCCGGTGTGGGATGGGCAGGTTCCCAAGGGCCCTTTTATGCCGCCGTTTCTCTGCAACCAGCCCGCGTGGTGCATTTGAGACAAAGTGTTTCTGCTTCGGATCCTGGTTTTTCCAGCCGTGTGAATGAAAACAGGACTCCCCGAAACGCTCAGCCCCACTGTGCACAGCAAATATCCTGGAGCAACATCATTATTTTTAGCCACGAGAACAACACATCTGAACCCCAAATCTTCATCCTTTCCCACCTTCTTTCGCTTTGCTAGCCTCTCGCGAGCAGGCCGCCCCCTTCCCATGAAGGCTTCCCTTGTTTGTTTGTTTGTTTCGAAAGCCGTTTGCAGTCCTTGAGGGCAAAGCACCTGGTCTCTAAAAAAGAAAAAGGACATCAGCCGACGCTTCCCGCGTCGCAAACGCAACCGTGCTTGTAACTAAAACGCCTCTTTGGAGAAAGTGAAGCTCTGCGACTGGGAAGAGAGTCTCCCTTTGGGGAAAGGTTATTACGGCCACCGAAGCTCATGCGATAAAGAAATGGGGTGGTTTTCCCAAGTGGCTTCTGCTGAGCCTGAGATATTCCCACATGCCAGGGGCAGGCGAGGCAGACATGAATGAGAATGGAGCGAAGGACGCGTGGGAATGGAACTTTCACGAGGCGAACGTTCGAGCCCCGCTGCCCCATTCAGCTTTGACTCATTCACACGCCATCCTCAATGGTTTGAAAGAGCCGCCTCGTCCCATCTCCCCTGACACACGCGGGGCTTGATCCTGCCTACACCCGCCGCTGGATTTACACCAGCCTTGACTGCGGGGCGCAAGATCTGGGCCTTGATGTACTTGCTCAAAGCGCCTTCGCTGGAGGGGAAAGCAGAACAGCTCCTTAGCAGGGGTCTTGCCCCTTGGGAGTGGCTGGATTGCTCTGACAGGGCATCAAAACGGGCTCCTAACCCAACAAGAGCCTCATGAGGACAGCTAGGCAGCCGCGTTGTGTATGAGGCTTTTTAGTCCTGTCTCGAGATAAAGGCACATTATCTAGCATGCAAACGCCTTTCTGCCGGCTTCAGTTCTCCCTGGGCAAGGGTGGTGATAAGAGAAAGAGCTCAAACATCTGACAAATCAAAGGGCTGCATCTGCCCACACACCTACATTGGAGGTAATGTTTCAACTTTCTGCAAGTCTGGTCCCATTTTAGTACCTTTATTTCCAGGCAGATTGGAGGCTTTCTCCTCCTGAGATGTGTCTAAAGGAAAGTATTTCCCCTCCTTTATTTTCACTTGCCAGTTGCACAATGCCTGGGTTTAAAGTCTGGGTTTTAATGAGCTCTCTTCCAAACATCTTACAGGGTATTTTTTTTAATGTGCTGCTGGGGAGCAACAGCCTCTCTGTAGTAGGCGGGTTCAGCCCTTGCCAATAATGGAAGCAGACTGCTCGTAAATTACGTTAGCCTGAATTCATTTGCAAATGTCCTAAACCTCGGAGACAATCAGATAAGGATCCTGACTGCAATGTCTTTCCATGACTGATTACATGCTGCCCAAAAAGGAAACCCAACTTCGTGGAGCACAGAGCAGGCCTGCATCTAAGCTCCTTTCCATCGGGCTGTCTCCATGATGTGGATGGAGCCTCTCTCCTCGTTTACACCAGACCAGAATCGGGCCCTGGCCACATCTAGTGGCAGGCGGCCTCAGTGGAAATAGGACAGAGTGCCCGTATTTGATAATAATTACGGTTCCCGACAATTCTTGTCATTGAGTTTCTTGTTCTCCAGCAGGCGGGGGGCGCCATTGATAGAATAATTACGATGCTGGGGATCAGTATTTCCCCCAGGAGTTGAAATTGGGGGGTGTTGGGGGTGCTCACTAAATTGGTATGACAGTGGGGGGTGTTGGGAAATAAAGGGGGTGGCAAAGGAAATCCCTGCTATGGATCCTGCTGCAATTTTCCTGCTCCCCCGGCCGGAGTGTGTGTGTGTGGGGGGGGAGCCAAGGCCAGATCCGTGTCCCGGCAACTGCCCCCGGCGGGGGGAGCCGGGGGGGCTGTGGGGCGGGGCTGGCGGGGCCAGGCAGCCGCTGGAGCCGGTCAAACTGCTCAGCTCTTCCCCCAGGAGCTTCCCTTTCATCTCCCGCTCCTGGCGCCTCCAGCCAGCCCCAGTTTGTCTGCAGAGTCCCCCCCACTGCACACCCTTCCCACCCCAGCGGGGGCAGGATATTAAGGCGGGGGGGCTGATCCCAGGTTATGTTGCCCCCCCTGCAGTTTAGCCGGTGAAGCCCTTTACCTTTGCAGCTCATGGGGCTGTTGCTGTGGGGCTAAAAATTGCCCTCCCCCAGCCTGCGCTGCCTCTCCCATCGCCTCCCTCCTTGCAGGGGGCAGCTGGCCCTGGACGTGGGGACCCCTGAGGATCTGGGGCTGGGCCAAGCCCCCAGCAGCCCCAAGCTCCTGCTCACCAAAGGCCGGTGCTGTTTGCTTGGAGAGGGGAGGGGGCCTCTCCTGCACCCAGCCAGCCGAGTGGAGAACATTTCCCGCCCCCGAGCCTGTGCCATGCCTTCTCCACCGCCCCACACCATGGGCAGGTCCCAGTCCTCCCCAAACCCTAGCAGGGGGCCTCCAAAATCCTGTCCTAGGAAACTGGCTGTGAGTCACCCCCTGTGTTGCAGAGCCGGGCGACCACCAAGCCCCCACGCGAGAAAGTTGCCAGCTAACCGCGGGGCCGTGGGCTGCGAGCTGCCCGGCCAGTCGGAGGCACCTCGGCAGGCGGCAGACTCAGGAAGGCTGGAGTCTAAACGGGGAGCGACATTAGCAGCCCGGAGGGTGAGATGGACACGGGGTGAGCCACCAACCCCCCGGCAAACCCGCAGCTGCCGGAGCGAGGAAAGCGAATTGAGACGGGCTCGTCCGGCCCCGTGTCACCCTGACCTACCCCCCGGGCAACTTTCATTCTTTGAGCACGGCTGGGAGGGGCCGATTTGGGGAGTGCGGAGTCATTACCTGGCCCATTTCAGGCCTCCACAATGGTTTACACGGGCGCCCATTGTTCCCCCGACACGCATTGTTCCCTGGGCTCCATTAATTCCCATTTACCTGTCACAATGCGAGGAGGGGAGAGGAGCTGCACTGGGCCACTTTGCAAGCCTGGCAATAGGAAATGGCAGGCTGGCACCTCGGTGCCTCTCCACCCAGGGGGCGGGCGGTGGTTTAGCTTCAGGACAAAACGCCTGTGGCTAGTATGGACTCTTTACCGGGGCGAAAAAATAACCATCCCAACCTGTTATGATCCCTTTGAAAAGCTTCTGCCTTTTGCAATAGTGGCTTGGGAGGAGGGGGCTAGTTTTGGTGGCACGGCTTGGCTGAAGGCGCAGGAAGGACTGGCCATGGCTTGCTGGGAGTTTCTCTCCAAATTGTCCCTCTGCCCAGGCTGGCTGGCAGCGAGGGGAAGGGTGGCCAGCTGGTGCCTGGAAAGCTGCAATAGCTGAAATGGTTTAGCAGAAATCAGCTCCTGTACTATTTGGGACCCGAAAAGGCCTTTTTCTTCCACCATCCCCACTGTATCCCCCTTTAAATAACTCGGGGTTTATTCCATTGAAAACTTTCGATGGTATCCCCATGGTTTCTTCTATGCTTTCTGTGCTCTGCTGAGACAGAGAAAAAGGGGCTAGGCCAGTCCAGCCAAGGGTCTAACCCTTTGCTGTCCCCACCCCGGCAAAAGTCTCTTGCCTGAATAAGAGCTACAGGCTCAAGCCCTGGGTTTCTCCCAGGATGGGAAACAGGGTCAAGAGCGAGAGGGGATGGCTGGGCTGTTAGCAAGCAAGGGCTAAAGCCCCTCACACCATTGACAGGCAATGCCGGAGTCCCTGTCCTGAGCAACGGGCAGTGGCCAAAATAAAATCACGTTTTAAACCAAGGATCCTGCAACAGGGTTTTGCCTGGCCGGGTCTCGCTCCTGTATCCCAGCCCTGCTCCCTCCAAGTCAGTGCGATTTTGGGAAAACGGATTTTGCCCCTGACCTTTCCATTTATACCGGATCCTAATCATTTTTCCAGATTTTGGGGGGTCCGTTTAACTGCAGGAGCCCCCATTTGTAGCTTCGTTTTTTCCGAGCCTTTGAGTGGCAACCCTCCCCAGCCTGTCCTGAAAGAATGAGCATGAGGAGATGAAACCTTTGGGAAGAAAATAGGTTTTTCTCCAGCTGAGGATCAGAAATGCCTTGAAGTGAAGGCACCCCAGCCGCAGGAATGGAGTAAAACCGAAAGACCCCGTTTTTTCGGTGGGGATGTTTGCAGGTTTAAGGAATGGAGAGTCCTCTCCCAGGCTGATCAAACCCATTTTATTCAGCACTGTCGTGCAGGCGGAATTTATCTGTGCAAAATGGTAAAGAAAATGCCAACTTTGTGACCGTGGGGGTGTGTTTCCACTAGTTGCATGTGGAGGGGAATTATTATATGTTATGTGGGGATGTGCTTTTGCTAGCCCAGCTGGATGAAATGCTCCTCAGGTCGGTGGCGAAAAGGCAGAAGCAAGCTGAGCCTTCCTGCACTTTGCAACCCAGTTATTCTTTGCAATTGCTGAGCCCAAGGGGCAGCTTTCGGGGTGTAGGTGGAGCAGCAAAAAGGGGCGACTCCGGTGCACTTTCCCTGGGCTTGGGACAATTTAGCAAAGAGCCGCCGTGGCCCAAACACCCAAAGTGGGGTGGAAAGAGAAAAATTGAGGCCATTAGCCTCCTTTGTGGACAACGTCCCTAAATCCTCTGCCTTTTCCTGCTCTGCCGGGGCTCCGGACAGCTCAGCCCGGCTCATTCACTCCCAATTGCTCTTTTAAGGGGGGGGGGGAAGAGCGCCCCCAGCCAATCAGAAGAGCCAAGCCTTCACGTCACCCTCCAGGGCTGCTCCCATTGGCTGGGGCGAGCTCTCTCGGCTTCCCAAAGGAGGACCCAGGCTGCGCCCAAAAAAAAGAAGGAAAAAAAAAGTTGCGGAGTGGCAGAGAGCTGCGCGTTTGCAGTGGGGTTGCTGGCCCGGCTCCACATGGCCATGTCCTCCCCTGCCAAGGCGAAGGAGGCTTTTTCCTCCGACGAGGAGGGCCCGGCAGCTGGGGCCGAGGAGCCCCCCAAAATCAAAGTCTCCACTTTGCCCTTCAGCGTGGAGGCGCTCATGGCCGACAAAAAGCCCCCCAAAGAGGCGCCCCCGGCCCCCGGCGTGGACGGAGCCGGCGTGGGCACCTCCAGGACCCTGCTGCTGGCCGGGCACGGCTCCAGGGAAGCTCACAGCCCCGGGGGGCTCACCAAAGCCTTCGACACCGCGTCGGTCAAATCGGAAAATTCAGAGGATGGCAGCTCCTGGATTCAGGAAGCCGGCAGATATTCCCCTCCGCCAAGTGAGTGCGGGTCGGGCAGGAGGGGGGCTAAATAAAGCAGGAGGGGCTGGGCCGGAGCTCTCTGGTGCTGGCTCCCACCTCTGAGATTGGGGAGAGGCCGGGGGGAGACTCCCTTTTTACCTGGAGGAGGGAAGCCCCGGCGCCCGCAGCGTTTCGTGCCCTAGAAACACTTTTCCGGACGCTGCGCGCTAGTGGAGCGAGATTTTCAAACGCCAGCGCAAGTGCGGCGCAAAGCTCCGCCGCTTCGGCAGGGAGGCTGCGCTGGGGCGCTGAGTGAAACTGCCGGGACACCCCACAACTAGGGGGGGGCACGAAAGTCTGCGGAGCCGCTCAGCTGCGTGGTCTTTCCCCCCTCCACGACCCTAATGTGCGCAGGCGATTTTCCAGCCGCGCCCCTAATCTGGGTGCGGGATTCCCTCTGGGGCCAGGCGGGCACAGGGGGGTGACCTTGGCCCGCGCCCATCCCCTCACGCCTCCAAAGATTTGCTATTTCGGTCCCTTTCTGAAAATCCGGGTGCGCGGTTTGCGCAGCACCAAAATACCGCGCAGGCTCCGTCTCTCCCGCCCTGGCATGCTGCACCTAGCTAACGGAGGGATCATTTCAAGCCACCTTTGTGCATTCCCAATTTGGGTTCAAAAGGGATTTTTCCAAGGGGCTGCTTTGCTTCAAGCCAACCCGCCACAAGCAGCGTCCAGGAGCCGCTTGGAGGAGTTTCATTTTTGATCTGGGCTCAGCAAAGCAGGGACTTTAACTTCCCGGCGCCTCTTTCTTTGCCTTAAAACAAGCCGGGAGTCCTGTGGCACTTAGACTAGCAAACTGATTTATGGCAGGAGCTTTTGTGGGAGAAAAGCCCACAGCAGATGCTTTGAAGATGGGGGAATTTACAGACTGGAGGAACCAAATGCAGGGGAGTGCAAGCCACGGGAACAGGTCAGGAGCTTCACTTCTCCTTGATTGTCTCCTCCATGAAAATAAAGTCTGAAGAAATTGTGTGGCCACGGAAAGGACAATGCAAAGGGAAAAACTAAGCGGCTTGCTTCGTTTTTGTGTGGACAAGTGTCCCACTTCCCAGATATGCCCGGTTTGCTGGGGGAAGCTTAGGAATAGGCCGGAAACAAAATCCTAGAAACATTTCGCTTTTGCTTTTCCTATATTTTAGTTTGCTTTTAGCAAACTGTGGCCCAGCCACAGAGGAGACCCAAGGCTTTGACCCAGGCACTGCTCAGTCCAGCTTCTTCCCACGTTCAGTGATTCCCAGAAATCCCCACTTTTTTCCTCACCCTATTAAAAACCGCCAGTAACTCAGAGTTGACAAAATCCTGTGCAACCTCACCAGGTCGTAAAGTACACAGGGGCATTTAGAAAGGTTGGTGACTCTTCCAGGGATTTTCCACTTCAGCTGGCCCTAGGTTTTGCTAACCTGAGCTAGGGGCATAATGAAAACGGGAGGCGGCCACTTTTTTCCTCCCCAGCTCTGTTCTCCTGGTCAAATGGCTCCCGGACTTTGGCTGGGTCTCGGGAAGATGCTAAAAGAGGCGCTTGCCATTTCCAATGGGTCGATTGAAAAGCTGTGGTGGGGCTGAAGGGGTTGTCCTGGGACACGGGGAGCTTAGACAGTCACCTGGTATATAATATTGGGGTGAAAATACAGCTGATTTAGCCTAAAACCGAGCCAGCTCACCAAATAGCAGCGAGTTTTTCTCATCACCGGCCTGGCTGATTTGAAAGGGGGCCAAAATGATAAGAGAGAAACGGGCTAAAGCTCGCAGGAAACCTGTGGCTGGGATTTTGGTGGTTTTAAGAAATCCTTCTAGGAAGTCAAATTTCTCCCTTCCAGCCGAAATGTCTGTGTTGGGCCAGCTCTTGAAGCCAAGGAAGATTTTTTCTTTCGCTTTCAAGGGGCTAAAACGATCTCGCTTGGTGGGATTCCCTTGTTGAGTTAAACCTTTCCTCTCCGCTTCACTTTTTTAAAGAGGGAAAAGGCAGAGGTAGGAAGCCTCTTGCTTAACTTGACCTTGGGGGATCTTGCCTAAGAAGCCAATTCACGGGAACATCTATTAATGATTTCATTTGCAAATGAGCCCTAATGGGACGTGTCAAGTTTAGCAATTCTGGTTTTACTGCCTTGTCTTAGGAAGGTCTGGGGCCGAAGCAAACAGCCAAACCGGCTTCCTAGTTATTTGAACGGCTGAACTGGAGCTTGTTTCTCACTAAAACACCCTCCTCTTGCAGGAAGCAGGATAGCGATTTGGGATTTAAGATTTGCTTTAATTTTGGGACCGCTTTCTTCCTCTCGCTTTTCGTTTTCAAAACGTGGGCTAGGTTGGGGCGTTGTTTTGCAACACCCGCACTTCAGCTCATTGCCCAGCTTAATTTCAAAGCCAAAGTGCACTTGGAAAATATTGAAAGAGCAAAGGAAAAAGCGCTGAACGGAGGGAGCGGGCAAGTGCTGCCAATGTTGCATGAAAAGGGGACCCAAAAAAGTGAATAAATGCAGCAGTCGTTGAAGGCAGGTTTATCGTTTTTGCTGTCACACTGAAAAAAAAATAAGCTGCGTTGATTTAAACCGAATTAAGCCCTGGAGGTTTCCAAGTTGCTCCCCTTTTAGCCATTCTCTTAAAAACAAGAGGTAGCTACTGAAATGCGGAGTGTGGGAAGAGAAACCAGCAACAATGTGAGGAAGGGGGACAGGAAAGGTAAAAAAAATCCGCCTCTTGGATTGGCCAAAGATGCTGCAGTGATAGGGTTTGGTTTTTTAATAAATCATAATAATAATAATAAATAATAAAATTAGCAGATGTCATAAATGCCACACTTCTGGCCTTCTTTGGTTCCAGTGCTTCTCTGCATGGTTTGTTGGGGAGAAGGGGTATAATCTGAAAGAAAAGGGAATAAAACTGTCCAATCCTTCCCCTGGATTTCAAGGGAAGCAGGAATGGGCGTCAGCAAATAAAACAGCTTTTGTAGGAGAAAATCCACCTTTGTCAGATTTCATTTCCCAAAAGTTCATGCCATAAATAAAATAGTTAGTCTTTTAAGTGCCACCAGACTCCTTGATTGTTTTGCTGAAGGACAGGGCTACCCTTTGGGATGTGTCAGCAGAGACAGGGATTGCTATCTCCCCTGTTCTGTAGCCCCCAGGTAAAGTGCCCACCAGGACTGCAGGATTTGGCCAAGTTTTTATTCCGAATGGGAAAAATCTCTGGAGTGGTGCTGATGGATTGATTTCAGTCCCTTGCTAGACATTTTACTTCAAGGAACTTCTGTGTTGACCAGAGGGTCCTAGGAATCGGAGCTCCCCAGCTGTTGGGACTAGCCTTGTCTTCTGGACCTACCCGGTCTAACCCAGAGAAGTCCCCAGATGTTTTGGATTCAGTCTCCTTTTTGTTGATCCTGGTGATCGCAGGCTAGTATGGGAAAGGGGCTTCTCTGTCAACCTGATTTGACATCCAGGAGGCTGGGATTTCTTTACTTTTGCCTTCACTGGAGCGTATAAAACAGCCCGTGATCCCTAGAGTTGTGAGTTTGAGTCCCGTTCACAAGGCCTCAGCTCTTGGCATTTTGAGGTTATCTCCAGCATAGTGAGAATGAAACAAATCCCAAACATACCTCTCAAGCTCAGTTTCCCCACCCCCTGTATTTTCTTAACTCTTCATCCTTCTCCCCCTCCTTTTTTAAAAACTGGCCTCTGCTTTCCTTCCAGGACACCTGAGTCCCACAGCATGCACCCTGAGGAAGCACAAGACTAATAGGAAACCCAGGACCCCTTTCACCACTTCCCAGCTGCTGGCTTTGGAGCGCAAATTCCGCCAGAAGCAATACCTGTCCATCGCAGAAAGAGCCGAGTTCTCCAGCTCTCTCAACCTCACAGAGACCCAGGTCAAAATCTGGTTCCAGAACCGGAGGGCCAAGGCCAAGAGACTGCAGGAGGCAGAGCTGGAGAAGTTAAAAATGGCAGCCAAGCCCATGTTGCCTTCTGGGTTCAGTCTACCTTTCCCCATCAACTCTCCCATCCAGGCGGCCTCTCTGTATGGAACTTCCTACCCTTTTCACAGACCTGTGCTTCCCATCCCACCTGTAGGACTCTATGCCACGCCTGTTGGATATAGCATGTACCACTTGTCCTAAAGAGCTGGAAAGGAAAGCAGCGGTGATACAGACTTCCTGGCCATCGTTTCCAACCCAAAAGTGCTGCAGAGAACCAGATCTGCTCATTGTACCCGCCTGCTTCTATGTACCACACCAGCTGTAGAGGAGTTTGCATTAGGAAAGTAAAGCAGCCTGAATTCTGCAGGTTGGAGATGCAGCCAGGGTCTCTTCTGAGCTTGATCCGAGCACTCAGGCTCGGGTCCTGAAAGAAAAATATAAGTCCATGTACCGTTAAAGCAATGTAATTTTTTTTATATACTGCACAAGAGAGAAAGGAAAGGCTAAAAAAAATCCATCCTGTATTCCCAGTCCCCTTCCTAGAGGAGGCCCAAGACCTGTTCTGAAGGAGCGGTTCCAAATCTCAAGTTTTGTCCCTTAATATTTGGGAGGTGGAAGGTCTGCAAAATAATCCTTCCAAGACAGGGACCCACTGTAAATAGGCAAGAGACCCACCCCAGCAGACTCAGACTGAGGCCAAAGGCAGCCAGATCCTGTTTTTTCAAGGGGGCCACCCTACACCTCATCGACAAGGAGCACATCCAGGCCGCAGGATCTGGTTCCTCCATGAGTAAAGTCAAGAACAGCTTTACCCATCGGCTCACGTATTTCCCTTTTTTGTAGAAGTCGCTTAAATATTTTTTTTTCAAAGCACTGTGGGGTAGAGGAGGGGAAGCAGAGAGGGGGATAGGCAAAGCTTTTGTCTTTATCCCTTCCTGCTTGGGGTGTTTAATAATTTCACCTACAGCCAGGCAGGTGTCTGTCTGCTTGGCTCTAGGATGCTATTTGAAGGGGCAGGGTGGAGGCATACCATGGAGGAAAGAGGTGGGCTATTTTTTTTTTTTTTTTGCCAGAATAGTGTGTGTACAACAAACATCAAACCATAAGTCAGAGTTGGTTTTATTTGCAGTAATCCATGCTTTTTTTTCCTCTTTCTTTTTAAATCACCTTGTAGACATGCCAAAACACCAGTAGATTCAGGTACTAAAAAGAAACCTGCAGGACAACAGAGTGCCACTGCTCCACCAGCTGACCTCTTTTCCTGCTTCTCCCTGGGGGAGTTCGCGTACAACCCCATGGCCCATAGCCCAGGCTTTTTCTTTTAATCATTCTTGTTTTGTCATTATTATTACTTTGAATACTGCTAGTGCTGAACTTTGTGGTTAAGTTACTACACGGGAAGGCCACAGATCACTGAAGTTCTCCTGGATTGTTTAAATATTATTTTAAAGCATGTTGTGGGGGGGGGGGGAGCCACAAATTTGACCTACTCCAGGCTGTTGTCCTCCACTTTAGTTCAGCCCCCACCCTTCTCCACTCCTATTATATTAAAGTCCCTTTGAAAGGGATGCCTTGTACAATTTTATATATTTTATTGAAGATTTATTATTTCTTATCTCTTTCGAATTAAATTAAAAAAACCAACCTTGTTTAATCGTGTCTGGGTTTGTCAGTGTTTGCAGTTATTTAAAGATAACTTCTCACTCTGGTTGTCAGTCCTGGGTCATGATCAAAGTAGTCATCAAAATTCCTCTTTAGGTTGCCTTTATTATGCGTTTTCTCCTCTCCCATCCCATAAATCTTTAAGTGGTGGGGAGGGAGGCCAGATATGTGGCACACAGAGTTGAACCTGAGAGTCAAAAATGCAAACGGGAAAGCCTAAAGCTGGAGTTTCCCTTGCTTTTAGTAACACTTCATAGGCATTTCTGCTCTTTACAGCACAATGTTTTTCGTAATATTTAGATAATTTAGGTTAGCTTGGGCTGACTCCCAAAGGCTGGCACCTCTGTTCAATTCTGGCTTCAGCAGAGGTCCCCTTGATCTACAGGCAGTGGGAGAAGAGACTCGGCTCAGTAAATTCTCCCTTTGGAGTCAAGGTCAGGGAAGGATTGAAGGTCCTGGCGCTGAAGTAGCATCGGGGAACGGTTGTAATAGTTCAGGACAAATATAATGTATTTACCCCCTACATTGAAATTATTACCCTGTACAGAGAGCAGCATTTGATCAGGACAGGGAGACGATTGACCCCTTTTTCCCAAATGGATAAGTGTGTTTAACTGCCTGTCAGCCAAGCTGAGCCCAAGCTGTCTTTCCTAAACTAATTGACAATTATCTAGTCAAAGACGGTGGTATCTGGGCTGGCCGATCCTCCACAGTGACTCTCCTGAATTTAGCCCTGGGATTTGCTCTGTCATATATTTTTTTCTACTTTTTTTTTTTTTTTTTAAAGAAAAAGGACAAGAAACTGCCCATTAACTAGAAATGCCTCTTTAAATTTTGAAACTGTAGACAGAGGTTTTTCCCCCTTGTTTCTAACCCCAAAGCCCTTCATGCAAGCCCACCTGTGGGGAGATGACTATTTACCTTGGGACAGAGCCTCCTACCACTTTATAGGGATCAGGGATTTCCTTAGCACCCTCCCATACGCCCCCCCTGAATTTCCCAGCACCCCCCAGTTGTCAGCTAATAACAGTATTAGACCAAATCAGTGAGTACCCCTTAAACCTCCCCCTAATTTCAAGTCCTGGGGACAACACTGAGCAGGACGCTCATGTTAAAAAATGGATGGGACGATGCAGCCCAAATCTTGTAGCCAGCTTGCTGTGCTTTTGGCTAGCTGGCTGCCGACTCGGTGTATTTAGGCCCTGATCCGGAGCAGAGGAGGGAGCTTGGGCCATGGGAGCAGCCGGGTTGCAAAGGGGCCTCAATGATGGTTTGAAAACCTCCCTGAAGCCAAGGTCTGCAGGGTGCAGTTTGCTCTGTGAGGCTGCTGGCTGTTTTCCCTGAACAAGCAAGGAGTCCTGCAACCCTTAAACACTAACATTTATTTATTGCACGAGATTTCATGGGAGAAAAAAAATCCCTTCCTCAGCTGAAGTGGGATTTTCTCCCACGAAAGCTCATGCACTGAATAAATTGGTTAGGCTTTAAGGGTCGCAGGACTCCGGTTTGTTTTGCTAGACTGGACTAACAAGGCTGCCCCTTCCTGGAATAAGGGATTCAGGAGCAAAGGGCTGATCCGGATCTGCATGAAACCCCCATTGAATTCAGCAGCCCCCGGCTTTAGCCTTCCTCCTCCCCAAACGCAGGGACTGAACCTGGAGGAAGCCGCTCTCCACTGCAGACTTTTCAAATTAGCATTTACAGGCACATAAAAAAGCGAAGTGGACCGTTTCTCAGGTATTAGCCCCTCTAGTTTCAGGAGGCTCCTGCCTGTTTTTACCCACGTGGGGGGGGGGGGGTAAATAAAGCGGCCGCATTTGACCCTTCGGCGTCCCTCCTGTGTCAGGGTTTCTGGCTAAATCGGTTCACTGGAGCCGCGTGTGCCGGGAGAGATCCCGAAGTGGCTGCGGATCTATTGCTGAGCAAGAAGGAAGGAAAAGTTTTAGCAGATTTTGTTGCAGGGGGGCAGCCCCCTTCCCCTTTGATTCTCCATCTGGGGCTGCCCCCCAGCCGCATCCCTGAGTGAATAAATGCCAGGGGGGCAGGAGCTCAGGGCTCTCCCTGGAGGCGTGTCTTTAATTAGCTGCTCTAGTGCCAGGTGAATCGGTCTCCTCCTAGGGCTGATCCGGAGCAGGTGCGAGGAGCAGGAACCAGATACCTGCTTAAGTGAGCCCTAATTGGGCCATTCACTAATGGACAGAAAAACGCTCCTGTGCCCTGATCGTCCCCAGCTGAATGGCAGAGCCCTTGGGGAGAGGAGTGGGGCGTGCGTCTACACGGCAATTCGGAGCAGTGTCTACAGGTGTGTATCCGGAGTCATGTTACCCCCTTTCCTTGTGCCCAGGCTTGGCTGCATTTGGGGAGGGGGAGCTAAATTACTAGGGTGGGTCTGTTAGTCAGTGTGGCCCCCCTTAGGCTTTTCTCCAATCGCCCCCTTTGCGACAGGCCGGAGTAAACCTGGTCAGAATTCGGATCTAGGGCAGGTGGGAGCCAGAACCGGATCCGCCCCTCAAAAGCTAGGCTCGGGCCCCCCAGAGGTTCAGCTTCTGTGGGGCAGACAAGAAAGAGCGTCCTAAAGTCCTTGGGCTAGAAACAGGAGCCGGACTCTGACCCGGATTACAGCACTGCGGGGCCCGCCAAGTGAAAGGGGTTAGGCTGGGCTGACCGGGTGTCACCGACCCGGAGCAAAGTCCGGCAGGCTCCTGACGCCGGTTTCCTACCCTCAAGCACTGGGCGCTATTTGGAGCCGGATTGCAATCCGGTTTGTAATTCGGTGTCGTAGCTGCTGTGTCGGCCACCTGGTCTGTAGCGACGAAAGGTGGGAGAGGGGAGGCAGGAAAGGCCCCTGATGATTCCCATTTAGGAAAGTAAAAGCCTGGGCTGTTTGGAAAGAGGATGCCAGCTTGCTAGAAACCATTTCAGCAGCACAAACCAAATCAAGCCGGATGCCATCACAACACCATTTTCTGTCCTGCGGGAACCAAAAAAGATTAAAAATGTACCTACCCTTTCTGGGACTGTCCCGCACGGCCGGCTCGTGTGTATTGCCCACAAAACACGGGGGAGCGATAGTGTCCCCCCACCCCAGATAGACAATTGTCAGAATAAATTCTGCCTAGCCCATGGGAAGTCCGATTTACATGCACAGGCAGCCACACACCAAACCGGCTTCACCCAGAAAAGGAAACCCGGGCCAAACACAGCCGAAGCGGATCGCCTTGAGAAAACCTAGCTCCGGCGTGGCTAAAAATACAGGAATCTGGTCAAATGAACACTTGATCCCAACTGCAAATTGGAGAATAATTTGGCCGTGGGTTGCTCTCTGCTAGGGGTTGTTGCAAGGAGCGTGGAAACACGAAGGAAAGAAGGTCCCAGCACCCCAGGGGTCTAATTCGGAGTTCCTTAGCGGAGTCACACTAGTGAAATGAGCTTTTTTTTTAAAGGCAGAACTGTTAACATTTCTCTCTCACTCATCTTGAGCTTTTTTTTTTTTTAGGCAGAAATGTTCACATTTCTGTCTGATCCATTTTCACACATCTTGTGTACTCTTCTGTGATGCATGTCTCCCCTTCTCGGCGACTAAAACGTCCCGTTCAGCAGCACAAAAATCAAGGCGGGATTCTCCCCCCATCCTGCCTATTATAATTATTTTAAGGCATCCCTCTAATAATTGGAATTAATCTAATAATCATCTGCATTTTAGCATGATTTGAAAGCCCAATCGTTTTCAGGAGCCGGTTAGTGGGGGTTTTTTTTTTTTAAGCAGAAAGTTCATCTGTCTCTCAGCCCCCAGATTTGCATTAGGCGTGTAGAAAATAACGTGGGTCCCCCCAGCCCTCCATCAGATGACAGATTCTCTCCCACGAAAGCTCCTGCGCTAAAATAGTCTTTAAAAGGGCCGCCGGGCGGACTCCTGGCTGGCTTGGCTGGGGTTTCATTGAACGTACAGATGGGAGCACCAAAAAACTTGTGAATGAAGCGAGGTTTACAAGCGAAGCGTTCTTTAGAGCCTTGACGTCTCAGCGTTCGGAAATCGAACGAGGTGGATCAATCGCAATGTCATTGACGTTCTCTTGGGATCCCCCGCCCAGCCCTTGATGCCTGTTTCCCGATTCATCCTTTTCCACCGGTTTGGCAACCAGCGGGCTGCAGCTCTCAACCAGCTCCACGAAAGGAATAAAAATTTTTCCCTCCCTTGTATTTCACCCTTTAACACCACGGCCATTGTGTGCCTGCTGTTTTAGGGCAAATCCCGGCCCATAAAGCTGCCACTGCGACGGCTTCTAAAATACAACCAGTTGCAAGGGGCTTGGAGTAATGCTGCTCTGCTGAGGAAGGGGAAACTCGAAAATATACGCACGATTCATGTTTTATAACACTGTTCAAGGAAATTAAAACATTCTGGGACAGTCTCGCTGGAAAGGCAAGCTTTGCTGGCAAGTGTGCCGCGTCGTTTGCTCAGATTGCGGGGGTTTGAGTTGAATAAGCCAGAATCTCGTAAAGAAAAAAAAAATGTGGTCCTTAAAACTATGTGCTGCCCGTTTTATTAAACTTGCTCTACCAGGATTCAATGCAAAGTTTGTTTTAAGTAGAAATATTTTCCCAGACGTGTAATGGATTGCTTGAAAACAGAATTTTTTCAAAAAATGTGATGGCCAATGTGTTTCAGCTAGCTACGAAGGTACTGTGGTAACACACTGGTCCTCCAAAACAACAACAAAAAGTCAGCATGAAAAATAAGCAGGCAGAATAATCGCTCCCCCCAATAGGCAATAAAATTAATCGAAGGCTGTCAAAACATCAAAGCTGAGAAAAGGAGCTGCTAAAATAATGTCCCTTGATAAGGAAATAATAAAAACACTGGGGGGAAAAAAAAGCTCCACTCAATAAACGCCACTGGATTTGGGGGGCTGTGCTGTATTTTATTTGGTGATGAAAGCACTTTGATGTCACTGTACTCCAAACAATTATTACCATAATTTTAAACAACCTGGTGTTTTCCATTACTGACGGCTCATGCTTTGAAGTTACACCTCATCATTTCTTAAATTAAATAAATCATTTTCAGTTTGCACTGGGAGCCTTTTAATAGCAGAGAAAGGAATATCATTATCTTATTGAGAGGCAATTGCTACGGCTCCAGTTTGGCTGTAGCTGGGGGCGAAGCGGTGCACTGAACAGACAGACTTTATTAGCCTCCCATAACTCTTGAAAGAACATTTTTATATTCGCTTTGATTCCCCCTCCCCCTCTTGTTTAAAAGCTGTCCCAACCTTTAATTACTGCCTAATATGAAAAGCATTATTTTTTAATGCTGTGTAATTTACCAGAGGCAATAGGCCAAGTGAACAATTGTTTATTAGGGTTGCTGTTTCACACAGGGCAAGGAATGCTCCTCTAAACCCAACTTTGCATGGGTGGTTGCACTAATTAATACAGTGTCTGAGACTCCTAGGGGTTTTTTTTAATATTAAAGCCTATGGGGCGGAAGGGGTTTAGAAGTCCAGCTCCTGCCGGCGTCCTCCTCTGCTTTCATGCTGGGTTGAGCCTTATGTAAAGTCAGCACAGAGGAGAGAGGCAGCTCTTGCCCCTTTTCCAGCAGCCTAAATGGTGCCCAAAAGAAAACCAGGCACTGTGGAGCACCAGAGCCAGGAGTGGGGGGATCTAATTCACACCTGCAGTGGATACAAGGGAAGGTGACTGGGGGCAGTTGCTATTTTTTGTGCTTTTCCAGTTTTTAAACAGGGGGGAGGAAGGTCACCCGACTGTTCCTTATAAAAAGGGTTGGATTTAAATCTCCCTGCCTGGCTAGATCAAGTCAGAGCCATGGCATGCACTTTTCTTTCAGGCTGATTTTTCCCTTCACTTTCCCTGTTTGTTAGAGATGCAGGAAAAGTCAGGCACTGTTACCCAGTCAGCCTACAGTGCAGGATTAATTACATGTGGCATAAAGGACATTTATCCGTCTAAATTGCCAGATTCTCCCAAAGCGTGGACAATTCACATCAGTTCAATTTACATCTGCCCCAGGATGCTTAAAATATAGGGCTGTGACTTAAAGGCTGGTGCTAGAAGGGTTGCTTGAACTAATTCTTTTGGGAATGAAAATCGCTCAGGCTGTTTGACCCAGACAAGCAATGTCTAAAGGACTCGGATCTCTCTCTTTTCTCCAGAGTTTGCCATCTAACTAAAACAAACTTCTGTCTAGAGTCCTGTTGGCTCTGCTGAGGGGGGCAAAAATTGCCTGCATGGGTAAGGCCAGAAGGCCCAAGGCCTAGTCCTCATTAAGCACAGGGGTCAGGTGGGACTTTCCAAAATTGACTAGGAAGCGAGGAGGAAATTGACCAGGAGCCAAAGGTGCCAAAGAGCTGTGTCCAAACATCACACCCACACATTGAAAATTAATAACTTTTCCTGCCTGACAACTGGGGGGACAGGGACGCTGTGCATTCATCACTTTGATAAATGGCGGTTGCTCACTCCTGTGCCTTCAGTCAGTTTATTTTCTTAAACTACCGGGCAAAAGATCTAATGATGGAGCAGACAAACGCACTAACAAACAGACGACAGCTTTATGGATGGAGCTCAGTTCCCGAGGGATGATGAGTGTTAAAGAAAGAGCTGAACAGACCTTGGCCGATCCTCCTCCTTTGTGTATTTCAAGTTCACTTTTAACAGGCCTCTTTATTAGAAAATTACAGTTGGGATTTTTTTTCTTTTAAAGGAGACACCTAGAGATTTGTTTTGGGGGCTGATCGGCTTGGTCGCTCCTTTTAGGTCAGCTCCTAATCTACCCAACTGCATTGCTATTTTTCATGTTGGACCCATGCGTTTCTCAGCTAAGCCTTTCTCCCTTTTGAAGTAGCGAGTCAATTGAGGAATGCTAGTCTCGGTTATCAATCACCCAGCTGGGTTTTAAAGGGCTCTGGCTAATCAGATTTAATTGCTCATGTAGCGCCACTCCTGCCCTGGGCCACCACCGACTTGCTCAATTAAACCCCAAATACCTGCAATCAATAAATAAGGAATGACAACGCGTTTAAGGGATTTACCCAGCAAAGGAATTGAACTGGAAACAGATTACAACCAAGAAGCCCTTTTTATAATTAAACATACACCTCTCCCAGGCGGAAGAGCTGTGCAAAGGAGCCGTTTTGGGAAATCAAGAGTCACTTGTTGCCTTGGAAGAGCTTTTCAACAACTATGTTTGTGCTATGGTGAGTTTAGAAGCCCTAGGAGTGGAAAGCCCCCTGTATTGAGCCCTGTATAAACAGAACATAAAAACAAACCCTGTCTCGGAGCTGCTATTTAGCCTTTATTGGAGGAGAGACTTGAGATATTTTATCTGGCTATAGTTGTAACAGATAAACTTTTGAACCAGGTTTGTCAGGCCCCCTCTACCCATCTGAGGCCTCTAAATTTTCACAGGTGCTAAGCACACTTTCCCATGTTAGAAAATAATAGTCCTGAACTGTAAAAATGCACATCTTTTCCTCTTTTGTTCTAAGGACTCAAGGTATTTTTCTCATTACAAAAGGTGATTTGACTTCATTTTCCTGTATATGTTGTTCCTTAGTGTTCGAATCTTAACAATGGCTTTGATTTGCTGTTATAATGTGACCTGATCTCTGACTTACACTTCCCTGCCTTTATTTTCCCCTCATACTGTAAGTTCCCCCATCTTCTAAGTATTGATGAAGTGGGATTTTCTTCCACAAACGTTCATGCGATAAATAAATTTGTTAGTCTTTAAGTGCCACAGGGCTTCTTGTTTGTTTTGGCTAATGTGGCTGCCCCTTTGGAACTTGGCATAATGATCAAATCACTTTGAAACGTCACAAAGCGCCGTATTAGTAAATACTTGTGCCGTGCCATCTTGCAGTGCACTTATTGCAACCTTTTTGCAAGCAACAGCTGTGAGAAAGGCTTATAATTTCCATAATGTTACTGGGGATGATCCCTTCAAGTGCTTGGCCAGATTTTCTTTTTCTTTCTCCTTCAGTAAAAATGTTACTTCAGCACTTTTGCTACCTGTTCTGCAACCACCTTTATTGTCAATTTGTGTTTTGTTGAAGGAGCAACCAAAATGAAGAGTCGAGTGGCTGTGGAACACGACTGGGTTATCTGAACCAAGGCAATTGTACCAGGAAGTCATAATATACTGGGATAGGATATGCCAGGCTTATAATTTACAGAGTCTTGGTCCATTCTGTAATATTTCTTACAAGGCAAATGATCTGATTTGGGCCTTGAGGTTCAATGAGTTAATACTCTCACCTAGCACTTTCTCTGGGGGCAAAAAACCCTGCCAAGATGTTCTAGAAAACAATTTAGCTAGAATCATGTTTAGACATCTTTTCTTATCTTGATTCTCATCATATTTAGGATGGTGCTTATGTCCTTATGCCAGAAAACTTCAGCAGAATTCAGCAGTATTTGAGCTGGGTGAATAGTTCATTGTGAATAGTTTATTTGATGACTTTTTTTCCCCTCTCCTTTTTCAGAAGTAACCCAGAAAGAGCTTACCACCATTGCTCTAATTCAAATTGTCACCATATAATTGCCACAAATAGATTTTGGTCAGTTGATTAGCCATTAGCAGTTAAATGCAAGTTTTGGGTATTCCCACTTCTAGCTGTGACAGGTATTTTTGACAGGACATGTGGGTTCATATGGTATTATTTCTCCTCCTTGATTGGACAGATACTGGTACATAGGTCATGTTTTGAGTCCAGATGCTTTTGTCTATATTTACCAAATCTGCTTTCTGTACTGATTCCACAGCATCTGCTTGACAGTTTGCAGTTTCCATGACTGTTCCTGCCAATGAACTCGTGCCACAGAATATTTGTGGAAATGAATATAAAAAATAATGCAAATACAGATGATATGAATATATTTAAACATTTTAAATGGATATTTGGGTCATTTAAAAGATTTTTTGGCAGTATTCACCCACCCTTTGCCACTTTCATGCCTTTTGGGCATGGAATGTGACTTAAAGATTAAAAAGAACATACAGGTGAAATCTGTACATTGGCTGAGCTGTCAGGGAGGGGTTTGTACAACACGTACTTGCCTGACTCCAACCACAATGGCGTTTCTCTGTTTCAATCAGAAAGCCCTCTTGATGTCCTGTATATTTAATAGATTGATGGATAAACTCAGTGAAACTCATGTTCAGGTCAATGGAATTTTCATCAGGCTTTTGTCAACATTTTAAAAAATGTATCTGATCAAAATGATCTGTTAAAAAAAATCAGAAAGTTAAATAACCAGTAATAAGTCAGCTTTCTTCCTCCTCTTTACTCCAGCTTGGGAAAGACTTTAATAAGTCAGGTCTGAGCTATATGTTACTTGGTGTTTTCTTTGAAGTTTGGCTGTATGTTTTGCCATGGTTCCAAAGAAAACCTAAAGGGTCATATATTCAGTTTGGCTAAAAGGTGGCTGGATCAGTATGGAAACAAAACTCTGTATTCAAGGTACAAGCAGTGTTTTCTAGCCCAGAAAAGGCATGCTCCTGAATTCTGCAGTGAGAAGTAGTACCTGCTCTTGTGTCCCATTCTTACAAAAGTAATGGGTCTGTGGTGGGCACAGCAGACCATGACACATTTCCTCCGCACACATGCCAAGTCGGACTGGCGCATCTCTGGCAGTCAGAGCATTAGTGTTTCCCTTCTCTCACAGCTGTGTCTTATGCGTCACAATCCAAATGGTACGCTTCAGTGTTTTTATTTTTGTTTGTTCTGTCTTTAGCTTTTAGGCTTATGAAGATAATCTTTGCAATGTGAACAGATTCAGTGATGCCTAGTCAAATCTGTGGAACGCCTGAAGTGATAGCCCTGAGAGAGGTGTGACCAATTCTTATTCATGATACCAAATGTTAACTCTGAAGCCCAGTGCCGTACTTGATGTATCAAGTTATTAACCATTTCACTGCTCGTCAAAAATACACAAAATGAGATGATTATACTTGGAGTTCTGAATGATCTGGGTGAGTGGCATCTAACTTTAGCATTATGAGCGTGGGGAGGCTGATGTGTGTCTTGGGGTGGGGAGAGTCTGGGAGAATATTGTAATGCAGTGGTTTCCAACTTTTTTGAGTAGGACGACCCATTTTTAATGCCAAAAATATTTGTGGTGCCCCAAATGATGATAGTTGTTATTGGGGAATGATTACAGGCAGTGGTGCTGCAGAAGGGCAGTAGAGGACCTTGTCCCTGCCTGCCCCCAAGAGTTGGGGAGATATCCAGTGTATGGCTGCTCACAGCAGGAAAATACTATTCTTTAGCACAGAGGTGTCAAACTCATTCAAAGTAGGGGTTACATTGGAAGGCAGGACTCCTGTCACAGGCCATGTGTCTGCACGGGCCCCCCAACCTTTTTGCCCTCAATGTTCAGAGTGGCATGGTTCCCCTTCTCCCTCCCCAACCCTGCAGGCTCTCCCACACCTTCCCTTTCCCCTGCCCTGTGGGTCCCCTTTCCCCATGTTGGCTCCAAGACCCTTCTCCCTTTCCCTTCCCCTTCCCTTTTCAGTTCCCCTGCTTCCTGGTGGCAGGCAAAAAAATCAGTCTCAGTCACAGGGAGCCAGGCTGGGATCTTGCCTCTCCCCCTCCCGGCCCACTCACTGTCAGTCATTCAGAAAGCTGACTTTTGGTAGGCTCAGTCCTGGCTAGCCTTTCCTTGGCCTGTTCCCACATGGGCTCCAGCCACCTTTTACTCTTTTATTTGTGATTCATGCAGTGTGCTGTCCGTCAAAAAGCATGCTGACTGACTGACAGTTAACATTTGGGACGGGGAGCAGTGCAGTGGCTCTATGGAGGTGACCTAGCCCACTGTGACTGACACTCTGGTTGGTGGGCATACCACAGCAGAGCTGAGCCAGGATGGGCTGAAGTGCTTCCTTTGTTCTCCTGCGCTGTGACTCGGATCACATGAGTGAGTCCGTAGCACATCTAGCAGTCTGCTGCTGCAGACAGCTTCCAGGCACAGCCCAGGCGGCAGCTCCATGGGCTGGATCCATCTCTCCTCCCACACCCCTCATGGGCCTTAAGTTCGACACCCATGTTGGAGAGGGTTCAAAATTGGGGGTCACCGGCCAGCAGCGGCTGGGGTCAGATGTATTCACGGACCCCTTGAAGTAACTCCATGGACCCTCAAGGGTCCCTGGACCACAGAGTCTGGAACCACTGGTGTAATCCAGAGGGCACATCTGTGCACGCATGCATCCACACGCCCACACCAGCTAACCCCTTTCTGTTTCCAACAACTTGTTATTGAAATGTGGCGGAGAGGGGAAAGATTTAGTGAAAATTGAGGATGACGTGAGACTCTGCTAAATGGAAAAACTGAATTGAAAGACTAACACTGAGTGTATAATTCAGAGTGCCACCTACCCTAGTGATATTAAAGGACAATCCCATCCACAGCTTTATATACTAACTGGTTTGTAAGCTCATGTGACCGTAGGAGACGAGGAAAGGGCTATGTCCCAGAATACTGTCCAGGGAAGAAGATGGATCCATAATAATAACTCATGGTGAGTGGCAGTGCTCAGTTGCATCACCCACATGTGCTATTCTGCCTCAGAAGTAGAATGTTTCAGGCCTCCCACTGCACCGTCTTTCTGAATGCCCTCTTATAAGGTACAATTTAATATTCACCTCTGGGGTACAGCTAGCCAGGACAGATTCACCGCCCCACCTCTTTGTTGCTCCTTCCTTTTGGGAACCATGTGCCTCTGAGGAAGCTGGGAAAAGACAACTGCTGTATGAATTCTTCTGGGTTAGAGGGACTGGAAATTTTCTAGGCTCTTGTATGGGCTGTGCAAGAAAGCTTGGAGACTCTCTCTTTCCTACTTGCCTCCACTCTATACACCTAGGTAAGACAAGGCAGAGGTTAAGTCCCAAGGGTGCCCAAGTCCACGCAGTGGTGAATGTAAGATTAGAATGCAGAACTTCCTGCGTTGCAGTCTTATTTGCACCCCATTGTTTCTTGGTTGATAACCCATTGCATCTTATCTAAAAGGCCATAAGGGAACTGCATTTCTTCTTCTAGAGGCAACACATAAAGGAAGATCCTAGGACAGGGGGGTTGAACTAGGTGGCCTGTCAAAGTCCATCCAGCCCTGTAGTTCTATGATTCTTCTCTTTGTAACTTTTCTTAACATGATAAAGAAGAGGAAGACCCCTGCTTTTGTTTATTATAAACAAGGAACCTCCATTTACTATTTATTAGAGTTAAACACATTCACTTGATAACTTCTGATAGTAAATTTGGCACCTTCAGAATGACCTGAAGCAACTACGCACCATTGCAAGGGTGTTTGTGGGCACGAGGGGGGTCCAAGGGTGTTCACGGGCCTACTGGAACACAATGAAGTTAATTACTTCATGCAGTTCTCTGCTTTGTGCTGTTAAGGTTTTCTCAAAAAGTCAAGAGAAAATACTAGAAATGATTAATAATGCACCTGTTGCCCTCACTCTAACAAAAAATCATTTATTTGTTCTATGGTAGCAGCTAGAGACCCAGCCAAGATAGGTGGGCCATTGAGGAGGGTACTGTCCTGATAAGGAAGACAGTCGAGGGGGAAGTATATCATTACCTATTACACTGGTGGTTCCCAACCTTTTCTCTACCATAGCATACCTTGACACCTGTAATTATTTTGAGGCCCACAATCATAGAGTTGCCAAATGAACTCATGAATATTCATGAGCTAATCCAGACCTCTTCCAGTAGTTCTTCCAAAAATTCTGTGGCATGCCTGATGGCACATCTGTGTGCCATGGCACACTGGTTGAGAAACACTGTATTATACAGATGTGGAACTCAGTTGCCAAGAGGTTATGGCTTGCAGTAGGTCACATTCAAAACCCATGGCCGAGACAGGAACCAAACCATCCTCCTAAGTTCCACTAAACCAAAGACCAGCTTTCGTTTCTAATAAGTAACACTTGCAGTACTGGGATCTCTTTTAAATAACTAAGTGAATACACAATGGAACCTCACTCATCCACTCTATGCTGCTCCATACACTTTATAATTCACGTGAAAACCTCTGTCTCTCCCCCCGTGCTCAGCAAAGATTTAATAGCTGAGAGGCTGTAATGAATTGTCATATTACTTAGACTTCTTTGCTTTTACTACAGTTTATTTACTAGCACATCATGAAGTGTCCTCATAAATAATTAAGACTGAACCATAACTGTCAAAACAAAATGAGCACAATATGTTTGGTCTGATGTATTATCGTTTCCTTTTTTATTGTGTTCATTCATTTAGGGGCTCAACTTGGCTCCCTACGTCAATGCAACCAGTAATGACTAGATCAAGCCCATTCTCACTAATTTGCCAAATTTAGCAATTCCCCATCATTAGTGTGAATTAATGAGATCCTTCTGGAGCTATGTTTTGGTTGTGGGTGAAGGGAAGCAAGCCTGGCAGCCATATCAACATGGGAAGGAGTGAGACGAGAGAAAAAGGGGTGTGGTTTGAGGGTCTGAGCAAGGGGAAGAGGCTTAATTCAATGCAGCTGGAAGAAGTTGACCCTGACTTCACCAGTCCAAGGAATGGTGCTAGCCAATCTGTTTTGGAGAGAGGGGAGAAATTAATATAGACGCTGGAGTAGGGGATGGGCAGTCAGTCCAGATTAAATAAGACACCCATTCCCTGTGCTCCAAAATGACCCTTCACCCAAGATGGAAGCAAACACAAGCCACATTTTTTGTCAAAGTTGTTAGATTATTTGCTATTATTATTTTGGGTTTTTTCTTTTAAAATTTAAGATTCTAAAGGCAGAAATCACAAAGCACCATATCAAAGCTTGTTCTCCTTGTATTTCCAGCCCCATCCTGTAGCAGTTTATACTGGCAATTTCAAACAGAAACCTGTTTCTGCAAGAGCACTGGGTGAATTTTACAGCCCCAAAAGATCATATAAGTCTTGGAGAAGCATCAAAACATTTGTCAAATGAAACTTGTGAGCTTAGTTGAAGTCTGCTGTTGTCACTGTGTTGGATATATCCCTTTGAACTTGATGGATCCTGCCAAATCCAACAGTGGATGATGTCGCTCTATTTCTCATAGCTGTAGAGGCGGATTAATTGTCCATGACTCATAGAGATAATAGCTATTACTTAAAAGGCTGTTCAGAGAGAAAAAGATATCTACTGTTCTCATCTGAAGTATCTTTCTGGTTCTGGGGCCATCAGAGAGAGCATTCCAGGTTAACAACTGCACAATGAATGCAAATTTTTAATGATGGCAACCTTCTATTGCTAACCCACCTATGGAAGAAAAATGGCAACCTTCTAATAGCTGGAACATTGGATTATATTTATTTAAACTTACTCTTATTGGTCTGGTTCAAACAAAAACATGGAGAGGAAAATGGTTAGGTTAGCTGGTCTGTCTGAAATTACTACCTCGAGCTGGTCGTATTTTCAAATATACAACTGCGTAAGTGAAACACAAGTTATTTAACAGCCTTCTAATGACAGTAGTGCAGTAGCTTTGACAGCAAATTTACTTAGTTCATTTGGTATGGACCTCAGTGGTGTAAAACTGAAGAGCTTAAACCCTTCTGACCCTCCATTTATTCCTTCAGACCATGGTACCAAGTTTTGCTTGCGCTCCAGAGCCTTTTTCCAAAGTGAAACCACATGCCGCTCTATGCTTTATCAAACCACACTCCATTTGTGAGAATGGTGGGTTTTATCCACACAGTGGAAATGGCGACCCTATCAGTAATCACTGCAAACTCTAAACACATGTCAGCCTTTTGGGACATTTGTTTTTAGGGGCCAATAAAGCCTGGATATTCTGAATTGAATGGAAAAACCAAAAAAGATGACACCACAATAGTATTACACGGTGGTGAAACGCCAACATATAGCTGGCATTTAGGGCTCAATTCTGCAAGGTGCTGAGTGTCTTAGCTCCCGTTGATTGTGGATGTTCCTCACCCGACAACAGTGCATAGCACTCCTCCAGAAAGCCTTTAATAAATCATTATAGTCCAAATATTGTTGGCCCTTTGAATAGTTTTGATATATCTCTTCCAAAGTGCCAATGACAGCCTGGGAGAACGATCCATAAATTAATAAGTTATCACCTACTTGTCTCATTATATGTAATATGAGTATGTCCAACATAAAATTAAATACCCATGGCTTCCACACTTAATCTAAACTGCTATTTAAAATGTCAGTTCCATAAATCAAAGTCCATTCGTTTCCATCTATAAAAGACTCCCTTGGGGAATGTCGTTTAACTCTGTCATTGTTTTCCCTTTGGCAGGCAGAAAATAAGAAAACTTGTTAATGATGTGTATATATCTTTTTAACTAAAACATAAACATTAAAAACTCTTCATCTAAAAAGCCCCAACAGCCAGTGTATTCCAGTCCTGAGATAAGAAACACTTTCCATACACAACCCATTTGCTTTGTAGCACACTTCTAATGTATAATTTGGTGAAGGGCACTTCCCAACCTGCATTTAAAATGATCCATTCTAAAGATAAGTAAATTGCAGCAGTCTCATTAAACCCAGCACTTCACGGTAAACTGCAAATATGTATTTAACTAGGAAATGCTACTTTAGGCCTTCACTTTTTCTTTGTGAGCTAGAAATGTTGTGATTCATTGTTTCTAGGGTTGGATTAAGACATGCTGAAGCCCTAAACTATGACAAGATTCAGAGGCCCCATACCATAAAAAATAAAGAGAAAAAAGTGAATTACATCATAACAGAAAAAGGTAATGAAAAATGATAAATTGGTATTTTTGCAAACATACATAGGAAAAGATGGAATGAAAAACTAAATAAAACATACATCTTGAAAAAAAGACTTATTTGCATTATCAAATACTTTATGATAAATTGTCTTAGTTATCTCTGACATATTTAGAGGCCTCTCAAAACGCAAGCCATGGATTACTTGGCTTGTGCCTAAATCTGGCACTGATCATTTCCAAGAGTGCCCCAAAATTACAGGCTGACCATGACTGAAAAATACTGTGGAGATCAGGAAACTGAATACACCCAAGACCGATGCAAAGATTTTCCATCCAGCTAACATTGCTTGTTTCCAGATCCAGATCCTCTTGCAACTGTATAAACAGTAGCTTTTGAGGAAATAGCTAATTTGCTGGGAAGACGTATCAAGAGTTAAGTTGAGGCACAACATTGAACTGTATTGTGGTGCTGCTATCAAGAATTTAAGCTTCCACAAAAAAGTCAAAAATTACTGAAGTTTCTTTCGAAGTCAGATTAGTGTCTATGCATGCAAGACCTATTTTGCACACTCCAGGTTTTTACATTCATGTGTTTTTTAGTTCCACTTCTTGTAGATGCAAAAACTCAGAATTTTTCAGCCTGCTATTGCAAATGCTTAGCTGCTCAAGTTGCATAGATCTATTTTGTGCAACTGGCCCAATTTTCTGGGTGTGTGAAAATGTACAGGTGCAAAACTTAACCATGCACTAAAGCTTTTAGGAGTCACTTACATTTTTGAAATGTTAGTATGTAAATGTTATCTGTTTAGGGGTTCAGGCCTCAGGGCCATATTGTCCCGGAGAAAGCAGTGAGAGGCACTTTCTGTCTGATAGTTCCTGGAAGTGCAGAAGCAGATTGCCAGTGACTGCATCCCTTTACAATGTGTAAATTCCTGTCTTTCCTACAGAGTGAGCCAGATCCACTGGAGGAGGCATGAGGGGTATGAAGCCATAGCGTCCTGTGTGTCCAAGTATGGGGGCTGGAATTCTGCTTGGTCCTTATGTGGGCCCTACACAGGACATCGGGAACTTTCCTTGCCTGTAAGGTCTGGCCAGAATCTGGATCCCAAAATAACTGCACAATTTTATAGTTCAGTATTCTTCAGTTTTGTCGCAGTGCCATTTATCAGTAATGTTAGTGCTACATAGAATTAGCTTTTCTAAATCAGAAAGCAGAGAATCAAAACTGACTGTGATTTATTTTTCTAAATGATTGTCTCAAACTGCATTTTAGGGGCACAATAGACCTAAGTAGCGGTAGCTACCCTTAGCTGATCTGGAGGTTTGAGTATGAATCTCGAAGCCTGGATGCTTATGCCAAGCTCCTGAGACTGCAACACTGGAGCTTCATATGGGACTTCCAATGTTTAGAGCCCTGCACAGATACAAATATGTGAATCCACATCTGATCGGCATCCACAAGAAATGGTCCACAGATATGCGCATTGTATACATGGATGCACGTATGATGAGGATATCCACATATTTGCTGGGCTCTAGCTCTGCCTAGATAAAAATATGTGGACCTGTATCTGATCTGCATCCACAAGAGATGGTCTGTGGATATCTGTGGATGCAGGTATCTGAGGATATCTGTGTATTTTCAGGGCTTTGCCAATATTTCCTACTTCTATCTGGGCTGAAAATGTGAGGGGGGAAAAAATGTCATTTTTCAGGGTATTTTGATACTTCTTGTCCAAACTGGGAAGTACAGAGAGAAACAACAGGCATGAGCAGTCATGGGGAATAAAGGTTACCCAAATTTTTTTTTAAAACCCAAAGAAGCAATTGAATGCAGTTTTTGCATAAAAGTGACCCCAATACAAAACATCATGTATACAGCTCTCTGCATGTTGTAGCATATAGGGGTTTTGTAATCAGCGCAAGGCTCCAAATTTTACAGACGTACCCTATTTCTATTATGGGTAAGACAAAGACCTAGAGCTGGAAAAACCTCAGGGATCGTGGTAGAGACCTCAATTTTGTGGTTCAGACCAAACCTCTAGGGGGATCTTTAGTTTTGGATGAAGGTTCATGTCAGTTCTTATGTTGTTTTAACTGATTTACCCATTTCCTTAATACCTACCAACAGTCTAGAAAGTGTTTATTTAAAAGGAAGAACTTCATTTCTGTGACCTTTGATTATTAATGAAAATACCTTAAAAAGTTTTAAAGAGAATTGAATAACCGTTAGTTAGTGCCATGCTACTAGAAATGGCAAATAGGCATAAAAGAACCTCTAAATTTGGCTGCTCATGTTTTGTACCCACTTAACTCTAATTTTGCATTGCATTAATGCATTTTTGCATTAAACACTGTGTTGAGTAGCAGAGACTGCTGCACATGGCCTACATCAAAACACGTGAGCTGTGTCTATATTAGTAAACCACACAGCTGTAATTCTCCATCATTGCAATTCCATGAAAGGAGCTGATCATGACTGTTGTGTAGAGAAAACTTAGCCCATTTGCAAATGTTGTGAGATAGTTATCGCCCTAGCCAGGCCGATATTTGAGGTAGGACTACAAAAAATTCAGAACCAAGGTAGAGAGGAATTTTTGTTCAACTTCGTGGTTTTGAAAAACTTGTGATGAGGTGGTTTAAGAGAATAAAATGTGATATAGGGCTGGTAATGTTAGTGAGGGCACACAGTGACTATGTCCTCTGTGACACTGCCGAGATGGAGACTTTCTACTGCCACATAGTATCTTGCCATTCTCTGTTTCTTCTAGATGCCTTGGCTGGAGATGCTTAGTTCATTGTGCTTAATTGAACTGTGAGAAACTTCTCCTTTGAAGCATTCAGTCCCATGAAATACAGCCTATTTTAGTTTTGTTACAACCGTGCAAATAAGGCCATGTTGGCTGAAAGGTTGTGAATGTCCTAAGTGAATCTGGGGTTAGTTTCAGGTAAATCTGGGGCTGGTTTATAGTGCTGGGGGTTTGACTGAGAGTCATTTTAAGTTCTGAATTCTTCACGAGAAGTAACTCAGAAGTGAGGAAAAAAGATCCCAGACATCTGTGTAACAGAACTTCTGAGATTTGTCCTGGTCTACTCTCCTCATCAGCACTTGTTGCAGTTTTTTGTGCCTGCAAGGGTTTTATCCGAGCACTTTGTTCTCAGCTATTTTTCATCCTCAGACCTGCGGACTACCACTGTGCAGTGATATTTCATGCACCTGATTAAGTGGGTTCTAGTCCACAGAAGCTTATGCTCAAATAAATTTGTTAGTCTTTAAGGTGTCACAGGACCCCTTGTTGTGTGTGTTTTTTTTTTTTTAACACTCTAGGATGCAGTGAAGAAGTGAAAATTGCCAGCTAGATGTTATCACCCACAGGCATTGTCATGGACCCTGATGCCTTTAAAATATCATCTACAACAGCAGCCACATCTGAGCTGTAGTGTAAAAAGGGTTTTTTTGTTTAAAGACTATTTAAAGACCCATCATCACCAGGATATTTTTAGTCTCTTTAAAATAGATGGATAGTCTACTCAAGCAACCAAGGTAAACTAGCTAAATTCCAACAATCATTGATGAGTACGTACTCAAATAATGTGTTACTGATGCACTTAGCTGTATATATGCTACTTTTTGAGCAATTCACATGATACCCCTGTTGTTTGTTTTTTTTTTTCCTTTGGACTGGACTTGGTTTTGCACCTGTACTTTTGTATCCGTAGCTGACTGGGGACACTATGACGCGTTGGTGTAAATGATAATGTTTAGACACCTAGTTGATTTGTAGGTGGTGTTAAGTAGTTTGTATCTGCAGTTAATGACACTTAATTGGTTCTGCATTGCAAAATGTAAGGGTGTAAAATTGCAAGCTGGCTTTTAACTATAGGCCCATCCTAGTCAGATATAAGCTATTAGATATTACTAATGACTGTTCTATCAAGCATATGAATTGTGGAACAGCGCCATGTTCCTTTCAGGACACCATGGCATTGTTTCTTGTGCTTCCAGATATGACAAGATGGGCCAGGAAGAATGACTGTTAGGAGTCTGTTACTCCGCTGACTGAAAACAAATCAGATTCCTTTTCAAGATTCACTCTGACTTGTTGGTGTTTTCAGCTACTTGTGAAGGATAACATGATTCTGAAGGTACATTAGTGACCCCACTAAAACAGTCTACAAACAATCTGAACTCATGTTGGAGCCTGAAGCCACCCAAACTGGCCATTTTAATCTTCTCAGCTCTTACAAATACCAGTAAACAGAGTTGGGATGGGCCAGGCCAACAGTAGGGGAAAATACTAAGCAACATCCACATGTTGCATGAAGGGAAACTTTTGGTTTAGTGGCGGCACTGTTCCTTTTGACACCATACTGAACCATCATAGTGCTGGTAGGCACGGGGCTGCTAGCATGGTTTTGTTTAGGATGAGATGTGAAACGAAAGCCTCTCTTGGCCACTTGTGGTGGTTGTTAAAGGAGCCATGGTACTTGCTGTAGGCATGAAGGTGTTAGCTCCAATGTCCTGCCAAATTCCAACTTGGATAATTGCATTCCACTTATCAAAACCTCCCACACTAATTTAAATTGGATTTATTTTAGATTACAAGCTCATTGGGGCAGGGATATGCCTTCCTATATGTCTGAACTGGAAACAAATAATATAGGGGTGTTCTTCATTTCTTGTCCTAAACTCTTCAGAAACGTTGCTGTTGCTGTAAAGCGACTGCAGTCCATCCCAGGAGTGGTTGCATTCCAGCAGGGGATGAAGCATCTGTTTATTTTTGAGTTCTTTGGAATGAAAAGCCCTGACATAAATGTGCAGTAAATGGTTATTGTTATTGTAGGATGCTTTGGACGTCTGAATCGTTCCCCCTTCCTCTGGGATAGAAACATCACTGTGGAGGTGACTGTACCTGCTTCCAGGCCCCAATTAATAGGATGGAGAAAATGGAACAAAATGGAGGTTTTGAAATTCCACCCTGACGTCTGGCTGCCAAGGGAGCCTGCCGTGCTCAATTCAAGGGCTAATCCCAGACCATCACTCTCCTTCAGTAATTATGGAACATTAATGAGTCTGTTTCCTTATGACAGAGCTCAAAATAAGAGCATTGGCATTCCTTTTAGCAGGGAACTTTTAAAGTCTTAGCCCAAGGATTTTAAGAGGAATGGATTTTTTTTAATTAAGTTTGCATTCAAAACTTTGTGTTAAACCATCTGTTCTCATGCAAGGTTGGGGAGCGGGGGGAGGAGGGAAGAGAAAGAGGGAATGGAGAAGGGAGGAGAGAAAGCTAGCCACAGATTTTCATCAGCGAACTGTTAAATTAGTCTCTTTACTTCACAGGGCTTGTTTTATTCAATCTGACTTTATTAAGAACACAGGTTTGATTCTGAGAGGAACAAATTCTTCTGGTTCTTTAAGGAAAATGGTTATAAGCAGGGTTTTATTAGGCTGCGTTACTGGCTAAGCGATACAACATGTTGCCAGCGTGAATCATCTGATTTAGAGTGACAAGAAAGGAACTTGAAAACTACCCACAGCCAAAACATTGGCAGGGAAGGGCTAACAGGGCCAGATTTGCTTTGCTTTTGCTAAATTTTCTGTTGCAGTTGGTAGTAACTATTCAGGGCTTTTAGATATTTTGACTAAGTCTCTCTACCACCCCTAAATTAAGAGTCAGAGAAGTTAGGGCCAGATTTTGAGATTCTGACTCATGTTGAATGGGCCCAATGAAGTCAGTGGGGCAGCTGGTAGAATAAAGTACTTCTCCGTGAGTGAGAGTCTCACACTCGGGCCCTTTGAGGGGAAAGAGTAAGTCATCCTGCTGTTCCTGGCAATACAGGATTGCTCGTACAACGCACTTGAGAACATGCCGTGTAAGCCCAGTTTAATCATGGCACTTGTGAACATCTTGTAGGAAATCAGCAGCAAACCCCTAAATGTCATTTGTTCTCTAGTTTTCACCTGCAGGAGTTTAAAGCTAGATTGGGGTACAAGTTGTGTGACAAACCCCCCCCAATTTTTTTTTCCACAGTTCTCAGTGCATTCACTTTGCCTGCACTTGTGCCCGCTTTTTGCTTGCAATACACAGCTGTTTCACTGAGCTCCCCAGCAAACAGAGAATATGCATGGAAACTAAATTCTGAATCCATTAAATATGACTATTTGCCAGAATTCTCTGGGACATTGTCTCAGAGTGAATACATTTGAGAAAATCACAAGCTACTTGTGGTTCTTCTGGGAAAAGAAGCACAAAATTAATTGAATAAATTATATTCCATACGTTATCCACTAAGTACTGTTTCATTCTGTACTCTGATAGAAATGTTTGTGTCGGGGTGGCTTTTTTTTTTTCTTTGTTTCCTTATAGCACAGGGAGCTCAGCCTTGAACCCAAACAGGACAGCAAAACATACTTTTAAAGAAGAGTGCAGTTCAAGGTATCAATGAAAAACAAGCTAGTTAATGCAATTAACTCAAGCTGACTGTAACGTAGAAAGGATTCATATACTGCAGGAGTGGTCAAACTGTGATTGGTAAGTCACATGTGGCTTTTACAGTAAATGTGCAGTTTGCAGAGCTCCTTATGCTGCCCCCGCTGCCCATTCTCCATTTCCCAGGCTGGAGTGGGGAACTCAGAGCTTCTGTCCTGTGGCAGGGTCGGGGGGCTTGAGCATTCTGCCTAGCAGGGAGGGAGGTCTCTGGGGGTCAGTAAATTTGGCCACTCCTAATATATTGTGGTACAGAGAGCCGAATCCTTGCCAATCTCCCTTAAGACCAGCCCCAATGGGGACTTAATTGCCTTCTTCTTGGTGGTGGTATGTAAAAGGTGATATTCACAGAATCATGCTTCAAGCTTGGGAGAGGGGAAAAAATAAAATAAAGCAAAACAGCTCTTGTTTTGCTTCCCAATTTGGAATCCATTTTGGTATCCAATTCTTGCATTACAAGTAGTATATACTGTTTTGTGATTTGGTGATGCTTCAGTAGTATTGACCATCTAGTCTTCTTTTAATGGGAGAAGGCACTTCTGTAAGGTGCCTTGGAGATAGGTTAGTCCCTTGTGATTTCTAGCTCCCTTGCACCTTGAGGAAAAAGGAGAAACCCCTTGAAATTTTGCAGGTGCTTAGTGCACCTACTCCAGTTGGCCATGGTCAATTTGAAGTTGGCTAACTTGTCCATTTGCATCTTATTGCTTAAGAAATGCCCACTAATCTTATAGGCTATGTCTACCTTGCCATGTAGTTTGAATTAATGAGGCTTAATTCAAACTAAATTAGTGCGTGGCCACACTGGCTTTCATTAGTTTGAACTAAGGAAGTCCTTAACTCAAATTAAGGAAAGCTTAGTTTGAACTTGTAAAACCTACTTTTAGTTCAAACTAACCGAATGGAGTTGTGCTAGTTCAAGCTATTAGTTCAAATTAAACACGGTTCGACCGTCTTCCTCCAGTGTACGTGGCACCAGGGAGGAAGTGCCTTCCTCTTTTTATGGGATTGAGTGGAGGGATGGTGCTTCCCTCCTAAGACAAACTAGCAAGTCCTGTGCATAGACATGCTAGTTCAATTTAGGTTTTCAGTGTGGACATGCTAGTTCGAACTAAGTTAGTTTAAATTAATTAAAATTTGTTCTCACTAATTAATTTGAATTTAGTTCAAACTAGCTTTCTTAGGTGTAGACATAGCCATAGAGAAGCCATCAGGAGATCTGAAGTTACCATTTCAACAGAGTATAGGTTCTGAGTCCTGCAGACATGCATTTTTGAGCTATGAGTGGAATGGTATGATTTTGTTTGGAAGATAAATTTTGGTAGCCTCTCCTAAGGGCTGCCTGATGTATATATTTATCCTTTACATGTAAATGTCCTTTTAATCTTGGCTCCTTTCTTCTGACTTTAACTTCACTGTCAGTTCAGTTTGAGGTTATGGCTTTCTCTCTTTTCCTGTAAAGTGCTTTGCGGTGTTGCCTCTCAGAGCTGCTCTATAAATATTAGAGATGCTGTTGGGATTAGGTTAATCTTTAGGCTGGGGCTTGAGGTCAAATCCAGGGTTAGGCTTCATATTTGATGGCTCTGAAGCCTGAGGAGCTATTATTGCAATATTTTTGACCCCAAATAGCAGAAGTCGAGTGAAACCAGCTGTCCTCCAGAGAGTTCTGCTGCACCATGCTGAATCCAGTCTGGATATGCACAATCGGCCCATCAAGTAGATTGTCATGAGAGATTCTGATCTGATCTGAAGATTTTGTGGAATTCAGAAGGGTCATATATCTGCAGTTCCAGCTCTGGGTGATCTCTGACCAAACTAAAATGTTCACAGTTCCTTGCTGAGAAGTTCTTTCTCCCATCTGGGCTAGAAATCAATCAATCAATCAATCAATCATAGGGCTGGAAGGGACCTCATGAGATCATCGAGTCCAACCCCCTGGGAATTGAACCCAGGACCTTCCGCATGTTAAGCAGAGGTGCTAGCCAATGGACATACCTATATCTGAATGCTTCCAGAGTGTATAAGGGGTGGTTTATACCTAGGGTATGGCTTCAGGAGTTTTCTGGTCTGAAGACTGTGGCTCATACTCGGTCCATCAGTGCTGTCATTTTATCTCCATCTCAGAGAGATGATGATGATAATTTGGGTGTTGTGGTGGTAGACTTGTTTTTGAGCATATCAGAGTTTTGTCTGTTTCTAAGTTACTTGTAATTCCGGTGAGGGATCTTGACTCAAGGTCTTTGATGCTTTATACAAAGGGAGCTGGTGGTTTCTGTCTCATTTCAGGTGAAACTCAATGTGGTGGCGTGGTTTAGGACCCAGCATAGGTTAAGACTGGATCTTGAGGGAGGTTATGCCTCAGCGCTCACATAGAAAATAATGGGAATTGGAACTGCTGAGCAAAGCATATCTCAGGAGCAGGTTGTGCAAGCCTGCCTGGGACCCTTGAGTTCAGATTTGAGTAGCTAACCCATGTTGAACTCTGTGCTGCTGCAGCTTTAATAGTATTAATGCTTCTTCTAGCTAGAGTAGTTATGGGTATATCTATAGATGCCATGATCATGTGTCCGGTTGTAGTGTAGACCCTCCTTATGTCCCCTATCTTGGCCAGTCATAATAGATGAGATCTTCTTGGCATTTGGGCAGTCTCATTTCAGTGGAAGTTCTCCAGCACCATATCTCCACCTGCCACTCCATGTGAGCCATAGGTTGGAGGTCTTCAGAGCACAGAGCAAGGCTAAGTCTTTTTGGTTTCTTCTGATTATTGATGCAGGAGCAAATCATTGAGTGAGAAGGGTGACAAGCAGGGGCGGTAGCTTACCCGTCTTTCTGTGGGCATGTCCGGTCAGGGTTTAGTGTTTATCATTTGCTTAGCTTCCTGAGATCACATGGCAAAGGCACCAAATATAACTGTAAACAAATAAACAATAAAATAGTTGTGAGTTACTGAGATGGCATTCTTCATCCTACATTGACCTGGATAATCACTTGCTAAGACACTGGGATTCCCATCAACTATCTCAGAGACTTGAGATGGTTAACAGCTTCTCTTCTAGCCTCTTCACATATGTTTCCTCTTCTTGGCCTCTACTCCTGCCATATATGCTACAATTTACTTTTCACCAGCATACAGTAAGTTACTTTCCTTTGATGGCATCTGCAGAAACAAAGACAAAGCAGTGTCTGACTGTGCTGTATCTCTGCATCCTCCTGTTGACATACTGTTGCCGATGTTTTTTAACTTGCTTATGCAAGCCCCATGGCCATAATGGTATTAATAAAATCACATGTTAATATAATAGCCAGCCTCCGTACCAAATTTCTCTGGACTTTACTTTCTCTTGCACTATTGATAAGTGTCACTCAGAAGAAGGGTCTGTAGGTTAAATCTATATTGCTTTGAATTTCTCTTCTATGCTTAACATCAGACGCTACCAACACATCTTGAACTGATTTAATGCCCTAGGGTGTTACTTAGTGCCATTCAAAACACAGCAAGCCATTTTCCATCTGCTGGGGCCACTAGGGCTCATTAGAATGGTATTTTTAATAAAACTTAAGTGTAATTACAATGTTTTGTGACTTGACTCTCTAGATAAACCACCAAGTACATCATTCCCCACCTCAAGTCCCCATTCACACAGTCTCCTGACTTTTGAGTATAGCGCCAAATTCATTGTAGATGTCAATCCACTGAAATCAATAGCATGCCATGTACGTTAATAAGAATCATGTTAGCTTGCAGTTTCCACAATATTGGTTTAGTATTTTTAATCTTCTGGAGGGAATTAAGGCAGACACAAAATTCTGGGGTCTGCCATTCAGTTAGGTCCAAACATGGACATATAAAAACAGTTTGTTCCCAACTATTTGCTGTCCTGGGAAAACCTTTTTGGCTGAACAATTAATGGTGTGTCTTTTTTCCTTTACTTTGTTTGAAATAAACTCCATAATGACCGTTGGACAAGGATTTGTTTAAGCTGCACAAAGTGGCTCTCTGGTGCTGGGGAATCCATGTGACAAAGGACAGTATTACTGCCCATGTGCTAACTGATGCCAGAAGCTGGGAATGGATGACAGGGAATGGATCACTTGATGAATATCTGTTCTGTTCATTCCTTCTGAAGCACTTGGCATTGGCCATTTTCGGAAGATAGCACTCTAGGGTAGCTGGATCACTGGTTTGACCCAGTAAGGCCATTCCTGTGGTCTTAACATAAAGCAGTGGGCTAATTCAGGAAGCAACGGGCTACTGGGGAGGGTTGGTGTGAGAGACCATGTTTAATCCTATAGCAGCTTACCTTGGACAGGCCAAGCACCTGTGACTTCAATTGAAAATCAAAAATAACCAACAGCACAGTTTCCTCCTCCTCCTGGAGTCCAAGAGCATTTTGTGAAATGGTGTCGTTTCTATCAGTGTTGTGACATTCTTATGGCGGAAAGGCTTTTTTGAAGAGGTGTTTCGCAGAGCCAGTCTAGCTTTGGAGTCACTTGATTTCTGGAGGTTAGTTTCCTAACCTGATCCCCTTGACTGAAGATCCTGTGCTCCTTGCATCTCATGTGTTTCATCCTGTACCATCATCCTTTGCCCTTGTCACAAAACCAGGATGTGTCATAGAGAATTCCCTTCCCTCCCAGTTTGTCAGTTACACAGATTTTTCCCTTTAACACTGGACAAGTTTTCTGCCTATTGATTATCAGAGGAGATTTTGTGTATATTCTGTGAAGCACCCTTTGTAGTTTTTACTAGTCAACAGTCAGGCTCTAGGGTGGCCTAAACTGATGAGTAAACAGCATTAGAAGGCTGAACTCTCAGGGTGTGTGAATCCTGCATGGTGTTATGGTAAAGAGTTAAACATGGACTCTTGTGGTTATTGCATAGCATCTCTGGTATGGCAGCTTATGACAAGGGTTTAAATGTGGGGGAGTAACTGTTGAGGACCTTGAACAAGTGCCAACAGGTATGTGGGCTTTAGAAATCACATCAGTTCTCTGCACCTCAGATTTCTTAACCTGGGGATAAAAATCTAGATCCTCATTTGTAAAATATTTGTGGTCACCTGATGAAGGATGCTAGATAAGTGCCAGTGAAGGTTTTCATCAGGTGTGCCTGAAAGGAACCTCCTTAGATCCAACCAGTAAGAAGCCATGCTGAGCTTCTCTTGAAGTACTTCACCTGCTGCATATTTGACAATGGATTCTTCCTTTGTCATCTTGTTAAATTGTTGGCTCTGTTGCCTTTTGGGAAGAGAGTGAATCTGCAGTTACATCTAGGTACAGCACCAAGCACATTTTTAGTCCTGCTATAATCTAAATACCTGATAAGAATGAATCATTCGTGGTCACTCAGTGCCCATGTCTTTTTCATGCCCCTACAGTCAATTGCCTTCCAACGTGCATCCCATTCCCACGTAGCAGGAAGAGGAGGGGATCAGCTCTTGCGTGAGGGGTGATATAGCATGAATCAAGCCAAGAGCCAGTGCTGTAGCTCCCAAGTTACACAGCCACCATGTGATGCTGTTTAATACCAGATCAACGAGGTGAATAAAACCCACAAAAGTTTATGGTGTGTAAATTACTGTTGCAGCTTGCCCTCTGCCTCAGCTCCAAAATGCATGTTCTGGAGGTGCATAACTAAAACCAGTCCCTTTCTGCGCTAGGGCAGGAGGAGTTTTAGGAACTGTGGAATATATTCAGGCGTTGTCAAAATGAGAAGTAGGGGGAATGACACATACACTTGGGAGGTTTCTAATATGTACAGTGGCACCTTTTGAATTCTGGTTTTTGATATTCTAGTCCAGTGGTTTTCAAACTTTTTTTTCTTGGGACCAGTTGGGGGAAAAAAAAAGTTTATACTTGTTACCCAGCAATTGCATCTTTGAGAAATGCATTCCACTCTGTTGGTGGCAGCAGCAGGGGCTCCATGATCCAGTGCCTGAGGGTCTGCAACCCAGTACTGGGTCCTGACTCTTTGTTTGAAAATCACTCTTCTAGTCATTTATAACTGTGTGTTGCTCAGAAGCAGACATCTGTTTATGCCCATGCTTCCTGGACCGATCACGCAAATGTCCTACTGTGCCCAGCACAAATACATGCTGATGGCTCCATTTATTTTGGGCCCAGTAGCATGTTCAGCTTCTGATGCTAGGCTTCATTCAAATACAAATCTTTCTAGCAATTAAAGATCTACCACTGATCCCAGCTGGAGTCTGGTAATGGATATGGCAGGTGAGTGTCCTGCTCTCAGCTGCCTCCAAAAGGGCTCCCACCTACTTTGCTTAAGAGCCAATGTTGGGTTTGGTTAGTGCTGAAGGGAAGCAGTCCAGTCCCCATCAGCAGGAGTAATTAATGGTGGCCTCAGGACGAGGCCCAGAATGTAGGGAGTGCAAAAGCGTGCATACGGAGAATGGGGAGGAAGACAGAGAGGTGTTGCCCAATTCTGAAAGCGCTACGGGGGTGTTAGGGCAAACTGCTATCTGGGGGAGAGGGGATGAAGGGGAATATTAGAAGTCCAGCAGTTCCAGGTATCTTCTTTGTCCACTTCTATCATTGTGTAACCCAGATAGCTGCTGACCATTTGGTAAATTACAGCTCAAGAAATTGGGTGTGTGTGGAGGAATGGTATATAAAATTACCAAGGACACAACATTTTAGTTCAACATGTATGTGAGTCACTGGCACTTGTCACGTTGTCTTTGGAGCTGTTGAAGTCAATCGAAGCAAAAGCACAACAAAACATTTGTAGTTAATACTGAATCTTTTACAATCTGTTGGTAAAGTGATGTGTGTGCATACAGAGGACTAGACAGGCTATTATAATTTATTATTCATGCTGGAATATGCATATGTATGTTAGAAATTATATACAATATGTGACCATGAATTTGCAGTTGGGTCTGTTAATGCAGACACCTTGCAAAGACCCTTTGTAGCAATGGTACCTTTCATCTGGGTTAGATCCTGATGCAGGATCAGAAGTCACACGATGGGGTCTTCACAGTCTGCAGCAGCCCACCACAATGATCAATCTCTTAACCTGGGATGACTGACCTGAACTTGTGAGGCTCACGCAAGTGCTAGTGTTCTCAAAATAGCTGTGTAGCTAGCTCACGTTGTACAGGTTTGGGACTTTTTATGTAGGTGATGTGCTTTGAAGTAATTGATTCACTTTATATATTCTGCATCACTCCTGTTTGCTTATTGCCCATCTGTAAAACAAGGGTAATGATGCTAACCTGCTTTATAAGGTGCTGGGAGCTTTGATAATAATAATAATAATAATAAAAAAAAGAGTGGGAGCTACGCATTCATATTATTATTAATAGATTCCCAGGAATAGGCTGTTGTGGGTCTGTAGAAACTTTCCTGGTCTGTTGGGTAAAATAAATTCTGTATTCTAAAAATTCTCAACCGATAGTCTTCCAGGGAATTGAGTTTTTAATTAATTAATATAACTTGGTTACAATTAAAAATTCAATACTTGACAACAATTACTTCACAGTGGTATTGGAAAGCCTTGCAAGTAGGGACAGTCCTATCCAATCAATGGGGTTTGGATGTTTTCACTACCTTTCAGGATCAGGATCAGGTTTCTTATTCAAGGCAGGGAAAGACCTAACATGTACCTCACTCTTGTTGCAAACATAGGTGATTAAATGCCACCCATGGTACATGTAGTTCCCTGAACATGAATGTGCACAATCTTGTTAAATCAATTTGTCCTGTTTAAATGAAACAAAGGCAGGAAAATACAGCATTAAAGGCCCGCTCCCAATGATCTCATCTGCATACTTTTCTCAGAGTCTGATGCGCTGTTCATATCCTATGGTTTTGTCCCAGGGCCTTACATGCCTTATGTTGCTCTGCATTCTTAGAGACATGCCATGTTTCTGGCTGCTCTGCAGCAGTGAACAGTAGTTCCTGTACAGACAGTTTGCACAATCAGTTGGTTAGTTATTTGGTATCCTTTGGGATGAAAGATCATTATCATACCATTATCATTACATACTGTTCCCAAGCAGCTGCAGGAATGCAATATGCCAGTGTGTTGTGGGGTTAGGTAACTCTGAACGTCCTGCTTTTCCTAATTTAGACATTACTCACCATTATTTTAAAGCCATATTTTACACATGATATTATTTTATTGTTTTTACAATACCCAAAAGATGTTTCACAGGACAAATAAAAAGACCTAATTCTCTCACTTGGATCACTTTGGAGTGTAGTATTGGAAGTGACAAAATGAAGGGGGGGGGTAACAACCTATGGGTTGAGGATTTGAGGCGTCTTGATTAAAATACAATCATTGTTATTGATTCTTCTGGGTATTGTGGGAAAAATTAATCTTAAGTAGGAATTTGAATGAAGGGAGGGGACACCAGAGTTGAGAGAACAAAAAAGGAGTGGTGTGGCACTTTTAAAGACTAACACATTTATTTATTGCATGAGCTTTCGTGATAAAGCTGGATTTTACTCACAAAAGTTCATGTGATAAATGATTTGGTAGTCTTTAGAAGTGCGAGAGGACTCCTTGTTTATTTTGCTGAAACAGACTGACATGGCCACCCCTCTGGAACTTGTCACAAGTACCGGGAAGCATGTTTCATGAAGATGAGGCAACAGGTAGAAATATTGGATATCTCTCTATAGTACCACACAGCCCACTATGAAAAGACGGAACTGAAAGAGATACTATTCTTTTCACCTGGAAGCATCCTAGCAAATATTTTATGATGAGGCTATCCATAGACATTAGGCTCAGATTTTCAAAAGAAATCAGCACATTGGATGAAAATATGTCAGTAAATGTCCCAATGAGAGTTCCTGGAAGCTGTGAACTTTTGATAATCTAGCCTTTAATTTAAATGTGTTACTGTGAGTTGAGCTTTTTTTGAAAATCAGGCCATGACTGAGGAAGCTGAGCACCTGAAAATCTGGCCCTGAAAGTACTATGTTTCAGGATATGGGAAGACTGCCTGCACAAGGGCACTGGTCTGAGCTTTTTGGACTGGACAATTTGCCTACAGCTTTGACGTCCTTCTCAAAAGTGTCAGGTATAGATACAGGAATATAGAACTACAGTGACATTGGGAGTGAAAAGGTACAGACTGTTTCCCTTACTTGGTAAGCGCCCACAAAAGCCAACACGAAAGCTCTCTCTTGTGGCCACAACATGAAAATACACCTTTTTTCCCCAGAGGAAAAAAGCTGCTTTATAAATTAGATGGTACAATACAAAGGTAGACAGAAATGAAGGAATCAAATCTGGTTTTAAATTCCAACTAATGTGGGTTTTTCTAGCTCTGTGTCTAAATTCCAGACACATTTATTTTGAAAATTAGCAGGCTCTGTGTCTCATTTCGAGCTAAACCCTACTTCTTGGGGAAACTCCAATTGGCTTAAACAAAAAAGTTATTTTTTTCAGTAAAGACTGCAAATTAAGCATTATATTTTAAGAAGCAGTGGAAATATTTAAACTTAACTTTTATGCTGTGCTTGAATGCGCAGGTTCCACTTACAAAGGGAATTTTCCTTTAATTTGTATTGGGTTATTCCATCTTTATCTGAAAAAAATGATTCTCTGGGCACTCTGAGCCTGTACTGAAACACAGTGGCTGGACAATTAGAATGGTAGGAGTTGGAAGAAAGTGTTTTTACAGAACAAAGCACATAGAAAGCGAATTGCAGACCAAATTAACAGTCAACCACTCTGCCATTTAGATAGAGATTATAGATATATGTAGAGAGAGATACACATACCTTGCACAGCTGCAGGAACACAGAATAAAATGGATTCCTAAAATAGTATTTTTTTTAACTGAATGCATCTGTATGTGAATAAAGGGAGTTGCCAGCAAGTGTAAGCCACAGAAAATTTCCATGTTTTCTCATATTAGTTCAGAGGGTTAATGCATCTATAGAGCTGAAAGTAGCTGAATACGTTGATCTCAGGCTGGGATTCTAATGGGATTGGGATTTTCTTAATGTGCATGGAGTGCCAAGTGACATTGAATTAACAGTTTGCAACTCCCCCCCCACCTCCCAAAAATATTTTCCAGGGTTTACAAAAATCTTCAGAGCCATGGGCACAGTCATCCTTCTTTAGCAGCATCAGAGGTGAAAATATTCCTTACCCTGTGTCCATCTTTTCTGCTTTGATGATAAATTCTTTGGGGCATATTATTCTGTCTTTCTATAGTGCTAGCAACAATGAATGCCTGCTTTTGGATGGCACCTGGCACAACTGTAGTAAACATTATTATTATATTATTAACAGTATCGGGGTGAAAGGTTTTCCAAATGATTTAATCGTGGTTATACATGTCTTATGCAGAAATGGGAAGGGAGAAGAGCTGCTGTTTATACAGTGAAATCTGCCATAGTAGTAAACAATAAATTATTATCCTTTGCACTATTTTGGTGTCTTTGATAGCATATAGAGGATCTTAAAGCACGTAACCCATGTTTACTTTTCCCTCAGAGGTTTGTATTGTTGATTAATTCCCATTGTCTCTATGGGGAAATGGTATGACAGAAAAAAAGAGTTCAGCACCTGACTGTTTTCACACTCGCTGTCTGTGACAGAGTCAGAATAAGACCCAGGGGGCGAAATGAGTCCAGCACAGGAACTGAGATTTAGAGGACTGTTTCTTCTATATGCCCTCACCGCTCCTCCCCTTGCTGGTGCCCTGGCAGTGCAGAGGAGAGGGAGGAAGCTAGGTGGCTGGAAAGCAGTGGTATGAGAGGCTATAAGAACCTGTGGGGAGGATATAATGGGTTTGAGCCAGGGGTGAGACAGGGACATAGTCTACAGCTGGGGACAAGAGCCAACCAATGCTGGGGTACAGAAGCAAGAGCAGGAGGCTTTGAATGTACCTTTTTTTTCTAGCTGTAATTTAAATTTTATATTGTGGGTCAAACTGAGCAAAAACTGTAAAACCAATTTTGTTACCTTTGAAAATTTCTGTTTTGTGGATTTCAAAATGAAAATTTTCATTCTCTGAAATTTTTTTTGGAAAACATCAAAGTTTCTTAAATTTCAACATTTCCACAATTACTCATTTTCTCTTCCCTCCCCCTTGCTTCTGAAAGCAATAAAATGAATGCTGGACGGGCTGATCATGTGCCCCACTCACCACATTCATACATTTTCCTCTGATACTTTTAACATTTTACAACTTCACCAATTTTGGAAACGTTCGAGTGGCAAAAGGAAACATGAACAAGGCTCCTTGTGTCCCCTGAAGATAGTTTTCCTGTTGTATGCATGGAAAAACTAACTAAAAGGCAAATAGAAATGTCAAAAGCTTAGGTTTTGATTAAAACAAACAATTTTTTTTAAAAAAAGTTTTGCGTGTGAAAGTCTTTCGTTCCTCACAAAGACCATTTTTAATTTAAAACATTTTTTTTTTGGAATGATGCATTGTGACCTCCTCTAATTCTGGTTTCATTCAGCATCTTTGATCAAGAGAGAACAGACTCATCCAAGGAGTTGATTTTATTAAGTGAATGGAAGATGTGCTTGATTAATGACAGCAGGGTTAGACCCCACGCTGCCTTGTTTTCAGTCTGCTTCATTGTGAAAGTGGTTTAAAAAATACTAATTGAAACTCATAAAAGTTTCATTTCTTCGTTTTTTTTAACTACAACAACAATCAAATCTTCTGCTGTATGATTATAAAATGACTACAGCAAAGACTAGAACAGCTGGTCTACTGAATGACTACAGACATACATGTTGTTTTGAAACATGCTCATGACTCCCTGGAAATGAACGGTTTTAAAGATGCACATGTTTATTTTGGGTCTTTCTCCTTGAGGCTGGCTTTTCATGACTGCCTCAGGACTGCAAGGAATTGAGGGTGCTCACTACCTTGTAGGAAAGTGTGCATCTTCCTGCACATGGACTCTTTTTTATTATATTGATCCAGACCATAGTATGGATGACAAAGAATGGTTTAAAACACAGAAGCATAGCAGTGGGGTTATGAAAACAGAGTTAATGGCATGTAAAGAAGAAAATTCTTAACTTTACTGAATCACTGGTTTTAAAAGTTAAGCAGAATTACATACTTCCATGATAAAGTATCCTTGATGTTTAATTTACAAAAAAACAATTAAGTAAACACCCTTGATCATCATGCACTATTAGTAGGGTTCCCACCCATACCTTTAAAATGCCTTTTTTTTATACCTATTTAAAGGTATTCAGAGAAAATACTTTTTAGGAGGGTTGCACTTTTGTACATGCTTGGCACATAGGCCCTGAGCCATGACCCACTGAAGTCAGTGGAGATGATCTGTTGTCTTGCGTCAGCTTTGAATCAGGTCCTTAGGCTCTGTCGATACCCCAAGTCCTGTAGTGGTACAGTTACTGTACTGCGGCTGTGCCACGGCAGCACAGACATCTGTTACAACAAGGGAATGGGGTTTTTCTGTCACTGTAGTAAATTCACTCCTGTGAGAGGTAATAACAAGACTGATGGAAGAATTTTCTTTTGACTGAATGTTGCCTGCATCCGGGCTTAGCCCTACTCTACACTTGCCACACTTTTCGGCAGCAGTCAACAGGAGCTACACAAGGTACATAAAATACCTTGCGCATCTCCTGCCACTTTACTAACTCCTGCTTACCTTCCTGTACGCCCTGTGCTAAGGCAACTGGAAATGCTGCCCAGTCAATTTAGTGCCACTCTCGTTATGGGGCTAGAGTTGTAGCACTGAGCTGGAGATTGATTGAGTGCATCTTGACAGACCACTTAGTCAAACTCAGAAGAGCGGACTGATGGTGGTGAATTTGCTGCCATCAGGATAGACATAACCCTTATGTTGGCTTTCCTAAGTTTTTCAGGGCTGAGCATTTTTCAGCCCCTGAGTGACATAGCTCGGGGGACAGGCCTTAGATGTTAGGACAGTGGTTCTTAATTACCCCATTCCCTGTGCTTAGGGCAGAAATAGAGGCAACTTTGCATTTGTGCTACTCCTCATAGTTTAGGTTGTTCTCACATTGGTGAGGTCCATGGTATAAATTAGAACTCTTAGTGCTGTATTAATGTCTGTTCTGCTTCTCAGGGCTAGCTATGAGGCTTGGGAGGCAGAGAACAGCCACAGGCCTATACGCTTGACTGTGTTCAGTATGAAGTGCTGCTTAAAAACTGATAGCACAATGTGGACTAACTGGGTGAGTGTGGATGAATGTAAGTATTTTTATTGTAATAGTATTAATGCATTTTGGTTCTGATCCAAAGACAAAGTCACCTAAATTCTTTTTGTTGATTTCAGTGGATTAGGCCCTATATGCCATTCAGCTTTAAAAAAAAAAAAAAGATGATTATTGCAATCACGAACCAGAAACCAAACAATTTGTTGCAGGCCAGTGCCATGATTTTCAGTTTAGAGATGCATCTCTCTTTCCCACTTGGAGTATTTTAGTTCCCATTAGACAAAAGTCTCAAACTAAAGAAGTCTAATTTTAGTGGAAACAAGTAATTCATTTCCTAAGATCTGACAATTATTTAAATTGTTTCATGAACTATCTCTGTAATGGTTCTGGTTTCATTTTACCTAATGCCACATATGGGAATAATTGCAAAAAGTCTTAAATATTAGACTTGATTTTTTTTTCTCTTGAGCAGTCTGGAGGTACCTTAAATAGTTTGGTTCATTGTCAGCTTAGTGTGGAAGATTATATGGCCGGGGTGGCCAAACGGAACTCAAGAGCCACACAAGTTGATTATTAAACCTTCGAGAGCCGCACTGAGGCATATAGCCATATACTTTTACCTACTCCAAAATTACTAAGTTTAAAATTCATTGCACACTTGAATTTTATTGTTAGAAGAGGGCAAATATTGATCCTACTAATGTCAGATTCTAATAATTACTTAAGGTTACAACGAAAAATAGGCCTATACAGTAAAAACTTAGCTGTTGCTCAATGTAGAAGCCTGCAGGCTAGTGGCAAGATTTTTAAAATCCCAACCATGCGACCACTTCTCCTCACTGTCCCAACCGCCTCCTGAACCCCTAGGCTGGGGCTGCTTTCCTAAATTGGTTTGCTGGTGTTCTTCTGGGAGCCACGCTTTTTCATTCAAGAGCCACGTGTGGCTCCTGAACCACAGTTTGGCCACACCTGTTATATGGATTATATAAAAGACAAAATATTCTGTATTCTCATAAGTGCAGGAAACTGCAGTGAAGTCACTTTAAGGTTGGGGACAGGCAGTTTAAAGTGAATGGTAATATTGTCTTCAGCTCACATAATTGTTGACAACAGAAGGACTTTCAGGAAGCCTTTGACAAGATACTACACCAAAGGCTCTGAAGCAGCATAAGCATGGGATAAGAGTGAAGGTCTTTTAATAGATAGGAAACAAAGGGTAGGAATAAAGGGTCAGTTTTCACAGTGGAGAGAGGTAAATAATGGTGTTCCTTGAGGATCTGTACTGGGACCAGCAGCATTTAACGTATTCATAAACGATTTGGAAAAGGGAGGAAAACAGTGAGGTGGAGGAGTTTGCAGATGATACAAAATTACTCCAGTTATTGAAATCCAGAGCTGATTACAAACACTTACAGAGTGATCTTACAAAACTGAATGAATGGCCAACAAAATGGCAGATGAAATTCAGTGTTGATAAATGCAAAGTAATGCACAATGGAAAACATACTCCCAACTATAGATGCAAAATGAAGGGTTCTAAATTAACTGTTACTACTCAAGAAGAGGTATAGAGTCATCATGGATAGGTGTCTGAAAACATCTGCTCAGGATGCCGCAGCTGTCAAAACAAGCCAAGAGCATATCAGGAACCATAGGAAAGGGATAGACAGTAAGATGGAATATATCATAAAGTCACCATATAAAGCCACGCCATTTCAAAACCTGAAAACTGTTTGCCATTCTGGCTGTCCTATCTCAAAAATGATATATTAGAATTGGACAAGTACAGATAAGGACAATAAAATGATTGAGTATGAAACACCTTACATACGAGGAGTATTAAAAAGAGTGGGTCTGTTCAACTTAGAAAAGAGATGCTAAGAAGGGGGTACGGTAGTGGTCTGTAAAGTCATGAATGGTGTGGAAAAAGTGAATAAGGAATAATGATTTATTCCTTCATTTAATGAAAGAACAAGGTACCTAAGTCTTCCTTTTAAAACAGTTTGACAATTGTGTGGGCTTATTTCATTGCCATCCCCCAAAACTGGAATAAAATACAGAATGTATCAGATGTTTTCAGCAGCAACTAAAGTCATGCACTCTTGTAAACACCCTTGTAATACCCCTGCTGCTGATAATTTATAAGCTAGTCATGCCAGGCTGCTAGTTATGAGGGCAAAGTGACTGAAGATGGAATTAAATGTGCCACCAACTGGCTGCCTTCATGTTTTCTGCATCTTGCCTAATTTGTCCAGTTGGTTTTAACCCTGTTGTGTTCAGCACTCTGTCCAGCTCAATATTGGCACCATCTGTGCTGGAAAATGCTTAAGAAATAAAATGCCAGTTACTTGCCTCACAGTATGACTATAACTGTCTGTATTATGAGAGGACAGGCTGGCCTGAAAAGTTAGATTAATCCTTGCGCATTAGGAATGGATAAAACACTAATAGGGTAAGGAGTGCAGGGGGTATCCATCAACTTTGCAAGACCTATACTAAGAGTGTAATCACAGAACCACCTTGTCTCCATCCTCCATCCACTGCTGGCCCATGTGTACTCCTTCCACCTACCCTAAGAAATAATGAAAAAGTCAGTTGTCTGCTCCTAAGGATGATTTCTTGACAAAACAAATCCCACTGAACTCAGGCTGAATGTGTGGCTATCTACTTGGCCCTTCAGTTTGGATTGTACACTGCCAGTCCTGTCCCTTCAAAAAATGAAAGGCGCTCACTTACATTATTAAGTCACTGATTGCAAGACAGAATGTGCAGAGCTGATCCATGCAGTGAGACTGAATGAGCCTGGTCATTCCACAGGAGCTGGGAATATGGCAGTTTTCCAGGCACTGACCCGGGAACTTCACGGTAAATACCTGGTTCCAAGCAGCAGCCCTGGGGTTACCAGGTCACCAAAGATTGCAATGGTGGTTCAGTGCAGGAATTCCTGGGAATCGGAATACACCCCTGAGGTAGGTTTTGGCTTATCCCAGAGAATGGCACACAGGTTCTGGGCAGTCATCCCAGCGTTTAGAAGGGTTACTTTAATGTTCATCATGCTGACTCCTGAAAAAGTCCAGTGATGCTTTTTACCATAGTCATGCCACATTTGTGGCCCACTGCACATTCTGAAGCCCTTATCCAGTTAGACTCCTTCCATAAATAACCTTTCCCACATTTTGAGTACTTCAGATAAGATCATTAGTGCCTCAACAGATTTATATGAGCATTTCCTCAAGTTCCAATTTCTCAAAATAAAGCCAGCACAATAATGGTAGCAGATATATAACAAACATGCTGTCGCTCGAATGTCCAGTTGGGACTTGACAGTCAACAGCTTCTCTGTATTGACGCCATTCACCACTCCAGTCCAGAATGACTCGGCTTGCAACAAGAACGATGACCCATTTCTTCCATCCATTCAAGTAAGCTCTATAATGCTGATTCACTCCATAAACTAGCTTGAGCAGAAGTAATATGATGAAAAGCTTCATCATGCATGTAGTGAAGAACATGTGTCTTCCATATTGGCAGCTCAGTTATCCCCAGATTCTTAGCCAAAAGGTTGGCCAAGCTTGGCATATGTACTGTTGTGGTTAATAGAAATTTGTTCTCTCCATATGGATAACAGTGCTCTCACATCTTGTACATGACAAGAGTTACTGTGTTATCATGGCTTATTAAACGCACATAAATTCTAAATTAAATACAAAGCCAACAGTGGTTCTTTTACTAGAAGAACATTTTTGTTTCTGCACAATATAGTAACTCATGTCAACTAATAGATTATGCACCAAGATTATTAGGGTCATTTTCAAAAGAGCTCAGCTCTGAGAGGCATCAAAATAAGTGGTCTCATTTTTAAGAGATACAGCATGTTGAGTGCTGAGTAAGCCTGGGTGGGAAATGGTTTTCCTGTTCCACAAGAATTTGGGAATCTGGAGGAGAGAGGGGAAAAAAACCCCCACCCCGAACCAAAAAGCCTGAGTAGTAAATCAAAAGTCAAAATCTCTAAATGTTTTGCCCACAAACCAAAAAATACTTCAGTTTGGGTCAATTGAAATATATTTTCAATAATTTCAACACATTTCATCTTGATTTTTAATAGGCTTTTTTTTGACCATGTTGTCACATAAATTAATTAAGTGAAAAAAAAAACCCAGAATGTTCACTTTGAAAATATCAAAATAGGATGTTGGGACAATTTCTAAACTTTTTTTAATTTAGGAAATTTGTTGAAACTGCCCTTTCCCACGAACAGTTTCAGTTTTGACAGATTAACACTTTTGGTCCCTTCCCCCAATTTTTTTTGGGGGGGGGGTGGCAGAAAAATTCCAAACCATCTCTATGCTCAATTCTTGAAAAATCCAGCCATGAGTGTGAATGTGGCCTATGGGAGTAGTGCTTGTTGTTGTTGTGCGGGATGGAAGATGCTAAAGAAATCATAGTAGAGTGGTTCAAGCCAGCCAGAAAAATGTAAATGCCCTGCACTGGCCAGATTTAGCAGTTTAGAGCTTTGAAAGTACATCTGAGATTTTTGAAAAGTCTGTCACATATAGCATCATTAAATTTTTTTCTCCATTCTCACGCCTTCAGATCTATAAATGACAATATTTTAATTTGGAATTTACTATCATGCATCGTTTTGAATGGGTTAAAAGCTCTTGACTACTAAAAGCAGTGTTAGATGCATATGGCAACTAAATGATTTAATTGGTTGATGATCTAAAGTACTATAAAACATGATTAGTCGTGCTAAATGGTTCTAGAACACAGGTGACAAATGAAGCTTTCTGATTTGCTGTCACTTATAGTCTACCAATGTTAACAATGCTCAGTAAGTGTAGAGTTGAAAAGTCATAAAAAGAGAATGGCTAGAAATAATATATAATGAACTGCTTAAAATGTACATTTATCATGGCTTTATAAAGGCAGGAATCAGAAATGATCCTCTGTGTGCATGGAATTACGATGGATTTCCTTATGGTTCCCCTGGAAACGTCTTTTTGATAGCTAACGAATCATAAATTCAGTTACCACATTCAGGAAACAGCAGAGGAAGAAGATCTGTGTACGTTATGGGTCCCATGCTATTAACAATTAATAGACGTTTTCCTTTGGCTTAAATAATAAAAACCTGAATTTTTTATTCTAGTCCTCCTGTCATCATAAAGTTCTGGGTGGTGGGTATTTGTGATGTGCCTAGATAGTTGTGGGTTTATTACAATGTAATGCAAAAATGAATAAGGCAAGATCTATACAAGAAACGTTTACTGATATAGCTATGTTGGCTAAGGGTATGATTTACCCCGCTGCCCAATATTTCAGACAGTGATGTAGGCGAAAAAAAATTGCTTTTGTTAATACAGCTCATTTTGTTGGTATAAACTGCAAATACTCTGAGTTTTCTAATTTAGCTATGCCGATACAGCTATATCAGTAAACGTTTTCTAGTGTAGACCTGGTCTCAGTTTTCTTCTTATGTTTGCAAACAGACTATATTGGTAATGGTAGTAGACTAGATGAATATTTTGAGCTTGATGCCTGATCAGCTATACAAGATCCTCTACATTTTCCCACATGATAGCTCATTCATAGCTTTGTATATGATACCCACACAGGAAATACAGAATTGGAGATCAACATTTTCCACCTTAGGTATGTCAAAGGCTATTTTTATTCCTTTTTCACATAACTGATCCTTTGTCCTTCAAGATTTTTCCAACAGGTCTCCCACAAAATCCTAATTCTGTTGCTTGAAGATTTTCCATTGTTGTGACTAGATCTACTTCTGCCACACACAGCAGTCAAAACTGAGATGAAAAGATTTCAGTTCTGTTGCTGCCTGAAAAAAAAAAAAGAGATGAAAAGCTTTGCTTGGTTAGTTATGCAAGCTATAATCACTAGTATCAGGCATCACTAACACACCCACTAGCACTTGCCTGGCCACAGGTCAGATAATGGCATGTTCAAATAGAAGTAGGAAAATGGTGACTCTCTTTGCTGCTGCTTTTCAGTCTTCCTTCCTTTGTATGTCTTGCTTTCCTTTTCTTTCTGCCCCTGCTAAAAGAAGAAGCATATCGCCCAACTAAATGTTGTTAGTCACAGAGCACTAGCCCTCCAGAAAGCACCAAATGCTGTTTACTACATTCAGTTCTTTTTTTGGTTTTATCCATTATTATGACTAATAGTGGAAGCAGAGGTGAGCCAGGGCCCCTGGGCCTCCCCAATTAGCACCCCCCCCATCAGCCTAGGGCTGTGGTGCACGTGGGCCATTGCTGGGTGGAGGCCTGGGGTCAGAAGCTAAATGCTTGTCTGGTCAGCCCCCATGGGTGGCAGGGCCAAATGGTGCACATAGTACAGCTTCCGGTGTGGCCTGGAGGCCATATGGCATGCTCCAGTGGGCCCTGCCGCCCCTGGGGGCTGACCAGCCAGCTCAGGCTGCAGGTGGAAGCCGGTCCAGAGGCAGGGTTGGAGTGAGAGCCTGGCTTCTGGGCCAGCCCACCCCGCTCTTCCTCCCCCCACCAATGCCAGCTGGATGGCGGACCCCCACATTGTGGTGGGCATGGGCCCCTGGGCACGGCCCCCATTGGCCTATGTCATAAGTGGAAGGGTTCAGCCAACTCTGGAGTGTGTAAAAGTGTCCTGACGATGGAGAGCTCTGTTTCACTGCTGTGAGCTGCCATGCAGGGATTTGACTGTTTGGGGCAGGCTCAAACCTAGACAACATAGGCGTTTTACTGATTTTCAACTCTCCCTAGACATCATCTAAGCACAGGGGCGATATCTTTAACTTGCCATTTATCATTTGTTTGGGAAACTAAATTTTGTTTATAATTTGCGTTTTGTCTTTTGGCAGGTATTTCTACCCCAATTTTTCTATACATTTTCTCCTTCCTGCTCAGGCTGTTTTGAAATTTTATTTTAAATTGTGTAGCATGCCTCTCTCCAGTTCCTCCGTAATGTCCAGGAAGTACAGAATACCTCAACTGATTTCAATGGGTATGCCACACCAGTGGTTCCCAACATTTTCTCTGCCGTGGCACGCCTTACTACCTTTAATTAATTTGAGGCACACCACCATATAGCTTCCAAATGAATTCATGAATATTAATGAGCCAATCCAAAGCTCTTTGAGCAGTTTTTCAAAAAATTTTGTGGCACGCTTGCTCAGACCTGATGGGACCCTGGTTGGGAAACACTGGTCTACAGTAGGGGCTCAAGTTGACTTAAGTAACACCGTGGCCACATTTGGAGTTCATTAAGTCAACTTAAGCACTTGCTTAAGTCGGCTTAACTCCTGCCCTTAAAGTTGACTTTGAGGGTTAAGTTGATGTTATAAAGTTGACTTAACACAATGTGGCCATGATAGTCGACTTAATAAAGTTGTCTTCATGCAGTGGGGCCATTTAAGTTGACTTTATAAAGTCAACTTAAGCCAGGGGACCCATTTAAAGTTGACTTTAAATGGGTCCCCTGGCTTATCTTGACTTAACGCAACGTGGCCTCACTAAGTTGACTTCATAAGATCTACATCCCATGCTTGTTCTCATTGAAAGCAGGAGGAGTTTTTGCCTTTGCTTTCAATGGGGATAGAAAGAGGCCCTAATTTTAGCATTCTTTGAGAGATTCATACAAGCAGAATTTAGCTGCAAGACCAGGGGCATGATCACCTGATAAAGCCAGTTATGTCCAGCAACTGGCAGACCTAGAAGCCCATCATTAGCAAAACAGTGCACTTATGTGATGGAATTTGTTTCTTTGTTTTTCAAAATGTCTGTGTCCAACAGTAAATTCCTAAAAGATTATCTATAATTATAATTAAAAGTGGAAATCTGATTTTTAAAATGGTATGAGAAGTAGTAGTTTCCTTTCCAATGCCAATAAGAAACTTCTAAGTCATAAATGCCACTTTAACAACATGCCTTCAATATGCAGATCTGATGGTAGAAAAAGTTTAATCTGAACCAGCCTCCCAGTTTGGATGTGTTTCATGAATTCCAGGAAATTTTTCACAATGCTAGAATGTTAAAATGTTTGCCACCTACTGCAAACATGTTCATTTTTTGAAGCAATTAAAGGATACATCCTTGCCAATAACAATCAGATCAAAATGAGATGTAAGAGGTTTGTGTATTCCACCAGAATGCTATTTTACATTTACAGTTATGCGCAAAAGAATAGGTTGTTATTCTTCCTGAGGCTAATCAATACCTCCAGTAATAAAAATGGTGATAACTTGAAAGCAGTTTTAGGAAAAAATGTCCAGCACCAAAGCCTTGAACAAACTAGGAATGCAAAATTAAAAACAAACATTCTTAAAATTTTTTTTAGAAAATCAGCCTTGCCTAGCCTAATAAAGGCTTCTAAGTTAGCTGCAATGACTTCAATTGAATCAGAACAACAAGGAAGATAAAAGAGCTATGTCAATGAAACACATTGAGCAGGTCCATACTGACTATCCAGTGTTCACTACAGTGGGCCTTCAGCTGATAAGATTTTTGTGCTCTAAATGCATAAAATGTCCCAGATCTTAAAAGTGCAGTGATCACATTTCAGAAATGATTACCTGCCAAAGCCTGAGTGCAGGATTTATTTGTCTTCCTGTAAGTGGTGATAACATAGTAACATCCTACATGAGAACATTCCCGGGCATCCCATAAACAGTATTATAATTAGTTATTGCAGGTGGGAAACACAGCTCTTGATCTCTAATCATGGCAGGTGTATCAGGGATCTCCTCTGATTTCTGATTGGCTCAGTTTTTCAGGCACATCTGAAGCTAGGTGGACATATAGCTCTGCCTGTCCATAAATCACAGCTGCTTTACTGTCTTTTACCCACAGCTGCTCATCCATCATACAGTGCACCCTTGCTGTAATGCATCCCTGGGGATCATCTCCAGCATTTGTTCACTATAGCTGGGAGTTCATTATGGGGGGCCAGGGGGAGGAGGAAGGATGGCAATTCCAGCCCCATCACCACAGTGATCCTCTAGCCTCTGTCCTCCCACCATTGTGGGAGAAGCTGGAAGGCTCCTACCACAGCAGGCAGGGCTGTAGCTGGGATGGAGGGACCGTGCTCACTGTAACTCAAAGTTTGCTATTGAGAAGGGCATTATAACAAGGGTCTACTCGTTTCATATAACGTGTATACAAATAAAAAAAACTACATTAAAAGAACATCAGGAAGCTTTCAAATTCAAACACTCAGAAGTTAGGAAATGCCAGAAATAGGGATGTCTACGAAACCTCTGTTGGACTCCCTTGCTGCATGTGCACGATGGTGCCCTCTTTAATTACATGATATGTGTTTTTAGCTTGCGTATGCAGGTCAGACACTGTTGTCCTCCTTGCTGAAAAGGAAGCAAGAAAAGATGACCTATTCAATAGCAGTCCAAATGATGGGTGTTTGAACGTACATGGCTAGTCACTGTGCTGGCTATAATTGTTTGCAAATTGCTCTCCCAAGTATTTATATATGTAAATGAGATGCAAACTATGTGTGCAGTTCATAACTATGGGTGTGATCCTTCAAGTGAGCTGAGCACCCGCTCCAGATGAGGTAAAATGTTTTGAAATACATTGTTGGACTGGGGCCAGCGGGCTTAGCACCTTGCAGGATTGATCCCTGTGTTTGAACCTCTGATCAAGTCAAAGCACAAAATTCAGATTTTAATCTGGAAAGATGGTCTAGTAGTTAGGGAATTATTCTGTGACTAGGAAGACCCAGGTTCAGTTTTCTAATCTGACACAATCTTCTTGTGTGACCTTGGACCAAAACACTCGTAGCCAGATTTTCAAAGGTATTTAGGTGCCTAAGATGCAGATAGGATTGTCACAAATGCCTTGAATAGTTTAGATGGCTAACTTTCAGTGAGAGTTAGACACTTCACCTGCTTAGATGCTTCTGAAAATACTACCAGGGTTCAGATCCTGAAAGGTATTTAGGTGTCTAATTCCCACTGATGGCAGTAATGAAGGAGCCTAACTCCCATAGAAAGTTAAAAATGAGTTAGGCTCCTACCTGTCTGCACTTTTGAAAAGCTCTTTTTCAGTACCTCAGACCTAACCTATAAAATGGAGATAAGAGCTCTACCTCACAGAAGTGTCGTAAGGTGTTCAGATACTATGGTAGGAGGGACCAGATAAATAATTTAAATAAATGGGATCTAGCACACAAAGTATAGGGGTTTTTTGGCTGAATCCATTTTAGAAAGAGGGGAAGATGTGAAGTTCAGATCTAGACACAATTTCAGATTAAAGTGTCCCTTGGTATTTAGGGGTACCCGGATCTGACAGTCTAGTTTGGACTCCCCTTTAACTCAGTTACTGAGTGATTCTGCTTGCTTCACTCACTCCAGTCTCCCAGTGAAGTCAGCAGGACTTCTCCACAAAGTTAATGAGACAGAAGTGGAAGTCAACAGGAGTTACCGGGGTGGAGGTAAGAAATGCAGAATCCAGGATCTTTGCATCTTGAAGAATTTTAAATAAAACATAGGATGTTCAATTTCCTTGAAAAGCATCCTGGAAGCCCCTTGAAAACAGGCCCACTAGTTGTTTGTTTGCAGTACTGTTGCACCAGTGTAAATGATGAAATCTTTAAAAAGCTCTGAATACAACTGGGTTAATAGAGTGACTTGTCAGGTGGAGTGAGGGACTAATCTTGGATTACTGAAATTAACCTGATAACAGTGGAGCCCTTGGGAAATAAAGAGCTCAAGTATTTCATTTGCCAGTCCTAAAACCATGCCATAAATTGCTGAGGTAATTAAGGGCTCATATTTCTTGGAAATAATAAAAATATGTCATAATCACCCTTTCATATAGTTTTTCTTTCACTGGTAGAAAACTGATCCCAGTAATTTGGTGTTCAGCAAGCAGGACACATTAACCATTGTTATTCCCCCTCTCTGCTGTTCTGGGCATGAAAGTCTGTGGGTGAACCTCATTGTTCTGGGGCTGCTTTCGCGTTGTTAGATCCCATAGCAATTAGCAGGCATTTCACGGCCCATTTGTGTCAAATAGTATAAAACTTGGCAAAACAGTGTCCTGGTAATGGTTTGAGGCCTTGAAAGTCTTTTTCCTTATTCCAGTGGTTAGAGATATTCACATTAATGGTGTTCTGCAATATGAACAAAACTCAGCTTTCCTGACTGCACCTTCTTTCTGACTTATTTGAAACTTTTGCATTACCTTTTCACTTTTATTATAAACAACTGTGGCACTCATATGGTCTGGGAAGGAAAACACACCAATTACTCAGTGAACATTCCTTTGAATGAGTCTATGCTGGAGGTAGACACAACCCAGCTGATGCCGGTGGAGGCAATGACGTTCCATGGCCTGGAGCAGGGGAAAGTCCAGCCCTAACAGCAGGAGTCATGTTCCAAAATAGGTTAGTCCAGTATGATTCAATTTGTGAAAAACATCCTGAGTGTAATTCAGAGCTCTGGGTCTGAGCTTCAAAGCTCATTGTGGTTTAGGTTCTGGGAGTTGTGGTGACTATCTCACTCTACGCATTTTAATTTCAATACCTGAAATTAAGAAGAATTCTTGTGCATACAGCCATGGGATTCCAGTGCCAAAGAAGGGTCCTCACCTTAGGAACTTGTCCGCTCTACCCTGGGCCAATAACGTCTAAGTAATATGACTTTCAGGCCTTGTTGCAAGACATACTTATGTTCACAGACGCTTTGTGAAGCAGTAAGGGTGAGTGGGTTGGGCATCCACAAAAGAATCCAGGCCCTGCAATGCTTAGCATCATGGCTCCTAGGAAATCTAGAAACAACTCTGCAATCTACAAAGTCAATTTAGCGGCCTGGGATCCCCAGATAATGACCAAGGGAGACTGATGCCTAAGAATGCAATCCACACCAGCCCTTAAACTAGGCAGGAGCTGCCTAAGATAGTCCATGTGAAATGCAGAAGAGAGGGCATGGATTAAGCAACATTCCTCTCTGGAGATAGGTGCCTAAATCCAGGCTTCAGGGAAGTGACTGCGTCTGGCAGCCCTCAAACAAGGCATCAGAAGGTATACACTCCTGAGGAGTTTTTTGCTGTAGGGAGCTAGGTGTCACTCCTGCTCCACAGAAGACAACTGGAGATAGAGTTGTCCACTTTATAGTATTTTGCCCAGTTATTAGAGCATTTACCTGAGCTATGGTGTAGGCAGGTTCAATTCCCTGTTCTACCAGAGATGAAAGTGTTTGAAGAGGACTTTCTCACTGTTTAGGAAAGTATCCTAACCACCAATCTACAGGGTGTGCTCATGGGAAGAGGGGTCTTGCAGGGTCTCCTTTTGAAGCTGTTCCATGTTGACTAAATGCTTAAATAGTCAATATCCTTGAGAAATGACTCTGTAGTCCAGTAGTTTGGGTGCCTACCTGTGAATTGAGAGATCCTGGGATCATTCCCCTTGTCTCTCCACTTTTTTTATTAGTTATTTGATGTGGAAGAGTGTCTGTACCAGGCTTTCCCATAGTGGTGTGGTTAGCACCTCACTCTTTTTAGGAGGTGTGGGACCCAAGTTCAAGTTTTTTCTCCTCCTAGGACTGGAGGAGAATTCTGGGGAAGAATTGAAGCTGGGTGTCCAACATCCCAGGTGAGTTTGGTGACCCCCTGGGATAAAAATTAAAAGGTGGGCACCACTTCCTCCTCCTATAGTCAGATTTTGAGAAAGACATGATTGATTGGGTGCCACGGAGCATGCCTACCAGAGCAGGCTCCACATGAGACTTATGCAGTCAAATGCCTGCCATCCCCTAATTTTGAATCACTTTGGGGTTTAGGCAGAAGTGTTTAGAAGATGGCAACAGCGCACATCCCCAGAGGCAGAAACTCAGGTACCTAGGGAACTTCTACTGTGAAACATGTAGGCACCAAATGAGTTCAGGCACTTATAGAGTTTGGTGGGAGTTTTGTGGACTGTAGTGGAGTCAAAGCTGGGTTTTAGACATCTTATTTACTTTTGTGGATCCCATAGGGGAACCCTATATATTGCTTTGGGATTATGTTGGGAAGGATCTATCAATGCTTGGATACTATGGCATTGTTGTCAACTCTCATGATTTTGCCATAAGTCTCATGATAATTATTGTTTTCCTTAAAGCCCCAGCTCCTGGAGTAAAGGGAATATGGGATGGTTTCAGCCTTCATTCTGAAATAAAAAGTAAGTTGCTATCCCTTGGGACTATATAGATAGGGTCAAAATATGTCTCCAGTGCACCCCAAAGACTCAAAATGCAGAGGGTAAATAAAAAGCACCCAGAATCTATTATTATTACATAATTTCATGATTTTATCGTTGATACCATGAGTTTTGGTGAGCCTGACTCCGGACTTTTGAACATTTGCAGGTGGCAATACTGCTACAGTGACAGGCAGTTTAGAAAAGCAGATCAATCAGTAGAGCTACAGAAGTTGATAGAGACCCTTTCCGAGACATTTTTAGAACAGCCTATAAAATTCTATGGTGGGGTTGCAATTCCCTATGGAATTTAAGAGTTTGACTAAAATTCCTATAGAAAGGTGTCATGGATGAATAGGCTTTCTGGAGTGCAAGAGGAGGCAAACTTTTCATATTAAAGGCTTCTTGTTTGACTGAAATGTGGGAATCTAGGACCCAGAGGAGTAGGCTTTTTAGGGGGTGGAAGCTGGAGGCTTGAGCCAGTTTGAGAAGCAGATAAAAAGAAGCTAAGTGGCTGTTTTGCCCCTCTAAGTAGGAGCACGTTTATGGGGAGGGAAAACAGACTGTGTTTAGTCTGGGTTGTGAGGTAGGTCTTTTGAGTCAACAGCATAAAGTGCCTTTTTGAAGAAAGTCTTACCTGGTGTTGGCTTTCTGGGAACCAACTCATCTTTTTCCAGAAAAGGGTCTTCCCATGTTGTTTCACAGTGGCTTATAGAACTAGGGCACCAGTCAGAGAGAGAATTTTCTATGAACTTTGATGTATTTTTAGATTAACTTCTCTAGCACTCCATGGATATTTTCTATAAGGGATAATATGTGTACATTCTCTACATGCAAGAACAACCATAGGCAGAAGGAAAGGGAAGACATGGGTTTGAAAGTTGGATAGGCTCGTATTCATGAATTCATTCATGGGAGGTCCTCTTGAGTGTTCAATATGAGAGAAGCCCCAATGCTGGCTAGATTAAAACACTTGTTGATCACTAAATAGCTTAATACTTGAAGACACTTGTACATTTTCAAATAATTAGCTAGTTTGCATTAGAGATGCAAGCTATAGACCTAATTCAAATTAGGGAAGTAGTGAATAGGTTATATATGAGAGTGGTATTTTATATTTATATGGACAAGCTGGGATGTTTGCATCTGACTCTGCACATGTACCTATCTTAAATTAAAACAGCTTCTGAGTAGATCAGAAAAAAATAGAATGACCAAGATTAATACAAGCATAATATACAATTGCTTAGTCAACTTTTATTGTTTGACTGGAATAGTTAGGGTGCATACATGACATATGCTTCTTTGAGGGCAAAGGTTGGCTTCCTGTTCTTGAATGGCAGTGAGAAGCAGCTCAGGATGTTTGTATAGGGTGCAATTCAGCAGTTTTGTTGAGTAAAACATCTGCTGATATAAACAGCTGATTTGCCTCCCCAAGAATTGCAGAGTTTGGACCCATAACACCAAGTCTCAGTGAAAAAGAAGGTTAATCAGGATTTCCATTAACCAAATCACTAGAGGGGAGTATACCAAAGATTACAGCTGGCAAAACAAATGTTATGATTGTGCACAATTAATTTTCACCCTGAAAGCATAAGCATGCCTCTATACAGAAAAAGACCATTGGCCACTAGAGGGTGTTTCAGTTACACAGTTATTAAAGATGCCCTAGAATTTAGCTTAAAGGCCACTGATTCAGGAGCTATTAGTTTGTTTTGCTCTGGGATTAATTTACAGCAGCTCAATTATCTAATGTGCTGTTTATGGGTTAACATGTTCCCAACATAATTCAGCAGAGTTGAGGCAGCCTAGTGGGAGGGGAGGACTTTGCCAGGAATTGGATAATTGACTTCACTTGTTTCCAGTTCCCTTGCTCATTTCTAAGCTCTAAGGCAGTGTTTGGCAAGCCCTAGACAAGGTTGGGTATTTGAATGTAAGACACAGATGTTTGCAGAACTCATTTATGGAATCAGATGCAGAGACGCAAGAATCTGATTCTGTCTGCCCTGTGTGGGTGCATAGGGGAAGAGGAGAACCGAATAGCACAGGTAGTTGGGTTGCTATAGGTGGAGTAGTACATGTTACTACTTCCAGAGGGGTAGCTGCGTTAGTCTGTATGCAGCAAAAACAATGAGAGGCCTTTGGCAACTTAAAAGAATAACAGATTTCTTTGAGTTTAAGCTTTTGTGGGCTCTAACCTGCTTTGTCAGATGCATGAAGGGGAGATGACATGGGCTAGAACCAATGAAATCTTGTGCCCAAAGAAATCTGTTTGTCTTTAAGGTGCCACAAGACTGTTGTTGTTTATATGTGCTACTAGGGCCTTTCTGGCTTGTGTCACATGCCCAAGGTAGCACGGGGGAGAATGTGATTGGAGAAGTCCCCCTAACTGCTTTATTATGGTGGGGGCCATTTTGGTCCCTATGCAGCCCAAAATCTAATACTATAAAAGTTTGCTGTGTTTTTAAATACATTCATCTGTCTCTTAAGACCACCTTTGTTCCTGAATGTCCCTGGACTATGTTTCCTGCATGCACTGCACAGCATCTGACCTGGTCCAATTTTGTTAGATGGTCACTCCTTTCCCACCTTCCTCCAACACAGATGAAGGCTACAGAGCTGTAATCAGGAAAGTACCTGTCACTATAGCAGCAGTGCCATCTGTGTAAATATTGATTCTTCAGTACTGACACATTGTGTGTTTATCTGAGCAGGGTTAATGTGATGTACAACAAGTGGACTATTGTCCTGTGAAAAGCAGCAGCCCTGAAGGGGCTGTTTTAAGGGCACATTTTCAGATGGACACTGTTCCTTTTTTAGGTATGATTTCCATCTGCATTTCTGTAAAGCAGCAAGTGAAGTCTCAGCTTGTGTTCCTGAAAGTGCTACGTGGAAGATGCAAGTCAGGTAGTGATAAGTTCACATACTCAGTTTCATACCACAGTTCTTTCTGTAGGTGCAAAATGGCAAATGCAAATTTTGGGTGATAGGTGATGGAAGTGGGTCCTTCAAATTGTTCCCACAAGGGGGGAAGCCAAGCCCTGGTCTTCTAAAAATGTACTTGTTAGTAAAACAAACAAGAAGTCTGGTGGCACTTGAGTAACAAATTTATTGCATGAGCTTTTATTTTAGATGAAGTTCACTGTAAAGAGCAGTAGATGGCACCAGCTGAACTTTAAAAACCTAATAATATTATCCATGTTTAGACTTGAGCCACTAGTCAAAGTTTGGGGGTCTGTTGGTGTTCCAGTTAGGAGAAATTCATGATATAGGCTTTTTTTTGACACTGTTGTGCTGATTTACAAAGAACATATTGTCTTGTGTCTCTGCACACAGAGGGAATCAAAGAGCGAGACAACTTATTTTGCTCATAGCACTGAGTACTCTTTTGTGACTGCATCCTTATGCAAAAAGCCACTCCCCAGTCTCTCCACGTACTCTATTGCTCCTCAAGGCTGTTTCTGGCCTTGTCTACCCTAGCATTTATGTCGACCAAATTTTTGTTGCTCAAGGGTATGAAAAAACATAGCCGACATAGCTACCGCTGCTCATTTAAGTGGTTTTAGTATGTTGAGGGGAGGGAGCGCTCTTATGCCAGCAAAACTTATGTCTCTTGAGAGAGACAGAGAGAGAGAGAGAGAGAGAGTGTGTGTGTATCACACCATTGAGCAACAAAAGCCTAGTTACTCAGGGCTTGCCTACACTTAAACCAGGTGTATCGTTGTAGTGCTTCTGTATAAATGCTACATACATTGATGGAAGGGATTCTCTCACTGGTGGAGGTAATCCACCTCTCCAAGAGGCAGTAGCTAGATGAACAGAAGAATTCTTTCATCAGCCTACTGTGGTCTACGTCATAGGTGAGGTCAGAACAGCTATGTCTCTCAGGGACGTGGATTGTTCACACCCCTGAGAGATGTAGCTACACCCGTGGAAAAATCCCAGTGTAGGTCCAGTCCCAGTGTTCACACACACCTGGTCACAGTGTGCAATGGAATCCTTCTGTTCACTCAGTCGAGATTCCTGAGCGAATTCACAACTCTCTCTTGTCGTGGGTGGGTAGGTGGGCATGGAGGAAGTCCAGATTAACTCATCCTGATATTTATTTTAATTGAGGGGTATGTTCACACCTGATCTCGGAGATGTGATTCATGCAGTCACCAGTATCTTTTAGCATAATGTCTTTAGGGCTCTACCGCACCTCCCATGCTCAAGATTCTAGAAATGTTTACTAAATTATACACATATATGCATGCATATGAACATGGACAAACAGATACAGATTAAACAGACGCATTGCCAGCCACAACTGGAGCCAAGTCATGTAGCGTAGAAAAATGGCTATCATATCCTATTTGAACTGCATGAGGAATTTAAGTAGCCAAAGTCTTGTTACCCCAGGAATTTGTCCATCATGCTATTATTGCAAAAAGAGCCATGATACCCATTTATTTGATAATTTAAAAATACTCAGACTTTTAATACTCTAGGTATGAGCCTGCTCATACACAAGTAGAAGATAACATTTGCAAAAGCATACAGGAAAGATTAATGATCTCAAGCTGCCAGGTGCTCACTTAAAAGCCTCAGCTGGAGGGCTTAAAGTATAATTTGGTGGCCCCTGGAACTCTCCAAATCAGGTGGGCCCCCCTTCCTGCACAGGTGGGCTCTCCTTCCCCACCCCAGCTCCTGCCCCCCAAACACCTTCCCCCACCCCAGATCCTGCCTCCAGTATCCGTTCTCCTGTCCCCATTACATACCCCCAGCCCTCAGTACCCCCCAGTACCTCCCCAGTCCCCAATATACCCTCCCAGCATGAACCGGTCACTCCAGTACTTACCAAGGGTGGTGTGGCTGCGGAGGAGATGACAGGCCCTGGTCAGGCCAGCATGGCCTGGGCCCGGCTGGGGTAGGGGGAATGGAGGCAGGCCCCAGACTGGGGTCGGGCCTCAAAGGGGAGGGATTTGGGGCAGGGCTTGGGCCCTGCCTCAGAACGCCCGCCCCTCCCCTACTTTGCCAGAATGCAGGGGGACACCGTTCCAGGGCCTACGATTTTTAGGGGTGCAGCATTTGGGCCCCTAAAAATAGAAAATGGACCTGGAACGCTGTGTTCCCGGGCCTGTTATTTTTCAATGGTGGGGCCTGGAATGCCGTGTTCGGCACCGTTTTCTATTTTTAGGGGGCCTGAAACACTCAGACCCTAAAAACAGTGGGCCGTGGAATGGTGTTCCCTCATGTTCTGGCATACTTTAACCCCTGCTCATCTGACTGATAACACAATGACTTCTGGCACTGTGACACCATGCTGAAGCACTTCAGTACAGTGTCAGTGAAAAGAGTGCATTACTCTTGGTAGCCAACACCACCTCTTCTAGCTACTGCATATCATGGTGAGGTTTCCCTCTTAACTACTGAATGTGCCTGACCTTGCTGAGTTCATAGACTCTGAGCCCCCACGACTGAAAGCATGTATATCTAGAGTGATAAATACTGTGATATCCTTTAAAATATACTGAAGAGGCATCCCACTGCAACTTGAAACTACTGCTCCTTGTTCTGTCATCTGCCACCACTAGTTCTATCCTCTTGGAAACCCCAACTAGTTGAAGGCTTCTGTGAAATCCTTCCTCCCTCTTCCCATCTGCAGACTAAATAAGCCCAGTTCCCCCAGTGTCTCCTCCTAAGTCATGTGCCCCAGCCGCCTAATAATTTTTGTTGGCTTCTACTGTACTGTCTCCCATTCATCTAGTGTATGAATTTTACCAGTGCTTCTATCTTGGGTGGGAATCCATTCCCATGAGCTAAAAGGCATTCCTGAGGCTGAATTTAGGTGTTTGTGTTGCTGCTGCCAGTGGTATCCGTTCCCAGAGGAAATCAGAAACTCAGGTCTTGTAAGGTGGAGAATAGCATTTGAAAATATTTTGATTTAAAATGTATTTATTTGTGATTAAACTTATATATAAAACAAACAAAGGAGTCCTGTGGCACTTAAAGGACAACCAATTTATTTTTTGCATCAGCTTTCATGGGAGAAAATCCTGCTTTATCACATGATTTTCTCCCACGAAAGCTCATGCAAAAAAATAAATTGGTTAGTCTTTAAGTGCCACAGGACTCCTTGTTTGTTTGTTTTACTGAACAAGATTAACATAGCTACCCCTTTAAAGCTACATATAGTTTCTGTTACTGACCTGGGCCTTCAGGCCAATTTTTGTTCAAAACCTTTGTTTCCCCTTCAAAGAACATTAATCTGTTACTATGTCAGTTATTTTGTGCAGCTGCTTAACATTAGTCTTTGTAACTATTTTCACTGAGGAGCTGTAATTATGTCTTACACAACTTGTCTCAATCTCAGGAACGAGGGTTGCTTCATAAATTATAGTGATTTATTAAGGGGTTTGGAGAATGCAGCCCATACCAGCACAATTGTTACATCATTCAGAGTAGATGAGACACTTTGACCTGGAAATGTTTCAGGTATAGGCAGGGGAACAAAAATCTGATTATTAATATGTACAAGAAAAGCATGTATTTAACAAAAATAAAGAGGAGCAAGAGAAGACCTTGGTTTCCAGATCTATATAAAACATGCAGAAGAGGTCTGAGAAAAAAATTGAAAAAGAGGCATATTGCCTGGGGCAATTTGCATAGCATTAGCCTGCAAGGTTTATTAATCATTTTTACCAAGATGAAGTGGAGGGATTCACTGTTCATTTAGAACATGACAATGCCTTTCAAATGCACCAAAATCTTTTAATGATGGATGAGGCCAGTTATTTTTTGTACCTTTTGTTAGCTAACTAGATGCTTTTAATAGAGTTTTAAAAAAAGTTTTGAAAAGCAAAGCCTGCAAGTTTAATTGTCCCACTTCAGGTTTTCTTTCCTTAGATTGGTATTGTGAGATTTTTTTTTTTTTTTTTTTTAAGTAAGAGAACTAGTTTTTGAAGTGTCACTCTCAATTGCCAGTCTGATTTGCATAAAACTCTGCAGGAACTTTTGCAGTCTGATTCGGATAGCTAGAAATCTTAATCTTTCCAGGCTTGCAATTTAATGAGATTCTACTTTGATTGAATGGAAGGGGTGTGCTAAAGTGTCTTGTGTTGGTCCATTCCTATTTAAATAGTTTCTATTGCATTATACCAAAGACCTTAATATTTTTACTGTAATTTTACTTTCACTATTTTTGAAGGTTTGCTTGAACTCCACAGAAGTTAAATTAATAAGAAAATATGAAATCAACAGCAAAAAGTATTGATGTTTGAAAATTTTGCATGAAATAAAGTGCAAAGTGATAAGGCATCCTATGTGAATGGAAAAAAAAACCCCCAAAAAACAAATATGAAAACGATTGGCACCATACATTCATCAAAATGATTTTGGTTCACTTTGTACTTTCTTCTTACCATTATTAGCCATGAAACTTTGGCTCTGTATTTGGTGCTCTGCAAGACACCGAGACAGACAGTTCTTGCCCCAGGAGTCCTACAAATTATATGGAGTGGTAAGAGAAGATGCTTTGGGTCATGTAGAGGAGTAATTTAGAATGGATTTACTTTTTAAATGTACCAATGATTACTTTTTGTGGGAGGAGTGGGCTTTTAAAATGGATTTGAATGAATAAGTTATATGGAACTGGTAAACTAAGGTTAATGATCCTCCAGCCTGGATCATTATTACAGAGGACTGAATTCTGACTCCTCTGCAGTAGAAGCAAGAGCCTCTGACACTTGAACTTAAGAAATGACTCCATTAACTAGTAGTCGTCTCTTATTCTTTATGTAGATGGAGAAGGGGAGCTGTGATAAACTACTGCTGTGTTATAGCTATCACATACATAAGTAAGACACTACTGAAGAAGGCAGAGACTGGGGAAAAGAAATACAGGGTGATTAGGGTGAAGAGGGTGACTAGGTTGGCATCCTAGATTCAGTGAGAAAGAAACAAAGAAGAGAGGAACATTGCATAATACAAGATCTGATGCATAAACTTTATGGGCCTTATAAGTGATGCATCTAAACTTGATATGGTGGGCCAAAGGGGGAGCAGAAGAATGTTTCAAAGAAGGCAGTGTTGCAATTTGGATGACAGATGAAGAAGGCAACAAACATATGTTTCTGCTAGCAAGGCATGGAGGATGAATGCCCCTTAATTTCATTGCTATTCATTTTGACTTTGGAATTTTTATCCCCATATAAGAGCTTCATGGAGTCTCTTTCAAGATAGAGTAGAATAAACTTTTCTTGTATGTTCCTGACATTCTGATAGTTGTCATCAACCCAGATAATTCTGGAAAATATTTGCTTGAATGTTTTGACACATTTGATTTGCCATCTGGGCATAACATTGGCTGGATACAATTGGAACTCATGCCAGTAAATGCTCTTGGTTAACTGCCAACAGATTCTTTTTTAGTTGTGTGCTGAGTTCTGATTTTACTTACATGAGAATTAATGGATTAAGTCAAGGAAATGGACTAAGTGAAGGAAATCAATGAGTTACAATAGATTAAAACTGGTGTAATATGAGAGGAAGTCCTTTGGGGTCTTCTCATAAGTATTACATTTATTTAAAGAAGAAAATAAAATCTTTGGACCTTCTGTGTTGCTTCAAAGCTTCTACTCTGCTCACTTTCATGCAGCACAAAGAAACCAGGGCAGAATTTTGCCCTGAACATCCAGTGCATCGAAAGGAATAATGACTTCATCCCTGTATGTCTACGCTGCAATGTCAGTACAGGATTTAAACTCAGGTTCAGGCCTAACTTCCTTTCTATCTAAACACAATTTTTGCTAATTTAGGGTGCCAGGACACCAGCAGAATGAAAGGTCTGAGACTGAGTTAAACTGGGCCCTGGATTTCAAGGTCTATTGCTTTGCAATATAGACACAACCCCACTGGACTCATGCCCTGGAAGGCTACCCACAAGTATCCCACAGTCATATGGGCCAAGTTTCTTTGGATACTCAAGTTTTCCAGCACTCCTATGAACAAATGGGTAGAGCAGACATATTTTGGGAGATTGCTAGGAAGTTTGGGTATGGATGTTTGGACTCATGTGGGCCCACACAATGCAGGTTGGACTCTGGAGCCTCAGGTTGTGATCCAGGGGTTACAAATAAATGTAGACACTCCAATCCTAAATTAACAAACCCAGACTCTGCTAACTTGAGTTCTGGTTAACCAGGGCTTACATTGCTATATAGACAAGGTCAATTTTAAAGGCCTATGATTTTTGTACAATGATATGAACAAACTGAATGGGATTTTTGTTACTGATTGCAGTGGAGCAGGATTAAGCTACTATGCCTTTGCTTTTCTAACTTTACCAGCTACTAAATTATTCACTTTGATAGTCATATTCATATAAATGTAGAAGACTTCATAGCAGAATGTGAGTACTTTTCTGGAGAACTGTACATGACATACTGCTCTGTATCTTGTATAATTTGCTTGGATGAGTTAAGGTTTCAGGGCCTATGGGTCTGTGTGTGATTCTGAGGGGTTGCCTGAGCTATAAGATCAAATATGGGAAACATCTGTCTTGGGAAGCATCTAGCAACACTCCTAACATCTGGAAAATATTGATAAAGAAGTTAATTAAATATGTTAACTTACAAGTTTTTGTAACAGGAAGCATTTAGGAATAGCAGATAACTGAGATTTAATTTCTCAGGGCCATTTTAACTGGGTTGGTGTATATTACTTAGCCCCTCCAAAACCAACCTCTGGGACACAGACTAAGGGCCCATTACCAAAACCGGTTTTTATACAGGTGTCAATCAAGGTTGGGGAAAGAAGTTCAGGAACCAGTCTTTCAGACTCTCACAACTGAATAGTTAAACTAATGATCACTTAAGATTGAAAAATACATTAGGACATCCTTCTAATCCCTATGCTAATCTCATCCCTCTGGGTATGTCTACACATGCAACATTGCAGCAATGTGGTTGTACCAATACATGCAACTGCAGTGTATCGGGTGAAGACTTTCTATGCTAGCGGGAGATAACTCTCCCAACAGCATAAAAAAACACCCCTGTGAGTGGCATAAGCTCTATTGGCAGGAGACACTGTGCACACGAGGGCTTATATGTATAACCTGTGTCACTCAAGAGTGGAATATTCACACAAACATTTTGGTTTTTTTATTGACCTGCCCTGTTATATTTGGTGTTGTGGTTTCTGTATTGTTCGAGCTTTCGCATTGATCTAATTTGTTCTATTTATGTCCTTTTACAACCTCTTCCTTGTGTTCAGCAAAAAGAGGATTTTCCCATAGTGAGTGATGCCCATTGGTTCTTAGTGAAATTGGGCATAAAGGCCTCCCCAGTGTTAGTCATAGGAAGAAAAGATTTTATATTGTGTTGCTTTGAAAACTCACTTTTATGATTAAACCTTCAATGAATGAGGCTTACTTTGGTGCCCCTTATTGAACTACCAACAACAAACATACGTGTATTTTGATTCTTAGCAGAGCAGTGGATATGTACATAGTACACGAGCAATTTCTATGTATCTGCCCATTCTTTCTGCCAACAAAAAAGATGAAGAACATGGATAAATTAAGCCACAAACCATCTATGAGTGTGAAGTGTCAAGTTAATAGGATCAAATACATCATATGAAAGAAGGGAGAAGAACTGTCTGCCTGTTATAAACAAGAAAAATTGTGGCAGGAGGATTTTGGCAGCAGTTATCGGATCGATAATTGTTGCAAACTCCTTTTTCCCTGCCTCGTCACAATTGCATTCCATTGTAGTTCTGGGTATGTTGCTTTTGTGCAAGATTTAGGATTAATGGTAGGTTCCTTGAAAGGCTCCAAGCCACCTACATTTTTAAAAATTAATTATGTGGTAAAAATAGCTGCTTAGTACAAAATGGATTTCAAGCAAAAGCATAGCCAGAGCCTGATATTTTTCAGAGGTGTTGACTTCCTACATTTCCTGTAGTTTTCCAATGGAACTGTGGAGTTTTGACATTTCCTGTGGCTTTACTGAGAGTATTTCACTAAGAGGTGACAAAAAGTAAACTTAGAGGATTCTAAATATACAAATTGGTAGACTTAAACCTAAGCTATAGACTGGACTTGGAACTATAACATTTTGAAACTGACGCTGATCTAAGAAATAATGTATTAGGAAGGGGAACTCCTTTATGAGAACTCCTTCATGCTGTTCAGTTGCAAATGCAGCAGGTTTTCAGACTGAAAGCTAAACCTTATACTGAGACCCAGAATGTTGAGAGTCCATGCTATGCTCCCATGTAGCTTCTTCACTCAAGTATCTACCATACCAGAAGATATAAATCGGCCAAGGTTTATGCTGAAGAGGTCATTGTGGTTGTTCTTATAAAGAATACCTGCTTACTGTCAGGATATTCGGAGGTGATTCAGAACAAAGAAGATAAAGATGGGCCAAAATTTGGGTCTACATTCAGATTTGAACATACATTCTGAGTCTAAGGTGGGTCAGATCCAGAGTATTATAAAGCATGCTATAGAGACAGAGCCAGCTGCAAAGGGGAGAATCCAGCCTGATGTTTCTCAGAAGCTATGGGTGCTTAAGGAGAATGGTTTTGCATCTCTCTTCCAAATGGTGTCTTCATCTTTCTGAGTGAAGAAAGTATGAGCCTTAGACCTGCACACTACTTAGAGTCTTCAGTCACCTTCTACAGATGGACACTGTCCTTTCTGACTCTCCTGGTTCATGAGTTAAAAGGCTAATGATACCTGTTTTTGAAATGATTCCTGAAAATAATGTAAGAATCCAAATAAAAGAAATCAGCTTCTCAGCCTGATCTTAACTGGTCTCTTTCTCAGTGCCACCATATTGTGGAAAAAAGTCATGTGTCTGCACATGTAAATGATTGTGCTTATGTATCTAACTTGCATCTGCATATTAAATATGGGTGCAAAATCAGCAGCAGTCGTCTGAAAATTTGGGCCAATGACAGTTTTACTTCTCTAAAAGTGAGAGTGGTCTATGCTGTGACAGCAAAGTATGAAACTTGGATATTCAGTCTTCAGCCCTTATTAGATATCCATTGAAAATTATTAAAGGGAAAAAGAGGCAAAAATGTGCAGACTGAAATTTTATATTTCTAAATGGATGATCAGCCATATTCTTCAGCAAAAATTTTATCAGTTGGGGACCAATTAAATAAATCTAGAGCATTTTTCTGAACATGATTTCTGCATTCAACATGAAACTCAGAATCTTCTGATTTTTTTCATTTCTGCTTTGAGCTTGTTATTTGAATTACTTCCTGTTCCTATTGACTGCTCCCTCTGTTACACCTGGATATAAGTCATTTGATAAAACCAAGAAAAATTGACTTGATTTTCTCTTGGCCTTATCGACTATGGCAATAAAGAAAAGTTTGTTTTTTAGCCTGTTTTCTCTCAACATGGTTCAGAGGAGATAATAGTCATTGATTGTTCCTATACAAATCTATTCTTTCTCTATAACAAGAAAGCTTGGAGACACTTCTGCTTGTAGATCTGATGGCAAGAGCTTTAGAAACATACATAACTTTGAGGCCAATATTTCACTTCGTAATAGTCATTCTTAATGAGATATACCAGATGCATGGACATTACCCATATCAGGTCCCTACTAGAGCAAAATAAAAAGTATTGTTACTTGGCAGGCAGTTGTAGAGGCAAGGCCAAGTTACTACAACTATCTGCAACTCATAGTGTTCATTTGAGTAAGATACTTAACTTCTCTTTTTTTCCCAATCTACAAAATGGAGAAAATAAAATCTACCTTTTAGGGTGTAGACAAGCTTAATTATGTAATGTTTGCAAACCCCTATTAAATATTGTAATGAATGTGGGAAAGAAACTGTAGACATGAGTTCTCTAGTGCAGGGGTTCTCACCTTTCTCTGTAATAGGGTCCCACTTCCCACTTAGCTCATATCTAACGAGGACCTTGCCTCCATTTAGCTATACAAGGCTTGAGTGGTCATGCCCTCTGGCATCCTTCAGTGTTTGATAATACATGCTTGAATCCCATGAGTCTGTTTCAATGCCCACTTGAGTCAGTGGAAGCCTCTCTGTCATTCTTGGTGGGTATTGGTCCAAGTCCTTCACTCCCTATGTAAAAGACTTTTACTCCTTTTACAAAGTTTCTACACTCTTCAAAGGGTTTCTTTCAAGAATCTTGATACAGTTCTAGTCTTCATGAAACACCAATTCAAAATTTTTATTTGACAAGGAAATAACTTTTTTCTAGAGAAGTATTCCCTTGTAGCATATTATTCTAATGATAGCTATAAACTAGACTCTTCCCTGTGACCTCCCACGACTCCCATGTAAATTAGTGGTATACCTACTTTTGGAGACTGTCAAGGGTGACCATCACCAGTGACCTCTTCCCAAACACATTAAAGGTGAGTGGGAGCTGTACATAGCTGGGCTATGTCAGTGGTGAATTTATCCTGGCTGGTCTTTGAGGGAGAAGTCAGTTACTTAAAAAGTAAGGGATTGTTATGCTTCTGGGTTCTGAAACACAGTTCATTTTTCCTATCTCTCCCACTTCAAAAAAATTACAGGAATGTTTAGATTTTTATCTATGCTAAGTTCAGGTCCACATGCAACAAGAACTACCTGTGAAAGTTGGATCTGAATCCAACAGAAAACTTATTTCTGTGAGAAGGTGAATGTCAAATACCAGTAGATGCCTTCCCCATGCCTGTCTCCTCCTGCCCTCCCCATTGCTTCCTATGGCTATGTCTACACTAGGGAAAGTTAGTTTGAATTTGTTAATTCAAACTAATAAGTTCAAGTTTAGTTCAAACTAAACTCAAACTTTTTAGTTCAAATTAATAATGCGGACTAATTCAAACTAATGTTAGTTCAAATTAGTCCACTTCGTTAATTTGAACTAACTGCCCTTAGTTCAAACTTATTAGGTTTGAACTAAGGGTTAATTCTTGTCTACATTGTCCTTAGTTCAAACTAATGATCGAACTAAGGGTTTAGTTCAAACTAACCGGCAAGTCTTACTAATTTGAACTAACTTTTCATTTGTTCAAATTAAGGAATTCCTTGGTTCAAACTAAGGAAAGTCTCATGTAGACAGGTACTAAATTAGTTTGAATTAAGTGTCCTTAATTCAAATGAACTTGCAAGTGAAGGCATACCCTAAAAGACATCAAGGCTGAGTTCAGTGGGAGTTGAGATACCGCCAAATTCAGGGAGCATTAGTAATAACTGGAGGTTTCGTTCAGGCCCATCTTTAACTGAAATTCCACCCAGTGATATTAAAATGCAGACAGGAATTAGCAATAGAAACTTCTGTTGCTTTCCAATCAATCTACAATAAATACATATTACATGTATTTAAAAAAGAAAAGGTTATATATGATCACTCATCTGTTCCGCCTACAGAGGTGACTTACCCATTGTTTTGCATATGTTAAACTGGAAAGAGATGACAAAGTTTTGTTTTTCATCTTCTCATCACCTGAACTAATGCAAGAGAAAAATTGCTAGTAATTATCTTTATTAATTATGCTGGCCCAAAAAGAGTAAGTGCAAGCATCTTTCTCTTTATGCATTTCATAAATATGTTAAACCACAGACTGCTTAGAATGCACAGCATTTTCACTGTTGAACTTTTGATGACACTTTTTTGAACATAGTTTCCCTCCCTCTATTAAATGACATGCAAATGAGAATTACAATAGAGCTAGTGCCAGTTTTAATATATTCATTTTACTGAGTGTATTCCAAGAGATCACTTTCTTCCTTTGTATGAGAACAGCCTATTTACTCCATAGTTGCTTCATCTGCTGATTGCAAAGATGCCCTTTTGTGCCCTAGCATGGAAAATATAATTTTCTTCCCTGTCAACAATGTTTATGATAAGCTGCAGTGAAGTTAGGGGTCACTCAGTTTTGCTCCTGAGGCATGCTGCAAATTAAGAGAATTTAACAAATTTTGGGACTAGACAGTGCGTGTTTCTTAAAGACAACTCTATGGGCCTTCATCTGATATGTTGGGTGTATAATGATTTATCCTGAATTATTCCACATATCTATTTTGTAGCTGATGTCCTGTGTTCTCTGCATTTCTGTTGACCTATTAAGGCTTGGATATGAGGGTTATTTGCACACATATGAAAACCTACACATCACCTTCCTCCCATAGTTTCATATATTAAAGCTGATCAGAATATGGGGGTTTTTCCCCCATGGAAAACATTGACATGTCAGAAAAAAAAATTTTTTTTCAGTCAAAATTTGATCATTTCTGTGAAGAAGTGCTGTTGTGGTATTCTTATCTATGGATCAGCTTTATGGGAGATGTGTATGTATACTGACACACACCTAACTCCCTAAGGTCAGTGCCATATACACCTGTGTATTTGCATAATAATAACTGAGATGAAGAACAGTTAGGTATGGTGGCCCATCCTTCTGCCAGGGCAGGATTACTCTGAACCATATACTATTCAGTGCTTAATACAGTGTTGTTTTAAATGGCTCAAGTGGTGGGTGCTTTATTATTCAGTCCAGTGTTTTTGAGGTTTACCTAATATTGATATAGCATTTTATTGTTTTCAAAGCATTATGCATTAAGACTTGAATAATTCTTATTACTGTTCAGCTAAGCATACATACTGTGGACACCCATTGCTTCCATCTTGGCTAGATAAAATTGCAGTCTTTGCACTCTTTTGAGTGCAGGGATATATTCCTTCCCATTCAGCAGCTTCATGGATTCCACACAGTTGAAAAAGGGTAGAGCTGCAGCCCTGCGGTTCCTTGTGTTACAGTCATCTATGCTGGCTAGATCTGCGGGGGAGGAGAAGGGGTATTACACTGCAGTCTCTGAAGGGCTGTGGAGTGTGCATTTTTCCCTTATTAATGGAAATCTTTAGAATAATTATGCTTCTAAAAGGCAATATTTGTTCTTGAGCTCTCTCAGTTAATTTTGCTCTGCACCAGTCTGTGCCTCTGGTGATCAAGCTGTTGATCCCTAAAATATGCTGGATGCAAGAGGCAAATTGAGAAATGAAATCATGTAGAGTCTGTTTTCAGAATTCTCAGTGTATCTGAAAAAGTTTCTACTTTTGCTGTGTGAATTTTAGACTGAAGATGGCAACTGTAGCCCATACAAACACTATGCAAGCTTCTCTGTGTATAGTTCTGCCTGACTTACCTCAGTGTTTATCCCCTCTAGAACTCTGCACTTAGACTTTTCCCAGGAAGCTACTAGTAAACTTGCCAAATTAGCTAGTGTTTTTTGGGCCGTGCATCAAGAGAGTAGGAGATAATCAAATACATTTGCCTGGTGTCTGAAACAGGCTGTGAGCAAAGGTGGAAAATGTATTTGACTCATGAAGCCTCCAGAAATGATACTTTTATATTGCTCACTGTTGGACTTGCAATTAAGTTGATTAATCCTATGTTACTGAGAAAACTGAAAGTTATTTATAACAGGCCCCGGTCTAGTAACTGTCTATTGTGATTTCTCAAGACTCAGCTGTAGGGATAATTCCTCTCCATATGAACCAGTTAATTTTACTCTTCTTATAGCTTATTTATAATTGTCTTTTTTTAAACATTGTTCTATTCAAATTAGTCATGGCTAATAATAGGTTTTTAAAGAAGAGAAACAGTTTGGTTTAGCTTAGGAGTTAAAAACTTTCAAGAAGATTTCTCATTTTCATTGGCTATGTCAAAGGTAGGGAAAATAAAGATGCTTTCAAAAATATTAATGATTAATGAAGAGAGTTTGCCACACTCAAAACACAACCACCACATGGTGGTGGTTAATCAAAGCAGATAAGCCATGACTATTGAACTGTCCTCATTCACACAGAAGGAAGTTCTCTGTTCTGTGGTCTCCTGGAGGGTCTTACTGGCACATTTCAACAGCAATGATTTGACTTAAAACAGATCATAAATGATTCAATATCACATCTTTAAAAATACCTGAATATCATTTGAGCTGATTGATGTAGTTGTGACAGTGTCTTTGGTTAATTTTAATAAAATATATATCAGGCCTGATTTTAAACTGGGCATCATCCTCATCTGACATTTGTTGCTGAGATTTTGCACCTGCAAATAATTGCTTCCTCCATACTTTGATGGACTCTGTAAGTATATGAATGAGAAATCCCCTGGAACCAATCTCTAACAGTTCTAACCTTGTGGCAAAATATTGCTCCTTCTGATGTCAATGGAATATTTAACAATGGCTTCAGTAGGAAGAGGGAGAGCTCAGGGCCTTGAAGATTCAGTTATACTGGCTGGAGTTTTCCACTTTCCTTCCATTCATGATGAAACCTGCCTTATCTCTCATGGCAAAAACTAGACTCTGAAAAAGCCCACCCAAGTACCATGTAAAAAGCCAAAAACATCTGGGGGTAAAAATGAGTTCCCAGCCCCTTGAAGAGTTGTTTCAAGTCCAGTAACCCCGTCTGACTTATGAGGCCATAGACAGAGGTCACTCGCAGAGACACTGTGTAACTTTTCATTAGTTTGTACCTAGATGATTTTAATAAACTATTTACAAGTGGATAACAATCACAATGGGTTATCTGTTCTTTTCAATTTATATTGTCAAGGAGGTTAAATGTGAATGGCTCATTTCGGGATGAAAATAAAATATATGCCAACAGTTATGTTGTATGAGGACATAATTAACATTTTCCTCAGTAACCTTGCAGTGACAACATTGTCCTTTTATTAATGTGCAAGTAATCTTTTGCATTCATAGTGATGCAGTCTGTGTAATTTAGTTAATAAGAGAAGAGTTGTTTAATAAGAAGAATTTCTTGACACTTAGATCCCATTATGCCATGACTATAATAAAACTGAACAACCTAATTTCATTCCTTCCCTCCACTTCTTGATGATTAAATGTAATAATCAATAGGTCTATAAGACTGTCGCCACTAGCACTGAAACACTGAAACATAGATGACTGTAACAGTTTTTAAAGATGGGGTTAGTGCCTGGGAATAGAAAAATATGCAATGAAATAGACATTGTGAATTAAAAAAGAAGTCAGAACTTTTGATTAATTAGACTTTTCAGACTTCCAGTCAATTATTTGGATGTTTTCCTTCTAGTGGAACAATGAGTGCCCTGGTTGCCTCTAGTTAAATTTATGTCATTGTTATGTCCCTGGTTAAAGGGAAGTGCCTTAAATCAAAGCTCTGAGATATGCTATAAGACAAGCTTTATTGATTAAGTCAATTTTGGAGGCATTCACATGGCACTGACTTAACTCTAGGATGAAATCATGACCAACCCAACCACAGAAGTCAGTGGCAAAACTTTCATTGGCTTCATTGGGGCTAGGAATTCAATGCCATGGCCCCATTTCAGTTTTCACTAGGCCCAAGGTAAAACCTGGGATGTCTAGTTTTCTTCAATCGTTCCAGTACCCTGGTCAGGAATATTAAGAGGAGGCATTACAGAATCCTCATAAAATTTTTAAAACATCTCCTCATTGCAGATCATGTTTAGTACTGGTTTGCTTTGTGTAAGTTAATCAGCACTTTCAGCAGTTAGTTTTCAAAATGGTGGGCAAAGGAGGGACTCTCATGGTTTTTGTGTACAAACTCATTATGTTCATCTTTAAGTTAAGTTCTCCCTAAATTACTTCATAGATTATTATTATTATTTCAAAGGTACCAATTTCATTTCCCTAGAGGTGTGAACAGAAAAGGTGCCTATTACACCCACTTGCTCCCACAATTCAAATAATCATAATGATCTTCCCTCTGCCCAATTAAAAATCCAAACTTGGACATTTCACCTACCACTCCTACAGGAAAATCCTGACAAAACTTGCAACATGCCTGCAGATCAAATTAATTCTGGCTCTGTCAGAACAAGGGTGGAAGTAAATTCGGAGGGTGTGGACCCTTCAGTGAGAACCCCATACTCTCAATTTTTAGATGAACAAAACTAGAAATTGATAACTCCAACTTCTCCTGAGACCTAAGTGTTTTTAATTAAAGTGCAGTGAGAATTGTGTCATAGGGCATCCTCTGGGGGGCTTTTTCTACTTCAGAGAAGGTCAAGTTGCTCTACTTTTCATTGGTTTCTGTGAATATCTCTAAGTCATGAGAGTGCCCAGTGGGAAAGAAGACACAGATGTCTCCCTAGCACTTTGGGAAAGCATCTGTGCTGTTTTCATGAAGTTCCATCCTCAAATACAGATCCCGTCTGCCCAGCTTTCTAAAATGGATGAAATTAAAGTATGCTCATTAGAGTCAAGGTGCGTAACAGACAGCTGACGGAAGCCTTCATAGACAAAGAGGAGAAGGTTTGAGCAGAGGTGGAGTGGAGCAGATGGTTTGCTCCATGGAATGATCACAAGGATAAGGGCGGCCTGTTTCAGAATCTAGGGCTAGATCACAGTTTGACCAAAACATCTAGTCATTTTACATTGGATGAACAAATGAGTCTCTTTTTAAGAAAGGCTTTGATTTCTGTACTGGGTTTGTTGTTCATGGCGGGGATTCTGCAATTTGTATGAATCTTCTTTGAGAATAACAGATCTAAAATCTTAAGAAATAAACTGCTGGTACCTTTTTTTCTTTTTTTTTTGACACCAGTGTTTAAGCCAGCCCAGCTCCTCAGCTGCAGTAAATCAGTGGTTTTGCTACCAAAGTCAGTAGAACTATATGATTCATGTAATACCTGAGGAGGTAGCTCCACTTTCCCCAGCCCCTTTTAGCTATGTACAGAACAGTTGGTTTTTTTTTTTACTTTGAACGTAGGTAATTGTGAGACATGGTGTTTGGATTTTGTTCTTGTCTGTGAAATGATCAATCACTAGAGCACAGTCAGTTGTGGATATCTCTCCTCTGTCCAGGTGCAAATTCTGCCCACTTGTGTGTTGGAAGAAAGGCAGGGACCAAATGTGGCATGTGAGGGACATTCCAACAATCCTGAGCCCACTCCAGGTTCAGCAACCAAAGATAAAGGGGTTGCAGCACTTGTACATTGAAAGAGAAATCCTGCTTAACTCTGTGATCAGTCCATCTGCTAGTGCTTTTTGTCACAATTCTATGGCCAGGTATTATTCCTAAAATTCGCATTCAATTCTCAGGTTTTCCTGAGTAAAGACTAAATAAAAACTGAATCAGGACCTCAGGATTTGGCTCAGTCTATAGGAATGAGACCAGAAAGAATGACAGTAAAGATACTAAATTACTTCAATAGACCAAAATGTCCCCATCAATGGGATTCTTGTCTGCATAAAATTTAGGTATGAAGTGAATAAAAAGTTCAGGATTTGACCCAATGAGGTCAGGGAGAGTCTTGGGAGCACAGAGACTGAGTAAAGCCTCACTAAGACCCTCAGAATTTGGAAGTATGTGAATGAGGCTAGAGAGAATAGTGTTAAAGTTCACCTGATTTGCAAGCTGATAAATTATATGTTCACTTCTAGATTGCCTGAATAATGGAATAACTGTATGTTCCTCTTTGTGTAGAAAGAAGACAGCAAGTAAATTGTTTTGAAATACCTTGACTTCTAGTTGACGTACAAACGTTAGGTTAACCTTTACTTGTTTGATGAAGAAACATTACTTGTTTGATGAAGAAACTTTAGGATTCAGTGACGTTTAAGCAAATGGTTAAGTTCATTTGTATTTACTGATTAAAAGGGAAGTTATATAGAAGGATATTTTAATTGACTGGGAAAAGCTGTAATTGATTGCTCTGAATATCACCTTACATTTTCCTCAGCTGATGCATTTGAAAAGCAGAAACCTGGAAATGTGTGATTAGAATGACCTTCCTTAGAGATTTATTGTTGCAAATCACTATGAAATACAATCTCTAATTTTTTCCAATCCCATCTTTTTCTCTTTGTGTGTAAGCTTTCTATAACCTAACGGATTTTACATAAGAACAGAAGCCTCGCTGATGTACTGATTTCTCTGAATACAGTCATCATTCTTCTATAGAATTAAAATACTAACAAGAAGAAACTAAAATGTTTTCCCATATTGAAATGCAGTGGTGTTGTAGCTCCATTGGTCCTAGAATATTAACAACACAAGGTGGGTGAGGTAATATCTGTTATTGAACCAACTTCTGTTGGTGAGAGAGAGAAGCTCCCGAGCTACACAGAGCTCTTCAGTGTCACAACTAAATACAAGATTGAACAGATTGTGATAACTACTTATGCTAAACTATCTGTTCAATCTTTTATTTAGTTGTGATGCTCAGATTACCTTTCCAAGACCTGAAAAAGATCTCGATGCAGGATGAAAGCTTGTGTCTCTGACCAATAGAAGTTGGTCCAATAAAAGAAACTACCTTACCCACCTTAACAAACAAGGAGTCTTGTGGCACTTTTACTCTATGTATAAACTTGCAAGTTAGTTTGAATTAAGGAAGCTTAATTTGAACTAACTTAGTCCCTGTCTACACAAGGCTTTCATTAGTTCAAACTAAGGAATTCCTTAATTCAAACTAATGAAAGTTTATCTCGAATTAGGAGGACTTGCTGGTTAGTTCGAACTAAGCCCTTAGTTCGATCATTAGTTCAAACTAAGGACAGTGTAGACAAGGATTAATCCTCAATTCAAATTTAATAGGTTTGAACTAAGGGCAGTCAGTTCAAATTAACATTGTGTGCTAATTCGAACTAACATTAGTTCGAATTAGTCCACGCTGTTAATTTGAACTAATAAGTTTGAGTTTCTTTCAAACTAAACTTGAACTTATTAGTTCAAATTAACAAATTCGAACCAACTTTTCCTAGTGTGGACATAGCCTTAAAGACTAACAAATTTAAAAGTGCCACCAGACTCTTTATTTGGTTTGCTGAACTAGACTAACATGGCTACCCCTTTGGAACGTCTCATTCACCTTGTCCTTATATTGACATACAGTTGTATAAACTGCTTGCTCAAAGATGTATGAATGCATGCTATGGGAAGTATCAGTGAGCACACAAATTAGACATGGAGAAACAATATGAAACTTTGATTCCAAGCTTGATGCTCATGACAGTGATGGTAGAGTCATATTTAAAATTCATTTGGCTGTTGCTGATGCTATCTTGAAGATCTGAGGCTGGTTTTGTGATCAATGAACGGTACAAATGAAGAGTTAAATTCACTACCCATTTTAGGGACCATATATATGCTTAAAAGAGAGCTGTGCAATATCTACTTAGGCCTCAAAGCCGGTCTTTCTTTAAGGAATATCAAATCCTTTCCTATTAAGGAAATTAATTGCCATGCCAGACTGGAAAATAGTCCTTCAGGTTTGCTGTACTTTGTATCATACCACTTGGTATGTGGATTTCCTAGAGGAAGATGTTCATCATAGCAATGCATCTAACCAGCTTCTCAATGCTTTATGTGAAAGGGAGGTTCCTTGTTAAGTCCTATGGTGATTGGTTTGCACCCTAACCTAGGAGATGTGGTTATCATTATGGTGTGTATGCACGTGATCTAGAGTTCAGTGGCCCACTCTCTATCTGTAGAATATGCAGGGGTTAAAGTAAAGTGGAATGCCTCAGAACGCTGTTCCAGAGCCCACAAATTTGAGGGTCCAGCTTTCCAGGGCCCCCAAAAATAGAATAATTGGTCAGAACACAATGTCCTGGGAACTGCAGCCAAGCTGGGAAGGGAGTTTTCAAATTCCCCATCCTGAGCATGCTCAGATGCATGCTCAGAGTGGGAGCTGCCTGGCCAGGAAGGAGCTCCAGCCAGAAATATGCTAAGTTTGTCCATCTCTCTTGATCCAAATACTTCTTTCCACTGGATGGAATGTCATTGTCACACTTGCTCCTATCATGCTTTGCAGTCTGCCCAGAGAATAAAAGCTAAAGAAAGCAAAATGGAGAGGGCTTGGGAAGAGAGGTGGAAAACAGAGGGGGGAAAAGAGAGGAAGCATAGCTAACCTTTGATATAACAATTCCATTAATATGTGAATTAATGCTACAGATAATTATGACTAACAACCAGTATATTTTTACAAGAGGGATACTGTTCCCCTCTCTGCTGCTGATGTTGATTTGTGTTTCCATTCAGCAATGATGCAATTGGGCGAATTCCAATATGTCCTACTCTTCAGATAAACTTACTTCATTCTGTAGTTCTTCAATCAAACAAATAGTCTGCTAGCATTTGTCTGTCTTCAGTGGCTTTAATCTCACTAGCAATTAATCTTCTTGCTCCCCTTAGTTCTGTGTGAATGATCATTAAGTCTCCATGAAAAAGAAACTGTTCCAGCATCCTTTTGTCAGTCCTGTTGATGTCTCAAGTGCTACATCAAGGTGCACAATTCAAAAAGAGATTGCTGCTTGTTTGGATTCCTTGGCAGAATTAAGGATCACATCAGAAGTGCAGTGAATGTGAGAAGGCATGACATGAAAAGCTGAACACTAAAAAGAAATTACTTTTTTTCTGTATCAGATGAAAAGCCATTAAGCTAAGCAGGAAATACTAAAAACACCTGGTCTACATCCTTGAAAATGTGTGAGTCATATTCTATTTTACTTCATAGTGTTGCAAACCACCCACTGCCTACAAAGTTGATAGCTGAGTGCTTAGAAGATATTTGCTTACTAAATTTTATGAATTGTATATATTGAGCATTTTATCACCCTAAGCTGTCTTACTGAAAGTATAAGAGATTCCACTTACAAATGGCATGGTTCTGTTAAAATCATTTTTATGTAGATGCGTATTTCAGACTCAACACAGGTCACCACATGGGACTGAGCCTAATCTCATGCCAATTTGAAATGAGGATATTTTCACTGATTTCTGTGGAGTTATTCATTATTTACAGCAGTGTAAGTGAAATCACTCATCCATACTAGTCCACAGGTCTGCTGTTTTTATAGTGAATCTAAGTAATGGCTAATTGTTTTTGTTGTAGAAGAACATGTTCTGAGTCTTGAAAACTCCCCAGGAAAAGAAAGATGAAGGAGGAGTTTAAGTTAAGTGGAGCTGTGTGAATTAGTGCAGTCTGAAAACAATGACAGCTTTTATCCCCACTGATTCCCCACCCCAAATGGGGGGTGGAGGGATGGATTTCAGTCTTTGACTTCAGTGAGACCAGTTTGGTCCACAGTCTCTTTTGTGAACAGGTCTTATTCTTTGACTAAAGAAGCATCATACAAGACAGTGCAACATTTTCTGCAGATTTCAAGGCCGTGGGTAGTTCTGGTATCTTTACTGCTCTCCTCTATCAACAGCATTCTAACCATTTAGAATTCCAACGGCGACAAGTCATGCCCTTAATGGCTTAAATAGTTTGCAAAAGAAAACATTCTTTTAAAAAAATGTGTATCGTAATGGTGGTTCAATGGTGGGAAATAGAATTCAGAGCCTCTTGCCTTTAAATTACTGCTTTAAATTCAGTCTACATGGATGGTGGTCAAATAATTCTCTTAAGCCATTTTTATGGTTGCTTAATGTTCACGTGTCATTGACCTCAAATGGTTTTTATTGGCACATGTGAAATGAGTTGGTGGTCTCCATCCATTTCCTAGCCATTCACATCATAAAAATCCCAAATGAACTTGTTTCCCAACCTTCATCTGTCAGAAATGCTGTCTGATAATAAATGCACCTAAGAGCAACAGCACAAGTGAGTGGCTGGGGCTTGGTTACATACTATTTTCTTCTGACTGAAGGTTTTGTGGGCTTTGGTGTTCCTCTCTGTTCATTGGTTCCTCTAATTGCACCATTTAATAACCAAAGTTAACTAACAATCCCAGTGTGCTTCTGCTATTGATATGTCTAAACTGAGAGTCGCACATTAAGCTGCGAAGTATATTTAACAGCGGGTTTGATGAAATTATAGTAGGGATCATGGAAACTGCAGCACACCCATATCTATCATGGTATCTAACTGCATGTATGGAGAATATTACCCATAACACGTACTATTAGATGATGGCCATCTCATTTAAACGCAAGAAGGATTTCCTTTAGTTGTCAGTACCTGTAGGGGAATTTGCAGGAGAATATTTACTTAGCACTCTTCCTCTGGCACTTCCAAGTGCTTTATAAAAAGGAAGAAACTGAAGTATAGAGAAATCATGTGGCTTGCTTAAGGTTCAAGAATGCATTAATGGCAAAGTCAGGAACAGAACAGAGGTCTTCTTGATTCTCAGGACTGTGCCTTACTCATGGGGCCACACCGCTTCTCCTTTACAGGGTCTTGCATCTTGTCAAGTTCCAAAGGGGCAGCTGTGTTAGTCTAGTCCAGCAAAAGAAGCAAGGAGTCCTGTGGTGCTTAAAGCCTAACAAATGTATTTATTGCATGAGCTCTTGTGGGAGAACATCCCACTTCATCTTCAAAGCATCTGATGAAGTGGGCTTTTCTCCCATGAAAGCTCATGCAATAAATAAATTTGTTAGGCTTTAAGTGCTGCAGGACTCCCTGCTGCTTTTCCTTTACAGAAGTATCACAAACTGGACCATAGATGTCTTACTTAGGACTTACTGAGTAGGTCCAAAAAATCAATCAAAGTTAATCTGCGTTATAAATAAATTACCTTAGAGGGCTGTAGTGTGTACATGTGTGCACACATACAAGCTGGTAAAATGAGAAGCTTACTCCACATTAGAATTGCTGGATCTTCGGGTGCTGTAGGCAGGATTTGAGTACACTAGAGTTTTTATTTTTTAAAGTAACTGATAATGGTAATGTGCTTTGTCTCAATATTGAAAGGAAGCAAGAATCACAACCTGCATATCAACTGGATGCATTTTGCACCCAGAAAAGTAACTAGCATTTCTGAATCTACCTTTTTAAAAATGACTCCTATTCCTGAAGATATTCTCTACATATCTTGAAGTAGATTCCATGATACTTTTTGCAGTAACAGGGGTGTTCGTTGCAATGTTCTGTCTCACTCTCAGTTTGAATAACCTACCTTTTGCCTATGTAAGTTTCCCCCTATCTCTAGTTGAATACGCTGTTCTCCTTAGCTTCCCATTCAGAAGGTAACTTTTCACTGCTCTGTAGTGTGGTTTTGCAAGTTTTTATTAGTATAACAAGTCAAATATTTTGGAAATTTTCATATTTCAGAAGAGATTTTTCTGGAAAACGTGGGATTTTTTGACAAGTTCTAGCTTTTAAGTATCAGTTGCATTCCACCCAGAGGTGGATCTACTTCAGTGGTCGGTGAAGTGATTCTTCAACCAGTATATAAAACGTCTTTTTATAGTAGTGTGTTCATACATTGGTGCCATGATTCTAACAAGCTATTGGTTTCCTTAGGACAATGTAAGATGAGGTTAGATTAGATTTCCTGTGATGTTATTTTTATCGATGCTTAGAGTTTTAGAACTTATTAATTCATTTTCATTATTGAATGAGTACCTGGTTGCTTGACTTTGGGGGCAAAAGGAGGAGGAAAGGAAGATGGGTAACTTTTCACTCACTTTCCAATCCAACCCTTCAACAATAACCCCTTCCCCGACACACAGAGGCTGGTTTCTCTCCTATGAAAAGCTGCTTCTTGTGTGGTAGGACTGGAACCTATTAGTTTTCTGTTGCATTTCAGACACTAGGCTAACCTAAACTATTGTAAGGAATCTTAGTAGTGGTTTGTGGAACATCCTTACAGTTATAAAAAGAGATTAATTTAAAATTTAAATAGGTTCTTCTTCTTCTTGAAGTGTGAGTGGAAAGAACTCAAAAATAAGTTTTGTGCTCAATGTGTTTAAGATGAGAGATGCTGTATTTCTGACAGCCCCACAACCGTCTCTTCTCTTCTCCCTGGAACAACTGAACTGTATATTTTTCCCAAATCTGCTCACCAACGAGATCTATTCTAATCCAAACTGGCACATTAGCATAGCAACATCTGACTCTCTTCTGCTGCCATCTTGCCAACTTCCGGCATAACAAATGCTATCTCATTTGTGTCAGTGGATGCGTGCTGCTTTTTCGGGGATTCTTGTGCTATTTGTGAATGGGGTGACAATGAATGATCCCTACTCATTGTTAAGAAAGAACATTGGCCAAAGAGTGCAGGCAGTGCTGGGCTGTTTGCTTTCTATAAATGCATGGTATTCAGTGTAGTCAGTGTAAGAAAAAGCCTCGCAGACTTAAAAGGTGCAATATTCCTGCTTAAGGAGGAGAATGTTCTAATGTGAAGCATGTTTTAATAGTTTTAATTGTACCCCCTCTGGTACCTTCAGTTCTCTGTTTTCATCCACTGGAAGTCAGTTTGTCAGTGCTTTGGGCAGAAAGCTTTAATACAAAAACTAATAGCCCACTACAAACACATCTAAATTAAAAACAAACTAACAAACAAAAAAAATCCCTATACTCTCTTTTGAAAGAGCTTTTGTGATTAAAGTCTCTCTAAAGCCACTGCAATCTCAAATCAAGTAAATGCTTGAAGTGTTTGGTCTGAAGATAAAGAGCTATAAAATTATTAGGGAAAACTAGGAAAGAAAGCATTGGTTCATAAATATATTATAGAGAATAATCTTATAGCTGGATAGATGTTAGTCTTAGTGATGCAGTCTGTCACAGGGAATCAGAAAACATTCAAGCACACGTGATTTTACTTTCACTTAACATGCGGAAAGTAAATGAGGTTTGAAAATTAAGGGAAAAGTGAAGCCCAAGTTGACAACTTTCTATGTGTGCCCAAAAGCTGAGATGCCAACAAGTGGCATTTTAGTGTATGATGTTCCTATACAAAGCTCTAAGGCCATTTTGAGACCTCAACCCAACTATGGTTTCTTTGGCCACACCAGCCACACAGTCATAATTTTCGCTTCATCAGGCAGGGGAGGATTCCCTCCCACAAGTTCTGTAGAGCTTCAGTAGCAGATTTGAGGCTATCTCCTCCTCCTGGAATCCAATATAGGGTTTCCTCTAGAAGAAAAAGAGCATAACCAGGCTCCCTCTGGGCTACTGGAATTACCTATTTGGCCCACAGATAGCTAGGTATGTCAGTTTTATCATTCCTCTAGGCTGTGCCAAGTACAACATCAAACTCAGCCCAGGTTTTATATCAGGGGTCTCAAACATGAAGCCTGTGGGCTGCATGCGGCCCCTAAAGCTATTTCCTGTGGCCTGCAACGACACTATTGTTACCAATATTTGCAATACTGTTGTATGAAAAGGTTTTAGTGGTGCGGCCGTCAGGCTAACATACTAGTCCTCATGCGGCCCTTGTGGTGATTTGAGTTTGAGACCCCTGTTTTATATGAAATGGATTTTTGCTGTGATATTATTTTCTCCAATATTTGATAATTAGAAGGAATGTAAGCTCTTTGGGATAGAGGCTGGCTTTTTGTTCTATGCTTGAACAGGATCTAGTATAATAGGGTCCTGATCAATGACTGAGGACTAGTAGCCAATGGTAAGACAAAGCCATGATGATAATGATAGGGCGGAGAGAAGGAATGTTATGGACCATCTGAAGAGATGCAGGATAGGGTAGGAGAAGTTTGTCAGTGTAAAAAGTGAAATAAAATGGGAGTTTTAGGCTGCTCTCCCTGAAAAACCATAGCACAGCTGAACAAAGCATTGAGCTTTCTTGTGGAAATATTTCTATGCTAATACTGAAAACATTGTCTTGCCGAAGGTATAATATTTGTTATATTTAGACTATTAACTTGAAAAAAACCAAGGAGTCATGTGGCACTTATAGGCTAACAGATTTATTTTTCGCATGAGCTTTCACGGGAGAAAAATCCCACTTCATTAGATGCTTCGAAGATGGGGGAAGCATCTGACAAAGTGGGATTTTTCTGCCACGAAAGCTCATGCGAAAAATAAATCTGTTAGTCTTTAAGTGCCACATGACTCCTTGGTTTTTTTGCTGGACTAGATTAATACGGCTGCCCCTTTGGATATTAGCTTGAAAGGCATTGTTTCTGCAAACAGTCATGCCAGTAAAATCAGTCACTGAAATATTCATGGAAAGCAAGCGTAAAAGTGGTATGATTAAAAGAAAAAGTTTTAATCAAATTCTAATACGTGTAAATATTCACAGAAACATTTGTGAGGTTAGAACTACCTTTTTTTTAAAAAATGAAAAACAGCCTTTTTTTGGAAATGAACATTTTTGCAAATTTTTTTCATTGCTTTGAAATTTCCCATATTTTCCTATGGCAAACTGAAAAAAAAATCCAATATTTGTTTATCAATATTTCAGTGGAATTTCCACAACTTTTTAAAAATGGAACTATTGAAAATACTTCATTTCTCTCAAAATTGTCTCATGGAACATAATTAGAATTATCATATAATTTTCTATGTAAGGCATTTCTTCACCTTTAATTAATAATAACAATAATGAATATGATGTGATGTAATTAGAATAACTTTAGCCAGTATACTGAAACGTGGCCTCATCGTGGGTAGAACGGCACATCAGCTCAAACTAAAATAAAGAATAACTCGTCTAGCAGAACAGCAGTTGGAATGTTAGGTAGATAGCATGTAAATATCCAGTCAGTACTCAACCAAGATACCACTGTAAGCAAGGGAAAATGGTCTTGAAATTTGTAACACCCATATCTCAATCTATCTTTTTATAGTGATTAGTAGTGCAGTGGTCTTTTAGAAGCGTACTGGGTCATCAGTTTAGAACTGAATTGCTGGAAAAAATGAGTCACCAACATCATTTCCTCCAGCACTTATTTTCCATTGGATTCTCTCTCTAAGCTTTGACTAGTACTAATGTATATTGTTTACTGGCATGAAGAATATTTTTTTTTGTTATGGACTAATTTGTTGTGTACAGGCAAGGGAATAGATTTATTGTTTTCTGAACATCCAGGTTTTCCTAGGAGGTGAGAGAAGTTTTTCAATTTTGCTAGGAAAATCTGTGTCACAGGTGGAAAGTTTGTCTCATTGCTGTATGTCCAAACACGTATCCATTCATGAATTCTCACACAGAAACAAACCCAAAGAAGGTTCTTTTCATGTTCCTGGTCCTCTCTGCTGTATATTAATTGGAAAGCTGCTCTTACTGGCTTTATACCATCTTCTCCCAGTCCCCTTGTTGCTTCTCAGAATAAGGGACAGGATGTATGGAAGAAGTGCCTTGCACTTGAGTGAACCCAAGCTTGTGTAACATCTTCAGAGGGCCATTCTTGTCAGCATATCTTCCCTAAAATGGTCAAATTGGCCTTCAGCAAGCCCTAGGGTTAGGGAGCAGAAGGGTGGATGGCCCATTTCCCTGCCACCTCCTCCTTCAGTCCTACAATGATCACAGACTATCTGGACCCAGAAATGTATAATCTGCACCTAGATTGATGGTTTCCAACCTATGGTCCATTGACCACTGTGGTCCACAAGGGTTCTGCAGCCAGTCTATGAGGTCAGGTGGGGGAAGATAACATCATAATAATATAATACCTTCTCATTAGATAAGTGGTATCATTTTCCCACTGGTAGGCTTACTGCAGGTAAATGTACTGTGATAAGTGGAATATGTTTGTGAGTGAGCATAATAAATTATTAGAAATGGCTGTATTTTTAATTCCCCTTGATATATAAGTTTGACTTCCGTCATCCATAGGCTATGTTAAAAAATGTTTAAAATGGCTTGTTATGTGGTGGTCCACAAAAGCTTTCACTGACAATGTAGTCATTGTCTGCATAAAGAGAAAGGTTGGGAACCACTGCCTTGATAAAGGCATTCTCAGCTCTTCAGAAATTATGCTCAAGTTTAGGTTTTGTTTTTTTTTCAGTACATTCATCCCCAAAAGCCAGAGAAAATATGAGAAAAGGAAAAATTTCTGGGTAGAAAAACAGCCTTGCTTAGTTACATAAATGTATTTACCTGAAATAGCTAAGCCATCCCAACATGCTTCCTCTAATTCTTTGATAACTAAATCTCCTCACTTTTGGTACAGGTAGAGAATGTGAATTCCAGTGTATCTACTTGCAACTCTTTTCTACTGTTTCTCTGTTCCTCCTATCTGTCTCATTGCACTTGTTAAAAGCTCTCACCAAATATTGTATCAAAATACCATAGCATGGAAATGCAAACAAGATAGAAATTAGGCAACAGTGACTTTGTATGTTTCATTCATCCACAAAAATTCCAAGAATATTGCATTTTCTTAGCACAAGATTCCTCCCCACCCTCAAAATTGTGTACAGTTGAAAGAAAATACCAACTCTTCCACTAGGTGGTGAAGTTGTAAAGCTAAATGTGAAGAGAGCAGAGCTGCCAGAAAAAACCGAATGTCACTAAATAGATTTTTTTTTTTGAAGAGATTATGCCTTGGATATTATTATTGAGTGTCCTTTTCCACCACCACAGAGAATCAGGTCTTTGAGACTGTTGCACAAATTTTAGAATATGAAAAGAATCTTCTTTGGGCATTGTTTCTCTGTGTTAATTGATGTATGTGTATGTGTTTGGAAACTCAGCAAGCCCGTTAACCACTGCGGGTCTTCATTGTTGTTTTTGTATTGGAGCTGAGTGCAGTGTCATTACTTTGAATACCAAAACCACCAATTGATTTATGAGAAGGTTCATGTAATATTTCTTGATGAACCAGAAGCAAATTGATAATTAAAAGGGAAAATCCACTCTCTGCCAAAATTTTGTTGTTTTGTTGTTTGTTTATTTTTAACAATATAATTTAATAAATAGGGAGCAACATACCTTGCCAGGATTTGTCAACAGTTGTTCTGATACTGTAGAATTTTTAAAAAATTTTTCCCAGACAATTTCACCATCTGCTTGGATGCTAGTTATTTTTTTCCTTTAGGAGGAATTTGTAAGGTGTTAAATATTTAATATTGGGTGAAATATATAAGAATCATGATTTTTAGTTAAGGTTAAAATAACCTCCCAGCTTCTATTAAGGTCATTAAAGAAAATTATATGTCATTAGGTGTTCACTATGATTTTTGACTCGTACAAATGAGAAAAAGATTTAGAAAGTTTGAGTCTGAGTCTATGCCCCCTGAATAAAATGACATTGTGAATTTTTCATTATCATCCCATCCCCAATTTCAAGTTCATGATGAAATACCATTTTTAAAATGTTTTACATTTTGTCAAGGATATTTTTCACACATTTACTCATTAGTAAGAATTTTTGTAGTGGAAAAAAGCTCTTTTTCTGCTTCATTTATTGTCAGTAAAATGGCATTTTGTTCTGCAGCTCCACTGTGTACAATATTTACTATTCCAGTAATATGTCAGAGCTTTTATTTACCAGCGATTTTTTAAATAATGAGTTGCATAATTACCTAACCAACAGACCGCCCTGTAGAAGCATCAAAAACTACACCCAAGAGCTGTGTCTGTTGTTGATCATTTACCAACTTTAAGAAGTTTCTTTCAAACGAATTGAAACCTGTGACAATCTGTACTGTCAAAACGAATGGTTGAAAATACAGGATTATTCCTCCCCCTCTCTTTCACTGCAAATCTGATCACGCAGATTTTTACAGCTGAAGTCAACAGAATTACATTGGAGATGAAGTGGGCCTAGAATATGATTTCCTTTAAGTTGTTATGCGCTGTTTTCTGCACTGGGCAGGTCTACTTTATGCTCATGCACATTCTAGCTGCATCTTACACAAGTGTACTGGTGAGAAGGTGTCCCAGTGCCTTTTTATCAACCTTACACAGAGTAAGATCTAGTTCACTAGAAATAGTCATGGGAGAGTGGGTTTTTTTTGTGGTGCTCCACAGTAACTGACTAAAAATATTCGGTTAGCTCTAAACCCATTACCGATCTCTGATATATTAAAGCATGCCAGCTAGGCAGATAATATTTAATTAACAAAATGGAAGGGGTTTAGTGCCATCCCCCTGAGCCTCTTGAATGCAGTTCTGCAATTATGTAATGATGGATCTTTAATTATTCTGCAGAAGGTAATTTCTCTTTCCTCATGATTATCTGTAGTTACTTGAAACAATCACTTATTTCCTTCCAGTGAAAATAATCCCAGGTTTTAAAGGCTGAAATGTAGTGCTCTTTTGAATAAAACTCATCATTTCTATTTGGCCTTAATAAAAAAAAAAAACTCCCAGGAAAACAAATCACAAAAAAACCCCTTGTAGTTGTCTCCTTAGTCCTCTGCAAATGTATCAGCAAAACTTTATGGAACAGCTGTCACGCAAACTTTCTATGCAGAGGTTTCCTTCTCATTCCACAGTGGAAAAAAAAAATGAAGACCCAAAAGAACTTTCTAACTGAAAAAGAATGTGTAGAGATATGACGGGCTAGCTTTTTGCCGCACCTAGCTTACGCTGGATGCAGAAGAATGTGGATGGCTAGGTAAGTAGGTTGGAGGAAGGAGTCACTCAGGGGAACTGGTTTCAGCTCCATGATTTTCTGACAGGCTGGAGCTCCAGGCATATATTAGAGCACCCCAAAGGGACTGCGTGTCAGCTGTGAATTGACAGAGCGCTTCTGGCTTCAGTCACTCTCCCTGTCTGGATCTCCCAGAATTCAACATGCCCAACCCTGTTCCTGGCACAATCCCTACACCAGAGGTTATGGATAATGCAGAGGCAGCTTTTGGGGTAGGGGAAGCAGATACATGCCTATGGCCCCAAACAGAAAGGGGCCCCGTTGCCTGCTTTGCCTACCCCAAAAGCTGTGTCTGCCTCAGTCGGCAGCAGGAGGAGCTGGCCCCTGGGGCTGGGGCCAGCAGTGGGGGGGCCTGAGGCTGGAATTGGTGGTGGAGAAGCTGGGTTCATGGTGGGGGAGCCAGGACCACGGGAGGAGGGCCTGTGGGCCTATAGGGGTCCCCCACAATGGGCCTTCACCTAGGGACCCCAATAGCCAAAGGCCTTCCTCTGGAAGAATGAAATGTAGGAGCCTGCTTGGGGTATCTTACACTCTGGAAGCATCTCCAGCAAAGTAGTTATGGAGAAGTTGCAGTCCCTTTATGCTGCCTGCTCCAAAATGAACAGAGCAGTGTTGGGAATCAGGACTGATGACAAGTTTTTGGAATACTGCGTTCAAGTCTATGCTATCGTCTGTAGCAGTGGTTTTAAAACTTCGGGTCAGGACCCAGTACTGGGTCGCAGACCCTCAGGCACAGTGTTGTGGCACCCTCTGCTGCCACCACCAAAAGACTGGAACGCATTGCTCAAAGATGTAATTATTGTGTTGCAGGCATAAATGATTTTTTTCAACTGGGTCCTGAGAGGAAAAGTTTGAAAACCACTGATCTATAGTGACTGCATGTGTACTGAAAGGAAAAGACCCCTTTCTATTTTGATCCCATTGGATGTGGAGCTCAAACACCAACAGTGGTTGTTAGGAGTCACTGAGTCAAAAACTGTCGTCCTTATTGCTCTCATTGGTTTTGAGTCCATCTTCCTCAGGCATTGGCCAACCTTTCTCCTAAAAGGTAATATGATATCCAAAGTTTTCTCCTTGGAAATGGACATTTCTGATGTTATCCTTAGGCTTGGCACAGCCTGCAGTTAAAGAGCTTTAAAACAATGACCTTAGGAATAGTTAGCAAATAGCGATTGGATATCGATGAAACAGAGGCTTTTGCTAATGGGCTACAATATTTAGAACTAATGCCCAGATGTTTTGCCTGGTATCCCATCTTCAGGGTCTGATCTGGAAGCTCTTACTTGAAGTCCAGTAAAGTTTATGTGGCTCAGAGCTTCAGCAAGCATTAGTCTCTTTGTGACATCAGAGTGGTACAAAGGGACTTTATACCAGACCTGTTAGTTAGCTGAGGAGTACAGTAGCATGGCTAAAGTCCTGACTTGAACAAAGCCAGAACAGCTGACTGGATGCCAGCCACTCCCCAGCTAGCTGATGTTGCTCTTGTAGATGGGCAGAGCTGAAGCACAAGGCACTCCATGACCCTGCACAGTTCAGATCTCCCTAGAGGACTGTCTAGTTCATGTAAGTTCAACCAGCCTGTGGCTAAAATTAAGGCATCCAACACACTTAAACTCTGCCCTGTGGTCAGGGCCAGCCTGATGATGTAGGTGAACTAGGTGGTCACTTAGGGTGCTAGGTTTTAAGGGATGCCAAATTAGATGTGAGTGATTTTTTCTCTCTTTAAAAATATATATATTAATCTTATAAATGAACGCATCACCTCTGATGGGGTGCTGAAATCATAGTTCACCTAGGGCACCAAAATCCCTTATGCTAGCCCTGCCTGTGGTGATGCCACAAGGGAAAAATATGAACAAATAGTCTACTGGTAATGCCTCTTTACAACCACAGACACTAAAGTTTCATACTGTATGTTATTGCATGATGGCAACAAAGATCATTGAGAGGCCTCGACTGGTCATTTCTTATCTTAACATATTAGGATTTCTTTTAAGTATAATCTTAACTGTGAATTTCTGGAGTTTATTGTTCTTGGCTTTGGGTAGTTTGGGGTAATGTTTTTTAACCTTAAATTACTGTTCTACACTCTCAGCCTAAATGCTGTCTGAATGTTGTTGTTATTACTTCTGGGGATTCTTTGTTCTTTAATCATTATTTCTAATAGTGATTATTTCCTATAGTGTGCTAGGTGCTTTTGTGTTCAGTTGCTTATTTGCTCTGTAGAGTTCAAAATATAAGACAAATAACTAAAGAAGAGGAAGAGACATAATGTATGGATATTTACAATAAAAATATTACTTTTTTTTTTAACTGCTCCTCTATCTAGTCACTGTTAGCCACCTCAGTCCTTGTAGGCATCACAGTAGGAATGGGTCTTGTGGAGGAAGTGGAAGGAGGGGAATTCAGGGAGGAAGTATGACACGCAAAAGGTGTTGTGAAAAGTGGATAAGATGGATGTCGAGGCTGACAGCATCGGCTAATCGGAAAGTGATAAAACACTTGTATTCAATAGACTATTCAGCGATGTGAGTGCTTTTGATGAACAGATGCTTCTGAAAAGTGTTACTACTTCACAGCAGCAGAAAAATGATCTAGGTATAAAGGTACTGCTTGCGTCCAATCCAGGGTCTGAAGTAGGTGATTGCATAGCAGTTTTCATGGGGTTTTGTAGGATATACAAGGTTAAAACTTGAAATAAGCAGGTCTTTTTAAGGGTTGAAAAGGACTATTACAACATGTAGCTGCCAATGCCTTTAGATGCAGTAGCATTCCAGAGCCAAAGAAGGATGGATAAAGGCTTTGTCTTGAATTTTTTTCTTTACAGTGACACAGATGAATGTTTGTGCTGTGGCAGTCAAGGGTACTCTGTGACAAACTGAAAAGGTTTTGCTGTCACCAAACAAAAGTCAATAATACTAAAATAAATAATTTTGCAAGCAACCAATAATTTGCCTTTGAAAAAGACAGGTTTTCTAGTTTCAACTTCTGGCCTAGAAATGTCACTGGGCAGTATTAAAAAATATATATATTCAGCCTGATTAGTCACTTGTCCTTCTGCAACCCCAAGCTAGGCTTTATGCTTGTCTTGGTACAATAGCCGTATTCTCTTTGCACTTTAACAAGTTTTGCATAAATGTAATTCTGTTCATCTCAGTGGAATTGCTCTTGATTTGTTCCAGTGTAACTGAGATACATTTACTGTCCTTTTTGTCTGAAAGGATGCCAAAGGATGTATGCACAAATAGGAAATATTCCACTGCTGTCACATATTCTCATCAAGGGCGGAGGTCATCAAGCAACTGAACACAGCACACTGAATCACAAAGTAAGTATAGGAAGAGCAAATGTGTGGCCAAGGACGCGGCAGCAAATCTTTGCTTCTATGGAAAGTTCCATCCCTTAAATCCATGCAAATGAGATAGCATCTTGATTTCTACATTTGTCTGAAATAATCCACACAGCTAACTGAAAGGAACTCATTATTTCTGTGAAGGATAGATGAAGATTTGAGTCTCTGAGTCAGACCTTCAGGTATACCAAAGTAGTGCTCAATACATGAGAGTAGGGGCACTGTGGGTGGATTTCTGTTTCTTTTCCACCCTTCAAACCCCTGGACTATTAATCCCTGGCACAATTTAGACCCCCTTAGTGATAGCTCCATTTTGCTGGCTTGTAGCTTCCCCTTGGGGGCTCTTATGCTGGTATGGACACCCTCAGCAGAGGGCACTCCAGTCATGCCCCAAGGCACAAGTACTCTAGATGTGCCACCTATGTTTCAGGCCATCCTGGGACTATCTTGCACTGGAGGAACCATGTAAGGTAGATTTAAGTCCCATTTGTGCCTTCAGAGTGGTACAAAGACAGCAGAGCAGAGCTAGGGGTATGTCTACACTGGGGGCTCTGTAAAGTTAATTTAACGTGGTTGACTTTAAGTCAACTTGAAGTTGACCTTGTTAAGTAGACTTAGAGCATCCACACTGAAAACTCCTGTCGCCTGCCTGTGTCTCCACTGGCAGATGCTAGGTTGAGCCTTCCTGGTGGCCAGGAACTCTGGGAGGGGGCCTGGAGGCCAATTAAGTCAACTTAAGTGCTATTCCTCATCTACAATGGCTTAAGTCAACTTAATAAGTTTGTCTTAACCATTAAGTCGACCTTCAGAGGTGGTGTTATTAAGTTGACTTAAGGAAGTGCTTAAGTCAACTTAATAAAAGGCCGACATGGGTGTGGGGGTCTGTAGGACAACTTAAGCTTCCTTAAGTTGACCTAAGGCTCCAGTGTAGACATACCCTAGGACACTCGTGTTCTTTATCTGAGTTTTTCTGTTGGAGTCTCTGATGCCGATATTTGAACTTGGGGTTCTATGGGCAGTAGATACTTCAAACCCAGTGGCTCAGTCACTAAGTTATGCTTTCCAGCTGAATCCTCAGGCTGAAATCCTCTCTACAGAATCCTGTTATGTGCCTTTGGAGGTGGTACAGAAGACATAAGCCACAAATGTCAGCTCACAGAAAAATTAACTGAGGATAAAGCACTTGCAGTAGGGTGTGATATCTTTACATCACTTGGATCTTGAATAGGGAGTTAATACAGGACAAAAGAGAATAAACAATACTAAAATGGCTGAGAAGATGGAATGCCTACAATCATCACCTGCAGGAAAGAAACGGCCGAGACTATAATGACAGCAAGTGTTAATACATGACTTGATTGCCTGACAGGCAGAAATGAGTAGGAGCTCCAGCTGCTCCTTTGTGATAGCATAATTTCTCCTGTTTACAAGACAGGTGCATGTGAGTGAGGATGATAAACAGCTGGAAGCAAAAGAAGACCTTTTTTGTTCCCCCTACAGGCACCCAATCCTTCATTTGTGCTTCAGATAGGCAGTTGTGAGACAGGGGTGTGCTGGACACTGTACAAACAGAATGAAAGGATGACCCCCACCCCAGCTAGTTTATAATCTAAGTGCAGTTTACCTGACCACCCCCCATATCCATCCAATTCTAACTGAGAGACATACAAGCAGTTCAAGGGGCAGAGGAGAACGTGAGGGCCAAAGTGGAGCAGCTGTCATTTTGCCATGTGATGAGACATCCTGTAGGAGTTGCCAGAAAGAGAATTTAAGCAGAGTCAGAGGAGTAAGAATGCATGGAAGCCAAGGGCAAGGTAGTGATACTTTTATTCACAGTGAGGATCACCTTAATCCACATGTAGCCCCAATGACTTCAATGAGATTTCTTTTGGAAGCATAACATATTATTCACTCTGAGCAAGGACATTGTAACTGGGCCCTCAATAAATAAGAATACCAGCCTATATATTTCCTCTGAGCAGTGGAGTACACTATTGCATGAAGAGCAATTATAAAAGTATTAATTTACAGAATACTTTATAAAGTCTTGAACTCAGTTGGGGCCAGTGATAAGATTCAATTATAATTTCATCAGCAGAAAAAGCAATTACTGACATTAACAGCTAATTAGGGTACTAATTACAAAAGAAACAGCCTTGCCACATTCAGGGGAAGTTGCTATAATGTCTTCCCATTAATCTCAGAAAGCAATCAAAATGATTTTGACATAGAAAGAACAGCTACAGATCGGTGGAAAGTTAAATGGAGAACACATCAAAACAAACTGGTGCAGTCCACTGTTATTGAGTGAGTCATTGCAAGTCAATTTTCTCTCTGCTGCTTGATTCTGGATACTGATAAACAATGTCACCAGTGCTCATACTCTGCAGGGTCAGGGGTATAGCTATACAGATAGATGTACATGCACAGACCATGCCTGTTGTCTTGGAACTGGGGCACACACATTTCAACACTGACTGGGTAGGTTCTCTGTTGTGTCCAGTTTATGCTGGGTGCAGAGAAGGGGGGCTATCAGAGAGCTGATTAGGCTCTTTGATTCTTTGTCAGGCTCTGGCTTCTGATGCAGGTTATAGTAGCTTAGAGGCTGCTCTAAACTCTGCCAGCTGGGTACAGTCATGGTCTGGGCACTCATCCTGCCCACTGATACTTATCATGACACGTTCCATGTACGAGGGACTGTTGGGAGGGAGACATAGGAGCTGGTTCCTTTTGATTCTGTTCTTCTTGAGAATTCCTCCACACCAGTGGTATTCCTAGCTTGAAGACTATGGGCAGTCTCTATATCTCCTGTCCAGGATTGAGAATCTGGCCCAGTAAGGCCAGAGGAGCATCCGTCAAAGCTCAATATAACACAAACAAGATCAGTTTGGAAAGAAGTGCATGGAGATTGTAAATACTTTATGTAAATAAGGGAACTGATTTGCCATATACTTCTTATATTGGGTATTCTCCCCCCCCAGCAGCAGCAGCATAGCCATAAGCCAGGGCAGGTGGCCAGAGGGCTGAGACCATCTCGCATCCCATGTCCTCAGCTGCCGAGGGGCACCACCCCACAGGAGCAGCCCAGACTGGCCCATTCCAGCTTGGATTCCTCAGCTTAGCCCCTTTGGTCTCGGCTGATCACAGACCCTGTGATCAGCCGAGACCAAAGGGGATGAGCAGCCAGCACGTTGCATTGCCTGGCTGACGCTTGGCAAGGGGGTGGGCCCACAGGACAGGCAGGACCAGTGCTTTGTCTGGCCCACCGCGGTCCCCATGGTTTTGTTTAATCCCTCTTCTAGCTTCAAAGGTGTCGTCAGCTGTGCAGACAAATGGCAGCAATCCTAGGTACTGCACACTAGCACTCTTGTACAGAGTGTCCCTTATCAAACATGACAGTGTGTTGGTGAGGTGCTGAATTTGTTGTCTTTGTATCTGGGTAAATGCGGCCCAGTCCAACTATTTCAGCGTTTTGTGTTTTCTCCTGGATTCTTTATTTCAATGAGTTATTTGGGGATCTGGAACAAAGCAAGATTTAGTTTCTTCACAGTATTTCCATCCTACAGGAAATTTAATATTATGGGACGAACAGATCCTACAATATTTCACTCCCATAAACTGAAGTTACAGATGGCTCTAGAATAATATATGTGTGTGGGCAAGTGGAAAGGGGAGGCTTGGTAAAAGTGAAAATCAGAAGATTTACCATGATGAAGTGAAATAAGGGTAGCCAGTGAAGGATTCAAATAGGGAAGGGTCAGAGTAGTAGATGAAGAAGATGGTCTTAGCAGCAGCAGTTTGATTAGCATGGAGAAGGGTGATATGAGTATCAGCGTCATGTCAAGGCAGGACACAATGAGTATTTGAAGACATGGACCCTTAGAAAAATTACAAAAGAAGGAGCAGCTGAATTGGAGCACAGTCTGGATGTAGCACACAAAAGCGAGAGAAACATTCCAAATAACTCCGAAAAAGTCTGAGTGAGAGGAAGGGTGTGGTATTGTCAATCCTGAGGAAGGATACATGCCAGCTGGGAGCAGATCAGGAACTCAGTTTTGGCCAGGTTAAGTTTAAACTAAGAGGTAATAAGAAGTGGATCTCAGAGAGGCAGCCTGGATGGAGACAGGTCAACAGAGAGATCTGATGGGTGTTGAAAATGTGTGAGTGGGTGATGTCATGCAGAGAAAGCCTGTAAAGGAAAGCATATAAAGTGAAAACTTGTGAGACACTCCACAGAGAGCAGTAAAAAGGAGGCTGAAGATCATGAGAGCCTGAGGAAGTGATGAGAGGTATAGGAAAATGGGTAGCCAAGCCATGAAAACCAAGAGAAGAAAAGATTCTAAGGGAGGAGGATATGATTACCAATATTAAAAGCTGAAGAGAATTAAAGAGGAGATAGGATTTGGTTACTGGAGACCCTGATGAGAACAGTTTGAGTGGAAGTCAGATTGGCAGGGATCCAGGATGAGATCATAAAAGAAGACCTTGAAGCTAAGTTTGCAAGTGGCATGTTTGTTGAGTTTAGAGATGAGGGGGTAGTAGCTGAAGAGGCTAATATTGTGAAGGATTTTATTTTATTCTATTTTTGTAAAGGTAGGAAGTCAGAACACACAGAATGTAGAGTATTGTTATTTATTTGTATTATGGTACTATCTAGTGGTTCAAAGGGAGAGTAGAGCGCCAATGTGCTACTCGCTGTACAGAAATGCAGCGAAACAAATATTACCCCCTAAGAGTTGAGAATCTAAATAGCTTAGACAGAAAAAGTATGTGTGTGGTAGAGGGGAGTAGGGAAGAGGCATAGGTATGCACAGTAATTAAAAGCCCATATGAGATCTGAGGTAGAACCAGAGATTATATCCGGACCTCCTGATTTTCAGTCCACTCCCCTGTCCTCTAAGCTGCTGTGCCTCAAAACAGAACCCCAGAGGTGTATATTTAATGTTTCTCCCGAGTCTTCATTTGTGTACTAAAGATGAAATAATTACTTAGACACTTTAGTAGATCTTTGTTAAATGAGCTTTACGCCTGGGCTGGGAATCACTGAAGGAAGTTTACAGGTGAGAGACATTTTTAAGCTTTTCATTCATTATCAAATCTTTTAGGGACCAGCCACTTAACCCTCCTTCACTCCCTTCCTCTCACCCCACCTATGTAAGTTGTCATGTTCATAAAGAGATAAATCAAAAGAAATAAAGATTTAGTTGGCTCTGCATAATTTTTTTGGAAGGCACACTGGTACCCAGGTGAGGACTGTAGGCTATCTGGCTAGTTAGAGTGGGCTGGGATTTTTAAGACTCATTTTCTTTGGAAGAAGTGCTTATCAGTTATATTCTGTGATGGGTGTGGGGCTGCTCTGTAATTATTAATACTGTATGTGACATGGTTATTGGGATGTTAGCTATGTGAATATGAATATGCTTGTTTAATTTATTTGGAGGCTCCTGGAAAAACAAGCATGAAGCAAAACAATAGTTCGAGATAAGTCACCTCACAGTGACTACTTGGTAAGAGATGGTGCCTCAAGCTCTTAGCTGTGGTGACTCCACCTCTGGGCTTCAATCAAGGAAACTGCTTGTTTTTGCTGGTGCTGGTGGTAAGTGGATCAGAAGGACTGTACACTATTAAAGAAATGCACTCTGTCCAGAGCTGAGAGAGTTGTGGGGGAAAATAGAAAGACGCACATACAGACATCTGTTGAGCTGGTGAACTAGGCCTTCCTTGGCTCTCATCAGGAAATGGTATACCTTTAGATAATATGGACATTCGTAGGCTGTTGGTTCTAAAATCCTATTTCTCTTACAATATATCTGGTTTCTACTGGTGACTGTATTTCACTAGAAGTCTCAGATTCCCTATGGGAAGAACAGCAGGGGCCAAATTCAGTCAGACTTTCTGGGTAAACGCAGTTGAAACATGGTATTGGTGCCCAGGGACTGGTCCAAGAATGACAGAATCATGTATTTCCACCTCATGAGAGGTAAAGGCATGCAATCTGACACATCAGAGATGCATTCAGAGAGACCAGGAAGAGGACAGAAGTACAGCAAGCCCTGTGACATTCAATGAACATATTTCTCAGTGTTTTATGAGTCACTATTAGACTCAGTTAGCTTGACTGGGTGGCCAAGGGAGATTCATTCTGGAAAATCAATAGGGAGTATTTTGATTTAAGGGAGTGATAAGCACATAAGTCTGCCGATAAATCACAAATGATGATTGGACGGACTATCCAATTAATCACAGGCACTTTATGAGATTTTACTAAGACTGGTTTTGAATGGAGAGAACAGTGTGTGCTTCGTTGTGCTTTCTGAGTTACCCACACAAGGGCAAAACTAGAGTGTACTTCCCAGGGATAGAGAGTGTCTCCTTACTTTCTAAAGAGGGTCTATCTAGACAATGTAGAGGTGGGCTTCAACAGTTTGAGCTCTCCTTGGTGAGAAATATGAGCCATTCAGACTAGAACTGGTCAAGAATTTTTTGATAAAAGGTTTAGGGTTTTGGTTTTTTTTCACTTAAAGAAGATGATTCATAGATTTTAAGGCCAGGAGGGACCAATAGGATCATCTAGTCTGATCTCCTGCACAATGCAGGCCACAGAACCTCCTGCCCATTCCTGCAATAGACACCTAACCTACGATTGAGTCATTGAAGTCCACAAATCAGGATTTAAAGACGTCAACATACAGAGAAACCACCAGCAAGTGATCCAAGCCCCACACTACAGGGGAAGGCAAACGACCCCTGCTCTGGGGGAAAATCCCCTCCTGCCCCTGAGCACATGTGCAAGACTCACCAATCAGGCACCCAAAAAAGGATTCATAGAGACTAATAGTATTTATGAGCATGCGTTGATTTCAACAAATTTTCTGACTCAAAAACCAGCTGGGGAAAAAAAGTTTTGAAATTGTTGAAATGTCCTGTTTCAACATTTTTAAATAAAATGTTCTATCTCTTTTGTTTTGAAATGACTTGTTGTTTAGAAATGTCTCTTTAATTCACACTAAAAAGGGTTTGAAAAGAGAAAGAAATGTCAAAATTAGCAAAATATTTCAAAATTACTTAAAAAAACCCCAAATCAACAAAGTTTCAATGGATGAAAGCCTCCTTTTTTTTTTGTTCATCTGTTTTAAGGTTTTTTTAAAAAAATTTTTTGTCCCAATTTGGGGTGGGAACATTTTTCAGAACAGCAAAAATTCACACAAGATAGGAAGAGCTTTCCCCACCCAGACCCAATTCTAATATCGAGCCTTCAGAAAAGGGGCAAATCATTCTTGAGATACTGCTCCACTCCTTGTAAATAGCTTTGTCAAACAGAATATTTTGATTAACAGATTTCAGAAACCCTTTCTGTACCATTTTTTGAACTTTGCCATTGTTAAAGACCCACTATTGAATTCCAGGCTTTTCTTACAGAACAGATCTTGAGCAACTTGCATGTTACAACACAAACCCTTTAAGAAAAACATACAATAAATCCAAGCCTGAACTAACTTGTCATTATCAATATTTTCCCATCTAGTTGCCAGTTTTGTTCAGAGCTGTGGTATTTGCTCAGCTCACATGGTTTCACTTGTGAGTGCTAGTGTGCTGGTTTTTTGAACAAGCGGGTCCTGGTGAGCAAATGTAAGCAGGCTGAGCACAGCAATGAAATGCTAATGATTTACAAAGAAGATGAGAATGTTGAAACCATAGCAACTTACAAACTTCAAAATCTAAGTATATTTAACTATTCAAGAAGCACTGTGGTACTCACTAAAAATAGGCCTGATAGGTTCTTTAAATTTCAAGTACCTCTGTCCCTGAAAGAAGCAGTTACCTACCTGTGCCCACAAGGTATTTACTAGCTGTGAATCCCCTACTTGCTGTCACAAGTAAATAGGGTAATTTAAACTGCTCACTGAAGTTAATAATCAGAATAAGCTCATTGAACTAAATGGGTCATCCGTTTTACTAGAAGTAAAAAAAAGATACAGAAAGAAAGCTTGCTGCCAGATCTTCTTTTCTACAGGTAAAAGAAAAAACAAAAACAAAAACTTACATGAGGCCAAGGTTTGGCTTGCTTGGTCATCTCTGACGTAGCTGAAAAGTGTGCCCACAGTCTCTTGTGTGTGATGAAGCTTAGCCCTGCCAGATTGATCAAATTGAGTCTAATGCTATGTCTACACTGCAATTACAAACAAGTCTGGTGGGACTTTTATAGACTAACACATTTATTTATTGCATGAGCTTTCTTAGGAGAAAAATTGCACTTCATCAGACACTTGAAGATGTGGATCTTCAAGTGTCTAATGAAGTAAGATTTTCTCCTGTGAAAGCTCATGTGATAAATAAATTTGTTAGTCTTTAAAAGTGCCATCAGACTCCTTGTTTGTTTTGCTGAACTAGACTAACAACCTATCCTTTTGGAACATGCGTGCTGCAATTAGACACCTCTGCCTGGCTGGTGCCATCTAACTTGGTCTTCTGGAGTTTGGGCAAAGTGAGGTTTAATTGCAGTTTAGCCATTCAGATTTGGGCTGGAGTTGGGGCTTTTGGACCCTGTGAGATGGGAGGGTCTGCAAATTCCTCAAATTGCAGCCTAAGCATGAATGTCTACACCTCAGTTAAACAGCCCTGTAGTCCAAGTCCTACAAGCCTGAGTCAGCTGGCATGGGCCAATGGTGGGTACCTAGCTGCAGTGTCGACAAACCCTAAGAGTGACCCAGTTCAAATTATATAGAAACTAGACCATATTTCCATCTGTTTCCCAAACCGACTCTAAATGATTTCAGATTTAGACAAGTTATCATCACAGTCTCATCTTTCTTGCTTCCAAAATAGCCAGAGTTACCTTCTTTTCTATGAGGCTCAAGCAAGTTGTATGTTGGTTCAGGTTTTGGTTAATTTTGAATTCTGAGATGTTCAGAGAATTAATTTTGAGAGACAGAAGATGTAAGTAACCTAGAATGGGACCAGAGGAAATAAGGAATGAAACTAAATGATTGAGGCTGGTAATACATTTCTTATAAGGACACCCATTCAGTGAAAAAGGGAGAAGTCTGTTTTAGAAATGTAAATATTTTTGACTGTACTAAGTTTCTGAGCTGTTGCTTGGTATAGTTCTCTTTAGTCTCCCAGTAGTAAAGATGGATCTTCTTCCCCTCCCATCCATCCCCTCAGTGTTAAATGACCCAGAAGCCTTCTCTGAGCATAGTAAATCACAGATCACATTGGTGTCAATTTATTGTCAGAGTTAGGCTTGGAGGAGTAATTGCTACTGAATTAACTGCATTACTTTTCTCTTCCAGGGATGTATATTGATGGTTGTCTTCACACCTTCAGCAACAGCTTGACAAGCAGACACACTAAATCAGTATGGGATTTATGAATCTTCATGACTGTTTCTCCTGCTTTTCTTAATTTATTTAATTTAATTTAATTCAAAATGACATATATATATTTATGGAATTTATTTGCAAAATAGATCTTCAGATTCACACAGGAAACAAAACATGGCTTGACGATTATGCACTGTGAAGCTGGTACTTAAAAGGAAGGACTACTGAAAGATTTTGGATGCTGGGACTTGACAAGACTTTCAAAATGGAACACTTAAAGTTAATAGATGAGATTCCTGGCACCTCCTATGTTTCATTTGCACTCATTTGGGACTCAAAATTGTCTTAAGGCAGAGTGATGATTCTTATCTGTATTGGGTGTAACAGGTTCCCTCCCTTTCCACTCCCCCAGCCCCTTTTATTCATGCAAGAGAAGTTATTTTCAGGTAGTAAGTCAGGGGAGGTAGGACAGAATCATGGTTCAAGCCGTCTGAAACTGGTGGGATGGAAAGGTAGCAGAAAGCCACCTGCATGCCCCTACAAGGTACACTGGGAACTGCCCAGGAGAACTAGCCTAACATAGTAGACTGTATTATTGAGGACTGAGTTCTTGGTAGCCATGTACCAGACTTTATTATACACATCTATACAGTATGCATGTAATTCTATTAGTCTTTGTGTGCACATATAGATATGTTGAGGGACAAGGCGGGTGAGGTGATACCTTTTATTGGACCCAGGACCATCCCTGGGGAGTGAGGAGCAGAGTCCAGGGCCAAGCGGCCTACAAGGGACTCCATCCCCTATGCTGGGGGGTGGGGCAAAGCAGGCCAGCCCAGAGGTCAGGCTCTGATTTTCCAGCCCCCCCACCCCAAGCTGGTTGCTCTGCCCTGGGGGTGGGATGGGCTGGCTCAGAGGCCCTGATTGGCAGGGTCAACTCAAGGGATTGTGATGCCCTGAGCCAGCTTTTGCTTTTGCACTCCCATTGCCTAGAGCATGCTTGTGGGGGCAGGAGGAACGGGGCCGGACGGTGGTCATGTGGCAGCGGGGCCGAGCCAGTGCCCCTAAGCACTGACTCTGCGCTTGGAGCACGCATGCAGGGGCAGGAGGTGTGGGGCCAGGCCTGCACCCCTAAGCTTCAGCACCCCGAGCTGGTGCCATGCTGGCTCACCCCTTTAAGCTGGCCCTGCTGATGGATCCAACTGCAGGTCCACCCTGAAGGAAAGCTCTATGTAAGCTCGAAAGCTGGTCTCTCTCAGCAGCAAATCGGTCCACTAAAAGGTATTACCTCACCCATCTTATTTCTTTAATATCGTGAGATCAAGCCAACCACAAGACTCCTCATGAAATCCATCAACTCCATGCATAGATGCAGATAAACGCACAGAGCTGATGGTTCCAATTTGGAGAATCTCAAGTAAAATATGCACAGGTCGACCCATAGATCTGACACAGAAGTAACAACCGTATCTCTGGTTTAACCAGGTTTCCATCATCAGCTCTAAGAGCAGTTTATCAGGGTGATGTTTACTGGCTAGTTCCCCAAAGATGAGTAGGTGTTTGTTGAACGGTTGCCTAGTAATGCATTGAGAGGTATTTTTCTTGGATGGTTTCTCAACAATAATTCTGGCTGAATTTTGTACTGGATGGTTCCTTAGCAATAAGGGGCATACGAGCAAATTACAAGCAATTAACCGCCACAAAATGTGTGTGTTCACTTTTCACCCTTACATAGCTGTGGTCATAGATGAGTTACAAATAATCAGATTTGTGCCTGCGGTTCATTGTTTTCAGGTGCAAATATGGCTAGCGCAGTTTGTGTCTGGAAAAAGAGACACTTGCGCTGAAATTCTGGCTCCACTGAGCCAATGTCACATTGTGGAATCTGCTATAATCTACTCATGCAAGCAGTCCCACTAGCTTCAAAGGGTTCCTCCTGTGAATAAAAGCTGCAGGACTGAGTTCAATGGGATTATGCTCATATGACTGGGCATTGCAGAATTTGAATCCAAAAGAAAGACTCAGAGCATTTTTCCCAGTACAGGTTTGCTGGGGATCAGTCAATAAACTTTGTTCTAGAATCATGAACAAGACTTTCTGTTAGTTCTCTTGTTGGTTTCAAATTTATGTTAATCAGAAAGGGTGCATTTACACTGGCAAGTTAGTTTGAATTAAGGAGCCTTAATTCGAACTAACATAGTCCCCACCCACCACAGACTTTTACTAGTTCGAACTAAGGAATTCCTTAATTTGAACAAATGAAAGCTTAGTTTAAATTAGTAACACCTACATTTAATTCAAACTAAACACTTAGTTTGATTCTTAGTTCAAACTAAGGGCAGTGTAGACCAGGATTAAGCCTTAATTCGAACTAAATAAATTCATGTTAGGGCAGTTAGTTCGAATTTACAAAGTGCACTAATTCAACTTAACATTTAAGTTGAATTAGTGCACTTTATTAATTCGACTTACTAAGGTTGGGTTTAGTTTGAATTAAGGTTAAACTTATTAGTTCAACTTTGTTAATTCAAACTAACTTTTGTAGTGTAGACATAGCCAAAGAAAGGATGACAGAAATCTCCCCCTTTCTGAATCAGTTACTCAGCTACAAATAAAATATACAGGTTAAATACTGATAGTAGATAGTGATTTAGAAGGTTTGCAGTTTTGAATTCCCAACCTGCGACATTTTAAAGGGGCTTGACTTACAGAAAGTGCTTGAGCTCTGCTCTTCTGAAAGTCAGCTTCTTCAAGGGTAGTCCAGCTGAGGCTCCAAACACTGACACACCCAAAATTAGCCACTTGGAAAATTGCTGTTTGAATTGTTTTGGGAATTGCAACTAATTTCCTGGATCCATTTCATCCTTGGCAAATCTCCAGTAACTTCAATCAAGTTAGACCAAAGGCGAATTTGTCCTTTAAGGTCAGAGTTTAAAAAAAGCTGAAGGCCTGATTTTCAAAGGCTCAGGAAAAACAGTGGAAACTAGACTATCAGGAGTTGCATTCCTACTTAGGAGACTAAGTAACAGCAAGATTATCGAAAGTGCTTAGCACGCAGAAATATGTATTCTGACAATTATGGGCAATACTGCGCTTGTCTGGAAAACTGGTCCCAGTTGTGGGTACTGCCAGCTCTGTTGAGATTCTGACCTGACGCAGGACACCCCCTTCTCCCCCCATAACTTTCTCAACAGATGACTCATTTCCCTGCTTGGTGCAGACACTTGTGCTCTTTATTTACAATGTGCAAACCCTTTTCCAATACAGAGTTCAGGCTCTCTGACCCTAGGCTCCTAGCGTTTGCTGGCTGTGTCACCACGGGCTGCAAGACTCCAGTTCTTGTTTCCAGCCATATCCTCCCTGCTCTTCTTCCCCAGCCAATTTATATACCCCAGCTGCTGGGGGAGCATGTGATCTTACTGGCCATTTACTCTCCTTAGGTCCAGCTTTACTCAGCCACCACTCCTATGTGGTCTGGTTGACAGGCTCTTCTAATTCAGGCAGCTTGTACAGGGTTAGCTCTGCTTCACTCTGCTGCATGGCCTATAGCTTGGCACAATCTTATAAAGACATTACCTATAATTAAAGTTCCCTTCTTTTTTCAAAGATGCTGCAGATAAAAAAGGGGAGAAATAATGTGGGGGAAAAGATGACTCAAGACAATACTTTAAACATTAGCACTGGATATTCTTGACTTATTTCTTTTGATTGTAGCAAGCGTAAAGAGAGAGTACGGGTTGATATATGACCATCTGTTGTTATTTTTCTGTGAATTATTGAACAATGTTATTCAGTGTGCTGTAATTTTTAAAACAACACTCAATCTGTATTATCTTTATGAAACATTAATTTTCCAGGACAGTACAGCTAATGTCTCTCTCCATGAAATCAAATAAAATATAATATCTACTAGAGTTTAAGTAATAACTTACGTCTAGATAGTTCTCTTGAAATTCTGCATGAGGTAACATAGTTAACATAAAATTCACATAAAATTGATTCAGTTACAATTGAGTATTATTCTGTGACTAAAAGCTTTTGGAAAAATATATGATTTGAAGTGTTACCATCATTTGGGACAGACTCTGATTTCCCTTTTACCAAGACAAATGCACAGAAGTTAATGGAGTTGTTCTCATGTTATTTCAGTGCAAATAAAATCAGAACCTAGCCCTTCTTGTTTTATTTTAATAAAGGGAATCATAAAATAACCCCAATGATATCAATAACATTGATGCAATCTGCATTTTTAAACTAATGAGCTGAAATGACCTTATCAGCTTGTTCATGGGCAATGAAAGTGAATGATTTATGCAGGCAGGAGTTCACAGAAAAAAAACAACAAGGAGTTGTGTGGCACTTGAAGACTAACAGATTTATTTTTTGCATGAGCTTTCGTGGGAGAAGATCCCACTTCCTCAGATGCTATTCCTTTCTGTAAGTTCACCCATCTTCGAAGCATCTGAGGAAGTGGGATCTTCTCCCATGAAAGCTCATGCAAAAAATAAATCTGTTAGTCTTCAAGTGCCACACAACTCCTTGTTGTTTTTTTACTGGACTACACTAACACAGCTATCCCTTTTGAAATTGACAGGAGTTCACAGAGAAATACCCTTTATATATTACAATTAGTTTTATTTTTTTCACCAAGGGTTGATGAAGAACCACAAGAACACCACGAGTAATTTATGTTGCAGTAAGGCACTGCCAATAAAACAAAAGAAAAAAGTAGAGAGCTTATTAGGGGAGTCCCTCTCAGCCTTTTGGACGTCACAACACACTTGGTGGCACATTGTGACCCTAGAGGACCCACCGGCCCACCCTTCTCCAGGCCAAATCCAGCTATCGCCCCGGTTCTCCGCAGCACACTGACCACTGTATGGCAACACAATAATGTGTCCCAACACAGTGGTTGAGAACCCCTGTATTAAGGGACTCTCAACTTTGTTATGGAGATTTGGTTGTGGCAGGAATGTATAGTTCATATTCAAATTAGATAAACACATTAAAGAATAAAGCTGATGTATGAGAAGCAAACATCAAGTAAGTCTATCAAAAATTGTCATGGTAGCTTTGTAAACACTTTCATTGTATATAAATATGTGCTGTCACACCTCTAAATAGAAGCTTTTGTCTATGTCTACATCAGTCATAGGAAGTTTGAACTTGTTAGTCCAAACTAAGAAGTTCGAGGTTAGTTCAAACTAACCTCATGCTTAATAATTTTGAACTAGAATGCGTGGTTAGTTTGAACTAAGCATTAGTCCAGGTGTTGGCCGGTCTTACTTCAAACTAACATTCGAACTAAGAAGTTTAGTCCAGACTAGTGCTGGTATTAACTAGTTTGGAGTAAGAAATTTCTTAGCTTGAACTAGGGAAAGCCTAGTGTGGCCATGGCCTATATTAGTCCAGACTAAGTCTCCGTAGTCCAGTTCCTTTCTTTGCCAGTGTAGACATACCATTTCATGCTAGACAAACATATGAGACAAAAAGAGAAAATTCTTGAGACCGAACGTTAGCAACAGACATTCCTAGAAAAATCAGTATTGCCAAAAAGTAATGGTTCATTTTTCTAGTTATGTTCTCTGCATATATATATAGGAGAAGCAAAACAAATGTTCCTTTTATTATTATTTTATTATTAAAGAAAGGAATGCTTTAAATTTCTGCACTGTGCTGAATTATTTTTGTAAAAGTAAAATAAAGAATGGCTTATTTATTTTTAACTGCACTATAATTTATTAACAGTCCCATATTTTTCCACGTGTTCTTGATTTATATAATGTCTGAAAGGAAGCTGTGTGGGTAAGGCCACATTTCAGCAAAGCACTTAAACACATGTTAACATTAAGCACTTTTATTTCCATGGGAGGAAGGCAGGTGCCCAAATGCTTTGCGGAATATAGGTAGGCTCAGGCTTAAGTACACTACAGTGACTTTGTGCAAATTCTCCTGATGCTCTGTCAGTCAATCTGGTGCAAAACTGGATTTAAAAAATCAGATCTGGTAAAAAGAGGAGTCCTATTTAAAAGAATGGGGCATAGTATGAGCCCAGATGCTTCTAGTTACCTGAGCTTTCCTGGGTAAAAAAAATTATCGTAAGTGAAATTGCACTGTAAGCATGGAGCTAAAACATAATATAAAAATAACCAAGAGATAATCATGAATAAAGGAATAATTTACAAAGAATGAAAAACTGAATACAAGCATACCTTATAACAAAACGAATTGAACAAGGCTTCTGGTGGCATTTTAAAGACTAACAAATTTATTTATCACATGAGCTTTCATGGCAGAGAATCCCACTTCATCAGACACTGGAAGATGGGAATTTTGCTTAACTTAAGGGCCCCATCTTCCAGAGTCTGACAAAGTGGGATTCTCTCCCATGAAAGCTCATGCAATAAATAAATTTTTCAGTCTTTAAGTGCCACAGGGCTCCTTGTTTGTTTCACTGGACTAGACTAACATGGCTACCCCTTTGGTAAATGAATTGAGAATACAAGTACAAGTGTGTTTTCCAGATAAGTTGGTTTCTCTAAACATTTATGACAGCTACTCTGAAATATTTAGTTATTGTAGCAACATGATAGATAGCCTGCTTGTCACTACAGTAATCTACCATGACTCTTAAGTCACTAGTACCTTGTAAGTACCAAAATAAATGTATCATTTAGCTATTCAGCCTAGAATTTGCAGGATGAATGTTTATAGTTAATGCTATCACTAAAAAGAAATGTAGCTGAAGTACTTAGTCCTCAGAATGCAACCAAGCAACTGAGTGCTGGAAAAAAAATTGATTAAATTAGAGAGACTGAATGGAAATTATGAAAGATCATGATGAGTGTGGAGGGTAATAGGCTCCTGCATAAGATAAAGCCTGAAATACCTGGACTGTCCCTATAAAATCAGGACATCTAGTCACCCTAGATTAAATAGCAAGTATGAATGATATTGACACCACTTAGTTCAAACTTATTTAGTTCAGACTAGCACAGCTCCATTATGCTGGTTCAAAATAAAGTTCAAACCAAATTTGAACTAAGCGCTTAGTTTGAACTTACTGTTTGAACTAACTAGTTTGAACTAAGCTTTGCTTAGCGATGGGGGGAGAAGTGCAGCGTGGTCGGGGAAGCCATGGCATGTTTAGATTTTCTCATAGGCCCTAGTGCAGTTTACTCATGGTTAAAATAAAATTGTGTTTTACAAGTCCTAAGCATAACATAGAAAAATAAGAAATGAAAATACAAAGGAGAAAAATTTAAAGCTGAATGTAGATTACGTTCCATTTTTTGCACAACTTACTGTAGTGAAGCATCGTATTCCACAATGAAATTTGTTAAATCAAAACATTGTGCAATACTCAGAGATCAGCACCTGAGAGAGCTTTTACATACTGTATTGACAAGTTACTGACCAGATTTTTAAAAAACTTGCCACTAGCCTGCAGTGTTCTACATCCAGTGACAGCTAAGTTTTTACTGTATAGGCCTCGGTTCATGGTAACCTTAAATAATTTATTAGAATCTGACATTACAAGGATCAATATTTGCACTGTTTTTATGATAAAATTAAAGTGTGCAATGAATTTTAAGCTTAGTAATTTTGGACTAGGTAAAAGTATGTGGCTATATGCCTCAGTGCAGCTCTCAAAGGTTTAATAATTGACTTGTGCAGCTCTTGAGTTCCATAAGTTTGGCCACCCGTGGTATAGAAGGATCTCTAAGAGCTAAAGGCCATCAGTGTCCCTATGCTATAAGATGTGGAGCTCCTGGGTCTTTGAATATAAAAAGGGACTTGCAGCCCATGTACTGACCGGCAGTGTTATGAAATATTAGTTGTTCTAGGAAAGAAAGGGGAAATCTATCAGTTAGCCCGCTACCATCTATTTATTCTAAAGCAACAAAAAACATTCTGGCATCTAGTGGTCTGGAGCATTGTCTGGGTTCCATTTCCATTTTTTAATTTTGACTTAGAACAAGTTCAACTGAGTAAAACTATCAAGCAAACTGAACATGAATCACCAATGAACCCAGGATCTTGAAGCATTTTCCATTAATAAAAAAATAAAATCCTCTCTAATACTCACCTGAATGCGTCAACAGATTCCTTCCTTATTGCTGATGTGGGGAACAATGTTTAGTGGTTAGAATGGTACAGATGGAGCATCAGGAAATATATGTTCTCTTTCTAGTTCTGATATGTGACTTTGGGCAAGTCACTTAGTGTGCAGGTTTGAAAAGGGTAAGTGACTTAGCAACGTCAGGTCAATTGAAATCAATACAGTCCTAAATCACATAGGTCCTTTTGAAAATCTCATCTTTAACCTTTCCATGCTGCCCATCTCAACTGGGGTTCTACTATTTATTTCTTAGAGGAATTGTGAAGATTTATTAGTGTTAGGGGGAAAGCTTTAGATTCTCATGTGAGAGGCCTTTAGAAAGAGCAAGCTGAGATGTTAGAAAAGATACCTCAAGTTAAGTGGTGCTTTAAATTCAAGTTAGGTGGGGTAGAGGAGGAGGGGTGGAGTGAGAAGAAGATGAAACTCAAGCGCTGCTGACGCTAAAGCAAGCGATGTAGTAGACATGCAGTTATAACCTATGGTTCAAGTTAGCACAAATCATCGTTTCTTAATCCAATGCAGTCACAGTGTGTAGATCTCATAGACCAGAAAGGACCAATATGATCATCTAGTCTGACCTCCTGCAGAATGCAGGCCTCAAAAACATCACTCACTCACTCACTCCAGCAATAAGCCTCTGCCCTGTGACTAAGTTATTTACCTCCACAAATCATAATTTAAGGACTTTATGCTACAGAGAATTCACCGGTAGATCATGTGTTTAGTAATCTGACCATGCTCAATTGAACAAGGCTGGCTAGAGGGGAGTAACTTGGGTGTATGGCCTTGAGCTAACTGTTTCAATGAAACCAAGTTACTGAAGCATTGCCAACAATTGGGCCAAATCCTGATCCCACTGAAACCTATGGTAAAACCAGTTGGATTCTGCTGGGTTAGGAACCAGCCTATAAAGAGCAGGAGCTGCCTGGGAGATGTTTAGCAGGACAAGCTCCATGATCTGTGAGAACAAATTACACCTTGTTTTTTGCTTTAATTTTTTTCCATTTACACTCCTGTCTAATAGCTAAAATTGTAAATCTATGCACTCAACTTAGATAAAGGGAAAAATAGGACTGGAGTAATTTTAATATGGAGTGTGAAGAGGCACTGGCAGTAGGACCCTGCCCAGGGTTTGAACCTTAACAACTGCTCTGATTTGCTGTTACCACATGACCTAATCCCATGTTTTACACTCCCTTGCATTTCTTTTCTTTCCATTCTGTAAGTTCCCTCATCTTCAAAGCATCTGACAAAGTGGGATTTTCTCCCACAAAACTTCATACAAAAAATAAATCCTGTAGTCTTTAAGTGCCACAGGACTCCTTGGTTTTGGGGTTTTTTTTTTTACCAGCAGTAGGAGCCAGAGCAATTGTTTTGCAGTAACAGTTCTGTATGAGGAGAACTTGCATTGTGCTTCTTCGCATTATGCCTGACTCAGACCAGAGCTACTGGCCTTCCCTCTTGCATAGCATTAAAATCGCTCCCCGATTTTAAGAACGAATCATCACAGTATCTAATGCATCTTCTCCTGTCTGCTGTTTATTGGAGGCATTCACAAATAAAACGTCCAAATTCAGTCATTCGGGGAGGAAAGCATTGAAAGAACGGGCCCTCTGTGGGTAGCCATCAGATACAGTTTGGCTTTTTTGTGGTCCCCGCCGTTGTGTTCAGAACAGTTGGGATTGAAAGCCGAGAGCATGAAGTTATAGCCAGATGCTGGTTGCAAGGTTGCCCATTCTCCTGATTTTATCATGAGCCTCATGCCAATTCTTGTTTTCCTTCAAGCCCTTGCTCCTGGAGTCACTGATGACTTCAGCCTTCATTCTTAAAGGGAAAGAAAGTTTCTAGTTCTTGTGGCTGTGAAGAAAGCTTCAAGACATGACCCCAGTGCACCCTAAGGCCTCAAAAAGCAGAAGGCAAGTCAAAAGAACCCCATCTCTATTATTTCTACCTAATTTAAAAATTTTAAAGGAAATTTCATGATTCTTAATGAGCCTGAATCATGATTTTTGAACATTTGGGGGTGGCAATATTATGGCTGGCAAGACTGGTTTTCTTTGGACAAGAAGCTGGGAAACAGCGAGAGCTATAAAACTTTTAAGGTTGAAGGGGTCTACTCTACATTATGGAGAGTGGGAGCTGCACAACATGAGAGGCATGTCTTCCACAGCTCCTGGGAGTAAAGGGGATGCATCCGAGTCTGTTTCAAGGAATGGACATTGCAGGTGCCTAGATCAGCCTGCTCCCAACCTCACCCAGGTCCCAGGTGACTGAAGTTTTGGCCAACCCCTCAACAGACGTCTTATGCCAGTTTCCCTGGCATACCACGCCAAGGCCAGATCCATTCTGACTCAGTATGAATTCAATAAATTATTCCTTTACATGGAAACTCAGAGAGAATGAAGGAGCTTCTTTTCCTCCATGAGGGTTTGTCATGCGTAACTTTGCCAAATCCAGTTGCACAAATGGACAATGGACTCTTCACGACTATTATTTTTGTCAGGTCAGTTGATTGTATTGGCACAGCTTTGTACGCAGATACTTGCACAGAAGATAGTGTAAGGCCACACATCAACCAGGTTTGACTGTTTGATGGACTGCAACAGACTCGAGACTTATATCACGAAAAGCACTTTTCATGCCATTTCTTACATGACTAGCACTTCTTGCAACACAAGCCCCAGGACTAAACAGATTGCATAATGAATTTCTCCATGGAAATTCACAAAGCTGTCAGTATGTATGTTCATTGTGGATGTTGAAATCAACAAACAAACAAAAGTGATTTGGGTTAACTGATTTAATTAACTGTCCATATGGCAGGTAATTGTTATGAGAATATTTGTTTTAGATAAGAAAAAATGAATGATCTTTGTTTACATTTCTTGCAATGAAAAGAGACAAAAGATGTTCTTGGCTGACTTCCTGAATTAAGGGTAGAATATGCATGACATATAAGCATTAGGGAATATTTCATCTAGCTTCAAAAGATTTGTGTGTGTATGTATACACACAAACACCTATATAATCTTGAATTGCTAATATAAAGTCACCTTGCCTATGTGTTATTTTATGTGGAGCTCGAAACACAGGTTCAGTAAAAATTATAGCATCTGAATATACCACTAAGTCTCAAACTTTACCAAAAACTTTTAATGGGAACAGTATTAGCCTCTCAAGAGCAGAATGTGGTTCATCATTGATTTATCACAGACCAGTCATAAATCATTACATTTTTCTTCCTCCTTCTTTCTTACCAGATTGCAATCCAATGACAGCCACCAGTAAAATACCTTGGTTTCTCATGAACTAACAAGTCCCTACTGGATAATGAACTCCTAGCCGTGTCTACATCCTCTTTTGAAGAGTCAAAAATTTCTCTTTTTCCAGTGTACTTTGCTAGAACATGAGATGTGCATTCTTCAGTACACCATCATTAAGGAGGAAATGAAATCTTTTTTTTCTGTTATGTTGGTGATTCTCTGGATCAGTTATCACATCTAGAAGTATATACAAGTGTATTCTAACACTGTTTCTTGGCTATAATTAAAAGTACAACAGTGCCCTTCAGCTAAAAGTGAATTGAATGCACCTTGCCAAAATAAACATTCTCTCCATATCATTCTTCCAATATTCATTTGTTACTAAACAGTATTTGGAATCACAATCTGGGATTGAAATCACTATGGAAGGAAGACATTGCATAACCCTCAGAGAACGGAGAAATGTTCTCCAAAGCATCTGCTTCAAGGACTACCACACCAGAATAATGATTAAAATAACACAGCTGCACACACACAGTGGATTCCCTCCAAAAGGTTTAGAATACAGATAGATTATAATGATATGTACTGGACATTCAGCAATTGGAGATGATCATTAAATATGCAAGTTATAATCCTATTTGGTCACAGCTCCAGTCTGGTGTGATTCTTTCAGTTGAATAGTTCAGATTACAAGTATCATAATTAAATTCTGTATACATAGGCAGTGCATACTAACTCAGTCATGTACTAATAAAAGCAAATGATTCTTTGCTGATGTTATAAAAACTATAAAGCTGATCTTAGTGCAAGGGAAATACAAAATAAAGTCCACTGCAAACAACTGCATTGATACATTCCAAGAGGTCAACATATCTGAATATTTTGGGACAGATTCTATCATGTGAGATGTTTGATCCTTTTGCCCTCTATAGCTGATGTAATTTGATTATAAAACTGGTTTAACTGTCTGAGAAAGTATTATCACAGTGTCTGGGTGATGTTTGGAAAGCACACAGAAAAGGAGCAATGCTTGAGGGGTAGAGGGTATGATGGGAGAGTCCCTATGACAGCTCATGCGATAAATAAAATTGTTAGTGTTTAAAAGTGCCTCACAACTCCGTGTTTGTTTTCCGGGACTAGACTAACATGGCCCCCTCTCTGGAACCTGTGACACACTGATTCTCAGGTGAACAAACAAGGAGTCTGGTGGCATTTTTAAAGACTAACTGATTTTATTTATTGCATGAGCTTTCGTGGGAGAAAACCCCACTTCATCTCTTCAGCCATTGTATTCCAGCATTACTTAGATCATAAGCTCATGGGGGCAGAGACCATCTTTTTGTTCCATATCCTGCAAAACATTTATGACTCAGAGTCCTAGGCACAAGGAAATGCAAATATAAATAAGACCAAGCACTCCAACCAGTGCAAAGAAAACTCCCATGCAGAAAAAGCAGCACTATAAGAGAGGGAGCTGAATGAACTCGTTGAACACCAGCATCTACTCAGTGTCCTGTTCATAATGGCTGCATCTGAACATCCATTGTATGCTACTCACAAATAACAACAAACCTACTGGCTTCAATAGAATGAAGCGTTATTTTTCCCTAGAGTTTTAAAAAGGAGGAAAACGCAAGAGGTGCATTTTTCTTGCTTTGGAATCTTACAACGCTATTTGGAGCTGAATTGGAACTGGTTTTCCCTCTTGGCCAAACCTCCCTGTATAGCTGGCACTTTCTACCTGTCCCTTTTATCTCTTTCTTCCCAACTACTGTTGTTTTTCTTTTTTCTCATTTATAGCTACACTACAATACAGCTCGTGACAAGCAGCCTAGTTACCATTGTGTTCAGATGAGCAATACAACTTGTATATGAAATTTCTCTATCACTGCTTATTTTTCTTGGCAACTGGATCATATATGCTGGACTTCATTAGATATTTAGCATCAGATAACAATTACTGCACAATGGTACTGGAGATGACAAAGGCCAGCTGTTAGAACAGAAAATAATTGTGATTATCCGTGTGATATCCTTGTAGCAAATGTAGCAGATTTAGTAATGTGACTATTGTGTATTCTCTGCTATAGGACTGTGTTTCATTTTAAGATGTGCCATTTCATTCTATACTTCAAAGTCCGTGTTACCATCAGCATTGGTTTTCTATATTTTCTTTGTAGCATCTACTAACCTTATTTAAGTAAAATTATATTTAAAGAAAGAAATCCAATGAGAAATAGTTCATGTTCCCATGTCTGGCTAGTGTGAATTTTTTTTAACTGATTCCATGAACTATTTGGATTAGAGCTATTACTTAATTTTGTGCTAAAAGCTTTTCAGATACCATATGTAGACTCACCGTTTCTGCTCACTCAGATGGGTTGATGTTGAGATGCTGCATAAAACAAGCCTGGCTACTTGCCACATGTAGTGAAGAAGCACAGCATCTGTTTATAAAAGTTTTCCAAAGACTGTTCCTACGGAACTATTCATTGACTTGTCTGACAAATCCACATTCAGTCCCATTGCAGAGCCACTGATTTCAACGAAGTTATGGCTGATCACATAGAGGTTGAATTTGCCCTAACACTTTGCTTAAAATCTGTAAAAAGGCAAAAGTAACAATTAGACCTTCTAAAGGCCTTTGCATAGGGGAAATCATTCTCCTTAGGTTTCAGAGTAAATGATTTTCTTACATTCTTTATAAAATCATTAAGGATTGGATCCAAAATCCACTGTAGTCCCTTTAATGGGCTTTGGATCAAGCCCTAAATGCATGCCAAACAGATCATTATATTCCGCTGAGCTGTGTATTTCTTGTTAGTATGTTGTCTGTGTTCTCTGGAAGAAGAGTGAAGTGTCCTGATCTGGATTTGTGGAATGCACGATTCTTCAGCTAGAAATAATGAAATGTGGGACATGAGCTGACATTATTCCCTGAGTGCTCTGAACTGTTCTAAATGAGCTGCTTAAAAACATCTATGAACATGGCATTCTCCTCTATTCAGATCTTCAAAAAGTTTGGAACAGTTTCACTTCTTGAGAGAATTTTGTTGACAGAGGAAATGAAAAGAGAAACTCTTTCTAAAATATAATTAGTGTTATCAAGTACTAAGACTATGTTTGGTGCTATATAACTCAGAAATATGCAGACAATCCTTCTCTTGGTAATGTTACTATCCAATTATTTGTCTGCCTAACAAGTGTTATAGCATTTACCTTTACAGTATCTTAGTGCTTTCCAGGTAAATAAGATCAAAGTGAGATCCTCAGTGGACTTAATGCAACCTCTTCTTCTCTCCTTTACCTGGTAGAACAAGCTCTGCTTGGGACATACATGTCCGTTACTTAAGGAGAAACAAGATGAATGCACATAAAGGGGAATGAGAAAAATATGCATCAGTCCAGTTTCTCTCTCTTTAATGATTATAGTTCAAATTCTGGAGGAGCATAGGCACAGCACATGATCCTGAGGCAGAGCAGAGAGGACAAACCTCCTCAGATGGACCTGCAGCCCCTGCTCAAGAGGCTGGAGCAGGTGCTGCTCCGATTAGGATGAGGCAGAGCCAGGATTAACAAGGTGAGAAGAAACAGCTGAGGAATTGGCCAGGAGAGTATATAGGCATGGGCAGGAACCCACTGGGAGACCACACAGTCAAGAAAGGTGGGAGGAAACTCTTGGTTGACTAGGAGGGATGCAGACCCTTGTATATAGGAGATCTGGGGTGGGAGCAGGGGCCTACCTGTGCACTGTCAATACAAAGCATGGGTCACTGCAAATGAAAAAGATATAGTGAGTACTTTGTATCAGGGGAGCAAAACCTGAAGGGAGCCAAGAGGGTCTGCACATGTGTCTTACCACAAGCCCATAACCCAGTTAGCATGTCTGAAAACTAGCATTGTTTCCCACTCAGGAAAGCATTTTTAGGTTACTCTTTATATTCCTCTCAATGGTCTGTGGAAGGCAAAGGATTTTTAGGGAAACTGCACTCCTCAGAAATCACATTTCTCTTGCCAGTCTGATCTCTTCAAAGTATTTCGGTGTTTTACTACCTCTGGCTGACTGTGCTGGATTCTTATTAAACATAAGGCAAGAAAAGAAGGGCGAAAGAAACAGAAGAATTAAGGCAGAGGTGAAAATTGACAAACTTGTGGGTAGGGGGGAGGAAGGCTAAAGAGAAATAACAGGAACGTTAGGTGTAGGGTTTGGGAGTTGCTTGGGCCACATAATCTTGGAGATAATGATGTCATCTCTGTATTCCCCTTCAGTGTGGGTGACTCAGAATATCTTTCAGGAGCAGGAAAAAAAGGCTCCATGGTGGGATGTGAAAAGTTTCTGTTCCAGAGATAACCAGCCTGGAAAAACTGGATATTGTGGCAATGATGAGGATCTCTCCTGCCATGCCAAACGGTTCCTAGGAAAGAAAATGTCCCAAAATGTTATCTATCTTGTCTCATCAAAAGGATTCAGTCAAACCAAATTACTGATGGTCTGCATGTGGACACTTGTTCTGAGTTTAAGACAGTTCTGGTTTGTTGCTACAGCAGCTGTATAACCCCACCAGCAACTTTGAAAACCCCTAATCTTTTAATGCAAACAATCCCAGTCCATACAATTTCTTTGACTTCATTTTGTGCTTCCTTTCAGTGGCTTTTTTTAAACATAATGAGTTCATAGGTTAAAATGACATTCTACTAATTCTCACCCACACAATGAATTAAGGTTTCAACCACAGATAGTGTTTAGTACAACTGATGGCATTTACTGGATGCAGCCTATTGGGAGTCTGGCCAGCATCCTTTCTGACTTGTACACATGTACTTGTGGTGCTTTGTTTCCAACGGATTCATGCACAGGAACAAGCCTACACTGTCTTAATCTAACTAAGTAGACTTTGCATAAGTGAATTTGACAATGACATCTTGCAGCTTTTTCTTGTACTGTTTGGATAATTGATTGTCAAAAATTACTTATCATACATTTAGCACTTAATACCCATTTATTATGAGTTCATGTAACTGCTATTTAAGGAATAATACATGCTAAATCCTTTCTACACCATTTGATGCCACTTTGATTTTGTAATTGCTGGTTTCCTAGGATATTATGCCACAAAACCTGAAGAAATAATTGGTTGTTTCATTCCAGACAATACGTTCTGGAGATGCATAGAGCTTAACTGGCAGATTTGTAAGAGTTCAGTACAGGCATAAAGGGAAAGAATGCTCAGCACAGAATAAAACTCCAAAATATAACTTGTGTAGCAACTGGTAGCATGCAGCAACAGTAAAAATCATTGAGAGGAGAAGGTTTCCTTATGTAAATCCTTTGTTTTACAACTTAGGGGATGCGATTTGCAAGAACAAGCCAGTCTTGCATACCAAATGCTACGTGAAAATTAGGGAATACCTGAAAAACACAAATATTCCAGAGCTCAGCTATAATTACTTTTTGCTTGAAAAGTATACACAAAAGCTTACAGAAACAACAACAGATTTTGCAGGGAATTGTTTCTATACATACATAATAGCAAAATGAATGAGTCCTTTGAACTTACATTAAAAAGTGCTACCTTAGTTGAAGTTTTGTCAATAAACACCACTGTCATTAGGTGCCGTTAAAATAGGGTCTCAATTTTTCCAAATACTTTCATGGTCTTACTTGTATGTAACCTAGCAGATGACCGGGGAACAGCTAATGTGATACCAATTTTTTAAAAAGGCTCCAAAGGCAATCCCAGAAATTATGGACCAATAAGTCCAGGAAAATTGGTTGAGACTATGGTAAAGAACAGAATTTATCAGACACATAGTTGAACACAATTTGTTGGGGAAGAGTCAACGTGATTTTTGTAAAGGTAAATCATGCTTCACCAATTGACTACAATTGTTTGAGAAGGTCAACAAGCATGTAGACAAGGGTGATTCAGTGCATATAAGTTCTAAAGTGGTAGCTGTGTTAGTCTAGTTCAGTAAAACAAACAAGGAGTCTAGTGGGACTTTGACAGACTAATACATTTATTTATCACATGAGTTTTGTGGGAGAAAATCCCCCACTTTGTCAAACATGAAAATTGATGTGATAAATAATGTGTTAGTCTTTAAAGCTATATCTACAATGGCCAATTAGTCTGGATTAAGCAAGTTTAGTCTAGACTAATTTGGACCAGGTCTACACTAGGCTTTGCCAGGTTCGAACTAATCACTTAGTTTGAACTTTAGTTTGAACTAGCATGCTGTAGTTAAAAAGTTTGAACTAAGCAGTTAGTTCAAACTAGCCATGCTTTTTAGTTTGAACTAACTTTTTATTCAAACTAAGCCGTGAACTAAAAAGCCATGCTTAGGCTACTTTGGACTAAATTCGGACCTATCTAGTTCTGACATGCAAGTCCAAATTAAATAAGTAGATGTAGACATAACCTAAAAGTCCCACTAGACTACTGGTTTGTTCCAGTGAATATAGTGTACTTAGATTTTCAGAAAGTTTTTGACAAGGTCTCTTGGCAAAAGACTCTTAAGCAAAATAAACTGTCATGGAATAAGAGGGAGGATCATCTTCTGGATCAGTAACTTGTTAAAAGATCTGAAACAAAGAGTAAGAATAATTGGTCAGTTTTCAGAATGGAGCAAGGTGAACAGTGGTGTCCAACCAGGGATCTGTACTGGCCACAGTACTGTTCAATAGATTCATAAATGATCTGGAAAAAGCGAGGTAGCAAAATTTGCAGATAAGGCCAAAGCACACTGTGAAGAGTTATAAAGAGATTCACAAAACTGGGTGGCTGGGCAACAAAATGGCGGATGAATGCAAAGTAGTGTACATTGGAAAACATAATTGAAACAATACATTTTAAATGGTGGGGTCTAAGTTAGTTGATATCACTTAAGAAGGAGATCTTCGACAGTGGCGTCGCTGGCGCTGGGCACCCGGGGCACGTGCCCCGAATCTCCCCCATGGAGCCCCGAGTCTGTTTTGGACCCCCAGTTGTGGCGCTGGGAGCTGCAGCCAGGTGTGTGACCAGCCGGGGGAGGGGAGGGGGCCACCTTCAAACCAGCAGCTTCTCCGCCAGGGGCTTCTCTCTGCAGGACGGAGCAGGTAGGAGTTGGGGGGGGCTGGAGGCCGGGCCGTCCTTAAGGGGGGCAGGGGGCGCAACCACCCTGGGCCCTGCACTTTGGGGGGCCTCACGCTTTTGGGGGATCCCACGCAGCCGGCTGGAGTAAGGAAGCAGGGAGCTTTTTCAAGCTGTGGGACCAGGGAGCAGCTCCGGCTGGTCAGGGAAGGGGATTCAGGCAGCGTCTGTTTACAGGAACTCTTAAGTAGCCACCTTCCCACACCTGCTCCCTGAGGGGAAGAGAAAGGGCAAGTGCTGAGGTAAAACTTATGGAGCCAGCCTCAGTCAAGCAAACGGGGACAAAGTCAGGAGAATGTCACATCCCCAACCTTTACAAAACAGGACCTTCTCTTTGAATTTACATCAGCATCTCCAGAAAGCGTTCTCAGATATTAAAGAACTTTTTTCCTTCTACATTTAACAAGAGTTTTCAGTCTTCAGGGATGTCTTTTTGAGCAAACTTCTCTGCGCAGATAATGATCTATTATACCTGAGAGAGAAGACCCCAGGCTAGCCCTCATATGGAAATACTGGGTTTTTAGGGTTAATGGCCATCAATCAACACATTAAAGAAGTTTTTTGTCCTTCCTTCTGCACTGTAAGGATGCCCCGTTGTCACTGATTGCAGTCAGAGCACCAGTCCCAAAGCATGGCAAAGAGGAAAGCAACTGTGGCCAAAAACAAACAAGGAATCCTGTGGCACTTTTAAAGACTAACAAATTTATTTATTTGTTAGCTTTTAAAAGTGCCACAAGGCTCCTCCTTTGATTTACATCAGGGTATCTGAGAGGAGGCCAAAAGCCCCTTGTTTCTTCCTCTCATCCTCAAACAGTACCTGACTTTCATTACTTAGATCACCTGCAAAGCAATGAGGAATGTATGAACACATATATTAAAATAAGATGGAAGAGGAAAGAGTCAGGCAGCATAAAGGAAATAACATACATTAGACAATTGGAATCCAGTGCCTTAAGGTGAGAGAGGACCTGAATTTATTTCTTATCATCCCAAAATAGCTCCCCTCTCTCTGGATTTTCAATTTAACAAAAACTTGATCTAAGAAAAATTATTAAACTTGTAAAATTGTGTGCCCATCTTGAACAGAAAACCAGAACCACAAAGAGTACATCCAGATGCTCCTGTCCACTTGGCTGTGAGGTTGGTGGAACATCACCATGACACATTCACTATTGCCTACCCTAAACATCAAAAATAGTCACAAGTCTGGCTTAAATATATCATTAAAACTCACTTAAAAATAAAGAGATGTTTAAAGAAATAATAAATGGGGGGAACTATTTTCTCTGACTTCTGGGTTTTGAGCCTTTAGGATAAAGTCAGGTCATGTTTTTCTGCTTCTCTCTGCAACTTTTTAGCCTGAGGGCTAGAAATCTATGATTTTATTAAAGAAAAATTATGACACAAAGTTTAAAATGGGGGGTCCCCACACAAACTGATTTGCCCTGGGCCCTGCTCCCCACTAGGCACAGCCTGGCTGGAGGCCCTCGTCAGACGAGGAGGGGGCTGCCTGGGGCCGAGGGGGGCTTCCCTGAATGGCTCCAGCCCCTGGGTGGAAGCAGGGAATTAGTCCCTGGCCTCTGGGGCCCAGCTGGGGTGGGGGCGGGGGATTCTCCCAGGCCTTTGGGCCCTGGGTGGGGCTGTGGGGGTACCAATAGGCATCCAGACCCTGGGTGGGATGGGCAGGGGTGCCCTGAAATCTCTGGGGCCCATGTGGGACTGGTGGGGGTACCCCTGGGCTGGAGGCATTCTCCCCATGGCCTTTAGGTTCCAGCTGGGTCCATGAGCATCTCCCCAGTGCCTGTAGGGGGGACCCCACATGGCCTAAGGGCCTGGGGGGGGTGGCCTGGAAATGGAGCTCCTCACCTGAGCACCAGGTGGCCCAAGGGATGTACCTAAGCCTCTGTCCAGGCCAGGGTCAGGCCAGCAGAAGGCTGGTGAGCCAGGGACCATCCCTCAGCCGTGGGTCCCTCGGGATCAGGTTGGTGGCCAGGCTGCTGTGGTGCAGCCCTGACCAGGCAGCCCCCCACAGCTCAGGGGGCGAGGCTCGGGTGCCAACCCAGAGTCGCCTGCCCTCAGCCCATGCCCATGGGTCAGGGCTGGCCTGGCCTGGGGTCCCCAGCCCTCACCACATGCCCAGGTGGTGGAGCTGCCTGGTCTGACCACAGGGTCTCACATGGCGGTGGGTCTGGCCTGGCACAACTGCGGGGTCTCCTGCCCCTTGCCTTGTTGCCTCAGTTGTGAGGCTGGGGCAGCAGGTGGTCTGGGAGGGTAACCTCATCAACAGTGCTATTATTTGTAAAGGTGAACTCTGCTGAACACCACCATATGCTGTGCCTAGTATTTATCCTGTGCTTGAAGTTGTTCTCTTGTGTGAGAGATTGTTCTACATTAAGCAGGAAGAGACTGGAGGTGTGGGACAGGGACAGATAATATGGAGGGTCAGAGATAATTAATTGTGTTTACCTTTAAAGTACATGTTAATTAATGTTGGATATATGTCCTTTAGTGTCGTAAGTGAAATAATTCTGTAACCCTGAGCCAAGACTCCATATTGCCAGTTTGGAATTCCTGCTTAAACACTGCTACCTTCCCTATGGTTCCAGTCCCTCCTGCACCCTTAACTGCCCCATACCACCCCCCAGGATTTGTTGTTTGTTTTGCTGAACCAAACTAATATGATTATCCCTCTGGAACTCGTAAATTATTCTTGGCTATGGTATTTTTAAAGATCTTCCCATCGTGAAGCTTGTAAGCTGATCATCATTCACTTAACATAAAGCAGCTAATGCTGAACTACAAAGTTGAAGTGAACATTTTAATTTTTTAAAAAAAGTGTGAGCATTAATTAATAAATAAGAAGTGGTAACATTAATGATGGCTCAAAAATAACTAAAATACCACATTTAAAATTTTGTCCATCAAAGCTTACAAATTTTTCATATGGGCTTGGGTATATGTGCACTAGAGATATTTAATACTACTACTAATAATAAGTGAAATGAAAAACAACAAATTTCAATGAAATTCTCTGATGTACTCAAGTTTATAAGACTCTGGCCCCCTCAAAATATTAAATAGTTAAGTACAAAGGAAGCTAAAGAATTACTTATCAAAAGAAAGACATACTGCACAGACATCACACAGAGATGTAATGATTGCCAAAGGAAAGCACTGTATTTAGATGTAGCAGCCTATATGGACCTACCTGGTAACCTGAGCTAAAAAAAGTCAAAGTAAAAATTTCCACAAAGTCAAAGGAAAATGCAAAAATGCAGGTAAAAAAGAAAAGAAAAGGGCAGTATTTCACAAAATTAAAAAATGGCAAAATAAATGGCCATACTGAGGAATTAAAAGCTGCGGCCTCTGTAAAAGTTCCTGTCATTGTGCTGTCTGTTGCTTGCTCCTGCTTTTTAGCATGTCAATGTCAAGGTGATGGACAGATAATGGTGAAATCTGCATTTCGGATGAAGCACAGATCCTAATGATAGCTTGCCTTGATGAACCAAGAGTGAAAAGTTCTTAGGCTCCCAGTCCTACTAGCTCTGCTATATGGGAAAAATTTCTATATTTTTCTATGTTTTCATTTCTGTCTACGAGATTGAAGATGGGGTCCCTTATTGTTTGTGGCCTTAGGCAGCCACCTGCTTCGCCTACCCCAAAAGCCACCACTGATTGTGGCTACAGAAGACTGAGCAAACATTAGCAGACTGGGCCTGGGGAAAAAATTCCTGAGATTTGAGAGTTCTGTTGGGAGATCATGAGTGAGGCTTGACCTACCAATAATGTCACTACTTAATATCACTATTTATTCTGCTCTTCAGTTTTGCCCTCCTATGACTGCACAATATAAGTACACATTAGGCAGCATGCCACAAAGTTAACTATCCTTTTACTGAAAAGTTCCAGGGGGGTTAGCCATGTTAGTCTAATCCAGTAAAAACAGAAAAGAGTTCTGTGGTACTTTTCAAGACTAACACATTTATTTATCACACGAGCGAAATCCTATTTGGAAACCATTTTCAAGTGTCTGACAAAGTGGGATTTCACCCACAAAAGCTCTAGCAATAAACAAACTTGTTACTCTTTGAAAGTGCCTTTCTTGTTTTACAATTGTACTTCATTGTAAATTCCTGTAATGTTGTCTGTCTTGCATTGGATCCCAGTAATGCTGTATTTTTGGTTTGGACTCACTCTTTCCTGTAAGAGTGGGCTTACTTAGTTTTTGCTGCTAAAACCTCTCTGCTTTGTTTCCCCAGAAGGGGGATTGGGAGTCTGGCAGGAGCTAAGGGCAGGGTGGGAGAAATACTGCAGGAGGCTTCTCTGCTTTCTTCTCAGTTCACTTTGTTGTCCTCTCTGTGGCTATTTGCTGGGGAGGCAGAAGGCAGGCTGTCTGGCTATCTGGCTGGGTCAGCCAGTTTGGCGTGACCCTGCTTATAGCACTGCACTGGCAGCCCCAGCCAGCCTGCCTGCTTGCCTCATGAGCTCCCCAACCTGGGTTGCATACACCTAGAAGCTAGGAGGGTCAGAGCCTTTTTAAATTTCCTGCCCTGTGGTAGAAGCAGCCCAGCATGGCAAATTGCAGCTGCTGTGCTACCATCCTTCCACTCCCCTGCTCCACAATCTCATGCTGCCACTCAAAGTGGAGGGCAAGCATTACAGCAAAGTTCAGGAGAGGTGTGAGCTCTATTTTAAAAGCTTGAGAACTGCAGTGGTAGGAGTCTTCAGCATGGGTCAGCAGGGTGTGATCTCTCATCTGGGCTCCTAGATGCCATCCACTTCTCCAGTACCTGGAGACCCTAAACAAGTTGACTGGAAGTCCCAGGGATGGTCTCATCCACCACCCTCCCTCCCAATCCTATTTTCTGATCTCCATGACTCCTGATGTTTAGCAACAGAAACCTACAGGAGATAGGGAAAGATATGCCTTGTCAGAGGAGGAGAATTTTTATATGTCCTCCTCACATGGTCAGTGAGCTTTTAAGAGGATATTGCCAGCACCTTGATTCATTTGTAGGGAACACTGGAGGAGAATGATTGCATTAAAACTAAAATGAGCAGAGGGGTATGACGGAGGAGTTGTATCACAGCATGGCATAGGGCCTCTATGTGGTGGGAGAGTGGTACAGAGGCTAAACACTCTGGACCAGGATAATCGATGGACATCGGCATGGTCAGACTGCATTGGTGCCTAGACAGCTGCTGGCTAGAAGCTGACAGCTTCAATTTTTGTCATCAGCTGGCATGGCCCTAGGGACTATATTTCCTTTCAGAAACATCACATCTCCATGTTTCCAAAATTTCTATTTCATGTGGAACTTCCCCACTTCAAAATATTTCATGTGAATTCCAGTTTCAAGTGGGGCCCAGGATAGGGGTAGGGCCTGCTGGGTAATGGGGGGGGGGAGGTTGTCTGTTGTGGGTGTGGCCTATTGAGGGCAGACCCATGACAGGGGCAGGGTCTAGCACAGGTGGAGCCTGTGGGCCTGTGCCCCGGATCTTTTTGCTATCCAGCAACGCCCCTGTCTTGGAGTCATGAATAGCTCTCTGAAAACATCCATTAAATGTTCAGCAGCAGTCAAAAAAGCTAACAGAACATTGGGAATCATTAGGAAAGGGATTGATAAGAGAGAAAATATTTTGTTTCTTTATACATCCATGGTATGCCCATATCTTGAATACTGCATGCAGATCTGATCACCTGATCTCAAAAAAGGTATATTGGAGTAAGTACAGAAAAAGGCAATGAAAATTATTAGGGATATGGGATAGCTTCCATCTGAGGAAAGACTAATATGACTGGGATTTTGAGCTTGGAGAAGAGATAATTAAGAGCAGATTCAACAGAGGTCAATTAAATTATGACTGGTGTAGTGAAGGTATATAGGGAAGTGTTATTTACTCTTTCTCATTACACAAGATGTAGGGGACACCAAATGAAGTTAATAGGCAGCAGATTTAAAATGAATAATAGGAGGTACTTCTTTACACAATGCATAGCCAACCTATGGAACTCTTTACCAGAGGATGTTGTGAAAACCAAGACTGTAACAGGGTTCAAAAAAAAGCTAGATAAGTCCATGGAGGGTAGGTCTATTAATGGCTATTAACCAGGATGGGCAGGGATGCAAAACCATACTCTAAGTGTTCTTTGTCTCCATTTGCCAGAATCTGGAAATGGGTGATAGGGGATGGATCATTTAATGACTACCTGATTTGTTCATTCCTTCTAAGGCATCTGGTATTGGCCATTGTTGGAAGGCAAGATCCAGGGCTCCATGGACCATTGATCTGGCCCAATATGGCCATTCTTTCATATGTTTGATTGCAAATTCTGTTATTAGACCAGAAGTAGTAAGTGGGTGTGTGTTGATCAAACTTCTGATTAAGACCCTGGTTTTCAGCTTTAATGGTTTGAGCTGAAATTCTCAATGTCTTCTGTAGACTGAATTTTTCTTGAAAATGTGAGTCAAAAAGTAGAGGTATTTTTGAGAAAAAGGCTAGACAAAAAGATGATGTTAGGCCATGTTAAAAAATTCTGGCAACTTTTACTTTGAAAATCTGTCATCCTCAGCTCTTGGAACAGATTTTTTCAAATCCTTTCTGTGAATCTTTCTTTCTTTGGTTCAATGAATATATATTTTTATACAACAGGAAACAGGTCCAACCGTAAGACCAACACTACCACTTTAGTCAGAACAGTGAGGGAAACCTAAGCTAGTTATTTTCATATCCTGGGCAAGTACCTTAAGCATTGTGCATTTGGTTATTTTCTGCTGGGGGAAGTCTCTCTCTTTGTTGTGAAAAAATGTCCAAAGGTTTTGTTTTGTGGAATGAAAATAGGTTTTGAACCCTCATAATTTTTCACAAAATAGAATTCTTGTTTTGTGGCTAGCCCTTATTATATCTAAAAAATACACACAAAAGCATTGAATTCCAATACCTAAGTTTGAACCTATTATATTAAATAACATAAAAACGAATGCACAATCATTTGAGAGAATAAAACACTGACATTTCTAAATGAGAAGAGATGTGGTGAAGGGTCGTGTACAATAGCTCTCAAGGTAGTTCAAGGTGGTTTTCAAGATTTAATGTGGTGTTATATGGCTGGCAGCATGCACAACTGTGCATAATGCTGTGCCCTCCAACAACCCTCCCGCTGCCACCACCAAAAAAGCCCTCCACCACCCAAACCAGCCCCCTTGCTGGGAAGCTGCATCCATGAGAAGCTTCTGCCACACTTCAGCTTTTCACAGGGGCCAGCTCTTGACAACACATTTAGCTGTGTGCCACAACACAGTGGTTGAGAACCACTCCTATAAAATATTAGAGAAGAAATTAGAAGTTTCTGACCTCCAAACTTTGTACAGGATCCTGTTTTTTGGCCTTTTTTTAAAACCTATATTTGGTGGGTTCATTTAAATCAAATAAACAAACCCTTCCTCACAGGAGTAGTCAAATTAAGACCAATAGGACTATCCACATGTATAAAGATAGGATCTGAGTTTTTAGACTCAGACTGATCTTTATTACCTAAAATAGACAAAGGAAGTAGCCTTTAATAAAACCTGGCATGGAGAAGTAAGGGCATTAGACATACTTTTTTTTTTTTTTGTATATAGAACTGATTTAGCAAAATATCAGTTATTGCAACAGTCTTTAAGGAGTTGGATACCAAAAGCAGACGAGTATGAGATAATATTCAAAAGCAGTTGTTTGTTCCTCCTGTTTCTCACTGGTAGGTCAGAGGTTGACAGTAGGAGGTGGTGTATCTATCATTCTCTGTATTGACTTATAAATCACGTCTCTAGGTGGTCTGACCAAAAACTGACTCATCGTCAAATCCATTTTCAAATGACAGTTAGTCAAATCAAAACAAATTGTGTATTATAATTCAAGTTTGAGACCAGATGACTGCATTTTTATGGTCACTTAATTAAACACAGCAGGCTGGGCATCTTCTTAATTAAAGGAAATGTTCACACTGCCCACAAAAAATACGCTGCGCACACAAATAATAAATTAGCTGCTTTACGCAAATGGTGGCAAGGGCTTGATTTAATTATACAAAAGACCTTCGCAATCATGTCCTTTATATAGCACATGTCCCAGTACGTCACTACTGGGCTCAAACCAGCCACTTCTAATCAAATAAAAACTGGCCCAGATCTTCATGAGGAACCCCCAAACATATTTTTGCTGCATTTCTCTGCCTCCTCCTAGCCTTTTCACAGACCTCTCTCTATATTTCCAGGCTTCATCATGGAAGATCAAAATATCACTAGGCCATTTTCATGGCACAACTGACCTAGACACATAAGGCAGCACTGGAAATCTAGACAGATCTCTGGTTCAGTTTCTAGATCTGAGATTTTTAGATCAATTTCACCTAAGCTTTGGGTGTGCCTAACTCCTCTTAAATTTATTCTTCTTTAATAACCAAATGGCGACAAAATGAGGTCATCTGGAGAATTTAAATGTTAACTAGCATCTTTAGACTATAAGAAGTGCATGAAGATGGAGCCCAAACCAAAAACCCTGATCAAAACCTCCGCCAGAATTTTGGGGATTTCGGTATCTGAACGTGGGTCACAATCTATCTTTTTATAGTCAAACCGAACCCAATTATTGGCTGAGAGAAGAGCCCAGTTTTGTACACCTCCGAATGCTGGGATGTTCACAATCTGAATCGGGCTCTCAAATGGAGGGTCCATTTCTAATTGGCATAATTTATTGCTGTTGAGTGCTCACAGTTGAGGTTACTGGTTTGTCTATAACGTGGGTGGATTCTTTGCAAATTAAATATCACTACTTAGATATTTCTCCCCTTCTTTCCTACTTTGCTTTTGCCTGAAAATGGAGGCCTCCTTGATTAAGTCTCGCTCAGAAATGACCTAAAATAGTAGAGCATACCATCTATTACAAATTAGTTTAGTGCATTAATCTGGAATACCCATGCTCAGGCAGCATAACCACCAAAATTTGGTTTAAGAGCTTAAATTCAGCTCTGGCCCCTTTACAAAGAACCAGAGTGACATGAAGGAGCCTTTAAATCTTTGAGTCCAGCTAGGGCGGGGGGAGGAAATTCCCTTGACACAGGCACTGTGGAAGACACCTGTTAAATTGATTTCCAAGGACTCCTCTGCAAGCCCTGGGCTAGGGAACATGCTTGGTATGGCATATATTAGAGGAAGAACTACAGTGATGAGATGTCCCAATTTTATATGGATAATCCTGATATTAAGGGTTTTGTCATTATTTAAGTGCATAATGCCCCCCACCCCATACCAATTTTTCATGCCTCCTATCAGGCCACCCAAGGCAGAAGGAGAACCATAACATACTATGCTTCAGCAGCTCCACATGGTGTTGCATATGTAGGGCATCCCTGAGGGCCAACCATAATTTATAGAGGGGCTTGTCCCCGCCCTCAAGCAACCAAGGACAAGGAGGCTATAAAGGTGGGTTTTAGCCACTTTTGTACGTCTCCCTTGGGTTGTGAGTTCTGTACTGTTTTGCTTTAGAGGCACTAGAGGGCCAACAGAGTGAGCACAACTGTCCATTACGATAAGGCTCTGTAGAGGAGATTCCAGCTGTAGCCAGAGCCAGCACTATCACCTGGCTTTAAAAAACCAGAAGTACCACCTTTAAATCGATCTCTTGCTTTGAGGCAGCCAATGTAAAGAATTCAGAGCAGATGTAAAATGATCACATCTCTGTCAGAGAGCGGGAAAACAGGATACTGTGTTTTCAATGAGCTTTGTACTTATGGAGAATTTATCTGCAGGTTAGAACTCACTTGCTGTAATGAGGAACATTCCAGACATGCTGCAGTTATAAGCCATTGATTTCACTGGAACGCTAATAGATAACAGACCAAGCCAATCTGATGGCGGACTGGCAGTGAGATGGGTTCAGTGAATGTAAGCATTTTCATTCAGCAGTGGACAGCGGATCTTGAAGGAAAACCAAGAGCTTGCGATTGTATTTTGCTGAGCTCATGGGGGATGAGGGTGCTCAACATCCCACAGGGTTAGATTCAGTTAAGAACACGTTTTGTATGTTCAGAGTATGTACTGAGTACACTGAAGATGACCTCCATCCACTCTTAAAACGGGCGCCAGAGAAGTGGAATGCTGTGCTAGCACTTTGGGTGACTAGCGTGCGCATGTGCAGCATGCTTACGGGGTCAGTTTTAAAAGCATACGCTTGACCCGGCATCAGATGAGAACTCTCTGAAAGGCAGGCTGCTATATATAACTTAGGAAAAATACAGCTGATCTCTCCCTTTTACAGCATGTACTGAGCAATTTGCTTTCGTATAAACTGCTGATGGTAGTAAGACTGCCTTTTTTGGTTGTTAGAGGTTTCAAATTGCTAGTGTGAAATTAGATCATTAGTAGATATTCTTTCTATAGTAGCTTTTTCCATTTCTCTACAGGAGGCAGCAGACTGTAAGGATCCAATATACTAGTGGTCTTAAAATTCAGTCATTTTCTTTACTCTGATCAGGGGATCTGGCATGAATCATAGAAAGGAGTTGGCCTCTGAAGAACAGCATCATGGTTCATTGGGAAGAAAGACAAGGAAAAATGGGTTGAACTGTGAAGAGGAAGGATAGCAACAAAGCTCACAAGTTTTTAAATAAGAATTCAGGTTTAATGTAGCTCAGCCTCTGATACTTTTCCATTTTAATCATTACAACCTGAACTGCAAGAACTGTACCTTCAGAGCAAAAGTATTAGCTGCCAGTTAAAGCTTTTATTAAAAAGTATTAAATCTAAATATGAGACAAAATGAGAGAATGAACCCATTGACTTGAAAGATAAAAGGCAATAGAATATTGTCTCTGAGTAAGCAGCCTGACTTTGTGTGTGTTCTTAAAAATAATTAATAATACTCATTAGTGTGTTGAGAATACAGACAGATTTCTGTTCATAGTCCGTTTCCTCTCTTTTCGCAGCCTGGCCTCCCTACAGTTTTCAACGCCTGTGCAAATGAAATTAGAAGTGGGCTAGAAATTGCCTGGTTTTGTTTTGGACTGTGTTCTAAATCAGGGCCAGGATTTCAAGAATAGGTACATAGAGTTATGCAGATCTGTGAGTACCTGCTTCAGATCTGCGGGTGTCTGCATCCATCAACACGGGAGGGGATATCCACAGACCCATTGTTGTGGATTGGAGTGCAGATGCGGATTCTACTTTTATCTGCCCAGCATGCAATCGATCGCTGTAGCTGCTGCTATGATCTGGGTCAGCAGCACACAGGGGAACAAAAAAAGTGCTCCAGCCAATCCCAGCTTAGCATGCTGACCTTTGGTTGGGTGTTTCAGTCCCCAGATGGCCTTGACTGGTTCATTCAATACACCGGCCTGCCCACTTTTTCCTTTTCCTGTTTGCAGTTTGTGCACTGTGCTGTCAATCAGAGATCAACAGTAGGGATATATTTGTACATGCACACAAAATATTCATGCAAATACCCAACATGCAATATGCAAATTAGGTCTTTGTATAGACAAGATTTATGCATTGCATGTAACAGGTTACTTTTGCCCAATCCGCATGTGCATATTGCATATCTGCAGCATCAATAAGGTTCAAACACATACAAGCAATTGCATATGTCTAACTGCAAATATCTAGCTTTTACTCTGCAAACAAGCTATGCAGCCCTCCCCAAGTACCATAGGACTATATTATAGAGCAGGGGTTTTTAACCCCTTCAGGCAACACAACTGGGAGGCTTCCCAGCCATACTTGACACACCAAGGATCCCCTACTGCTGCTTCTCCCCCTGGCAGCACCACTTTCAGCAGTGGGAAAATTTCAAGTGGTCCCTGCTGCTGAAAGAAAACTCCCTGCAAAGGTAGTATCAGTGGTGGGAGGCTTGTAAGGCAGCACCCGCCAAAAAGCATCCACCCCCTGGTGCTTTCAGTGGCAGTGCTTCAAATGGCACCCTTGCTCCCACGACAGAGCTGTTGCCGCCTGTATTTCGGCAGCAGCTTTTAAGGTGTCAGCAGCCTGCTGTTGCAGCTCTGCAGTGGTGCAGGGGCTTTTGGTAGCAGGTTGCTAGCCTCCAACACACTCAGTCACTGTGCCGCGACACATTTTTGTGCAGGACACAGAAGCTGAGAACCACTGCTGTAGAGCAGAGTGCTGAGAGATGGTATGCTCCTTCAGTCACACTAAATTAAACATTAGAGGCTTCATAAGTAAAAGCTCTACAAAAATACCTCCATAGTATTTGTAGAAATGCTCATTTGCATGCAGAGAACCTTATATCTAGCATGTAACATGGATAATTGATTATATAAGCATTCATTTTTATGAGCAAATTTGACTACATGCATATACAAGAGGTGCACCCACCAGTGTTATCCTATTTCCCTAAAACTGAAGCTTGTCATCATAAAATGCTTAGCTCCAACCATTTAATTTGCAATGGTTGCAGAGCATGGAGACTATGCTGTTTTGCCATCTCTAAAGCCCATAGTTAAAAGAATCTTGTTATGGGAAATCAGCCCTCGCATAGTACTGCTACTTCAGTGCTCTTTCCTTGAGAATTCATTGTTAATGGCACATTATCATTAGGCTAGCTGGGTAAGTAGTAGTTCTCTTAATAACAGGGGGAGGGGAGGTATTCAAAATCATTATAGTTTGGTCAGGTGACACGCATCCTACCTGCCTTCCCATTTTTAAAAACTATGGTAACCACAACTTATTTTTCACAACCATTTTCCCTTTGTTGAGAGATGTTCATGAATGTGCCAGTTGCATGTATCTACATTAATGCTTCCTTTTGACATGTTATGATGATTTCTATTGATTTAGATAGAATGGGTATGTCTAGGGCTGAACCCCCTCCAAAAAAAACCCCAACCCCTGTAGTAGCAAGTGTCAGAGCCTGGGTCTACAGTGGGAGGCCCACTGAAATCCTAAAATATTCCCACTCAGGCTGGAGCACAGGATCTTAAACCCACTCTTATGATCAGGCTTCAGACCTCAAGCTCCAGCCTGAGCAGGAATCTACTTGACTGTTTTTAACATTGTACCACAAGGCCAAGTTTATAAACCTAGGCTTTGAGACGTGCTGTCACAGGAGGTTTCTTAAAGTACTGACTTAGCCACTGGAACTTAATGGACATTATGATTTCAGATGGATCCTGTCCTGTTTTCATTCCCAGCCTCTTAGAAATAAAGGACAGAAATCTTTCCCAATATACTGTTGTTCTATCTTTTCCAGGTGGCCTCCAACTGTCCTTTGAAACAAAAATTCTCCAGGCACTTGCACTGTCCCACCTCATTTCTCAGCAGAAAATCTGCCCTTTTTCTATTAAAAAGACTCAGTTAAGCTATTTATTTTTTTATAATTGAACCCTTAGAAGAATGCAACTGAAATTTCTCAACTTCCTAAAAATTGCCCTCAGCGCACCCTGTGCCATTGAAGGGTATGATGTAATGAAGTGGTGTTTTACTGCATGCCTTCCCACAGCTCAGGGCCCAGGTATGGTACAGGGGCTTCAGCAGGGAGTTTCTATGCCAGAGGAATAGTCTACTGGTGATTTGTAGAAGGATTATATCCCTTATGCCTTCTGAGTGGTACACAGCAGCTGTAGCCAAGCTATAGAATCTGGCCCAAACTGGGATCCAATGTTTATATTGTATTGTATTGTATTATAGTTATATAGACTTTCCACATTAAGAATTGTTTCAAGTTGTCTTTGATGATGCTATTCAAATAATGACATCTGACACCGATATAGCAGTTCACATTTGCAAATCTTTATGCAAACAGGAAGTAATGAGTTAAGTCACAGATACTGCTTTACAGGTAACAGTTATGTCTTTACTACTGTCGCTGAAAAAAAATGTAAACTAAAAGAGATACGGATTTTGCAGTTTGGTAAAGCAGATCTATCTGAACACCAGGATGAGTTGGACACAATAGGATACAGCCAGAATGCACATTTATTTCATGGAAATAATAATATTGAAACAATCCCTCTTTCTCCTTCTCTCTAGCTGAGTCAAAAAGAAAAATGCAGGAAGTGACAATGGAAAGAGGAGTTTCAATTTTCTGCTTGCTTTTTATCTGACAACGTAGGCTATGTCAGCTTTTGGCTCCCACCGGCACTGGGGTCAGAAATCCCGTGTGTAATTCAATCGTTTCTTTTCAAGCACATTTCCTGGGTTTTCTTGTATACTGAAAAGAGCTCCTCATTCTATCAATTTATTCACACTGAGGGTGAGCCAGGAAATGGTGGAATTACCTTTTGACAAGAATAGCAGCTCTGAAGCAACACACCTCAGAAATCTTCAGGATTAAGGACACTTTACTGGGTCTCTCTCTCTATATGGTAATGAGCAATTAGATAATTAGCTAAGGCATTGAACTCCAAGTTGATATTCTTATTTTAATAATTTTTTTAAAACTTCTTTTCTCTCTCTTTTTTAAACAAGCCTTTTCTTTTAGTTCTTTTGTCCTCTGGTAAAGGATTGAATTAGTAAAAACTACTTTCTTAACATCATTATACCATGCTGATAATTATAAAGAATGGAAAAAAACTTCATTGCTTCCAGTATGAAGAGTGTGGGCAGCTGAAAAGTTCTGGAAATCAAAGAAGTGCTGGGCAGCCATTATATAAATAAGAAAAATGCATACCTTTAGGGGTTGAAATCAGAAAGAATCAGCAGGGTCCCACCACTTTGCACTTCTTAAACACAGTAAAATGGGAGGTAAGTTTTTATTTCACAAGGCATTTGAGAAGAAGAGAAAAAGATCCTTGGCGTTCACTCATTCTTCAAGCATCCATTGTATTTAAGAACTCTAAAAGTTGAATGTAATTTTCACATGCAGGCCAGAGCTGGATAATATGTTTTTTGTCATGGCCAATAGCATCGCTCAGAAGCAGACACTCATCTTTTCAGATTCCTCCATCCTCTGTAATGATTTTGTGTGGAGCTTGAGAGGAGAGTAGGAGAACTTCCAAATTCAGTTTTACTTGTGATTTGACTCTAAGCCTCCAGCGGTAAGATGGCAGTCTAAGACCACTGCAATTTCCTGTGTTCTGCTTCCTAAAAATGATCATGATGCCAAGCTAGCAAAGAGAGAGTTTAATATTTAGTAGGAGTACTCAATACCTCATTTTGGCAGCCATGAGCTTGACACTTCTTTATACCTGGTGGACAGTACATGTAATTTAAACAAATACTCAAAGGCCCCTATACACTGCAAGAGCAACACAAAGGGGCTTTAATTTCACTGAGACACCAGGGTTCTGTGTCATTTGTTCCCTGGATCCTGTTTTGGAGTTAGATGCAAACAAAAGTGGTATTCAGACTCTTAAGAAAGCAAAAATGCAATGTCAGCTGGTGAGTGTAAGCATACAGGAGTGGAATCAATATATGTTATATAACAATATTTAAAGGTTCTAAAATCTCTTAGTGGGATGCCCTTACACAACTACACAAAAAATTGCTTTAGAACAAAGTAAAACCTTTTCATTTTATTTTAGCTTAATTCTTTTTTCCATCCCAGACTTTCAAGGGCTCATCAAAGACAAAATCAAAATGTTAACCTGACTGCATCAAAGTGTTAATGCTGAACCAGTTGCAAATATGTGGTACTACTTTCTGGATATAACTGAAGATGCAGCAATCTTGTACTTCTGTAAATTGTTTGGGATTGGTGTAGAAGCTGTAGAGAATCTCCTTGATTTTGAGGATAAAAATCATCTCGTCCTTCTTAAGTTGTTTTTCTCAGGACTAAACATGCTTTCCCCCTCCCTTTTTTAACCTTTTCTTGTAGGTTAGTTTTTTAAAACTTCCATAATTTTTGTTGCTCTTCTCTGCACTGTCTCCAGTCTGTCTGCATCTTTCTCGAAGTGTGGTGCTGCAAACTGGGCATGCTGCTCCTGCTGGGGCCTTACCAGTGCTGAAGAGAGTGGGATAAGTATTTCTCATGTCTTATATATGACACCCTTGTTCATTTGCCCAAGAAAGATATTAGCTTGTTTCAAAACTGCATCACACTGTGGACATATATTCAACTAGCATAGATTTCAATACATGTCAATGATTTTGAAAGTTTTTTTTTTTAAATGCAGGACATTTTCCAGAACTGACACTGATTAATGGACAGTTTAGAGTTCAACAAATCAGGCTTTTTGGGTTTTTTTTGTTTTTTTTTGTTTTTTTGAGAAAAAATATTTTCTCAAAAAATTCCTGCCCTGATCTAGAGGTAAATTTGAAGGATTTTAACTCCTGTTTTTCAAAGCTGCATGTGTACATCTTTGTGCAGTTCCCATTCATACAGGCATTTTCATACACAAATAGCCATCTGTATTTCTAATTGGCTGCTAGCATACACAACTACCCCTTTTTGATGTGTAATTGTGGAACTTGACCGAGGGGTCAAAGATCATAATGATGGTTTTAATCCACTTTTCCTTCCATTTACTTTGAAGAGGATTTAGCCCTAAGCTTTTTTCTTGGTAGGGTTTACTCTTTGTAATTTTTCTCTAATCTCTTGGTGTCACCTTAATTTGGGCTGAATCAGAAATTACTTTGTTCCATAACATTTGCATTTTTTGTCACTGCTTCCATACTGCATTCAGATCTTTTCTGCTCAACAAATTTATCCAATCACATTTTCTGTAGAAGAAGTAAAGATACAAATTACTTGCACAGAAATTGCTCTTAGAAGGCATGTTACAAGCCAGGAATTCAGTGCTGTCTTAATACCAAGTAAGATGGCACGCTGAAAACACTCAGCTTACTGTGCATTCGATTAAAGAGGTTTAGTTGGCTAGGCTGCTAGACAACTTGTACAACGGTTTCTATGAGAATACTTACATAACATTATGAGAGGTACAGGATCTGTCAGTGTTTCCTGTTCCAGTTCTCTCTAATCTACACCATGCAGTTATACTGGATAAATTAGCAATGCTTAATTAGTTCATGCATCTACTTTGCAATTATTTATACAAACCAAATAGGTTGTTATGTGTGCAAATTGATATTTGTACCCACAATTGCATAATACTAACATATGTGCACATTTTGCAGGCACAAGTGTAACAACTTTTGAAACAATCAACTGGGTTGTTAGAGTCAAGGTAGGTGAGGTAATATCTTTTATTGGACCAACTTCCGTTTGTGAGAGAGAGAAGCTTTCAAGCTACACCAGGCTGTTCCTCAGGTCTGTGTATCTTGAAGGTTTGTCTCTTTCATCAACAGAAATTTGTCCAATAAAAGATATTACCTCCTCCACCTTGTCTCTCTAACATCCTGTGGCCAACACAACTACAACAATTCTGCATATAACTAAAGCGTTTATCGTCTCATACTGTGAGGAAAAACATAGAGGCATTCTCATCTTGTTCGTGCACTTCAGAATACTTCTGAGAAAGCTGCCTAGTTGGAATGAACCATCTGGGTAGGAACTTGGAAAACATGATAATTTTCTTAATATGGTTGAATAATAACCCCTGAATGGTAATCTCAGCATTTGTTTCTCTGAATGTGTTCCCAACAGCTAATGGTGCAGTTGAGTGCAAGGGAGGGAAAGTCATTCTGATAGGTTTAGTGGCGTTACTCTGGTTCTCCACTGGTGTTACTGAAGTAAGGGTCTGGCCCAGTGATTCAGTGACAGAGCTGGGACTGGGATCTCAGGGGTTACACAGTGTCTACCACATCGTTATTCATTCCATTAGATACCTCTGTCAAAATCCAATGTGTAAATCTGAAGTCAGCGTCAACCATTAATACAATGATTCTGGATTTCACTGGTAAAATTGAGAGCAGAATTTGGCACCATATATGACTTATCCATACCTTTTCTGAACCACCCACACCCCTGGGGTTTTCCATATGTAGCTTGAAACCTTTCAAGTGGCTTGAGAGATTTTGTGGATTCCCTGCTTCTGAAGAAGCCAGAAATGTTGCATGAACAATGTCTCTAAAGATATTCCATCATTTCCAGTCCCATAGAGATTCTGAAAGTGTACAGCAAATGAAAAATGGTGACTTAATTAATGCCCACAAAGGATTTTCAGATTCACTGAAGAAATGCACATAGCCCTAATCTCTGTTTCTAAGTCATTCAAGAAATGCTACTTCTACTACTAATTTCATTTAATATCTCTTCCTCCACTGTCTTTGTGATATCTCCTTCTAAATCACATTTATGGATATAATTCTTATATACCCACCTCACCCAATACAGGAGTTATATCATTGCTGTCTTCAGTGGAACAGAAAATGACCAATGTCTGGCCAAATTAGCAATTCTGCATTTAAATCTAAATTATGAATTTCAGGAGCAATTTTGGCTTATTCACAGATATTTTGGTTCTGTTTTCACATCTTTGATGGGTATTTCTAGAGCCACTGGCCTCAGCGTTTCTCTGTAATTCAGTAGAAGCCTGAAGGTCAACATCAGTCAATGCTATTTCCTTGTATTTTCTGAAAAACCCTTACTGTCAAGATGTCATTCTGTGCTATTGCTATACATTTCATCATTGAGTCTCATAAATGGTTTTTCAATCTGGGTTGTAGGGAGAACAGCAACAACCACAGTCTTTAAAACTGAAGTGCACCTTATTGTCTCCTCTCCAGATTTCAGTCACTCAGATCCTTTTCCCAACAAATTCATTTTAGATTAAAATTGTCCATGCTTTAGAACCTTGTGCAAATCCACTAAAGCCAGTGAATGTCATAGTGCATCTGATGAAATGGGCTGGAGTCCACAAAAGCTTATTCCTGAAAAAATTTGTTATGGCTTTAAGGTACTGCAGGACTCTTGTTGTTTTTGCTGCACACAGACTAAAAAGGCTACCCTTCTGCAAATAGTCATTTTAACGATTCTGGTGGGATTTGAATCTGCCCATTAGCCTCTGAGAAAGCTTTGTGTCTTATAATTCTACTAGTTTGCTAAATTTCTCACACCAAGTGGCAGAAAGCATAAGTCAAGTGAAAAAAAAAAATCTAAGGAAACTGCACCATAGCTTCTCTATAGATAGTAACTGCAGGCTTCAGTATAACAATATAGTAGTAGGTCTGTAATACCAACCACCTGACCAGGAGGTTGACAGTGACTGTGAAATGCTCAGGGAGATTTGAGAGGCTATAACAATAAAAAAATCTCAGTAGGGGATTTCAGCTATCCCCATATTGACTGGGTGCATAGTACCTCACAGCGGGTGCAGAGATAAGGTTTTTTGGCATCTTAAATAATACTTCTTGGTGCACCTAGTCCTGGAACCCACAAGAAGAAAGGAAATTCTTGATTTAATTGTAAATGGAGCACAGGATCTAGTCCAAGGGGGAAATATTACTGAACCACTTGGTAATAGTAACCATAACATAATAAAATTTAGCATCCCTCTGTGTGCATGTGGGTTTGGAAGCTGCGGGGGGGCAAGACCAGAAAGCAGCCCACCATTTATTTTCTAAGATGGGAAACACACAAAAATAAGAATGTTAGTTGAACAGAATTTAAAATGTACTGTGTGAAAAGTGAAATCCCTGCAAACTTCATGGAAACATTTTTAAGACATCATAATAGAGGTAAATATATGCCCCCAAATTAAAAATCCAGGATCAGAATAGTGCAGCCATGACTAAACAAAACATTTAAAGAAGTTGTTAGAAGAAAAATGACATCATTTTAAAAGTGTGTGTTAAATCCTATTGAGCAAAATAGAAAGAAGCATAAATTCTGGTGAGTGAAGTATAAAAATATAATTAGCAAAGCCAAAAAAAAAAAAATTGGAAGAACAGCTAGCCAAAGACTCAAAAAGTAAGAGAAAAAAATGTTTTTAAGTACATCAGATGCAGGAAGCCTGCTAAACAGTCAGTGGGGCCACCAGACAATCAGGATTCTAAAAGACCACTCAAGGAGGATGAGATCATTGGGGAGAAACTAAATTAATGAATGAATCCCAAACCTGAGCTATTCCTTTCAGGTAGCAAATCTGAGGAACTGTCCCAGATTCAGGTATCATTTTAGAGGAGGTTTTGGAGCAAACTGATAAATTTACATAGCAGTAAGTCACCAGAATGAGATGACATACACCCAAGAATTCTGAAGGAACTGTGACGAAGTCTCACAGGAGTCATGCTGGGGTCCTCTCTCGATATAGCTGGTCAGGTTTCTGTAGCCAAGTCTTAGATCTAGCCCATAGGGTTTGACTGCTGCTTCTCTTGGAGCTCCCGCTTGGGAAAGTTGTGGGATGTTCCTCCATGCCCTAAGGGCCAGGCACCCAACCTTGCAGTCAGAAAAAATTCACAGCCAGCATAGAAGTCAAAAGGATTTATTAGTTCTCAAGATCACATCATAGGAGGACCTTGCAAGCACTTATTTGGAAATTACAGCAGTGACCACCCTGGAAGCCTGGTTCTCAAGACTCCCTCCCTATCAGCCCCTGAAGGAAGACTGCCTCGTTTGCCCAGCCACCAGCAGACCAATTCCTTAACCCCTTCCCAGTCCTTTGTCTCCTTCCTGGGCTAGGTGGCCACTTCCCCTGACCTTCACCTGTGCCAATCTGATGCAACTGGTTGGCCTAAGGCAGGGCGTCCTGACTTGATCTGTCTATGTGTGCCTGAGGAAGGCCCATGCAACCTTTTTGGTCTCTGAAATGATCACACACCAACATACATGAGTAACATGTGAGAAGACTGAGGCATGCACACACAAACAAAGAAAACCCCAAGAATATCTCCACTTCATTGCAGGAACTCAAATGTGAAATTGAAGAACTATTAAATGCAGTATGTAACCAATCATTTAAATGAGCTTCTTTACCAGATGACTGGAGGATAGCTAATGTGACACCTTTAAAAAAGGCTTCAGAGGCAATCCTGGCAATTGCCAGCTGATAAACCTAACTTCAGTACCAGGAAAATTGGCTGAAACTACAGTAAATAAAATTATCAGACACACAGATGAATACAATTTGTTGGGGAAGAGTCAATATGGTTTTAATAATGGGAAATCGTGTTTTATCTACCTCGGAGGGATGTCAACAAGCATGTGGAGAAGGGTGATTCAGTGGGTATAGTGTACTTAGATTTCTGGAAAATCTTCAACAAGGTACCTCACGTGAGGCTCTTAAGCAAAGTGAGTGGTTATGGGATAGGTGTATAGGTCAACAGAACATTGGGAATCATTAGGAAAGGTATAAAATAATAAGACAGAATATATCTCCTCTTTATAAATCCATGGTACATTTACATCTTGAATATTGTGTGCAAATATAGTCACCCATCTCAAAAAAGATATACTGGAATTGGAAAGAGTATAGAAAAGGTCAAGTAAAATGATTAGGAATATGGAAAAGCTTCTATATGAGGAGAGATTAAGAAGACTAGGACTTTTCAGCTGGAAAAAAGAGATGATTAAGGGGTGATATGATAGAGTTCCATAAAGTCATGTCTGGTGTGGTGAAAGTAAATAAGGAAGTGTTAAATTAATAGGTATCAGATTTAAAATGAACAAAAGGAAGTATTTTTTTTTCATGTAAAGCACAGGGTTCAAAAAAGAACTAAGATAAATTCATGGAAGATAGGTCCATCAACATCAGTTAGTCAGGATAGTCAGGGATTATTGTTTGCTGGAGCCTGGACATGACTGATGGAATGGATTACTTGATGATTACCTAGTCTATTCACTCCCTCTGAAGCACCTGGCATTGGTCATTGTTGGAAGACAGGACACTGAGCTAGGGGGACCATTGTTCTGACCCATGATGGCCATTCTTATTTTCTTATGAAAGCTATTACGAGGTCTTAGTTACAAAATGTTGAACCTCTTCAGCTCTTGTGCTCCACTGCTGCAGATCATAAATGAAAGTCACTGGATGTTTAGTAGCCTGTATGGGTAAAAAAACAGCTGGTAATTTCAGTATAGATTATGGAACAGGTGTCCACATCCTAATCACAGCTGGTAAGGGCCAGCACTTTCTCATTGACAACCATGACAACTGGGACCAAGCAAGGTTAGAGAATGTATGCTCCACACTCTGTTCTTCTGTCATCACAATGTTGAGGCAGATTGTTTAGGATGCAGCAGGGTCTTCCACAGCAGGTGCTGTTTATGTGGACAAATACAGGAGATCAATATACAGTGTGCTTTACAACACTGAATTTGTTTTGCAATATAAAAACAGATATGCTGAATTTCAGAGCTGTGTGCAGACTCTGTGCTTTTTTGACTATATAATTTGCCTCAAAGGAAAAGTCATTAAAATCTGAGGAAAATGTGTTTGTGGATTATGAAGCATCCACTCTGAATATTATGTAAACTCTAAAATTTTACAGTAACGTGTCACAATTACTAGGTGAACTGCATATCTGACCTCTCCTAATCTCTTTGAAAACTGTTGGTCTCCTGTTGGTCTTTGGACCAGCAATTGCCTTGGGAAACATCAGTTATCCCACCTTCAGATCAGGTCTTGGTTTACAGTCTTCTGGCATTAGCTGTCATTACCTCAGCAGGCCTGACTTAGACTCAGACATGGGCAGTTCTGCTCCAGACCAATGGTTAATAAAGTAAACAAAAAGTCTTCTTAAACAAAATATTATTTGTTAAAAAAAAGGTCTTAGAAACAAAAAGCCTAGGAATGCCTTCCTCTCTTCAAGACATATCATTCCCTGGATCGAGGGAATGACCAACTTCTTTAGACTCCCTCTGCAGCATCTTCTTCTGTCAGGTTGTCTTCTTGAAGGGCTTCTGACAAGTGACCCGACTCCATTTCCACTATTCTTCTGGGAGGCAAGTTTAAACCAGTTTGTGTTGGTTTTATCACTAGGGTCTCAGTTTGGCAAATAAGACTTGCCTTTATGACGCAGAGGCTCCTTGAAGCTGATAGCATTCCTCATTGTCTTTCAAGTGTATACTGAAGGTTGCATATCTAGAACTATTGTGTTGTTCTCTTTGTTCTTCCAGCAGCCCCTATTAAGTTAAATCAATACAGTCATATCAGAAATTATAATAAACCACTATAATTATATAGCAATTTTACCTCTCTGACCAAGTCAATTACAGTATTCATGCCACAGTTATATGCCAATATTCTTTTATTACATAGCAGCTTATCATCTATCACAATGTGCAATAGCTTATTATGTATGCAAGTTATATCTACAGCATATAATGCATGTCATGTTTATAGCATATAATGCATGCTATCTCTACAGAATATAGTAAGGGTTTAACAGAAAAGGGAAGTGCAAAGAATTACAAACCATGTGGCTGAAATGGGAAGAATGTCAACTCAGCAGAATCCTTAGAAGGGTTAATCTGTATACAGAATTCACTTTTGCAGAACTGAATCTTGGCAATTTGTTGGAGATTTTTTGTATGTGTTTTCAGAGAATCGCATTTTCTATATGTGAAAAGAGAAGACCTATTTTCTGCCTCTAGGAGAATTCGAAGTGCATCATGTTGAGTTGGTTTATTGTAGGCAAGTGGGAAATGAGTTTAATGAATATTTAAAATATGCCACGAAGTCAAAAATAGCATGCCTCCAATGCTTTTTCTCATTAAACTCTACAGAAACCCCGCTTGAGTGGCACAGAATTCTGTCATATGCTAATTGCTCCCAAGTTTCTTGTTAATGCATATAAGATAACTACAAAGGGTCTTTTCAATGTATTGACTTGGCCATGGGTTTCATTCTGATCTCACACTAGTGTGGATCAGTAGTAACTCCACAGAAATCAGTGAAATCACACAGATGGTGTGGAGTCAGAATCAGGCAACCAATAAAATTCCAACCTTATAGTTTTGGAAAGAATAACTGTGTTCTCTATTCTGATAATTGAGCTACCAAATTATATTACGGGAATGCCCACCTGACCTGCAAGTACAGCAGATGGTTTTGAAATTTGCTGTAACTTCTGCTCCAAACCATGTGACAGAACCTAATATATTTTAGAAATGAGGCAGGATAAACAATGATTTTCCATGATAAACGGAGACTGAGTTGTATTATGTTGCAAAGACTACTCAAGCCATAACATTAAGTGACAGGAAACCCCTTAGTATTTTTAAGAAAAACACTATTTGGCAGATTTTTGTGACTATTACGGTTTTTGATGCTGCTTTTCATTAGTTCTAATAAGTGCCATATGGCTATTCGACTTACTGGAGCAGAAACTGTCTTATGCTTTAAATGGCTCAGGAGATTTGTAGTAGAATGGTTGAAGTTCCAAAGGGGTAACCATGTTAGTCTAGTTCAGCAAAACAATCAAGGAGGCCTGTGGCATTTAAATTTATTTATTGCATGAGCTTTCATGGGAGAAAATCCCACTTCATCAGTTGCTTTGATGAAGTGGGATTTTCTCTCATGAAAGCTCATGCTATAAATAGATTTGTTAGTCTTTAAGTGGCACTGGGCTCCTTGCTTGTATCTGAATGAGACTCTTTCTCCTTATGCTTTGAATATAGCTTAGGTTGGCAGTGACCAACTGAAAGCTCTTTTTTTGCTTAATAGAAATAAATTAGTGGGCTTAGTTTATTATATGCACTTAGCCAAGCATGTATCTATCTGCGAGATTTATGTGACCCCTCTTATCATAGTAACTAAACACCTCCCTGTTTTAAAAATGTATCTTCACAACTCCCTCATGAGGAAAGGAAGAAATATTATCTCAATGTTACAGAGGAGTAACTAAGGACATGTCTACACTGCTATGGTGGCAGATATCAATGCAGCAGCATCAAATTAAGAAGGTCTGTATAGACCTACTCAGGCCTTTGGAAAGTGCTCTCTGGTCAATTCAATGTGTCCATCTTCCTGAAAGGCAGAAGGCAGTGCAAACAGGAAGCCGTCTCCTGTTGACCCAGTACTGTGAAGACATTGCCAACCCATACATCGACATAATGGGAAAGAATACATCAATGGGAGATATGCAAGCTACGTTATGTAGCATGCATGTCTCCTGTCAACTGTAACTCCCAATGAAGACCAGCCCTGAGACTTTCCAAGGTCACATAGGAGCACAGGGAACTGAACCCCAGGCCAGGTCGACACTGGTGGCAAAATTCGGCAGCAGTTGATGCAAGTTATGCAAGCTATGCAGAATAACTTGCATAACTCCTACCAACATCCTATTTCCCCTTCAGTGTGGCACCTTCACTTAGTTGCACTGAAGGGAAATGTGTTCCTGTTGACGCACCGCTATACCACTTGAGGGGGTGGTTTTAGTAAGTTGTTCTCCAGATTAACTTAGTGGCTCTTAAGTGACTTAGGCCTAATTTTGCAATAAAATAATATTAAGTGTTATGTTGCAGGATAAGCAGAACTCCTAAAGGACTCTAAATTTAAAATTTTGATCCATGCCTTTAGCTCTTTCCTTTCCCTTTAAAAATCAAGGAAAATTTCTTCTAAAACAGACAGATTCATAAATTCACTGACTCAGTGCTATTAGGAAGTTAATCATTTGAGAAAACTTTGGGAGACAGATACTTGAAAAATAAATCATTCAGTCTGCATTGGAAAAGCTAAAAATCACATGAGAAAAGAAGTTCTCCAGTTGTTATAAGCAACAAAGCCTTGACACATGTAGCAAAGGAGGTTTTTATTTGTCAGGAGATTGAAGCAGAATACAGCAAGGATTAAGTTACATTAATGTAACCAGTGAAGGAGACCCTTTTATATTGGTAGGGTGACAGAAATAAATGGCTTATAGATCCCTATCCTTTAAAATAAGATAAAGGGGATTGTTTGTAGAGGAAAACCTTGACTATTGGATTTTGCAACATTAATCTGTTAACCACCCACTGATTTATCTTCTTTTAGTTCCTGCATTCAGCATGATGAATCCTGGATCTCTGAATAACACTGAAGTAATATAATTTGCCTGAAAGTCAGGGGCTTTAAAATAATAAGAGAAAACCAGGGACTTTGTCCCAACATTTGTAAAAACCTTTATTTTAATCCATTGCAAATATCTCAAAATTGTAATGATCCCGATTAATAACAAATATATGAAAACAGTAGTTATAGAGCTGACCTAGTTTTTTTTTTATAGATTGTCCTCTGTACAGTGCTTGAGGTTTACTATTGCTATATTATGATGTTGCCTAGATAGCCAACTGAAATGAGATCCTCATTGTGCTTGCGCCTCTTGGCCGCTTATTTCTGGGCTAAACATGGCTAAGGACATTTCATGAAAAGCTGAGGGTACCTAGAAGGGAATTCTTCACATCAGTTAACAATATTCCTTTAATAGATAATGAAGCAACACTGACACACTCTAAAGAGAGTCCTGTCTAGTTCTTCCTGTCCATAAAGATGGCATTTTACAGAAGAATAAAAATGATATATCAGAGAGAAATACCATAGACTAAACAAATGAAAATTGCATTTCTCATATTTTAGACATATTTGCAATGAATAAACATATGGAATGTCTTAGATCTTGCCTTTGTTGGGTTACCAAGTGATTGACAGAGATTCTTCTATCATGCTTTTGGGGGATTATTTATATATATCATTGGAATGTTAATTAATGATTAAAACAAGCATTTAATTAATATTTAAGTACCTCTACTTGAAGTGCAATTAGCCAAATTACACAAGCTATTAGATAAGGAGCCAAATTATTTTGTAATTTTAAAGCTATTTGTACCGCTGCTAGATATCCCTCTAACTAATTATGCCATATTACTCTATTATAATTGATTGATATTTCATTAACAAGCAAATATTAACTTAATCCAAATGAAGCTGTTAAGTCAAGGAACTGCCAGACTTTCATCATTCAAATGTACATGTTTTACTAGATACATTTAGATCTTGATGATCCTTATTTATCCCAGATGTAGCTATAATGGAGTTACTCCAAGGAAGAATTCTGGAAAAAGCATCAATTGAAGTTGTAGCTTCATCTGATCTACACTTTTGTCATCTGATCTATACTTTTGTCATGTTACGTTCATTGGTATGTGATTGGGTTTTACTTTTTGTCTATTTCTGTTTGTTTGTCTTGACTATTTTGGCCAGGGGTCAGCAAGCTTTGCCAACATTCGTGACCCTCA